>JASDFA010000006.1:35977500-37227500 GCA_035772735.1 Datura wrightii
CAAGAAAATTATAAATTTTAAATTGATAGATGATTATGTTTAAGAGTTTAATCCAATCTAATAATTAAATAACTATTTTGTCAAGTGTGAACTTTATTTTTAAAAAGATAAATAGGTGAATGACATTTTTCTATGAGGATTCGTACTTTAAATATTTAGTATAACGTAATTTTAAACTTTCCATTTTACCCTTTATGAGAAGATTTTAGCTCAATTTTTTTCTTCTTTTAATCTATGTATCTCGTCAAACATCTTCACATAAATTGAAATGAAAAAAATATTGTAGATTTAACTAAAGAGAATGAATAACAAAAGCACTCGATTAATCGAATAACTTAACATAAGAAGAAGAAGAAAGAACTCAACGTATAAATGCATAGTAAGATTACACTCTTTAATTTATTTTCTTATACCGTGAGTTAAAAAATTATGATAGATAATTAATTAATTTAATAAATAAAATATTGATATAAGTTAACAGAATTGTAAGTGATTTTAAAGTCTTAAATGTTAGGACTTTTTATATAGTTCAAATAAGAAAAAAATTAAAAAGTTGTTATAAAATAATAATAAAGTGTCAAGAAAATAAGAGATATATATCTAAAGAAATTAGGGGATATATATATATTTTTTATTTCTCTTCAAACTTATGTACAAATGAACTAAATTAACTTCCTATTTATAGAAGAAAAGAAACTGCTTACAAGCTTATCCAATTGCAACCTTATCCAATTGCAAGCTTATCCAATTATATATATATATAAAGAATACTTAATATAATATATTTATAACACTCCCCCTTGGATGTTCATTAATAAATAATGTGCCTCGTTAAAACTTTACTAGAAAAAATCCAGTGGGAAACAATCCTAGTAAAGGAAAAAGAGTATGCGTTTTAGAAATACGCATTACTAGTTGCCTCATTAAAAATCTTACTAGAAAAACCAATGGGATAAAACCTTGGTTAAAGTAAAAAGAGTACAACGCGTATTTTATATCTCACTTAAAGTATCACAAAATTCTTGAAGAAGATGTACTTCAATCTTGTATATCAACTTATCACATGATGAGGTAGGCAGAAGAAGTAGATAGAGTCTTTGGGATCATATCTATCAATTTATCATTTCATAAACTGGTTGATCATTTTCACCTCCAAGCTTTTGATGGAGTTACATCATCGTCATATAATATTATTGAAATGAGTCCAAGTACATTCTTGGTTTGCTCTACAAACTTTTGCTATCTTTTATATGATTTGATTGTCATATAAAACATTATAACATGACAGTGACCATTTAAAAAAATAGATAACATATGGATTGAACCTTATGTAGATAAGATAAATTTCCTATATATCCAAAAAACTTAATAACAATTGTTATGACAAATAAATTTATATCGTATTAGGATAACAAACAAGTTTCCTAAGAGCTTGTTTATGCTTAGATATAAAACTTATAACAAAATAAAATAAATCATTGAACGAATAAATTCTTCTAAAATCAAACAAATGAAAATTCAAAGACATGATTGTCATTGCACCTCGACGTCTAACTACTGTTCTAGAATGCTTAACCAAAGACAAAATAAAAGAAAATTGCAATGTTCGGAGGAAGTACATCTTCTCGAGGAAAGTGAATCAACCCATCTTGTGCTGCTCACCTTTAAAGGAAACTGCTGCAGACTAAATGTGGGGACGAGAGGAGCATCCTGGATCAAATTCTATACTCAAAAGAAGTGCAAGCGAAGGGTCAGTACAAAATACGGTACTGGTAGGCATCATCGGTCGACCTTATATAATAATATATAATCAAAGAAAATATGATATAAAACAAGTCCTCAACATTATATCAAAGTACAAAAAACATCTTACGTGCACTAGCTCTGCAAAGGTGACAATCCGCCTGCTCATTGGATTGGGCCTCTCGCTGCAACGGTCACTTAACCGCTATATCCATCTCGTCGTAACAGAAAAAGCTCCGCTGCAATGATACTGCTCGAGGTAGTAACTCAACTTAGCTACACCCTATTCAGCTCAAAATTTACAATAGTTCATACTTTACATCTCATTCAGATATAACGCAAATATTGACAACAAATGGTAACAATTCATCTCAATAAACACTTTAAAACATCTATTCGCAGTAACCAAATTCAACATCTTTTGTTATTAACCCAAAATGTATTTAGGATCTCTTCCCACTTTTCTATTTTCATCACACTTACAGATCAATAAGTAAATTCATCCACTTAGCACAGACTCACTCAAAACGTTCACAGGTTACACACTCAATATAAAATAAACCAAATGGTGACATTTTAGGAACATGCCTCCGCCATATCACCATAGACACTCAAATAACAATATCAATGTACACACATGCCAAAGGGTCTTATTTTTGCCCTTCTAGTCATGACCTGCAAGGGAATGATGTCACCCAAATTACACCTCGTAGTGAGATATAAAGTGGTCGATGTTCAAATATGGAACCCAACCAGGGTTGAGGTTGAATCCCACGAGGAATATGGCGAGGACCTCAGCTAATGCATTTAGCTACTAATATTGGCTTACTTATTTCTTGGGGGGGGGGAGGGGGGGGGAGGGAGCGGTTGTAACAAGAAATAATGAAAAAAAGTAGAGAGCAATGTGTAGATCCTTGATTTAAAATTAATTGTACTCAAAGAGTGATTTGACTAGGATTGTGTTCCCCATGACTTCATAACCACAAGGCGTTTTATACTAGTGATCTATTCTGGTGTTTAGCGTGCAATATCGGTAAGTTAACTTCACCTAAAATGGTGGGTCCCCTACTTCTATGATTATCACCATGCAACTTGATTCGTATGCGGATGTATACTTAATTAACCCTTACCCTTGATATCGGATTAGCTATTTCTGGACAAGGTCAAGCTATTAGATGAGGGTTGATAGCCTCAAATTTTCATTGTTAATCGCTTTTTTCATTCATTACCCCTTGATCTAGTGAGAAAGAAGAAGGAAAATTCCAATGTTTGCAACCGTTAAGAAGCAATTAAGATGAAGGGAAAAATAATACATGCATAAATCCCGTTCAAGATTCACTAAGTATTTTTGCCTACATATGTTAATTCATCATGGTTCCCACAACCTTAGTTATGGGTTTAGCTACTCATGTTTGAAAAATCACAATTAAGAATTATAGATGAAATCATAATTGTAACTTACAATAATTCGTTGAAGAAACCAAACGTCTTTAATAAATCAACAAGAATCTAATATCAATAATCCAATGTTGGTTGAATTCCCGAATTCAAAAACAAAATTATGAAAGTTGTTTCTTGAACTCTAATGTTGATCAACAACAACCAAAAATATGGTAGAAAGTTGTAATAAAGCATAAACTGAAAAAAGAAATCTATATAAAGTATTTATTGACACTAAACAAATCCTTTTCTAATTTAACAAGGAATGCAGGTCGGCAGTGGCAATGACTCGTTAGGTGTCCTAATGAGTCGTGAAGTGTCGCGATGATTCGTACTCAAAAAGAATCTCCCTCTAGACGATGCGTCACCTAACGACTCATTAAGTGACTGGATGAGTCATGAAGTCCCCCGTTGCTTCTGATCCCTAGACTTCTAGTGTTCTAGACGACTGCCCATGCCTGCTCACGATAAGTCATTGAGTCTCATGATGACTAGTTGCTCTTTCTGTCCTGACACTTATCCCTTGATGCTTAGCTTTTGAACTTCATCTGACGAGTTCTCCCAATGAGTCGTGAAGTCATAATATGACTTATTACTCCTTTCGTTATGACTCACAAGTCTTTTGATCAGTTTCAGCTTCTAGTCCTCACGACCTTCCTAATGACTCATTGGCGGATATACAAGTCGTGACGTTAATCCACTGTCACCACCGTTTCTAGCCTGGGTTTTGTGCATTCAAACTCTTCTTCTCCTAACGGATTAGGGAACGAGTCATCCAGTGACACGACAACTCATTACATTGCTGGTAGTCTACACTTAGCCCATCTTAGACTCATTATTCCTATTTCACTATCTGAACCTGTTTTTCTGCAACACTTAACAAAAAAAAATTATATTTATATAAACATACCCGGGATTAATATATTTTCTTAGTTTTAAGCGTCGAAAGTACCGTAAAATATGGAACATTAGGAATCTAGAAATCCATATAGTGTGCCGATGTGGCACTTGCTTCCACTCATACGCTCGTCGGGATGCTCCCCTCGTACATAAGCCATTCAACAACATTGCTCACCCGATGCTCCCCTCACGCACGAGCCTCTCATCTTAAGATATTAATGCTATCCTACATCATTCTCATCAATGAACACATCAAGGTACATTATTTAACAACAGGAGGTTACAATCTACTCCTCTAAGTAATGATTACAAACCAATAACCATCTCGTTAACAGAGTATAATATCCTTACTTAATAATTATCATAGTTTAACACCACATCGTATTCACATTCTTTCAAAAAGTTATCAATAAGATATTCTCGCAATAAATAATGTATGAAGACCAATTGTATATCTACATTGCACATAATGTATATGCTATTATATAGGGTCTAATCTCTTTAATCATAACCTACCTCGATTTTGGACACGAAGACTCAGTTACTCCACTGGGGCCTTGCCCTTTATCACAAATTTGAAATGCTCGAAATCTACCACACAATTGAGAGTAATTCATTACTCATTCTTCGTATAAGGGTTTTAGAAGATCAAACACTCCCCTTCAGAGAACTTTCAAAAGTAAACCCCCAATTCTACTTAGTTTCAAGTCTCAATTCTCGCGTAACCCTCGTTCTCAAATAAATAATCCTAGGGGAGTGATCAATACTCCTCAAATATCAAATCAGACCATCCCATGAACTCCCTATAATTCAGCCCTAGTCTAACAGCCTAGCGTTTGCTCCACTCAAAAATCCACCATTAAAGGTCTACAAGAATTCTAGGATCAATAATACTCATAGTAAGGGGAAGAGATTAAGAATCTTACCTTGGGAGGAGAGTTCACCGCTCTGGAGAAAATTTTCGTTCTTTAGCCCTTCTGATCAAGTTTTGGAAATAAAGGGGTAAAAACCCTAAAATACCTCTTAAACCCATTTTCTAATTTCCATCATTCGCTATAGTGGACTTGCTTCAGTGGACCTGCTACAACGGTTCCAATGGTTACTTCCCAACTTCATCACGGCAAAACTCCGATCATTGTCACGGTCTCGCTGCAGCCGGCAGTCCACTGCCACAGCGGTCCCTCAAACTAGTAACTCCCAAAATTCGATCAGTTTTACACTTAGATTAATTTACAACTTTTTCTATCCCTCACTTAGCCTGTTTCCAGCACTTGTAACAACATGCAGGTCATTACATTAGATACCAATTACAATACCGTTCGTCTCCGAACAACCTATAATAAAAGTAAGGAAGAAGATGTATAGGATTCTACAAATAATTGAGCATATTTGGTCCGCATATCAGCTTTGGTCTCCCAAGTGGCTTCCTCTATAGGATGATTCTTCCACTGGACCTTTACTATCACAATTTCTTTTGACCTCAGCTTCCGAATCTCCATAGCCAATATCGCTACAGACTCCTCCTCATAAGACAAATTCTCATCTAGTAGTACGGAGTCCCATTTAATAATGTAAATCCTATCTCCATGATACTTCTTCAACATTGATACATGGAACATAGGATGGATTCCAGAAAATCCTGGCGGTAACGCCAGCTCATAAAATACTTCCCCCACTCGTTGTAGGATCTCAAACGGTCTGATGTACCTCGGGCTAAGATTGTCCCGCTTCCCGAACCTCATCACCCTTCATAGGGAATACCTTTAACAACACTTACGCTCCCTCCATGAATTCCATATCCCTCACCTTCTTGTCTATGTAGTTCTTCTATCTACTCTGAGTAGCCACTAGATGATCCTAAATTATTCAAACTTTTTCCAAGGGCTCCCTTAGAAAATCAATTCCCAGGGTCTCACTTCAAACACATAAAACCAACTAATTGGAGACTTGTATTTCCTCCCATACAAAGCTTCAAATGGCGTCATGCCAATACTCGAGTGATAGCTATTATTATAAGCAAACTCTGCTAGGGGTAAGAATTTATCCCAATGACCCCTAAACTCTATGACACACGCTTACAACATATCCTCCAACACTTGAATAGTCCTTTTTGAATGCCCATCTGTCTGAGAGTGGAAGGCTGTGCTTAAGTCCAATCTCGTGCCTAACTCTGCCTATAAGGTTCTCCAAAAATGTGAAGTGAACTAAGTGCCCCTGTCAGACACAATTGACACTAGAACCCCGTGCAAGCGAATCAATTCCTTCACATATAGCTTGGCCAATTTCTCGGCATTGTAAGTCACCTGAACCGGCAAGAAATAGGAAGACCTGGTCAGTCTATCGACTATGACCTAAATGGAGTCATATTTTCTCAATGTATTTGGAAGACCCACTATAAAGTCCATTGCCATCCTCTCCCATTTCCACTTTGAAATAGGCATCTGCTGAAGTACTCCTCCAGCTTTTTGTCCTTGTACTTCACTTGCTGGCAGTTCAAAAACTGAGCGACATAGTCAACAATGTCTCTCTTTATCCTGTCCCACCAATAGTGTTATTTCAAATCATGGTACATCTTGGTGACTCCGAGGTGAGTGGAGTACCTCAAGTTGTGAGCTTCTTCCAGGATAGTCTGAATTAGCTCACCAACTCGGGGAACACACACCCTTCCCTTTATTCTCAGGATCCCTTCAGCATCTAATACTGCTTCTTTGGCTTCTCCCCCCGACACCTTATCTCGAATCTCAGTGAGTTTATCATCCTCAAACTATCTTACTTTGATTTCCTCGAACAAGGATGACTTAGCCTCCACACCAGCTAATATCCCACCTATTTCAGTCAATGATAACCTCACCAAGCTATTTTAAAAAAGTTTGAACTTCTCTGGCCATCGATCGTTGGGCAGCCTTCGACAAGCTAGACTACCCATGCTCACTAATTTTTGACTCAATGCGTCTGCCACCATATTAGCCTTCCCTTGATGGTATATGTTCAGTCAGTTTGTTATATAGGTATATAACTACACGCAAGTGCACGTGGTCGAACAAGTAGTAAAGTGGCTCAAGTAAGCCAAGTATCGATCCCACAGGAACTGGGATAAGGTAACAATTAATCAAGTGTTACTATATTTTCAGTTTAACAATGAAGACAACAGTGTAACCAAGAGTTTGATATTTTTGGATTCTAATTTTTATGCTAAGTCTAAAACAAGCATCTAATGTGAGTCTGAACTATGAATGTGAGCATACTGGGGTTAATTGAACATGTAAAGAAATTAATTATCGATATAATTTGGTTAACCTTTCCTCCGGTTGCTAGTCAAGAACTAATGCCAATGGATCAAAACTCTCGTATTTAACCCAACTTAAGAATCATGAACCGTCCACCTACATTTCTGTGATTAAACGAAAATTCATGTTCTAGCCATACAAACCCAGTTCCTAAATTGACTAATACGACTTTCAGGTATATTTCTATCCTGAAGGTAAATCAATTCTCAATTTTCCCAAACTAAGAAAGGATCATATCCTATTAATTCACAACTTTCCAATTTCTTGCTCTCTCGAGTGAAACCGGACTTTTTAGATATACATTAACATAGGCCACACATTAATGCAGTAAGAACAAGAATCAATAGAACAACCATGGAAGAAAAGATGAAGAACCAAAGAATCAATAATCACATTTCATTACAATTGTTCTTAACCTCAGCAAGAAGAGGAATTAGCCACTCATTTGTGGATTAAACATCGTTAAATTAGTGTTAAACATACAAGCAATTGAATTCAAGGAGAAGGAAAGAGAGAAAAACCCTAATAATTTCGTCCCCTCAACTGCATGTAACCCACGTTCTTGCTCCACCAAGTCAGAATATTAAAAATGAACCTAAGTGTTCTATTTATACTGGTGGGAATTTTTCCCGGAATAACAAGCAACGTGTCACGGAGTGTATCGCGGAGCACTGCCTCCATGACACGTTGTGTATCGTGGAGCACTGCCTCCGTGACACGGTGTTGTTCCACCACAGGCCAAATTTTGCATTTTTTCCTTGTTGACATCCGAGTCCAACCCCAATCTCTCCCAACACGCATTTTAGCTTCCCAAAATTATATTTCACCTGCAAAACAACGCTAATCATGTTGGTTAGTATAAATTCACATTTTATTATCAATCACATGAGAATGTATAAACATTGATAGATAAACAAGGCTAAAATGACACCTTTGAGTATCACTTGGGCATATAAATTTGCCCAAGATCAGTATAAAATGGTGATATCATAATCCTTAAGAAGTTCCATCCATATCCTTTGTCTCAAGTTGAGATCCATCTGGGAGAACACATATTGCAAGCTGCGATGGTTTGTGAACACCTCGCATCGAGCCCCATATAAATAGTGCCCCCAGATTTTCAGAGTGAATACCACCGCTGCTAGCTCCCGGTCGAGCGTGGGATAATTCTTCTCATGAAACTTCAACTGCCTTGAGGCATAAGCAATGACCTGTCCTTCCTGCATTAACACAACACCCAACCCAGATTATGAGGCTTCACAATAAATAATAAAGTCTTTACCTTCTACTGGTAACACAAGAATAGGTGTTGTTGTTGCAGAGTCTTGAGTTTCTGAAAACTTTCTTCACATTCCTCTGACCACTAGAAAGGTACATCCTTTTGATTCAACTTGGTCAGTGCCGAAGCGATAGATGCAAAACCTTTCACGAACCAATGGTAGTAATTGGCCAGCCCTACAAAACTCTGAATTTTCATCACGTTAGTTGGCCTTGCCCAGTTTTTGACCGCTTCCACCTTCTGTGGGTTAACTTGGATTCTCTCCTTGGAAACCACATGCCCCAGAAAAGACACTAATAAAAACCAAAACTCACACTTTAGAGAATTTGGCATACAGATGCTTCTCCTTCAGCAATCCCAGAACAAGTCTTAGATGATTTTTATGCTCCTGTTTGGTCTTAGAATACACCAAATGTCTTCAATAAACACAATCACAAAGGAGTACAAGTAAGGTTTGAAACTAGCATTCATCAGGCTCATGAACATAGCTAGGGAATTAGTGAGTCCGAATGATATGACCAGAAACTTGTAATGCCTATACCTGGTCCAAAAGGCTATTTTAGGAATATCCTTAGCCTAAATTTTCAGCTGGTGATAACCCGACCTCAGATCAATTTTTGAAAATACAACCACCCCCTATAACTGATCAAAAAAATCATTTATTCGAGAAAGAGGGTACTTTTTCAACTAGCAGTAGTTGATGCACATCTGCAAACTACCATCCTTCTTCTTCACAAACAAAAGTGGAGCACCCTACAATGACACACTTGGTATAATAAATCCTTTACTAAGTAACTCCTGCAACTTCTCCTTGAGTTCTCTCAACTCAGCAGGTGCCATTCCATATAGAGGAATAGAAATGGGTGAAGTCCATGGCTCTAAATCTATATAAAAATCAATGTCATGGTCCGACGACATGCCGGAAAAATCTGCAGGAAATACCTCTACAAACTCACGAACAATCAGGACCGACTCTATGGAAGGACCCTCGAAACTAGTGTCCCGAATATGCTCTAGATACGCTGAACAACTCCGCTCTATCAACTTATGGGCATGAATATAAGAGATGAGTTTCTTAGGAGCAAGGCTACAATTCCCTTTCAACTTCAACCTAGACGCCCCTGGCCCTGATATAGTGACGGTCTTAGCATGACAATCTAGAATGGCATAGTAAGGGGACAACCTGCACATTCCAAAATTATATCAATATCAACCATGTCCAAGGTCACTAAGTCTTCTAGAGTGTCAAACCCCATGAAATCAATAATGCAATCACGAACAACCCTATCCACCACCATAGAATTCCAACAGGAGTAGACACACGGATCAAGCACATCATAAACGAGATTCAAACCCAAAGCAAAATAAGCATACACATAATAAAATATAGAGCCCGAATCAAAAAACATAATAGCCATTTTGTTGGACACGAAGATCGTACCTGTAATAATGGAGTCTAAAGTCTCTACCTCTAGCCTAGTAGGAAAAGCATAGAAATAGGCTTGATTACCTGCCTGAGAACCGCCCCAGTTGGGCTGTGCCACCCCTAACTACTTGAGAACATCCTCTAGTCTGCTGAGCACCACCTCTAATGGTTGGCTGACTACCTCAACCCAAGTATGGACGATCCTGACTGAATGCACTACCTCTTCTTCCGGAAAGGGTTGGATATTAGGGAGTTGGGTGAGGAACAATCTGTTTGCCCTTTTCGAACTTGAGGCACCATCTGCGAATGTGGCCACACTCACCACACTCATGATAGACCTTCTCAATCACTGGCCTCTGAGCCAGAACATAGGAAATAGGGCGAGCTTCGATGTCTGAATGAACAATTTGAGTACCCCCAGCTACACCTGATGGTCGTGGAGCTGTCCCTGGTGGACCTCCAACTGACACTTGCATGGCGAACTGAATAGGGTGCGCAGAGAAACCCTGTGGTGCTGGAGCCTTGGCAAATGAATTACTAAAGGAACCAACCATCCGAGCATCCTTCTCGGCGTTCTTTGCATATCCTTCCATCTCACCCCTTCCACGGTCTTCATATACTCCACCACCTCTTGAAAGGTCTTACCTGAGGATACCATCTAAAGAGTTGATACCTGAAGACCCACATTCAGGTCTTTAACAAACCACCTGATCCTCTCCTCCTCCATGGGCAGTAAAGGTAGAGCATACTGGGATAATGAATAAAATCGAGCCTCGTATGGTGCAACAGATGAGTTCCCCTACTCGATGGTGGTGAACTCATCCCATCTCCTATTTCTCAGAGTGCGGGGAACATACTTCTCCAGGAATGCGGAGTAGAATTGGGTCCAATTCAATGATGGTGACCCCGCAGGTCTACACTTCACAAAACCTCTCCACCAGAGCTTAGCATCTCCCATCAACTGAAAGGTGACAAACTCTACACAATACTTCTTTACCGCCCCTATCTTATGGAGCCTCTCATGATAGTTGATGATGAACTCATAGGGATCCTCCGCCTTAGTGCTGTAGAAAGTGGGAGACTTCATCTTGATGAACCTCCAGAACAAGTCATGCTCTTCCCCTGTCATCGCCAGTCCCACTACCGATCTGGGGAACATGATAGCCTCCGACAAGTCCTCAATTTGAGGAGCCATAGCAGCTGCATGATGTATCCTTGACTGCTGTCCCGCAGGAGTTGCTGGCGCTGACCTAATACCCACGAGGCCACTCAGGAGATTGAGTACTTAAGCCAGAATCTCAGATGATGCGGGAGCGGCAAGAGGTTCTCCTAGTACCGGAACTTCAAGCACAACAGTCATTTGCTCCTTGTGTCGGAACATCATAACTCTATAATTATTCTCAGCTATCATTCTTAGAGCCCTTAAAGGAGCAGTGGAGTTGGTTCGAAGAAACCTTATAGGGTTCTGAGAATTAGAGGGTGAATAATTATGGAGTTGCAAAGAAAAATAGAAAGAAAGTCTCTAGCTTTCAAAAGGAAAAAAATCTTCCCCTTGAAGTTATTTTCTTTATGTTATTTATTTATATTTTTCTAAAATAATATAAATTTTAAAATTTTAGAGAATTTTAATAGCTTAGTTGGTTACCTAAATTTTTATCTTACTAGATTTAATGTATGTGTCTCGCGCGTACCAAACATAATAAGAATAATTTCTAAAAATAGCATAAATAATATTTTAAAAAATATGTTTGTTACAACATATAAGTATTTGGTGAGAAAATTATAAGATTTAAATTGATAAATGATTATTTTTAAGAGTTTAATCTAACCTAAAAATTAAATAAATATTTTTTAAGTGTGCTAATTTTTAAAAAGATAAAAAGGTGAATGACATTTTCTATGAGGCTTAGTACTTTAAATATTTAGTAATAACTTAATTTTAAATTTTTCATTTTACCTTTTATGAGATGATTTTAGCTCAATTTTTTCTCTCTTTTAATCTATTTATCTTGTCAATATCTTCACATAAATTGAAATGAAAAAATAGTGTAGATTTAACTAAAAAGAATGAATAACAAGAGCACTCGATTAATCAAAATAACTTAATGTATGTTGTGTTTATATTTGCTTTTTTTTTTAAAATTATACATTGTTAGAAAAAAGAAGAAGAAGAAGAAGAAGAAGAAGAAAGAACTCAGTGTATAAATGCATAGTAAGACTACACTCTTTAATTTATTTTCTCATACCGTGAGTTAAAAATTTGTGATAGATAATTAGTTAATTTAATAAATAATGGATTGATATAAGTTAACAGAATTTTAAGTGATTTTAAAGTCTTAAATGTTGGGAACTTTTATATAGTTCAAATAAAAAATTCAAGAAGTTGTTATAAAGTCATAATAAAATGTCATGACAACAAGAGATATATCTAAATATATTAGGGGATATATATATATATATATATATATATATATATATATATATATATATATATATTTATTTATTTCTCTTCAAACTTATGTATAAATGAACTGAATTGACTTTCTATTTATAGAAGAAAAGAAACTACTTACAAGCTTATCCAACTGCAACCTTATCCAATTGTCTGTATATATAAAGAACACTTAAAATAATATATTTATAACACTCCCCTTAGATGTTCATTAATAGATAATGTGCCTCATTAAAAGTTTACTAGAAAAAATCCAGTGGGAAACAATCCTAGTGAAGGAAAAAGAGTATGCATATCTAGAAATACGCATTACTAGTTGCCTCGTTAAAAACCTTACTAGAAAAACCAATGGGATAAAACCTTGGTTAAGGTAAAAAGAGTACAACGCGTATTTTATTATGTCCGCTTAAAGCATCAAAAAACTCTTGAAGACGATGTACTTCAATCTTGGATACCAACTTATCACATGATGAGTTAGGCAGAAGAAGTAGATAGAGTCATTGGGATCATATCTATCAATTTATCATTTCATGAACTGGTTGATCATTTGCACCTCCAAGACTTTGATGGAGTTGCATCATCGTCATATAATATTGTTGAAATGAGTCCAAGTACATTCTTGGCTTGCTCTACAAACCTTTGCTATCTTTTATATGATTCGACTGTCATATGAAACATCATAGTATGACAATGACTATTTATGAAAATAGATAACATATTTGGATCGAACCTTATGTCGATTAGACCAATGCCTATATATACAAGAAACTTAATAACAATTGTTAGGATAAATAAATTTATATCATATAAGGATTACAAACAAGTTTCCCAAGAGCTTGTATATGCTTCAGGAATATTGAATTCTTAAGAAATTGTCATGACTCAAAATAACCGTGATTGGCACCCACACTAACCCCCCGGTGCGTGAACCAGTGATTTTCAAAATTAACTCAACATCGAACATTAATAAAGATATAAAACTTATAATAAAACAAAATGAATCATCGAACAAATAAGTTCTTCTGAAATCGAACAAACAAAAATCTCAAGACCTGATTGTCATTGCACCTTGACATCTAACAACAATTCTATAAGTTTTAACCAAAGATAAAATAAAAGAAAACTACAACGTTCGTAGGAGGGACATCTTTTTGAGGGATGTAAATCAACCCATCTTGCGTCGTTCACCTTTCAAGGAAACTGCTGTAGACTAAAGGTGGAGATGATAGGAGCTTTCTGGATCAAATTATGCATTCAGAAAAGAAGTGCAGGTGTAGAGTCAGTACAAAACACGGTACTAGTAGTCATCACCGGCCGACCTTACATACTAACATACAATCAAAACAAACATGATATTAAACAAGTCCTCAACATCATACCGACGTACAAAAACCATCTTATGTGCACTAGCTCTATATAGGTGATAGTCGTCCTGCTCACTAGATTGGGCCTCTCGCTGTAGCGATCACCTAACCGCTATAGTGGTCTCACCGCAGCGAAAAAAGCTCCACTACAGCGGTACTGCTTGAGGCAGTAACTCGACTTAGCTGCATCCTCTTCAGCTCACAATTTACAACAGTTCATACTCTACATATCATTTAGATATAATGCAAATATAGACATGAAATGATAACAATTCATCTCAACATGCAGCTTAAAACATCTATTCACAGTAACCAACTCAACATTTTTAGTCATTAACCCGGAATTCGTTTAGGATCTCTTCTCAATTTTCTCTTTTCATCACGCTTACAGATCAACAATTAAATTCATCCACTTAGCACATACTCACTCCAAACATTCATAGGTTATAAACTCAGTATAAAATAAAACAAATGGTGATATGTCGGGCATACGGCTCTGCCATATCACCATAAACACTCAAACAACAATATCAGTATACACACATGTCAGAGGGTCTTATTTTTGCCCTTTCGGACATGAATTGCAGGGGACTTTAGAAATCCATGTACTATGCTGGCATGACACCCACTCCCACTTATACGCTTGTTCCGATGCTCCCCCAGACACGAGCCACTCAACAACATCGCTCGCCCCGATGCTCCCCTTGGGTACCAGCCCTCATCTAAGGATATTAATACTATCCTACATCATTATCATCAATGAATACATCAAGGTGCATTATTTAACAACAGGAGGTTACAATCTACTCCTCTAAATAACCATTACAAGACAACAACCATCTCGTTAACAGAGTATAATATCCTTAATTAATAGTTATCACAGTTTATGAGCACATCGTATTCACATTCTTTCAACAAGCTATCAATAATATATTCTTGCAACAAATAATGTCCGAAGTGCAACCGTATATCAATGTTGCACACAGTGTATATGCTATTATATATGGTATAATCCCTTTAACCATAACCTACCTCGATTTTGGACACGAAGAGTCAATTACTCCACCGAAGCCTTGCCATTTCTCATAGATTCGGAATGCTCGAAATCTACATCACAATAGAGAGTAATTCATTGCTCATTCTTTAAATAAGGGAGTTAGAAGATCAAATTCTCCCCTTCAAGGCACTTTCAAAAGTAAACCCCCAATTCTACTTAGTTCTAGATCTCAATTATCGTGTTACCGTCGTTCTCAAATAAATAATCCTAGGGGATTAATTAATACTCCTTAAACATCATATCAGACCACCCCATGAACTCCCCATAATTCTGCCCTGGTCTTACAACCTAGGGTTTTCTCCACTCAAAAATACAACATTAAAGGTCTACAAGAATTCTAGGATCAACAATACTCATAGTAAGGGGAGGAGATCAAGAATCTTACATTGGGATGAGAGTTCACTGCTCTGGAGAAAATTTTTGTTCTCTATCCCTTCTGATCGAGTTTTGGGAATAATAGGGTAAAACCCCCCAAAATACCACTTAAACTCACTTTTTGATTCTCATCAGCCACTGCAGCGGTCGCATTTCCGCTACAGTAGACCTACTACAACGGAGCAGCTGCAGTGGCCAGAGCACCGCTACGGCAGTTCCAGCGGTTACTTCCCAACTTCATCGCGGCAGGACTCCAATCGTTATCATGATCTTGCTACAAAGGGAATTCCACTACTGCAATGATCCTTCGAACTAGTAAATTCCCAAATTTGACTAGTTTTACACTTAGATTATTTCACAACTTTTTCTATCCTTTCTTTTGCCTGTTTCAAGCACTCTAAGTCTATTCCCTTCTCGTAACGACATGTGGGTCATTACAGAAATTTTCATATAAATTTTGTCAAGTGACCATATCCATTAGTATTTAAAGCATGAGATCTTCTAGTGTATAGATTGTAAGTCAAATAAGCTTTACACTTATCAAGATTCATCAGTTTAGTTGGTAATTATTTCTATGTAAATCTGTTTAACAGGCATATAATTAGATCTTCACAATCATTTACAATATTGTGAGCTATATTATATCAAAGATATCATCCATGGTATATCATTTGTATCAGTTTAGACATAACTCATTTAGATATCATCACTTACAATGTTCTTCTTAGGTATCTAAGCCTATGATGAGGTTTTATGAAGTGTTATATCATAAGCTCTTCAAGAGCAATTGCCTTCTTATTATGATCATTTTCTCAATTCATTTTTTCAAAGATTATTGCATTTGAAACCATCTACATTACTTCATGCAAGTTGTAGACTCTATCCTTCAGGACCATTAATTTAATAGGAGCTTTTGCAGCTGAAATATTAATGATTGATCAGTAAATGTTTCTAGCACTTTACTTGAATTAATTTTGAATGAGAATCATACTAACGATAATTCATAATATATTTCTTAGCTACTTATTCTCTCCCCCTCATGTGATAAAATTAACATATATCCTAATCTTCCTTGACAAATTCATTTGTATGCATTGTGATAGATTCATTAATCAAATACTGCACATCAAAAGATGTTAAATGAAAACCATTTGATTTCTAACTATGAACCAATTGAGTGGAGGGGGATTAACAATAATTTATTAGTCTGATGCATACAAGTATTATTGTATATAATATATTATATCATAGAGCAACACATTAATATTTATTCTTAAAACCAATGGTTTGACTATTTAATGGAGAAATTCAACGCCAAACCAGCTTAGATAAGCCAACATTATCAAGATAAACTATATTTATTACACAATCTAAAATTATGCTTTTAACTCAATTTATATTGATCAAGCAACTTTGCAAGTATCAAACTACAGGTTGACAATAAATGCACATGTGACAATCTTATAGATGCACCTATTTAAGATTCACATGACATGTGTGTAAAATTTTGGGGATTCAATTCCAACATTAGCTGGTACAATCAACTTATCATGAGAACAAGCAACACACACGATTTCTTGAAGAATTTTCTACTTCTTCAATATATTTTGAATACTCAATTGACATATCATATCAGGATGACTAAAATTGTCATGTCAACTGATAAAATTATCTGTACTAGTAAACTTCATATTTACTATGAAATGTGTTATTTATTTTAGTAAACTTCATATTTACTATGTCATGAATTTGACATCAATAAACTTTTGATTTACTGTAGCATATATTTCATTATGCTTATGTTTGTAGTACAAATCGGGTAACCTTTCATATACATATTTCTTAGCCGTAGTAATTTGATATTTAATCTTTCAATCATTTGTAGTCTTAATATAATAACCATTTTTGTTAGTAAACTTCAGGTTTACTATAATTTTTTTTAATCGTAAAAACTTTATATATTATGATCTAGCAAGAAATGTGTTATCATATATAAGTTCTTTGAGAGATTTCAATTTATATTTCACAACAAGATATTGTTTGGACTACTACTGTCATGATTTTTGTAGACAAATAATTAGACTCTTATGGAGACCTTGATCATCAATTTATATTATAAGATATTGCATAGACATTTCTGCTATCATGAAAGCAAATTTAGACACTGCTGGTATCATGAAAGAAACAGTAAACAATGAGTTCTAAACTTCATTATTTCAAGCTTTTACTACTTTGAGATTAGATTGCAAATTTTACTACTTCAGGAGTAAATTAAAAAATTTACTATTTCAAGAATAAAATATGGAAATTCAGAATACTTCTTAATTATTCTGTCTTTTCTAGAGGTGAATCATGATATCTTCATAACCAAGAGTACGTTTCTATTTATAAATTTTACTAAATATTGTCACATTCACTTCTAAAAATAGATCTGTAGTTGTATTATTTGTCAAAAGTTCTCATTCTTCAGGAGTGGAACATAATCATTTAAACGTACGTTAATCATATAAAATTGTGATAGCTAAAAATCTCTTTTAAGATGTAACATCCCGAAACTTTCCTAGATCAGACTCAGACCTTGCAAGAAAAATCCAGAAGAAAACCAGAAAATTTTCCTCAGAACGACTGAGACAACGAGTCGTGGTCAGCTCCAACTACTCGTTGTGTCATTCATGGTCATCCCAGTGTGGTCCTTTGGGAACCAACGAGACAAGGAATGACCCGTTGTGAGAAACAACGAGTCGTCCTTTCACTTGTTGGTCCACAACTCAAAAGGCCCTCTTCCAGGACCCCATGACTCAACCAACGAGTCATCATTAGAAATAATGACTCGTGGTGTGAGTCGTTGGTTGAGGACCCCAAAAACCCCTTCAGTGAAGACGAGTGGAAACAATGACCCGTTGTATCCCACAACAAGTCATTGTGACCACCCCTGGGGTCCGGTTAAGTAATCCTTAAATATTTACAGTGAAAGTAACGACTGGACACAACGACCCATTGGGTTCACCAATGAGTCGTTGTGTCGCCCATTGCTAGACCTTTCAAGTTTTCTCATCTAATGAAGATGGGAGGAAACAAGACCCGTTGGTTTATCCAACGAGTCATGGTATCCCCCGTTGACAGATCCAGTGAACCTAGAACCCAAACAGTAGGACCAACAACTAGTCCTAACGAGTCATGGTTTCAACTAATGTCTCATTGAGTGACCCGTTGGTCCCTTGTCGAGCAGTTTTTCATATTTTATTTCAGGGATATTTTTATAATTTTCCACCTATTTAGTTCCTAAATACGTCATTTTAAGTATATTTATAGAGAATTTAGAGGGGTTAAATGGTTTTCCTCCCTCATTCCCCACTTAAACTCTCAGAAAATGATTGTAGAAACTCAGGTCATTCCTCTCAAGCAAGAATTAGGGCTCCTTGTCAGTTGCAGAATTTCAAGTTTTCTTCTCCAAGAATTTCTTATCCATGTCTATGGGAATTCAACAAGGGAAGTGTTCTTCCCTTGTGTCCCCAAAATTTTTCTCTATTTCTTCTACCGGTTACAACCCTGTGAATTCGAAATGTAGAAAGTTTTCATACAAATTTCTTTAGGATTTCAAGTGGAATATTATTCATCATATTACCTGCTTAGTTATTCGAAAGTAGTATCTAGAGGAATGATTTAGCCCTAGTCTCTCAGTTCTGTAGAATTAAAATCTTACGGGTTGGATTAGTTTTCCCTGTAGCTTGATTCTATCAGTTTTGGGATTCAAATATTGCTAGTTTATGTTTAAATCCTAGTTAGATGCATGTTAGTCCAGTCTCATCCAGATTATTAGCATACTCAGTGTTGTCCAAAAATGTCAGCTGATCAGTTTGACCACAGTCATTTCTCGAGGTGTAGTGGCTCCTCCCAGTTATCAGTATTAGACTCAGAAACTAGATTTTAGTGGTTCTTTAGATGGCTTTGAACAGCCTTAGAATTGCCAGCTTCAGACTTCAATTTGATCTTTAGAAAGTGATGACGCTTCTAGATAAGCATCTTTGGCCAGTCTTAGAACACCAGTTACAAAATCCGGTCTGATAAACTCTCAGGTGCTTCTAGATAGGTATTCCTGACTTAGTCTTGGGCCCCAATTTTATGCTATCAGCTTAGTAGTCAGTCTAGGACTATCTAGTAGGAGTAAGACTTAGCACCGAGCAGATCGGGATTTTAGCGCACCCAGGTTCCCAGAACTACATTGCCACCATAGGTTGTTTATTTTTGGCCTTATAACCATAGAATTGTGATCACCCAGTTCATGCTTTTATACCCCGGCAAGGTATATTAGATCCTACCGATGGGGTGTATACATCGTACTCCACGTCTATCTCACATGGTTACATGTCGGTTAGTCATTATAGTCTCTGTTTAACCCAGCTCAGAATAGTTTCAGTTTACTCCGTTCAGTATAGTTAGTTCAAATTCAGTATCCCAGATTTAGGGCATGTCTTTGACCATCAGACAGGGTTATTTTGACCATTTCAGTATATTTAAGTTTATTCAGTTTCAGCATCTCTGTTGGTCATTGAATGTCATTACAGTTCAGTTATTTATTCTCTGTGTTATGTTTTCTCCTACTTACTCAGTACATTCAAAGTACTGACGCATACCTTCTATGTTGTATGATTTTATGATATAGATGCAGGTTCTCAGTCTCAGTACCGTTAGTAGATCTTCTCTAGGAGTTATCAGCTGCGCCAGTGGTGAGTCCTCATCTTTCGAGGATGATGTTTCTTTTCCTTCAATTATTTTTATTTTATTTAGACAGAGAGTTAGCTAGGGGCTTGTCCTAGAAATCTCTGGAATTCATAAGCTTTTGGACGAGTTGGATGGATTATGACTTGTGGTCATTGTGAATTATGATGGAGGTTGCTGGTTGCTGTCACGCCCCGTGTCTACACCCTGAATGGGACACGGTACTTGGAGTCACAAGTAACCCCAAGTCAACCCATGGTCTATCATAACACTGGCATTTTGAGTAAATATAAATAGAGGAATCTTTTAAAATAATGATATAAAACATTAATGAAAATAAAGCTGAATTATAAAGTCTTGAATCAACTGAAACAAAGCTGCAAGTCTTTGTGTCTGAAAGCCAACGACAAATGATGAGTTACTAGGACAAGCCCCCAGCTAACTTCAAATCTAAATAAAAGAAACAATACTAAAAGAATAATCTCCATCCTCAAAATATGAGGACTCACCACAGATACCGCTAAGAAACTTTGAGCAAGATCGGTTAACGGTGTTGTGTCTGAGAACCTGCAACTGTATCAGAAAACGATACAACATAAAAAGTTTGCATCAGTACTTTGAATGTACTGAGTAAGTGAGGGAAACTATATATAAGAAATGAAATAACTGAACTAAAAAGACATGCAATGACCAACTGAAATTGAATAACTGAAGTAAACTGAGATAGTTTAAAAAACCTTATCTAATGGTCAAGGACATGCCCTAAATATGAGATACTAGTATGAAACACCGCACTGAACTGATCCTAACTAACTAATCTGAGAGTGAACTGAGCTAACTTGTGGGAGAGTCTATAACCGACTTGTAACCACGTGAGCTAGACGTGGAGTCCGATGTATACACCCCATCGGTAGGACCCAATATACCTTGCCAAGGTATAAAGGCATGAACTGGGTGATCACAGGTCTAGGGCCATGAGGCCAATAAAGTAACCTATAGTGGCAACGTAGTGTTGGGAACCTGGGTGCGCAGGAACCCCGATTCGCTCTGTGTTGAGTCCTACTCCCACTGGATATTTCTAGACTGACTATTAAGCTGATAGCTCGAAACTGGGGCCCAAGACTAAGTCAGAAATACCTATCTGGAAGCACCCTGAGAGTCTTATTGGACCAGATTCTGTAAGTAGATTCTAAGATTGGTCAGAGTTGCTTATCTAGAAGCATTGAAACTGTCTAAAGAACAAACTGTAATATGAAGTTGGGGTCCTAAGGCTGGTAAGAGCTTCCTATCTAAAAGTGTCATGACCGCCTAAAGAACCACTAAAATCTGACACTAAGTCTAATTCTAATAACTGGGAGGCACTACTGACACCTCGAGAATTTCTATAGTCAAACTGATCAGCTGACATTTCTGACTAATACTAGATATTCTAACAATTTAACTAAAATTGAACTGACAATAATCTGACTGAGATTTCAATACAACTAACAATATGAAAATCCCCAACACTGATAGAATCAAGAAAATTTTGATATTTAATCACTATTGCAAGGTTCTAGTGTTTTTACATTCAAGGACTAGGGCTAGATTTCTCTTTACAAGAACAATCAATAACATAGTTAATAATTGGTGGAAAAATATCTATAATTAAGGTAAACAATGATCCACATGAATTAAACAAAGTTTGACAAGTAATATCTTCACATTTGAAAGTTTCAGGGCTAAAACTGATAGAGAAGACAAGGAAGATTTTTGGGGACACAGGGAAGAACTATTCCCTTGTTGAATTCCCACATACCTGGCTACGAATTCCTTGGAGAAGAAAGCTGAATCAATGCAATAGATGAGAAGCCCTAGTCTTGCTTGAGAATTATAGAGAGAGAACTTGTGTTACTTTTCTGAAAATATGAGTGGGAATGAGGGGGGAAACCATTTAGTCCCTCTAAATCCCCTCAAAATAACCCAAATGATGTAACTTAGGGTCTATAAGGTTAGGAAATTACTGAAACACCCTTTGAAAATTTGCAGGAAAAACTGACTGCCAGTCCCCTCAAGGGACTCAACAGTTCGTGCCCAGTGACCACGACTAGTGCTCATGGTCGTCGAGTGACTGCCCAAGAACCTCCTGTTGGTCACCACTAGGGACATCATGACTCGTGGTGTACCCAAGGGCTCATGGTGACCCACTCATCAACTACACTACCAAAATCTCAACTCCCAAACCATACTGGACCACGGGCCACCTAATGAGTCATAACATGGACCACGACTCGTGGTGCCTAGTCGTTAGGTACACTGCCTACTTTTTCCCGGTCTTCAATTTATTCTCAACCAAAGATAACATCACAACTCATGGTGTTGACCGTGACTTGTGGTCACACCCGTGGTCACCACAATTTTTCCCAAATTTTCAACCAAGGTCGGACCGTTCCCCATGAGTCACTTCATGACTCGTGGCCTACCCCACGGGTCATAGGATGGACCATTCTATGATCTGGTGTAGAAAATTTTATTTTATCTATTTCAACTCCTGGGTCTGGTCATAGGGTTACTGGTGGAACGACATAAATAGAGACATCACTGATTTGTAGCTAAGTGTCTGAACTGTCAGCAAGTCAAAGTAGAACACCAGAGACTGAGAGGTATGACTCAAGATATCAACATACCCACATGAAAGTGGGAGGAAGTAAATATGGATTTTATTATGGGTCTACCTCAGACTCATCGATAACATGATTCCATCTGGTTAATAGTAGACCAAATGACAAAGTCAGCACACTTCCTCCCAGTTAAAACTACAAATTCAACTGAGGACTATGCTAGGATTTATATTCATGAGTTAGTCAGACTTCATGAGGTGCCCTTATTCATCATCTTAGATAGAGGTACCCAGTTCACCTCTCACTTCTAGAAGTCCTTTTAGAAGGGACATGGTACCCGGGTCAAGGTCAACACAACTTTTCACCCGCAAACAGATGGACAAGCTGAGTGGACTATTCAGACCTTAGAAAATATGTTGAGAGCATGTGCGATCGATTTTAAGGGCAGTTGAGATGATCACTTGCCTCTCATCGAGTTTGCATACAACAACAACTACCCCTCCGGTATCCAGATGGCGCCGTTTGAGGCATTGTATGGTAGGAGGTGCAGATCTCCTATCGGATGGTTTGAGGTTGGTGAAGCTACTTTAATCGAGCTAAACTCGGTTCATGAAGCTATGGATAAGGTACAACTTACTAGAGAAATATTAAAAATTGCTCAAAGCCGCCAGAAATCTTATGTTGATATGAGGAGAAGAGAGTTGGAGTTTATAGTGGATGACTGGGTTTATCTAAAAATTTCCCCCATGAAATGGGTGATGAGATGTGGGAATAAAGGAAAACTCAGTCCGAGATATGTGGGACCTTACAGAATTCTGAACCGAATTGGCAAGGTAGCCTATGAGCTGGAGATACCATCAGAGTTGGCATCTGTGCACCCTGTATTCCATGTGTCACTATTGAAGAAGTGCATCAGAGATCCAACTTCAGTTGTACCATTAGACAATGTGGGAGTGAAAGATAGTCTCTCGTACAAAGACGTACCAGTTCAGATCCTTGACCGTCAAGTTCGTAAGCTGAGTTACAAGGAGGTTGCTTCAGTCAAAGTCTTATGGAGAAATCAGTAGGTTGAGGGAGCTATGTGGGAAGCCGAAGCAGATATGATGGCTAGATACCTATGTTTGTTCTCTATTGGCTCAGTTTAAGTTTAAGGTATCAATTCTTTCCCTAGAACTCTATTCAGTTACATGTCCTGTTCATGTGTCCTAGTTTCTTTCATGTAAATGAATATGTGTATGATTAGAGAATTCAGTTTAGACTTGTTAGTTATGCATTGTTGGTCGTGTGGGGCCTAGTTATGTTATCTATTAGTAGCCTTGTTGGCCTGTTTATATATATATATATATATATATATATATATATGCGCCTACCTTTCTTCTGTTATGATTTAGAGCATGGTAGTCTTGTCGGCCCACATATGATATTATTATTATTGTGACTAGTGGGTTATCTATTTTATGCAGGTAGTATGTCGCAACCTAGTCGGCCTAAAGCTATATTTTGAGCCTAGATATAGCTATCCGTTTTATGTTTAGGTGTTGCTGATATGCACCAGAGGTGTATATGTTCAGCTTGGTCCGCTTAGTGTCTAATGTGGCATTAGGTGCCAGTCACGCCTCCTAAGATGATGCATGACAAACTTGGTATCAGAGCAACGTCATATCTTAGGGAGTCTGCAAGCCATGTCTAGTAGAGTCTTGTTTATAAATGTGTTGTACAACACATTATATGAGCAGGAGGCTATGAGGCATGATAGTGTGGTTACCCTTCTTCCTTCTCAAATCGTGCTGTAGAGCTAAGTTATATAGGGTTGAGTCCTAAGCTTATCTTATTCTGTTTATCTATAGAGAGATGTCTGATGTACGATGAATTAGAACTAGTTAGGAGCTAGATACAGTAGCGGGAGATAGCACTATCGGGGTGCCACAGTTGGAGATGACCCGACCTGAGAGCGAGAGGGGGACATCTTCTCGATCTCCACAACATCCTCCACTACACCAGGAGCCTTCTAGGGCAGTAGATGTACCAGCACCACTTCCAACTCTCCCTATACCATCAGATTAGGAGGTTAGGAGTGTGGTATACATGTTGGCTCAGATGATGGCCATTCAGCACCAGCCAATGGCACCAGTTGTTGCCAAACCTACTGAGGGACCCAAAAAGTCGAGGGTTCGTGAGTTTCTTGGCTTGAGTCCTCCACAGTTTATGGGGATAGACTACAGAGAGGATCCTCAGGACTTCTTGGATCAGTTGTAGAGGATATTCAGGGTGATGTATTCTTTATCTATAGAGTCAGTCAAGTTGGCGGTGTTTCGGCTATGAGATATAGCAATTCTGTGGTATGAGAGTTCGGAATGGTCCAGAGGCAAGGACTCACCCCCACCTACTTGCTCCAATTATCTGAGTCCTTCATAGATCACTATTTTCCTCAAGAGATCTGCCAGGCCCAAGTAGATCAGTTCTTATATCTGAAGCAGGGTAGGATGAGCGTCCGAGAGTACACACTAAGGTTTGACTCCTTAGCGAGATACGTGCCAACATTTGTTGATACTATGCCATCCAGGGTACACCAGTTCGTTATGGGGCTTGTTCTGGAGTATGTGGATGCCTGTATTAAAGACACATTATGGGAGGACATGGATATCGCATGAATCTAGGCTTTTGCTTATAATATAGAAGGGATTAGGCAGCACCAGTATGAGGTTGAAAGGGCGAGTCAGGAGTAGTGTCGAAGGGCTAGGCCCACTAATTTGCAAGCATACTTTCAGGGTTGGGACCAGGCCTCGATTTTCAGGCAGGTCACCTAGGTATTTGCCTTAGTAGCACTAGGGCAATAGATCAGATCATTGTGGACAATTAGGTCCTGGTGAGAGTTCACGTGCGTCGGACTCACAACAGTAGAGAGGTTCAAATCAGATCAGGTCTGCTGTATCGTGTTGTGGAATTTGCAATCGGTGACATTTTGGGAGACGTAAATATGGATCTAGTGCTTTTTATACTTGTGAGCAGGAGGGTCACATGATGAGGGATCATCCGACCAGAGATCAGAGTGATCGGGACCAGCATAATAGGTCCTTAGCAGGGTCACATGCTCTAGTACCTTCGGTAGGGCACAAGCCCTCAACCCCAGTGGGTAGAGGCAGATGTAGATCCAGGGCATCTAGTTCTGACAACGGTTCAGATCCTACTTATGCTTTAGCAAGGCGATAGGATTTGGAGTCGTCACCAGATGTTGTGACAAGTATACTGAATGTTTGCTCTCGCTTGGTTTATGCTTAGATAGATCCAGACTCTACCTTGTCTTATGCTACTCCACTAGTGGCATAAAATTTAGGTATAGCACCAGAGCTGCTTCAGCAACCATTCTCTATATCCACACCTATTGGTGAACCTATTATTGCCAAGAGAATTTATCGGGGCTGTACAGTGGAGGTTTTTGGTCGCCAGACTATTGCAGACCTAGTGGAGCCAGAGATGATTGATTTTCATGTAATTATGGGCATGGATTGGCTAACTCCATGTTATGCCAATGTTGATTGCCGGACCAAGACTGTCCGATTTCACTTTACAGGGGAGATAGTGTGAGAATGGCAAGGCAATGTAGCTATGCCAAAAGATAGGTTCATATCCTATCTCGGGGTAAGGAAGCTGATTGCGAAGGGATGTATTTATCATATTGTTAGGGTTCAGGATGTGCAGACAGAATTCCCAACTCTTCAATCCATTCCTGTCGTTAGTGAATTTTTAGATGAGCTTCCTGGTATTCCCCTAGAGCAAAATTTTGATTTCTCCATCGATATGCCACCATATACACAACCCAAATCTATCCCTCCATACCGAATGGATCCTACTTAGTTGAAGGAATTAAAGGTACAGTTGAAGGATTTGTTATATAAAGGCTTCATCAGGCCTGGTTCTTTGCCATGGGGTACGCTGATGTTGTTTGTGAGAAAAAAAGATTGCTCGCTACAAATGTATATAGATTATCGGCAGCTGAATAAGGTTACTATTAAGAATAAATATCCCCTTTTTAGAATAGATGACTTGTTTCATTAGCTGCAGGGGGCAAAATACTTCTCAAAGATCAACTTGAGGTTAGGATACCACCAGGTACGTGTTCGAGAGAAAGATATTTCAAAGATAGCTTTTAGAATCAGATATGGTCATTTTGCATTTTTAATCATGTCCTTCGGGTTGATGAATGCCCCGAAGTGTTTTTGGACTTGATGAACAACATATTCAGGCCATATTTAGATCTGCTCGTTATTGTATTCATTGATGATATTCTGGTATATTCACGTTCAGAAGCAAAGCATAGAGCTCACTAGTGGACAGTGCTATAGGTTCTCAGAAATTTCCAATTATATTCAAACTTTTCTAAGTGTGAATTTTGGTTAAACTCCATAGCTTTCTTGGGCCATATTGTGTCAGATGCAGGTATTCAGGTTGAATGGCAGAAGATAGAGGCGATAAAGACTTGGCCCAGACCCACAACCCCACCCGAAGTTCGTAGTTTCTTGGGGTTAGTCAGGTATTATAGAAAATTTGTGGAAGGATTCTCTGCCTTATCAGTGCCATTGACAAAGCTGAATCAAAAAGCAGCTAAGTTCCAATGGACTAAGGCTTGTGAGTAGAGTTTCTAGGAACTGAAAGACAGATTAACCTCTGCACACAGTGTTAGCCTTACTAGAGGGTTTAGAGGGTTATGTTGTGTATTATGATGCTTCAGGTATTGGGTTGGGATGCGTTTTGATGCAGCGTGGCAAGGTGATTGCCAATGCTTCGAGGTAGTTAAGGAAGCATGAGAAAAACTACCTCACTCGTGATTTAGAATTAGCTGCAGTTGTCCATGCTCTAAATATTTAGAGTCACTACCTATATGGTGTTCATGTAGACATCTTCATTGATCACAAAAGCCTCCAATACATCTTTAAGAAGAAAGAGTTAAATTTGCAACAACGTCGGTGGCTTGAGTTGTTGAAGGATTATGAATCAACATATTGTATCATTCGGGGAAAGCTAACATTGTAGCTGATGCTCTTAGTCGCAGATCCATGGGAAACTTATCATATTTGGGGCTAGAAAAGAGAGAATTGGCTCGAGGGCTGCACCAGTTGGCCAGTTTGAGAGTTCGATTGTTGGACTCAGAGGACAGTGGAGTTGTGATCCAGAATACTGCAGTCTCATCTCTAATTGTAGAGGCGAAGGAGTGATAGTATGAGGACCCTATTCTAATGCAGTTCAGAAGCAAGGTTTACCAGGGTGAAGTATTGTTCTTTGAGGTAACGGGAGATGACGTCTTGAGATTTAGAGGTCGACTCTGTATTCCAGATGTGGCAGGGCTTTGTCAATAGATTATGACAGAGGTACGTTCTTCTTGTTATTCTCTTCATCTAGATGTGACGAAAATGTACCATGATATAAAAGAGATTTATTGGTGGTATGGGATGAAGAAAGGTATTGCTGAGTTTATAGCACAGTGTCCCAATTGCCAGCAGGTAAAAGTTGGACATCATAAACCTGGCAAGTTAACTCAGGAGATAGAAATGGGAAGCAATCAATATGGATTTTGTTACAGTTTTACCTCACACCAGGCGTTAATTTGACTCTATTTGAGTTATTGTGGATCTACCAATGAAATCAGCCCATTTCTTGCCAGTGACTACATTTTTAGTTGAAGATTATGGTGAGTTGTACGTCAAAGAGATAGTCCAACTGTATGGTATGCCAGTGTCTATCATCTTTGATGGAGGGGCACAGTTCACTGCAAGATTCTGGAAATTATTTCAAAAGGGTTTGGTGACGCAGGTTAATCTGAGCACAACCTTTCATCCTCAGACAGATGACCAGGCTGAGCACATGATACAGGCGCTGAGGACATGTTATGGGCATGCGTGCTAGCCTTCTGAGGAAGCTGGGATGAGCACCTACCTCTTATTGAGTTTGTGTATAATAACAATTACCATTCTGCCATTTGGATGGCGTCTTACGAGGCTTTATATGGGCATAAATGTAGATCCCCCATTGTATGGATTGAAGTAGGTGATTCGGGCTAATTGGATCATATATGATATGTCAGTCTGAAGAGAAGTTTAAGCTCATCAGGGAGCGGTTGTTGACAGCCCAGAGTCGTCAGAAGTCCTATTCTAATACATGGTGTAGGGACTTAGGGTTCTATATTGACGACTTGGTATCCGAAGGTTTGCCTATGAAAGGTGTTATGATATTTGGAAAGAAGCGAAAGCTTATCCCTAGGTTTATTGGCCCATATCGGATCCTTCGAAAGATAGGCCAAGTGGCTTATGAGTTAGAATTGCCTTCGAGGTGAGAATCTGTTCATTTAGTCTTCCATGTATTGATGCTATGGAAGTGCATAGGAGACCCATATCGGGTTATCCCAGTTGAGGATGTTCAGGTCAAGAGGAGTTGTCCTACGAGGAGACTCCAATAGCTATACTAGACTGATAGGTCCGTAGATTGAGAACTAAGGATGTAGCCTCCGTTAAAGTCTTATGGAGGAATAGAAATGTAGAAGAGACGACCTGGGAAGCTGAGGACGACATGAGGTCTAGATACCCCTAACTTGTTCCAAACCCCTTAAAGTTAGCAGAGACTCAGATTGTACAGTTGAAGTGAGACAGTTAGTCATATCTTGTTTTATCGCTTTTGATATCATTGTTGCTAATTGCTTACTTATTTTATGTGGGCAACATTTTTTAATTGTTTGCTGCATCCTGTGAGATGCCTATGTTGGGCTTTTCTGCGTTTTAGGTTTCTGGATAGCCCATATTGCAAGGGAGACTCTATCAAAATTTTTCTTGCAAGTCCCTAAGGGGGGAACGATGTTACACCTCGTAAGTTGTCATTAACTAACTAACGTATGCGTGTGCTTATTGTGAGTGTTTAGAGCACAATATGTGCAGAATGAGGCTCGAGGGGGGAACGTGTGAGTGCGTCATCGAGCGAGCGGAAGGTTGGGGCGAGGAGCAGGGCGCACCAGGCCCGGCGTCGCGCACCCTCCCCCTGCGCAAGGAGCAGCATGTCTCGCTCGCACTCCTCCGCGATAGGAGGTGTGCTGTGGACTCCTGCACCGCCTCCCATATATATATATATATATGTTAAATGTATGATGCTAGTTCATTTTAAAACTTTTCCAAAGAGAGCTACGGGCTGGATGAGTTCTTCCACGAGGTTTTCAACAAATTGAAGTCGGATTATGTTATCAAATCGCATCTAATTGCAAATTCTTCTTGAGTAGTGATTCCGGGGCTACATATCTATGGAGTTATATCTTTGAAACTAACCATTTTGACAAAGTCTCATTGAGTAGAAGTCATGGAAATCACTTATAATTAAGTCCTAAACGTCTACACCTGATAAGTAAGTATTTCTACCTTCCCTTTTAGCCGAATTGGATGAATTATTACTTAGGGTCATTTTGAAATATGAATTTGGTTATTGGCCTCTTTCTTGAGTTAATAACAACCTCTCCCTTGGCATGAGAGCTGTGATTTGGAGGGATTACCGGTTCTAGGTTGAAATAGGGTCGGTTGAGCAGAAGTTGGCAATTGAGGTATGTTAAGGCTAACTTCTTAGGCAAGCTACTCTAGTTGTATAACTAATACAACCTATATCTTTGTAGTACAATATGTACCGAATATGTAAGGCAGTAATGAAAATGACTTAATAGAACTGATATAAGAACTGAAAGTAAACATTACGAAAGATTAGAGGTATAACCTGATGTTACACCTCCTAAGTTCCTATAGTTAAACCGATGCGTTTGTATGTATGTCGGAGTTTTAGAGTATGAAGCATACAGAAAAAGGCTTGGGGAATGAAAGGACGAGCATGGAGTTGAGCGAGCAGGAGGTCGGGGTCGGAGGCTAGGCGCATTGGGCGCCGCGCTAGCCAGCCCGACGCCTTCAGCTGTGTATCGCGCCTGATTATTGGCGCAACGGGTGGCCTGCTGCACTCCCTAGCCCACTGCCTCAATATATATATAAATAGCTAAGTGTGGATTGAAGATTCATTTGAAAACATTTCCCTTTCAAAAGAGAAATAAGGTGAGCGACAATTTCATCAAGTTTTCATCAAATTACGTCGTCAAACGCCATTCAAATCCAAATTAACTTTGGATAACAAGTTCTAAGCCTATGGGAAGAATCTCTGTGGAGTTATGAAAATTCGATCGATGTACCGGAACCTTGCCGAGTAAAGGTTGTCAGAATTACTTCAAATTGAGTCCTAATCGGCCATAGGCAGTACGTAATTATTTCTTCCTTCTAAACTCTTGAGAAATTGTGAGTTTTTGGCTGAGTTAATTAGAGTTGAATTATAGTCAATATTAATATCGAGAGATATCATTGGTTGCCGACTCCTACTATTGAAATTGCTTTACTCTCTAAATGTAAAGGCTGCAAGTGGGTGGAATTGCTGGCTCCAGGTTCGAAACTGTTCGGGTGAACGAAATTCGACATTCGAGGTATGTAAGGCTTATCCCTTCGGCAAGTTATTCTCGTCGTGTAATGATATGACCAATGTTCCTGAATGGAGATAATGATTTTATATTTTGTAACTAGCTACTACCAGTAGATTATGATTATATGTATGTTGTGAATAGCTTCTATCAGTAGATTATGATTATATAAGTTATGGTTAGCTGGTAAAAGATATATTGAGAATATACTGCAGTATTCCTTGTCAGGAAAGAGTATGTTCAGTGTGACTAACGCCAGGAGCTTCATAGAGATATTCTCACTTTATTTATTTACTATTTAGAAGTATCTTGAAGTTTAGCTGTCATGCCAAGGCCTTAGAAGTCTAGGTTTATCTATTGGGCCTGGCTCGATGAGTTGGACAGTTAGGGTCAGCGGGTCGTTATAACTCTTTGATTGACGCTTGTATAGGCACTAAAGCTCACCCAGAGGCCGTTTGCATGCGTTGTCACCTCCAGGGACAGAATTTGGGTAGGATGGTCATATCTTAGAGTTAGTCGCACAGGATTGCCTAGTGAACTAAGTGACAACTTGCCATCTAGTTGGCTACTGCCAATGACTATTAGTTTCAGTTGACATAGTGCTGTCATACAGGTCGCCCAGGAAGTCATCCCAGTTGTACAAGTCAGATAGACCCGTGGGTGCCCTAAGGAGGGAACCTTATCAGTAGTTAAATACGGGGCCAACGCACCAGCCTGCCCTTATAAGATACTCAAGTACAGGTGGCTCTGAGTGACTAAGTCCAGATAGACTTACCTGCGAGGTTAAGAATCGTCCAACAAAGACATATGAAACCTGAATTGACCAGGTTAAGGTCTAAGGGACTAGAAACATGTTAGTAAAGTATTACCTTTAAGATAAGAATTATCGTAAGCGGTTTGTGGAAGGTTAGGGGCTGACTGCTTAGGAGCATGTCCGATTAGTAGCAACCCCACAGTTGTCCTAAGCAAAGAAACTAAGTAGTTAGTCGTCTGCGACCTTACAGTTCACTTATGAGCTATTGCTGCCTAGCATGACATTCAAAGTATCGACTACGCTACTCCAAATCTTGCCCTATCTGGTCTAGACAGATGTACAAACTTCCATGATCCTATAATCAGATGTAGGCAAATGGGGTGTGCCCGTTGGCAGCTATACAAACTATTCTAGGGGCGAGTAGTGGTCGCGTTAGGCCTTAAGAGCCAGATATGCCTTTTGAATGACTAGATCTAGACCAGAGTGCAGTATATTGGTTGGGATTAACCCTACCTAGGATAGCCTTTCATTGACCAACTTCAAGGTTGCTAACTGTGTAGTCGCCTCCAGGGTTATTGATCGCTCAAAGGAACTATATGATAATGTCATCCCTTACGGGGATATTATTCATACCAAGGAGCTATATGATGTCCGACGGGACCATAGTCAGGCTTAGGCCATATTTACGTCCATCCACGTATGGACCTCTTTTTATGTTGTACCGGCATCACTGACCCTCTGTCGAGCCTTGTGTACCCAAGGTGAAATTATAGGAGCCCACCAGGCTCAGAAATAGTTACAGGACTTCAACGGGCTCAGATGCGGAAGCTTGGCTATAGCACTAGTAGAATCATAAGAACCTGAATAGAGGTATATAGATTGAATTGTACTTGCCAGGGCTTTTGGTGGCCCCGGTAGGTTGTTTCTGTGTTGCATGCACTATCCAAGATTATGGGTGCCAGGTTAGGTTCTTGTTTGTATATTTTCTTGTTAGTTGTAGCCTATGAATGTATAGTCGTACAGTTTCAGCTCATATATGTGTAGTGTTTTACTAGATGCTGGTTATGGATAAGAAATCTTATAGGCTAACTTCTTCCCCTTCTTGCTATTCACTTTCAGTTCTATACCAGCCTCTATTCAGTCTTATTTACTACCTTATATATTCGGTACATATTGTACTAACACCTAATTATGGGGCGCTGCATACTTGCCTGCATGTTTAGACAGATAGATTGTGTGATCTCCTAGAAGCTATTCAGAGTCAGTAGATTGGCTAGCTCCTCTCATTCGGAGTTGCCAGGATGTAGAGGTCTATCTGTCTTTTATTTGTATAGAATTTGGGTAGGAAGGGGCCCTGTCCTAACCAATATTTTCACTCGTAGAGGCTTGCAAACTATAGTCTTCAGTTAGTTGGTTGGTGTTGGCCGTGTGGGTCTTATGTATGTCTTATTTTACATTTTGGCCATGTGGGGCGCAATTTAGCTAATTTGTTAGCAACCTTGTCAGCTATAGTATGAATATGAATGCTTGTTTTTCATTGTGTTCTAACTAGACAACATAATGGTCTCGTCCCCCGCATAGGATTCCCTTATTGTCTTGAGATTGGTTAGCTCCAATGTTGTTGGCCAGAGGCTGTATTTACAGCCGAGATATAGCTCGTTGTTTTCTTGATTTGATATGTAGGTGAGCACCAGGAGTGAATAATCCCAGCCAGGTAAGCTTAGATCTCAGTATGGCATCAGGTGCCAGTCATGCCTCCCAAGGTGGGGTTTGACAAACTTGGTATCAGATCAGGTCATTTCCTAAGGAGTCTGCAAGCCGTGTCTAGTAAAGTCTTGTTAATAAATGTGTTGTGCAACCACATTTTAATAAGCAGGAGGCTACGAGGCATAATAGTATGTTTACCCCTCCTTCTTCTTAGATCATGCTATAGAGACGAGTTGTATAGGGATGAGTCCCTAAGCTTTCATTGTTATGTCTGTCTAGAGTAATGTTTGATATGGGAAAGACTTCCGTCAGCGGCAAGTTAGCTACAACAGCAGGAGAGGGTACTAGTGAGGTGCCACAGTTGGGGGACAGTCATCCTAAGGGCGGAAGCAGACGTTTTTTAATCTCCCTGTCATCCTTCCGGGGCACCAGGAACATAATAAGGTAATGGATATGCTAGCACCGTCCCAAGTTCTTTCTACATCCTCAGAGTAGGAGGTTAGGAGTATAGTATATATATGATTTGTCTTACTTACTAGATCTTTAGAATTTGACAGGGGCGACAGTTAATGTTGGATTGGCTGAAAGATATAAAAGAAGGGGGAAATTGCAGGATTTTTACCTCCAACCTATCGGAGTTTGTACTATTTCATACCTCAGCGCAACCGTAGTATGATACGGTTATTTCCAACATCCTTCCTTTTCTCGGTATAACAAGGAGCATGAGAATTGAGGCAATCTTTCCCAAAATAAATAGTAAAGGAGGGCTAGATCCGTTGACTCCTGGAAAGTGTTAGAAAGTGGTTGAGACCCCTAGTGTTTAAATAAGTCATCTAGACCTTTACGATAGTAAATTGGGGGGGGGGGGGCAGATAATATTCCAGTAGCACCCAAGTATGTGTAGAGTTCCATAAGTAATAAACCCCCAGTAATAGTAGAGCTCAAATCAAAAGTAGACTAATTCCACTGCAGTGTGCGGATGGCGGGGGGTAGGAGATACCTGGAGAACAGAGCATATAACCCCCAGCTTATCATGTTAAGGGATAGAGAGACTATGTGATGGGAACCAGCCCATGTATGAGTTAGGATGATAGGTTGGTAGACTTAGCAAGTAGTATCCTTTCCAGTATGGTGCATGGGGGCACAAACCCCAATTTTCATATTATAAAAGTAAGAGCAAGATATGAGCATTAAGCTTGGGAGGAGAACGGAATCATCTACAAGTTGTAGCGGGATAATAGAGCTTGGAAGTGGAGATGAATGTAGAGGAATGAGCATCAAGCTGACATTTAAAGGGGAGTGAGATTGTGACCTAGAATGTTGCGGTACCACCTTTTGTTGTAGAGGTAAAGGAGTGACGGTACGGGGACCCTAGTCTGGTGCAGCCTAGAGACAAGGCCCAGTAGGGAGTTGTCGGCCTGTGAGACAGTAGGGGACAGAGTCTTGAGACCCATAGGTCGACTCTTCATCCTAAATGTGGTACGACTTCATCAGTAGACTGTAGTAAGATAACCATGTTCGTTATTCCCTCCACCCGGGTTTTACAAAAACGCATCATGTTACGAAGGAAATCTACTGATGGTATTGAGAAGGAGAAAGAAATTGTCGAGTTGTAGCACTAAACTTCAATGCCAGCAGAGAAAGGCAAGACCTCAAAAACTGGGGTAGGCTAATTTAGGAAATAGCCATGACTACGTGAAAATGAGAAGTAGACAATATGAACATAGCTACAGGGTTACCTCATACCAGGCGTAAACATGACCCTGTTTGGGTCATTGTCGGTCAGAATTATGTTTTAGCTAAGGATTACACTGAATTAAATACTAAAAAAATATTCCATCTATGTGGTGTCTCAGTGTCTATCAACTTCTGACAAAGGGGCATAACTCACAGCTAGGTTTTGGAAAGGCTTTCTAGATAGATTGGGATGCATGTTAATTTGAGAACGACTTCTCATACCCAAAAAAATGGCCAAAAAGAGAACATAACTGATATGCCCAGAGATGTGTTACAGGTGGAAATGCATGCCCTTATATGATGGTCTAAAGTAGGTAAGTTAGGGATAACCAAACTAGGCATACTATATCAGTTAGGGGGAAAAGTTAAACTTACTAGAAGATATGTGTTGGTAGCCTAGGGTCGTTAGAAGCCTTATTCTAACGTATGGCGTGGAGAGATAGGGATGGAAGCAATGACTGGGTATTCCTCAAAGTCTTGCCTATGAAGGGTGTTATGAGAACTGACAAGAAGGGAAAGTCCAGCCCTAGATTCACTAAGTTGTACCGAATCCTTCGAAAGATCGACAAAGTGGCCTATGAGGTAAAGTTGCCTTCGGGGCTAGGATCTATTCATCAATATTATGCAAGTGCGTAAGAGACCTTTCTCGGGTTATCCCAATGGAGGATGCTCGGGTCACAGAAGAACTGTCCCACAAAGAGGCTCTAATAGTTATACTAGATTGACAGAACCATATGGGCTATCTTAAGAACCAAAAATCGTAGCCTAGTAAAGTCTTATGGAGAAATAGAAATGTAGAAGAGATGATCTAGAAAGATGAGGATGACATGAGGTCTAGATATCCTCACTTATCCCAGACTAGACCCAGATATACAACTGAAGTGAGATTGTTGTTCAGAATCTTACCTTATTGCTTATATAATTAGTACTATTTAGTTGTGCGCTTCTATGTTGTGGAGTAATTGTTTATAGCATCCTATGAGATGCCTATGTGGGACTTTTATGCGTTTCAGGTTTTCAGGTAGTCCATATTACAGAGGAGACTCTGCCGAAATTTTTCTAGCAACAGTTAAAAGAGTTGAGCCTAAGATTATATTCGAGGACAAATGTTCCTAAGGGATGGATGATGCTACACCCCGTAATTTCCTATAATTTAACCGATACATTCATATGTATGTCAAGAGTTTTAAAATATGATGGATACAAAAAAAGGCTCGGGGAATGAATGGACGAGCACGGAGTCTAGGAAGCAGGAGTTGGGGGCCGGAGGCTAGGCGCACTGGGTGCCGCGCCACGCCGGCCAACCCAACACCTTTAGCAGTGCATTGTACCCGATTATTGGTGCTATGGGCGGCGTGCCGTGCCCCCTAGCCCACCACCTCAATATTTATAAATAGATAAGTGTGGGTTGAGGATTCATTTGAAAACATTTTCCTTTCGGTAGAGAAATAGGGTGAGCAACAATTTCATCAAATTATGTCATCAAATGCCATTCAAATGCAAAATAACTTTGGGTAACAAGTTTTATGCCTACAGGAAGCATCTCTGTAGAGTTATTTCTTGAAAATTCGATCGGTGTACCGGAACCCCGCCGAGTAAAGGTTGTCGGAATTATTACTTCAAATTGAGTCCTGAGCGGCCATAGGAAATAGGTAAGTATTTCTTCCTTCTAAACTCTCAAGAAATTATGAGTTTTCGGACGAGTTAATCAGAGTTGAATTATAGTTAATATTAATATTGAAAGGTATCGTTGGTTGCCGACTCCTAATATTGAAATAGCTTTATTCTCTCATTGTAAAGTCCGCAAGTGGGTGAAATTGCTGGCTCCAGGTTTGAAACTGTTCGGGTGAACGAAAGTCGGCATTCGAGGTATGTAAGGCTTACCCTTTCGGCAAATTATTCTCGTTGTATAATGATACGACCTATGTTCCTGAACGTAGATAACAATTTTATGTGTTGTAACTAGCTACTGCCAGTAGATTATGATTATATGTACGTTGTGATTAGCTTCTGTTAGTAGATTATGATATATAAGTTGTGGTTAGCTGCTAAAAGATGTATTGAGAATATATTGCAGTATCTCTCATCGGGAAAGAGAATGTTCAGTGTGACTAATGCCAGGAGCATCGTAGAAATTTCCCCAGTTTATTTATTTACTATTTAGAAGTATCTTGAAGTTTTTCTATCATGCCAAGGTCTTAGAAGTCTAGGTTTAGCTGTTGGGCCTGGCTCAGTGAGTTGGACAGTTTAGGGTGCAGCAGGGCATTATAACTCTTCGATTAATACCTGTATAGAAAGTAAAGCTCACCCAGAGTCCATTTGCATGCCTTGACGCCTCCAGGGCTAGAATCTGGGTAGGATGGTCATATCTTAGAGTCAGCGGCATAGGATTGCCGAGTGAACTGAGTGGCAGCCTGCCATCTAGTTAGCTATTGCCAGTGACTGTTAGTTTTAGTTGACTTAGTGTTGTCATACAGGTCGCCCAGGAAGTCATCCCAGTTGTACAAGTCAAATAGACCTGTGGGTGCCCTAAGTAGGAAACCTTATTAGTAGTTGAATCTGGGGCTAACGCCCTAGCCTGCCCTTATAAGATACTCAGGTACAGGAGGCCATGAGTGACTAAGTCCAAATAGACTTACCTACAAGGTTAAGAATCTTCCAGCAAAGACATATGAAACCTGAATAGACCAGGTTAAGGTCTAAAGGACTAGAACCATGTTAGTATTGTATTACCTTCAAGTTAAGAATTATAGTAAGCGGCCTGTGGAAGGTTAGGGGTCTACTCAGGAGCATGTCCTATCAGTGGCAGCCTCACAGTTATCCTAAGCAAAGGAACTAAGTATTTGGTCGTTTGTGACCTTACAGTTCACCTATGAGCTATTGTTGTCCTAGCATAACATTCAGAGTATCGTCTAGGCCACTCCAAATCTCGCCCTATTTGGTCGAGACCATTAGAGATTATGATCACTGCCAGGATCCTCTGATCAGATATAGGCATATGGGGTGTGCCCGTTAGTAGGCATACAAACCATTCTAGGGGCGAGTAGTGGTCTCCTTAGGCCTTAAGAGCCAGATACGCCTTTTGAATGGCTAGATTTATACCAGAGTGCAGTATATTGGTTGGGATTAACCCCACCTAGGATAGCCTTCCATTGACCAACTTCAGGATTGCTAATTGTGTCATCACCTATGGGTTTATTGATCGCTTAGAGGATCTATATGATAATTTCATCGCCTATAGGGCTATTGATCGCTCCAAGTAGCTATATGATGTCCAACGGGACCATACTCAGGCCTAGCCCATATTTACATCCATCCATGCATGGACCAATTTTTATGCCGTATCGGCATCACTGACCCTCTATCGAGCCTTGTGTGCCCAGGGTGCAATTATAGGAGCCCACAAGGCTTAGACATAGTTACAAGAGTCCAACAGGCTCATATATGGACCCAAAAGCCAGGTAGCTTGGCTATAGCACCAGTAGAATCATAAGAACCTGGATAGGGATATATAGATTGAATTGTACTTACCAAGGCTTATGGGGGCCCCGGTAGGTTGTTTCTGTGTTGCGTGGACCTTTCGAGATTATGGGAGCCAGGTTAGGTTCTTGTTTGTATACTTTCTTATTAGTTGTAGCCTATGAATGTATAGTCGTACAGTTTCAGCGCATATACGTGTAGTGTTTTACTAGATGTAGGTTATGGATAAGGAAGCTTACTTGTTAACTTCTGCCCCTTCTTGATATTCCCTTTCAATTCTGTACCAGTCTCTGTTCAGTCTTATTTACTGCCTTACATATTTGATACATATTGTATTAATGCCTAATTATGGGGAGCTGTATACTTGTCTGCAGGTATAGACAGATAGATTGTGAGATCTCCTAGCAGCTATTCAGAGTCAGCGGATTGGTCAACTCCTCTCATTCGGAGTTTCTAGGTTGTAGAGGTTTATCTGTCTTTTATTTATATAGAATTTGGGTAGGCGGGGGCCTTGACCCGACCAATATTTTCACTTATAGAGGCTTGAAGACTACAATCTTCAGTTAGTTAGTTGGTGTTGGCCATGTGGGGCCTATTATGTCTTATTTTGCGTGTTGACTATTTGGGGCCCAGTTTAGCTAATTAGTTAGCGGCCTTGTCGGCTATAGTGCGAATTTGACTGCCTGTTTTTCATTTTTTTCTAACTAGATAGCATGGTGGTCGTGTCAGCCCACATAGGATTCCCTTATTTCCTTGAGATTGGTTAGCTATTTTCTTTTACAAGTGGCTATGGAGGCCTTGTCGGCCGGAGGCTGTGTTTACAACCGAGATATAGCTCGTTGTTTTCTTGACTTGATGCGTGGATAAGCACCAGGACTGTATAAGCCCAGTTAGATCAGCTTAGATCTCAATATGGCATCTGGTGCCTATCATGCCTCCCAAGTTGGGGCGTGACACCCGAATAACCTCTTAACCTGAAGTATAACTAACAAGTAAGTAATACAAACAAGAACCTTACCTAGCCCCCACAGGCCTGGAAGGTACAATCAGCATAGAATAACCCACCTGGGCCCCCATAAGCCCTGACAAATACAATTTAATATATATACCCCTAGCATGGTCAATATGAGTCAACGGGTAGCTATAGCCAACCTACCTGGCCTCTGGGTTTGCAGTCGGAAACACCCGGGAGAGTGTTTAGTCGGCAGAGATGGTTGTTTCAGGCGTGTAAGCCCGGACATATACTTAGAGATTGTCCCTTGGCTAGACAGGTCAAGGATAGAGCTAGTGCTCCAGCCACCAGAACAGCGACTCCATCAGCTCGCCCATCTCAGTAGGGTAGGTTACCTAGTGCTGGTGGCAGCCAGCTCTGGATGTAGTCACAGGTATGTTATGAGTTTTTCATATAAACCCTTGCATGTTTCTAGGACCAGGAACCATAGTATAAGGCATAAGATCCCTTTAGCATTTTAGTATGAGATTTATCCCGTGGAGGGTAGGAAATGGTTATAAATATGAAGCCTTCAGTGATAGCCTTAGAGGCGAATGGAAAGTCTAAAGATAGTGACTTTAGCCTAGCCTTAAGAAGGGGCTCGATCCTTAAAATGGTGATCTTTAAGATAAGGGGGAGGTTATAATTTGAAGATCTGGGATCAATGATCTTGGGCATATTTACGTGTCCAGGTGCTATTTTATAACTTAATTTTAACCATGTTTATTAATTTAAGTAATTACATTCTCATGTATTTGTGTATATTTTTGTGCCGAACTAACCAACATGATTAGTCTTTGTTTTGTACGTGTAACATGCTTAGGAGGGAATAAATATGATTGTTAAGGCTCATGAAAAAGCATGGAGTGCATGTCAAGAAGGAAGAATGATATTGCATGAGAGGAGGGCTATTAGCTCACACCAGTGTGCCATGCCGGGCAGGCAGCATGTTAGGCAGCGTGCCATGATAGGAAAGCAGCATGCCACATCCGGCAGATGGCATGCCAGTGTCGAATATCATGTGCGCCCAAGGGATGGACAAGGAAGTAGCCCTGCACGATGGCATCGTGCCACGGCAAGTAAATGCAACGTGCAGCAGCGTGCCACGACAGGCAACGTGAACACCTTCACTCATGCCATGCCCAATGCGAACATCCAGTAGGCCTGCGCGGTAAGGCTGTGTCATGATGGTTGTGCTGTGCAACCAGTAGCGTGACATAGAGCTGTTTCACCCATAGCAGATTTTTGACATTTTTTCAATTATTATAAATTGAACCCTTAGCTTCTAAAATCAACATCATGAAAATATTCTAGGAAAGCAGAGAGGAGTGAATGGAGAAACGAAGAACTTCACCTAGGGTTCGAATTCTTTTTATTCTATTTTAATCATTCTTGTAAGTACTTCACTTTAAACATGTTTTTGAGTGTTGGTAAGAACATGATGGCTAAAACCCTTCTTCTAAGGTTGAGGCCTCAAGACATGAATGTATTTGCATAATTTCATCTTTGGTTCAAGTTTCTTTGTTGTTTTATCTTGTGTTCATATTAATTGTTGTTTTGATGCTTGATCACCATTGAAATATATTTGTTAAGCTTACACAAAAGCTCGAAAGAGTAACCCTAGGTTAGAACAAAAGAATGGAGGGAGAAAGTTCTTGTCTTCAAGATATGATTTGCGGTTAGGATAGTAATTATACCTAATTTTTCTTGTTTGATTAATTAAATGGAAAGATAGCTAGACAATTAGGATTAAATTGTCACATCACCACTCTCAGACATAGTTTTGAAGTTCATTATAGGTTAAATGATTAGAGGTACGAAAGTCCATAATCAAGGACATAAACCCCGTGAATCACATCCATATTGTTAATTGCTCATGAATTAAGACGTCACATCCCCGCTTAACGATGTAGGTGTGAGGCTAATTGGTGTGTTTAGAGTCTCAAAAGACCATGAACATTGCATAATAACTCTATGAGAAAACAATTGAATTTCATACACTTGAACCATTGTGAATTGTAGCATTGCATGATTGTCAGGACTTAACTCTAGATGCTTCTCATTATCGCATTTCCAAATTAATTGTGATCATCGTAGATTTAGATAAAACTTTAAATCTTTAAAACCAACACTTGTGAAATTTGAATATAGCACTTGAACGTGAATATTCACTGGAATTAGACCAGTCCCTGTGGGTTCAGCATCCGGCTCTTCAGAGTCACTATATGACTTGTACGACTGCGTATGCTTGCGCGTGCGCTGGAACGCAACAAGTTTTTGGCGCCATTGCCGGGGACTGGCAGCATTTAGTGAATTTTTAGTTTTTGTGTGATTTTTATTTTTCTTAAGTATTGAAAAACTTAGTCTTAGTCTGCTTTATTGCAGGTAACAGATTATACTTGTAGAACTGGAAAGGAATAGAGAGCTTGTGGAATCTTAATTGGAGCCTAAACAATAATTGCACTTGCTCCGAAGGGAGGCTCTAGAGAGGAAGTTGCAGCAATTATAGGAGCAGATACAACAAAATCCACCAGTTAGGCAAGAAGAGTTATTGCCTGAGCCAATGGTAGCCTGGCCTGTTCATAATGTGGCAATCCCACTCACGACAAATGTGACTTCCAGCATCTGCAAATCGGAGCTTGAAGGGAACTTTGAGCTGAAGTAGAATATGGTGCAGTTGTTGCATTCAAGTGGGAAATTCACGGGAATGACACATGAGGACCCACAACAGCACCTACAGAATTTCTTGGAGATTAGTGACATTTTTGTCCCCACCGGAGTGTCAAATGATTATGTCAAACTCACCCTCTTCCCATTTTCACTGTTGGGAGAGGCGAAGAGGTGGATGAAGGCAGAGCCACCAAATTCCATCACGTCTTGGGATGACCTAGCAAGGAAGTTCCTCATCAGATTCTTCCCTTCAGGCAAGACTGCCAAGCTAAGAAGTGAGATCTTAAGTTTCAAGAAGCGGCCTGAGGAGAACTTATACTTGTCCTTGGAGACGTTGAAGTCATTGTTGCGAGACTTTCCCCATCATCAACAGTCTAATAAGGTGTTATCTCACACCTTTGTGGAAAGTATAGACCCACACATAAAATTTTTCTAGACTCCGCATTGGGTAGGCAAGCACTTGAGAAGACATATGATGAGATGTACACTCTACTAAACACGCAAGGGAATCCGGAGTGGCATAGTGAGTCATCCAGAAGGGCAGGAAAAAGAGTAGTAGGGCTGATTGAGGTAGATAGTTTCAATGCTTTGGCGCCACAGTTAGCCTTACTACAACACCAAATGATGACTCAGTTCAGCAAACTGAGTATGACCCAGCCACAGACACAGGTTAATGCAATTCAAGCAGCTTCTAGGTGGTGTGAGATATATAACAACAATGGGCACAGTGTAGACTTTTATAGAGCAAATCCAGAGTCAGTGAATTTTGTAGGTAATGTGCAGAGGAACAATTAGACTTATGGGAACACCTACAATAAGAACTGGCAGAATCACCCAAATTTCTCTTGGGGTGGTAATTAGAGTCAAAGCTACCATCAACCTCATCAACAGTAGTACCAGCAGCATAACAAGAAAAATAGTAGGCAATCTAGCAATAGAAATATTAAGGAGATGATGCAGAAAATCATGGTCACCCAGACCTAGATGGCAGAAAATCAGGCAAGAATGACCTCGAACTTGAAGAATCAGTAGATGGCCACTAGAAATTTAGAGAAGCGGATGGGTCAGTTGGCAGTTGCTCAGCATAATAGACCTCAAGGATGGTTACCAAGTGATATAGATACAAACCCCCGACAGGTCAATGCCATCAGTCTGAGGAGTGGCAAGCAGTTGGCTGACACAACACAAAAAGAAAAGCAAAATGAGGTGCAGCCAGACCCAGTTAGACCGAGTCTATTAGCTGATAGAGGAGATAATGAGAGTGTTGTAACACATAATGCAAAATCATCATTGCAGCCAGTATAGAGACCACCACCACCATTCTCGCAGAGACCCAAGAAAAGCAATGAGGAAGCATGTATTAAGAAGTTCTTTGATATCTTCAAAGAGCTTCACATAAATTTTCCCTTACTTGATGTTTTGCGGGGTATGCCGAAGTATGTCAAGTACTTAAAAGATGTGGTGGCCGACAAAGTACGGCTAGTGGATGTACAAACTATGGCACTTACTAAGGAATGCAGTTATAAGGTGATGAGAAAAATGTCGAAAAAGCTCAAAGACCCAAGGAGTTTCACCCTCCCCGTACAAATTGGTGAAGCTGGAATTATGAGATCCTTATGTGACTTAGGGGTGGCAGTGAATTTGATGCCCCCTATATTTTTTCAACACATTGGGTTTGGGGAAACCAAGTACGACTAGAGTGATGTTGCAACTGGAAAATAAGTCAATAGTGGAGTCAATAGTGGCCCCGGAGGGGATTATTGAGGACCTTCTAATCAAAGTAGGTAAATTTATTATACCTGTTGATTTCATCATTCTTGATTTTAAAGTTGATTATAAGGTACCCTTAATATTGGGATGGCCATTCCTAGCCACTGGTGGAGCTATCATTTATGTGAGAGTGGGTACCCTTAAAATGAGGGTCAATGATGAGGAAGAGCTCTTCAGAGTCTACCAGGAGATCAACACACCCACACACTACAGAGATCTTTGCAGGATTTGTGTGATCACAGATGCTAAGTGTGAGGTGGTGGATTCTATGGATCCACTGTTGCAAGATATGTAGACACTTAAGCCCGAGTTTGATGGAGGGCAAAAGTTTAAGAAGATGATGGAAGAAAAGAGGGACAGGGTGGAGACTGTTCCCTCTAAAAATAAAAAGAGGAGAAGATGGTTCCAAAAAGGGAATACTTGTTTGAGGATATCGTTAAAAGGATTGTCCACTTTGTGCTGCGACGTAAAGTTAGGTGCTTCTTGGGAGGCAACCCAAGAGTACCACAGGTAAAAAAAAATTTTGTTTTGATTTTGTTTATTTTCACTTTTTGTTGTTGTTTTGGTGACTTAAGCACATATTGAGAGAAAGTCTGAGTACCCTTAGAAGAGGAAGTTGAGGAGCATGGACCAAAAGATGAGTGTGCTATCGGTGACCCACGTATTTAAAAATTGGAGGAAAACATGCTGCTAGCTAGACCTAGAGGCCTCAGGAAGTATCTCTCACCTTAGTCTTGATTTTACATGAAGCTTTGGGGACATCGCATAATTTAAGTGTAGGGTGAGGGAAATTTCAAAATTTTGTGCTAAGAGATGTCGGGTGAATGTGGTGTTGGGTATAATGTTTTTGTTGAAAAAATTTGAGTTGAGCACAGTTCACCCACTCTTTTAATTTTTCTTTTCGGTCTTTTTTGAAGGAGGGTACTTTGAATTGAGAATTTTCTGTGTCTGTACATAACTGTTTTAGTCATAGTTAGGGACCTTTCTCGACAATGGATGGATGATGACCGTCTTGAGGAAAAATTAGTCAGTAGGTTTTTGTTTTTGAATCCTTAGTTGATTGATAGCTTGACGTTCTTGTTGAGTGTTATACATGATTGTTAGATGAAAGTGGTGTTAATTGAGAAGCATGTTTAGTAATTGTATAATTTTTTTGAGACACCTAGGCTCTCGAATATGACTCTGTATGCTTAGTTGAGTTAAGAGTCTACTGAATCTATCTTGAATTGAGCATGTGCACTGAGTGTAAGGTTTTTTTTGCATATCCCATGCTATTGTGTAGTCTCTAGAATTTTCTTGGTGTGTATACAAAACGAAATGAGGATGTGAATTGTAGGAGATGATTAGACATTCCTTTGGATGGGCCTAATTTTTATCATTTACTTTACCTGCCTTGAATGTCTAATCCTAGTTAGTCCCATTGAGCCTTTAGCGTATTCTTTTCTAGCCACATAAAAGTTAATCCCTTTCTTTCAATAAGCTTTAAATTTGATCTAAAACTCCTAAGCGCTTAAGTGAAATGCAAAAGAGTATAGGAGTGAGAATTTGAAAAAAGAAGGAAAATAGTGGTTGTGGGAGTTGAAGAAAAGACTATAGGTGCACTTGCTTGAAAATGTATAAGTAATGGTAGGGAGTAAGAGAACAAAAGAATGAAAAAGTTTCTTAAATACTCCCTACTGATAACCTAAGTGTGCCTAATGAAATGGGGAAACAAAGAGTAAATTGAGAGTTGAAAAGAACAAGACATGAAGTAAAACAAGAAAAGAGAAGGAGCTTAATGAGCAAAACTGATGTATTAAAAGCTCTTAGGGAAGATAGTCACTATTACTGGCCGGCATAGTACCGACCCATCTCTTAGCTTACATAAAAATCTAATAAGTCCTATCTGATCTTACTTTCATACATTCCTAAATTAGTGAAGTAAAACACTAAGGGCAAGCTTATGGATCATTACATGTTACATGTGAATTCCTTGTGGGAGTGAGAGTAAGTCCTATTCATATGCCCATGTTTATGTATTTTGAAAAATTGAGAGTAAAAATAGGTATCTCTCTTGTTGTGAGGGCACATGTTTGAGGAAGGATGAAATTCATGTTGGACTACTCGATTGGTTAAATTGCATGAGGTTGCTGAGTTTAGAGTCAATTCTTGAGGCTAGGGAGTCTTAACTTAGTTGTATGTTCTTTTAGTTGGTTGTACATATCACATGCTCTATTTGAAACTTGCTATCTAAATCAACTAGTGTATCCTTAGCTTGAGTCGTCTTACTTAAATGAGTTATTTGTGAGTCCTTCGTCTGCATGAGAGGTAAGGGAGTTATTCGAGGACGAACAAGGCTTTAAGTATAGAGTAGCGATCTTGGTCATATTTACATATCCAAGTGCTATTTTATAACTTAATTTTAACCATGTTTGTTAATTTAAGTAATTACATTCTCATGTATTTGTGTATATGTTTGTGCCAAATTAACCAATATGATTAGTGATCTTAGGCAGAATTGCATGCCCAAGTGGCACTCAAATGCTTCATTTCTACTTGTTTATCTAGTGTTATGTGTATATTCTCATGTGATTCTTAGTTAAATGTGAATTTATACTAACCAACATGATTAGTGTTGTTTTGCAGGAAAAAGGAAATTTTGGAAGCTAATATATATGTTGGTGAAGAGGGAATGGACTTGGAAATAAGGAGTGGAAGTTGACAAGGGAGAGCAGCAAAAATAAGCGCTCCACGATGGCGCCGTGTCACGCTACCATCGCGGAGGCAGTCTACCTCGGATGAATTAATTATGTTAAGATCCAGTGGAGGTTCGCATTACCTACGTGACACAGAGGCAGTGTTCCGCGATGCACTCCGTGTCAAGTTGAGTGTAATTACCTGGAACCTCAAGTTTCAGTGAAGGTGCGCAATAGCACTATGGCACGGAGGCAAGGCTCCGCGATGCATGCCGTGCCACGTTGAGGTGAAATTACCTGGTAGTCGATTTCCAGTGAGGGTCCGCGATACCCCCGTGGAACGGAGGGAGTGCTCCGCGATACACTCCGTGCCACGTTGCTTGTTATTCGGGGAAAAATTCTAAATAGTATAAATAGCACACTTAGATTTTATTTTAAACATTCTGACTTGGTTGATCAAGAACGTGGGTTACAAGCAGTTGAGAGGACGAAAAATTTAGGGTTCTTCTCTTTCTCTTTCTCTTTAATTTCAATTGCTTGTATGAATTATACTTATTTGAAGATGTTTAATCCACAAATGAGTGGCTAATTCACTTCTTGCTGAGGTTAAGAATAATTGTAGAGGAATGTAATTGTTGATCATTTCAGTTTTCATCTTTTCTTCAATGGTTGTTCTATCAATTCTTGTTTTTACTGCATTAATGGTTGGCCGATGTTAATGTATATCTAGAAATCCAATTTTGATTTTGAAAAGGAAAGGAATTGTACAGAGGTGAATTGGTAGGATATAATCTTTTCTTAGTTGTAAAAATTGAGAAAAGATTTACATCCAGAATAGAAATATATCTGAAAGTCTTATTAGTCAATTACGGAATCGGTTATGTATGGTTAGAGCATGAAATTCTTATATCATATAAATGTAGAATGAGGTCTCATGATTCTTAAATTGGATAGGAGTCGAAAGATCCAATTCACAGGCAATTAATTCCTGACTAGCAACCGAAGAGAAGATCATTTGAATTGAATTAATAAATTACATCCCTGCATGTTTGTCTTAACCTTAGCTTGTTCATTGCTATTGTTCAGACTCAAATTATAATTGTTACACCCCGTAAATTTCCGGCATGTAGATAACCTATTTGCATGTTGGTTAAGAGTATTTGAAAGCTATACATGCTAGAAAAAGGCCCGGGGAAAGATCGGACAAGCGCCAAGTCGGCGCGTCACAAGGCAAAATGCGACTTATAAGTCCCTGTTATATAACCCCTCTACTTCGGATAATTTTCATAACTTTCCAGAAAGGACGCGAGAGAAATAGAGGGAACGTAAAGTATTTGATAATTTCCTTTCGATTACGTTGTCAAACGCGGTCCAAACTCGAATCAACCTCAGGTACCGAGGTATTTAGCAGCAGGGAGCATTCCTACGGATTTTGTTACGCGAAATACGGCCGGCGAATCGTCGAGCTACCGGACTAAGGTAAGTAGAATTGCTCCAAACTAGTGTCTATGTGCTCCTAGCTGTGAAGTGAGTACTTCTCCCTTCTGGACTTCTGAAAAATAGCGAGTTTTTGATCATCTTTCGATAAGCCTAAGTTTAGGCTATAATTATATCGAAACTGATGTTGTTCTTTAGAATAAAGCTATATTTAGTATTAATTAGCGTATACATGAATGCAGTTGGGAGAAATAGCTGGAGTATTGACTGAGACTCATCCGACAGACGGATAACTCGAGGTTAAGGTATGTAAAGTCAGTTTCTTCGGCAAGTTAGTAGCTTTAGCCTTGTATAGTTCAATAAACTCCGTAGTAGAATTCCCGGAGTTGAATGTTAAGTATTGTGCAAAGTTCAGTAAACCTAGTTTGCGTTGTTATATAGTATTCAGTCTGAAAGTTAGAAAAGCATGTGCCCAAGGGCAAGTTAGTATTTCAGATTCAGCATAGCCTATTATGTGAATAGCAAGCATGTTGTAGAATAAAAAGGAACAGATTTTCATAATAAAAGTCAGTAAAGAAAGATCAGATAGACAGACAGTTATGGCTACAGACTAGCCATTCAGACGGACAGTATCTTGGCTACAGATTAGCCATACAGTTAAACAGAGATTTCAGAATCAGTATAATCAGTAAAGAATCAGTTCAGTATAGAAACAGATCAGAATAAGAAGTTAGATTTCAGATAGTCTTTTCAGTTATACATGCTTGCTATTTCTATGTGCTATTTGTTTGTTGAGACTTGTTGTGGCATGTGGGCACCCTTTTAGCATCCCCACCGCCCCTGGGTTATAGCTGTGTCGATACCAGATTCAGATACCGCCACCAGCTGGGCGATGCCGTCCGCCTAGAGGACGATGATGGCCGACCACCATGATAATACGGTCCAGACCATCCTGCTTGCAGGGGTAGTTCAGTTTACTCTGCGCAGAGCCAGTCCACCCTGTTTACAGGGGCAGAACACTCTGTGTGCGCTTGTGGCCGGGGGCAGACTCAGATACAGATTTTTATAAAATTACCCTGTTGCGTGCTTGCACCCAGGGGCAGTTTTTATTACACACCCCGTGTGCACTTGCGCCCAGAGGCAGGAGTCTTCGGACTTAGACACAGTTTATTGTCAGAGGCCAAGGCCTGAGCTACGTACCCAAGGGGGCCGGTAGGAGGAGCTCACAGTTATCAGATGAGTGGAGTGACTTATTTTTGGTTGGTTTTGACCCGGGTAGGGGTTTATAGATTGTTTGCTTGCTTGGCGCCATCCGGCTTATGGGGGTTGGTATTGGCTCTTGCTTGCTACTTGTATATCTATTTATGTGCTCTATCTATTATATACTAGCTACTAGACAGTAGGCCGTCGCGTCTACAGGTACGCCTCTGCCTTATCAGTATAGAAAGCTTGAGTCAGTTTATATCAGCTTCTTCAGATTCAGCTATCTCCTGCTATACAGAAATGCTAGTTATGCTATCTATATTCAGTTGTTTTCAGTTGTATTACTTCAGTTGCTTTGCATACTCAGTACCAGTGGTACTGACGCCCAGTGGGGCGCTGCATTACTTGCCTGCAGGTACTCATAGACGAGGAGGCGATCCCTCGTGATTCCAGCCAGCTATTGAGTATTCAGCTCCTGTCATCCAGAGTCTGAATTCCAGAGGTGTATTTTGTTTTCTTTTGTTGTACAGTACGGGTAGGTCGGGACCCTGTCCCGATCATTTCTATTGTTATTCCTAGAGGCTTGCAGTCTGTATATGTTTCCCTGTGGTCAGTCGAGCCGGTCGTGTGAGGCCGTGCAGCTTGTTATAGTTATTTGTTATTTATGTTCCTGTTGGCCGTGTGTGGCCACAACCAGTCAGTAGAGGTGACCTCTCCGGTCACGTATTTATTTAGCGTGCTATTGTTAAGTTACAGGGAACTAGACAGTATGGTGGCCTTGCCGGCCCGCATAGGTTCCCCTACAGTAGTATGTTTCTGGTTAGCTGGTTTTCAGGTACAGGTGGCTATAGGCCTGTTGGCCGGGGGCTGTGTTTACAGCCGTTATATAGCCCTTTGTTTCCAGGAATTTGAGTTACAGCCAGCCAGGCACCAGATGTGCTTTGGCTCACCAGATAGCAGTCTAGGTCCTCCTAGGGCACCAGGTGCCAGTCATACCCCCCGGGGCGGGGCGTGACAAACTTGGTATCAGAGCAGGTCGTGTGTCCCAGGGAGTCTGCAAGCCGTGCTAATAGAGTCTTGTCTATAGATGTGTTGTGCACCACATACTATAGGCAGGAGGCTGCGAGGCATGATAGGATGGTTACCGTTCCTTCTCAGTCAGTCGTGCTTTAGAGCGGTACAGTATTGGGCGGAGTCTCTAAAAATTTACCGTATTCTTTGATTACAGATACAAAGGCAGATCAGCATTACCCTATTACAAGCTGAAGATCAGATATAGCAACAGAAGAGGGCATCAGCCAGTTACAAGATACTTACGGCAACAGGAGGAGGTACCAGAGACCTCCCAGCGTGATACATTTATTGGTACTATTCCCAGTATACGTTGATAACGTCAGAATAGGAGGTCAGAATTATAATGTATATATGAGTTGATTTATTTATTAGCTATATAAGATCTGATTAAGATTACAGACAAGGTCAGACGACCAGGTAAGTATGAGAAAGAGAGGGAAATGCAGGAATCCCAAATACATCCTTTCGGATATGGTACAGTTAAATGTTTCTATTTGTTGCAAAAAAAGGGGCTATTCCTACCTCTTGATTTTGATTCCAGTATAGTAAAGGGGCATAAGACTTGAGATGGGGTTGCCAAATTAAGCAGTAAGTAAAGATGGGTTGATTGATCCTAGTAAGTATTAGAAAGTATAAAGAGCAGGTACCTTGAACCCCAGAGTTCAGCTTAAGTAAGATGAGGGGAAGAAGCAGGAATGTTAGATCTTGTGGGGAAAATTAGAATTACCCCCGGATTGATAAAATATCGTATTAAGGATTAAGCCTCGGGCTGACAGTAAGATTGCGGTTCAGAATACCGCAGTATGTCCGCTATGGAGAAGTTAAGAAGTTACCGATACAACAATTCTAATCTAGTGTGACCTAGAGATAAGGCCCAGCAGACAGTCATGTGCTCTCAATATATGCCAAGTAAGGCCACAAGATTCGAACGTTGACCCCACATCGCAAGAGTGGCGGAATTTCAAACAGCAGACAATAACTAAAGTGTTTATGTTTGTTACTTTCAGAATGGGGTGACAATACAATGAAATGTTAAGAGAAGGCAGGAGGTATTATTAGACCATAGAAGCAGTATATCATGTACAATATGAAATTTAGCAAAGTGTGTCAGAGATTACGTATCACCACAGAATTCAGTATGTATTGTATGTATTTATTAATATATATCTGTGCAGATAATAAATATGTTGTGAGCAGCTGCTAATAGGGGTTACAATCACATAGATGCATATTAGTGCTGGGAAGTATATACAAATTGCATTGCAGGACCCCTTGTCAAAAATAAAAAGAGAAAAGAGAGAGGAGAAAAAAGAGAAAAGCGAAAGAGAAGGGGCAAGTTAAGTGTGATTTACGTACGAATCCATAGAAACTGTCTCAGCTCTCAGTTATTAAGTTAACAGACTTATATGTTGTTGTCAGATCTAGGTTTTAGAAGCTTACAAGAGTTAGTAACCTGAATCAGATGGCTAGATGATAAGGGCACAGTTAGACAGTCTAACGACTGGCTGGCGCTTGTACTGGTAGGGAAGCATCCCTAAAATTTATTAGCATTATCGCATATGCCAGAACCAGAATTTTCCCAGTATGTTAAGTGGTCGTACATCATTTTCCCAGCCTTGTAGGTGAGAGTCGACCTTAGTCAACCTAGCAATTATTACGTGGAACACCCTGCAAGTTAGCCAGCCGTCTGAGTCAGACAAGCCCGTGGGCACCCCAAGAAAGGGTCCACATCAGTAGTCAGTGACAGACTAGTACTTCAGCTGGTTCTTTTAAGGTATTCAGATACAAAGCCCTAGTAGAAGGCCAGTATTTATAGAATAGCTCGTAAGATCGAGAATTCCCCAGAATAGCAGTATAAATCCAAGTGGATACACATAAGGTGTAAGAAAGTGATAGTACCCTGTTAGCACAGTGTTTATTAAGACCAAAAGATCAGTAGACTCCCCGTGAAGATCCAGAGATTGATCGCCGGGAGTAAGTTTGATTAAGCCCAGCCTTATAGTGGTTCAAGCAAAATAACAAAGAAATTTGATGCCCACAAGTCTGCAGTATGCATGAACTATAAGTACTCAAGTAGAACAGTTAGAGCATTGTTAGACTACTGCCACATTCGGGTCATTCAACCCGACTATTCAGTTATTTAAGGTTATGGAGCCAGATCATTAGAGGTCATGATCAATATCAGGATCCTCTGATTTGATAAAGGCACAAGGTGCGCAGGCGGTCGTTCAGGTTATCACATCAACAAGTAGCCTTAGCATGTGGCCAGAAGGCCAGATAAGCTCTAGTTACGCCAGTAAACTACCTGTTGATCTCTTCGGCAAGACAAGCCAGTATGACCGTCAATTATATGTCGAGTTCTCTAAGTATGAATATGTTATATCAGTCAAGAAGCGATAATGGAGCAGCAAACGCTCTTAGCTATAGATCTATTAGGAATGTGGCGTATTTGCAACCCAAGCAACGGAAGTTGGCCAGAGAGATACATCGATTGGTCAATTTAGCCGTTCGTGTGATAGAAATGAAGGACAACAGAGCGGTAATCTAGAACACCGTCGTGTCGTCATCAGTTGTGAAAATAAAAGAATGATAGTATAAGAATCCTGACCTGGTTAACAGGGGAAGGCGCCAGATTTCCAGGTAAAAGAGGATGGAGAGCTACGTCGTAAAGGCCATCTCTGTGTTCCAGATGTTTCAGGGCTCCGCCAGCAGATCATGAACGAGGTACATTACGCCCGTTATTCTTTACACCCCGACGCGACAAAAATATACCATGACATTAAAGAAAACTACTGGTGGCTAGATTTAAAAAAAAAGAAAGAAATTGCAAAAAAATTGCTGAATTTGTAGCCCGGTGTCCTAACTGCCAGCAGGTGAAAGCAGAACATCAGAAACCAGGCAGTTTGACTCAGGACATAGTTGTGCCTCTCTGGAAGTGGGAAGCAGTAAATATGGATTTTGTGGCAGGATTACCCCGTACTAAACATGGACATGACTCTATATGGGTGATAGTTGACAGATTGGCCTAATCAGCCCATTTCCTGCTAGTGGAAACTACCTTCTCGGCCAGATTATGCGGAGTTGTATATCCGAGAAATAGTCAGGTGGCACGGAGTACCAGTATCCATTATTTCAGACAGAGGATTTACGGCTAGATTCTGGAAGTCATGTCAGGAAGGTCTGGGAACGCATATTAAATTGAGCATAGCATTCCACCCTCAGACAGATGGACAGGCGGAACGCACAATTCAGACGCTCGAAGATATGTTGCGAGCGGGTGTGTTAGATTTCGGTGGTAGCTGGATTGAGCATTTGCCCCTAATCAAGTTTACTTATAATAATAGCTATCACTCAGCTATCCGGATGGCGCCTTTCGAGGCTTTATACGGGCGAAAGTGTAGATCGCCGGTTGGCTGGTTCAAAATAGGGGAATCAGCGATAATTAGGCCAGATATTGTTCAACAGTCAGAAGAGAAAGTAAAGCTTATCAGAGAACGCCTACTGACTGCACAGAGCCGCCAAAAATCATATGCTGATGTGCTGGAGTTTAATGTGAATGACTGGGTATTATTGAAAGTATCTCCGATAAAAGGGGTGATGAGATTCGGCAAGAAAGGTAAGCTAAGTCCAAGATTTGTTGGGCCCTATCAGATTCGTCGAAGGATAGACCGAGTAGCATATGAGTTGAACTTGCCTTAAGGGCTAAAATCCGTTCATCCCGTCTTTCATGTATCCATGCTAAGGAAATGCTTGGGAGACCCGTCAAGAGCAGTTCCAGTCCAGGATATCCAGGTTACGGAAGAGCTGGCCTATGAAGAGGTTCCAGTAGCTATCCTAGACAGACAGATTCGCAAATTGAGAAGTAAAGATATTGCATCTGTCAAAGTATTGTGGCATAACAGAAATCGAGAGGAGATGATGTGGGAGGCGGAGGAAGATATGAAAGCTAGATATCCTCACCTGTTCCAGGCCTAGTCAGGCGACAGGTATGTCCTTATTACTACTTATGCAGTACCTTATGGTTGTATATATATAAATGAGAAAGATTGATGTTTAGTTATTGAATGATTCTTATAGTATCGTGTGGAGTACCTGTATTGGACTTTTCTGTGTTCAGGATTTTGGGATAGTCCAGATTACAGGGGAAACTCTGCCGAAATTTTCCAAAGAACAAGTTAAGCTAGATGAGTAGTCCTCTATATAGCTGCTTGCATTCGAGGACGAATGTTCTTAAGGGAGGGAGAATGTTACACCCCGTAAATTTCCGGCATATAGATGACCTATTTGCATGTTGGTTAAGAGTATTTGAAAGCCATACATGCTAGAAAAAGGCCCGGGGAAAGATCGGACAAGCACCAAGTCGGCGCGTCACAAGGCAAAATGCGACTTATAAATCGCATTCCCTGAATGCGACTTATAAGTCCCTATTATATAACCCCTCTACTTCGGATAATTTTCATAACTTTCCAGAAAGGACGCGAGAGAAACAGAGGGAACGTAAGGTATTTGATAATTTCCTTTCGATTACACTATCAAACGTGATCCAAACTCGAATCAACCTCAGGTACCGAGGTATTTAGCAGCAGGGAGCATTCCTACGGATTTTGTTTCGCGAAATACGGCCGACGAATCGTCGAGCTACCGGACTAAGGTAAGTAGAATTGCTCCAAACTAGTGTCTATGTGCTCCTAGCTGTGAAGTGAGTACTTCTCCCTTCTGGACTTCTGCAAAATAGCGAGTTTTTGATCGTCTTTCGATAAGCCTAAGTTTAGGCTATAATTATATTGAAACTGATGTTGTTCTTTAGAATAAAGCTATATTTAGTATTAATTAGCGTATACATGAATGCAGTTGGGAGAAATAGCTGGAGTATTGACCGAGCCTCGTCCGACAGACGGATAACTCGAGGTTAAGGTATGTAAAGTCAGTTTCTTTGGCAAGTTAGTAGCTTTAGCCTTGTATAGTTCAATAAACTCCGTAGTAGAATTCCCGGAGTTGAATGTTAAGTATTGTGCAAAGTTCAGTAAACCTAGTTTGCGTTGTTATATCGTATTCAGTCTGAAAGTTAGAAAAGCATGTGCCCAAGGGCAAGTTTGTATTTCAGATTCAGCATAGCCTATTATGTGAATAGCAAGCATGTTGTAGAATAAAAAGGAACAGATTTTCATAATAAAAGTCAGTAAAGAAAGATCAGATAGACAGACAGTTATGGCTACAGACTAGCCATTCAGACAGACAATATCTTGGCTACAGATTAGCCATACAGTTAAACAGAGATTTCAGAATCAGTATAATCAGTAAAGAATCAGTTCAGTATAGAAACAGATTAGAATAAGAAGTTAGATTCCAGATAGTCTTTTCAGTTATACATGCTTGCTATTTCTATGTGCTATTTGTTTGTTGAGACTTGTTGTGGCATGTGGGCACCCTTTTAGCATCCCCACCGCCCCTGGGTTATAGCTGTGTCGATACCAGATTCAGATACCGCCACCAGCTGGGCGATGCCATCCGCCTAGAGGACGATGATGGCCGACCACCATGATAATATGGTCCAGACCATCCTGCTTGCAGGGGTAGTTCAGTTTACTCTGCGCAGAGCCAGCCCACCCTGTTTACAGGGGCAGAACACTCTGTGTGCACTTGTGGCCGGGGGCAGACTCAGATACAGATTTTTATAAAATTACCCTGTTGCGTGCTTGCACCCAGGGGCAGTTTTTATTACACACCCCGTGTGCACTTGCGCCCAGAGGCAGGAGTCTTCGGACTCAGACACAGTTTATTGTCAGAGGCCAAGGCCTGAGCTACGTACCCAAGGGGGCCGGTAGGAGGAGCTCACAGTTATCAGATGAGTGGAGTGACTTATTTTTGGTTGGTTTTTACCCGGGTAGGGGTATATAGATTGTTTGCTTGCTTGGCGCCATCCGACTTATGGGGGTTGGTATTGGCTCTTGCTTGCTACTTGTATATCTATTTATGTGCTCTATATATTATATACTGGCTACTAGACAGCAGGCCGTCACGTCTACAGGTACGCCTCTGCCTTATCAGTACAGAAAGCTTGAGTCAATTTATATCAGCTTCTTCAGATTCAGCTATCTCCTGCTATACAGAAATGCTAGTTATGCTATCTATATTCAGTTGTTTTCAGTTGTATTACTTCAGTTGCTTTGCATACTCAGTACCAGTGGTACTGACGCCCAGTGGGGCGCTGCATTACTTGCCTGCAGGTACTCATAGACGAGGAGGCGATCCCTCGTGATTCCAGCCAGCTATTGAGTATTCAGCTCCTGTCATCCGGAGTCTGAATTCCAGAGGTGTATTTTGTTTTCTTCTGTTGTACAGTACGGGTAGGTCGGGACCCTGTCCCGATCATTTCTATTGTTATTCCTAGAGGCTTGCAGTCTGTATATGTTTCCCTGTGGTCAGTCGAGCCGGTCGTGTGAGGCCGTGCAGCTTGTTATAGTTATTTGTTATTTCTGTTCCTGTTGGCCGTGTGTGGCCACAACCAGTTAGTAGAGGTGACCTTGCCGGTCACGTATCTATTTAGCGTGCTATTGTTAAGTTACAGGGAACTAGACAGTATGGTAGGTTCCCCTACAATAGTATGTTTCTTGTTAGCTGGTTTTCAGGTACAGGTGGCTATAGGCCTGTTGGCCGGGGGCTGTGTTTACAGCCGTTATATAGCCCTTTGTTTTCAGGAATTTGAGTTAGAGCCAGCCAGGCACCAGATGTGCTTTGGCTCACCAGATAGCAGTCTAGGTCCTCCTTAGTGTTAGTTTACAAATTCTATATAAGTGTTGACAACTTGATCTTAGCCTTTCTCTTGCAGATATTAAATTCTTCTGAACGTTGGCAAGAGATAAGGAGTAGGTGGATTCATTTATAGTGCCGGAGAGACAATGTCATCTCCAAAGAAGGGAAGCACTAGAGAAGAAGCTGCAGTTGCTAAGACAGACAATTCTAGAGCAACAACAGAATCCACCGCTTGTGAGGGTAGTTTTAGTGCCCGAGGAGATGGCAGCAAGGCCGGTCCGCGAAGTGGCAATCCCACATGCAAACAATGTTACATCTAGTATTTGCAGACCAGAGCCAGGAGGGAGGTTTGAGCTTAAACAGAACATGGTGCAGTTATTGCACACCAGCGGGCAATTCACAGGTCTCTCTCATGAAGATCCACAACAACATCTCCAAAACTTTTTTGAGATAAGTGACACTTACATCCTGCTGGAGTATCATCCGACTATGTGAGGCTTACATTATTCCCATTTTCATTATTGGGGGAAGCAAAGAGGTGGTTGAAAGCTGAACCACCGAACTCTATCACTACTTGGGATAATCTTGCAAGAAAGTTTCTGATACGATTCTTTCCATCTGGGAAGACAGCCAGACTTAGAAGTTAGATTCTATGTTTTAAACAAAGAGAGGGGGAGAATTTGTATCAAGCTTGGGAGATGTTCAAATCAATGTTAAGGGATTGTCCTCAGCATCACCAATCTAATGATGTGTTGGTGCATACATTCATTGAGGGTTTGGAACCACATACAAAAATTTTGCTAGACTCAGCAGCTGGGGGACAGGCATTGGAAAAGACTTATGAGGAGCTTTATACTTTGTTAAATCGTATTTCACAGGGAAATACAGAATGGAATGCGGACTCATCACGGGGAGGAACAAGGAAAGCGACAGGAGTCTTTGAGGTGGATGGTTTTACAACTATCGCTGCACAGATAGCTACGTTGCAAAATCAACTCAACACCCACTTCAGCAGTATGAGTTTGAATCAAGCACAAGCCCCAGTCAATGTAGTTCAGCAGGTATGGTATGAAGTATGTGGGACTAATGAACACTCAGCTGAGTGTTGTGGGGCAAATCCAGATTCGGTAAACTTTATTGGGAACGTCCAGAGGAATAATAATCAACAGTATGGCAATAATTACAACTCATATTAGAGGAATCATTTGAATTTCTCTTGGGGTAGTAATAGCCATCAAGGACAGAGTTCGAATCAGGGCGTGCAGAGAAATCAAGGGGGGCATCAGAATTTTCAGTCTCAATACAGAGGAAACAATGTACCTCCTCCACCACCCAACAACATTGAGGACATGTTCAAAACAATTATAGCTAACCAAGCGCAAATGCAGGCTGATTATGTGAAATTAGCGGCTGACATAAAAAATCAGCAGTTAGCTACAAAGACGTTAGAGTACCAGTTTGGACAGTTAGCTGGAGCTCAAAACACCAGGCCCAGAGGAGGACTACCGAGTGATACTGACCCAAATCCCAAGCAGGTCAATGCAGTAACCACAAGGAGGGGACTATAACTTAAGGAGGTGGAACCAGAAAGACCACCTCAGCAATCTAGAACAGTGGAAAAAGATGAGGAACATGATGATGACACGGGGGAAGGAAAAGGCAGCTGAGGCAGAAAGACCACCACCCCCTTTCCCTCAAAGATTAAAGAAGCACAAGGAAGAAGCTTGCTTTAAGAAGTTCATAGAGGTGCTGAAACAGGTACACATTAATTTACCTTTGGTTGATGTTTTGCAGGGACTGCCGAAATATGCAAAGTATATCAAGGACATCGTAGCAAACAAAAGCAGATTGACAGAGTATGCTACGGTGGCACTTACTGAGGAGTGCACTTCCCGGATACAGAACAAGTTGCCGACAAAGCTCAAGGATCCTGGGAGCTTTACCATTCAGATCACAATCAGGCAAAGTATTCGAGCTCATGGATTATGTGATTTGGGAGCAAACATAAACTTGATGCCGACATCGGTGTTCAAGAAGTTGGGGCTGGGCAGCCCTAGACCAACTACTGTGATCTTGCAGCTAGCTGACCGTTCTTTAGCCAGACCAGATGGTATTGTGGAGGATGTGCTAGTGCAAGTGGGCTCCCTCATTTTCCCGGTGGATTTTATTATTTTGGATTTCGAGCTAGATGTGGAGGTCCCATTTATTTTGGGACGTCCATTCTTGGCAACCGGGCGAGCGTTGATTGATGTGGCTGCTGGGCAGCTAACCATGTGAGCGCATGATAAAGTTGAGGTTTTTGATGTGTACAAGGCCATGAAGCTTCCGGCTATTTATGAGGAGCTATCAGCAATCAATGTGTTAAGTCAGGAAGCAATTCGTCAGATAGTTGACTCTCAGGACCCAATGGAGAGAGCTTTGATGGGCTCCGATCATTTCTTAGACAGGGCTACGTATGAGATGGTACAGATGTTGAACGAACCAAAATAGTTTCCCAGGAAGCAAGACTTCCAGCCATTAATGAGGTCCTTGGAACCATTGCCAAAACCATCAATTGAGGAGGCACCACAATTGGAATTGAAGACATTGCCTCCATATCTGAAATATGTATTTTTGGGGGGAAGATGACACCTTGCCACTTATCATTTCCTCAGAACTAACAGAGGCACAGGTGAAGGATGCATTGGTGGTTCTCAAGAGGTGGAAGAAAGCAATGGGGTGGCAAATGTCAGACATTAGGGGAATTAATCCAGCTTTTTGCACACACAGGATTTTTATGGAAGAAGGAGCAAAGCCAACTGTACAACATCAGCAGAGGTTGAATCCGGTGATGAAGGATGTAGTTAGGAAGGAAGTGATCAAGTGGATTGATGCAAGTGTGGTCTATCCCATTTTAGACAGTGAATGAGTCAGTCCTGTTCAGTGTGTCCCAAAGAAAGGAGGGATGAATGTGGTCACCAACGAGAAGAATGAGCTGATTCCTACACGCACAGTCACAGGTTGGCGAATTTGCATGGATTACAGAAAGCTAAATGAGGCCACGAGGAAAGATCATTATCCTATCCCATTTATTAATCAGATATTGGACAGGTTGGCGGGTCAAGAATATTATTGTTTCCTTGATGGATATTCTGGCTATAACCAAATAGCCATAGCACCGGAGGGCCAGGAGAAGACCACTTTTACATGTCCTTATGGGACATATGCTTTCAGGCGGATGCCATTTGGTCTATGCAATGCACCAGCCACATTCCAAAGATGCATGATGGCAATCTTTCACGATATGGTGGAAGATTTTGTCGAGGTATTTATGGATGATTTTTCTGTTTTCGGTAATTCGTTTGCTACATGTTTGTAGAATCATGACAGGGTGCTAGCTCGATGTGAAGACTCTAACCTTGTGCTCAACTGGGAGAAATGTCATTTTTTAGTCAAGGAGGGTATCGTCCTTGGCCATAAGGTGTCATGCAAGGGGTTGAAAGTCCATTGTGCAAAGATCGAAGTGATCGAAAAGCTACCACCATCAGTGTCAGTGAAGGGTGTTCGAAGTTTTCTCAGACACGCAGGATTCTACAGACGGTTCATCAAGAACTTCTCTAAAATTTCTAAAACAATATGCCAGTTGCTAGAAAAAGAGGTGAAGTTCAAGTGTGACGAGGATTGTGTTAATACATTCAAGGAGTTGAAACAGAAGCTGGTAGAAGCACTTATTCTCATTTCTCCGGATTGGGAGCAACCATTTGAATTAATGTGTGATGCAAGTGACGTGGCTGTAGGAGTTGTATTGGGGCAGCGGAGGAATAGAATTTTCATTCCATTCATTATGCAAGCAAAACACTTGACGCAGCCCAAGTCAATTATACAGTCAGGGAAAAGGAGATGCTAGCATTGGTGTTCGCATTTGACAAATTCAGGTCCTACTTGGTGGGTTCTAAAGTAGTGGTGTATACCGATCATGCAGCAATTCAGTATCTATTTAACAAGAAGGATGCAAAGCCCGGACTAATCAGATGGATATTGTTGTTACAAGAGTTTGACCTAGAGATTCAGGACAGAAAGGGGAGCGAGAATCAAGTGGCAGATCACCTATCGCGATTGGAAAACTGGTTGCATGTGAAGGAAGGTGACAACATCAAAGAAGAGTTCCCGGATGAGCAGCTCTTGGCAATAAGGGAAGCTGAAATCCCTTGGTATGCAGACATTGTGAATTTGCTGGTAAGTGGAGTCTATCCACCGGAGGCTACGACTCAGCAAAGAAAGAAGTTGAGACATGATTGCAGGTATTACATATGGGATGAGCCATACTTGTTTAAGCAGGGACCGGATCAAGTGATGAGACGATGCATCCCAGAGAGACAGATTGCAGAAGTATTGAGGAGTTGTCACTCATCATTGTATGGAGGGCACCACGGAGGCGAGCTGACAACTCACAAGGTGCTACAGTTAGGTTTTTTTTGTCCTACACTGTTTAGAGACTCTATGGCATACGTAAAAATGTGTGATAGATGTCAAAGAACAGGCACAATTGGTAGAAGGCAGGAGATGCCACTGCAGCAGATATTAGAAATATAGATCTTTGATGTATGGGGAACAGATTTCATGGGCCCGTTCCCACCGTCATTTGGTAATCATTACATCTTAGTAGCCGTCGATTATGTATCTAAGTGGGTCAAGGCAACAGCTTGCCCCAGGAATGACAACAAGGTGGTGACAAGATTCATGAAAAAGCATATTTTCACCAGGTTCGGGACACCCCAAGCTATTATCAGTGATAGAGGGGCTCATTTTGTGAATGCAAGTTTCAAGAATTTGCTAGCTAAGTATGGGGTTCGGGACAAGGTAGCAACAACATATCATCCCCAAACTAGTGGGCAAGTGGAGGTGTCGCACAGAGAGATAAAGCAGATTATACAGAAGACAGTGAATGCACAACGAATTGATTGGTCAAGCAAACTTGATGATGCATTGTGGGCTTATAGAACTGTGTACAAGACACCCATTGGGATTTCTCCGTACAGATTGGTCTATGGAAAGGCATGTCATCTGCCGATGGAGCTGGAACATCGAGCTTTTTGGGCCGTGAGAAAGCTAAACATGGATCCGGAGCTAGCAGGGAAGAAGAGGCTAATGCAACTCAGTGAACTAGATGAGTTTCGATGGCATGCTTATGAAAGTGCCAAATGCTACAAGGAGAAAACGAAGAGGTGGCACGACAGGCATATGGGGCACTGGATCTTTGAGTTGGGGCAAAGAGTGTTGCTATTTAATTCAATACTGAAGCTTTTTCTAGATAAATTGCGGTCCAAATGGTCAGGGCCGTTTGAAGTGGTGAGAATGACCCCACACGGGGCTGTGGAGTTGTGGCAAGAAGATAGAAGTGCCACATTTTTGGTGAATGGGCAACGATGTAAGCATTATTGGGGTGAGGAAGTTATTCGAGAGAAGACGTCCATCACTCTAGAGGATGATTGAGCATGAATAGCGTCGAGCCGCGACGGTAAATCAGGCGTTGCACGGGAGGCAACCCGTGAATGTGTTGTAATAGAAGAGTAGAATTATATAAAAAAAAAGAAAAAATAAAAAGAAAAAATAAAAAAATTTGCATTGAAACCTATGATTTCTAACCAATTTCTTGTGATGAAATTATTTTCATGTGGAACGGAGGGAAAAAATACAAAAACCCGTAAAAGAAAAAAAATCAAGGTAAGAAAATAAAAATTGGGCATTCCAGTGTGCCTGCGCGATGGCTCCGTGTCACGGAGGAGGGCCTCCGCGTTGCACTCCGTGACACATTGAGGCATATTACGGATTTTTAAACAAATTCGGAATGCCTGCGTGATGGCTCCGTGTCATGGTGGCAGTTCTCCGCGTTGCACTCCATGACACGTTGAGGTGTATTTCACGTCGGGTCACCGGGTAACCCACGCGAAAAAACCTCAATTTAACCCAAATTCCTTCATTTTTCTCCTATTTTCTCATTTCCTCCGCGACCCACACCCAAAATCCCCTTCTCCCCCAACGTGACACGGACCTAGTGATCAAATTTCTTCGAGTTTTCTTCGATTTCATCAAAGTAAAGGTATGTTCTTGAATTTTTCCTTAGTTTTTCTCAAATTTTCAATTCTTTAACAGGTTTGGTAATTAAACCTTTCTCTAAGTGAAAAATAAGCTTGAATTCACTTGAGTTAGGATTGAATGATGTTCATAGTATCGTTGTGAGTATATGAACTCAATGATTGCATGTTTTGTTGAAATTCTTGCGAAATTGATAGCTAGGGTTGAGGATCGAATAGAAAGAAGATTAAATGCTTTGAAATGTTGATGAATTGGGTTGTGAACGTTGGGTGAAGTGAAATGTATTGTGATTAAGGTTTAATATGCTAAGTCAGAAGAGGGATTTTCGGGAGAATGCAATTGGAGAATCACATAGGTTGTTGAAAAATTGCTAAGTGCTATGATGATGTAATTGAATCAATGGAGAAATTTGTATTCATTGTACGAAGTCTGAGTAGTACATAGTAATGGTTCCATCGACTTATATGAATGCACTAAGCCTGTTGAATGCTAAGAATAGGTAAATCATGAATGTCTTGTCAAATTGTGTTGATTGCGGCTAAAGACTAAGTGTGGGATGATCCAATTAAACCCAACCTTAGTTGTAGCTAACTATGACTTGCACAACATTGAGACTGTATGTTTGAATGTACAGGAACAATGTCAGGCCGACAAGACAAGGGCAAGGGCGCATCCACATCGGGCGCCAGCTGAAAAAGGGTAAGATTGGGAACAGCAGTTCCGGCAGCACCAGCGGTTCCTAGAGGTCAATGCCGATAATACGGAACCAGATGGGTGAGCGATGAAGGGAAAAAGTGGTATGCTAAACATAAAGAAACCAAATACTTCCCGGAGGAGCAGATAGCACGGGAACCGCTGGCACAGGAATTCCCGCGGGTTGTACACAAGATTGACACCGCTGGGCTAAACTTCATTTTCGAAGAGCCTAGGGAGTGCAATCTCCATCTTATCCAAGAGTTCTATGTCAATTGGAACCCAACCTTACGCAGCCACACCGTAAAAATCAGAGGGCAGGTTGTCACTTTTGAGCCCCATCACTTGAATGTAATCCTTGGGGCGCGGGACACAGACGCTCATGTCCTCCGTCAGCTAAACATCACTCCACACTATGAGGACATCAGAGGCACCTTATGTGGAGCCCGATCGACAGCCAAGTGGTGTAGGCACAAGGAGAAGGGCTACCATCAGATATTGCCCTACTCTCAGATGAACCGGGAAGCCTGGATTTGGTTGAAGATTGTGTGTTCATGCCTGATCCCGGGGTAGCACATGATAGATGTCACCTGAGATAGAGTTTGCTTGGTATATGCCCTGATGAAGGGGTTGGAAATCAATGTGGGGGCGGTGATCATCTCCGCCATGAAGAGAGCCCGACTGCATTAGGGGCATAGATACGGGTTCGATGGTCTGCTTACCACATTCCTGAGGGGCCACGATATTGAGGAGGAGGCCCTAGATTACATCCCACAGATCAACAAGCGTTTCTTGGTACTCACCAAAACCAAGGCACCTGACACTACTTATGGGCCGGTGCTCACACTAGCCGAGCGACATGCTTGGGATGATTAGTACATGGCCCACATGTACGGGATGCAGATGTTGCAGTTGCGCATCGGAGGACGGCCCACAACGAAAGATGAGCTATGGAAGCTCGATTTGGATTACCCATTCAACGAGAATGCCCGAGCTTTATGCAGATTGGGGCCTGCATTTGTGGAGCCCGTGGATGATGATGTCCCTACCGATGACGAGACATACCGGGAGGACTCAGATGTTGAGTCGGACGAGGACGGCGGGGGAGATTCTGACATGGGCGACGAAGCACTAGCACATGATGAAGAAGTTGAATACTTTGATTAATCAAGGAGTTTCACCACCCAACCTTTGTGATATTTTGAAATTGTGTGAATACTGGGGACAGTGTTTGGCTTAAGTGTGGGGTGGGAGTAGTTAGGTGCTAGCTGTTTTGTTTATGTTTTTTTTTATGTTTGTTGTGCTTGTGCCAAATGTGACCTTATGACTCTATGTTTTGTGTTTTGTAATTAATTTGGTGTTGTAATGAATGTTGAGTTGTTGTTGTGTTGTGTTGAGCTGTTGTAAATATTTTGCAGATTATTATTTTTATCTCTTTCTATCGCAATTTTTTTGTTGAATTTTTTTATGTTGGGTTTCTCGGCTTTTGTTTTCGGTGCTTTTACCGAGAATAGTCCCATTGAATCAAAGTCGTAGATAGCAACTGTTCCCTATGATGGATGGATGACGACCGTATTAAGGGAAATGTAGTTGATAGGAGTAGTTTTTTCTTTACTTTCTTTTATTTGTTTCCCAAATGCGTCGCTACTTCATGGTTCGAAATTCTTGTTACGTGTTGTACATGATATAATGATGCAAGTGTGATTCATATGAAAGCATGCAAATGTGTTAAACAGTTTGAGATACCTAGGCCATAGAGTTCGATTCGGTGTGATCGAGGCTAGTGAATTCTTGTAATTAGTTGATTGAAGAGTCTGTGAATATGTCTTGAGTTGAGCATGTGCAATGAGTGTGAGGTGAGGTTTCAACTATTCCATGCTATTGTGAAGTGTATACAACTTGCCTGGTGTGTGTGTTAAACGAAATGAAGGATGTGGATTATAAAAAAGGATGTAGGCATTTCTTTGAATAAACCGAAAGTTCTCCCTTATCATACCTACCTAGAATGTACATCCTAGTTAGCCCCATTGAGCCTTTAGCCTATTTTTTTCTTTCTTTGAAGAGGTTCAAACCGAGCTTAATCCCTTCTTTTCATTAGCCGTGAATTTGATCCAAAACTCTTAAGCGCTTAAGAAAAACAATTTTCCCACAGTGTAAAGGAGTGAGAATTGTGAAACGGAAGGAAAGTGGAAGTTGTGAAAGTTAAAGAAAAGGTCAAGGGTGCACTTGTTGAAATTAAAAAATAAAGATGCATAACTACTCTTTGCTAGTAAGTCGAGTGTGCTTAAAGAAATGGGAAAACAAACAAAGAAAAAATTTCAAGAATGAGAGGATGGAGGCAGAAACAAGGCCCGGAATGAAGGTGGGATGTATTGAAAAGTGCTTAAGGAAGCTAGTTGCTATTATTGGTTAGCCCAGTATTTACTAGTTCCTTAGCTTACATTACAACCCATTAAGTCCTACGTGATCTTACATCACGCATCCTTATATTAGTGGAGTAAAACACTAGGGGCAAGCTTATGGTTCATGACATGATGCATGTGAATTCATTGGGAGAGAGAGAGAAATCGTATTCATTATCCCTACATGTAGTGCTTTGGAAATTATATGATGGCAATTGGGGTAATTCTCTTGTGTTGTGAGGGCACATGCCTGATGAGAGATAAAATTTTGTGTTGGATGTCTTGATCAGTTGATTTGCATGAGTTTTCCAAGATCGAGAATCAATTCTTGAGCTTAGAAGGTCTTAATGTGGTGTACTTCATTGTATTGATGAGACCATGCATGTTTTCTTGATGATTTGCTATCTTAAATAATCTGTATAGCCGTAGCTTGAATGGTCGAGCCAAATTAGCTATGTGTGGGTGTCAATTGCATGAGATGTGAGTGTATTATTCGAGGAAGAACAAGGTTTTAAGTGTGGGTAAGTGATCTTGGGTGAATTGCATGCCCAAGTGATACTCAAATGCTTCATTTCTACTTGTTTATCTAGTATTATATGTACATTCTCATGTTATTCTTAGTTAAATGTGAATTTATACTAACCAACATGATTAGTGTTGTTTTGCAGGAAAAAGGAAATTTTGGAAGCTAATATATATGTTGGTGAAGAGGGAATGGACTTGGAAACAAGGAGTGGAAGTTGACAAGGGAGAGCAGCAAAAATAAGGGCTCCGCGATGGCGTCGTGTCACGCTACCATCACAGAGGAAGTCTGCCTCGGATGAATTAATTATGTTAAGATCCAGTGGAGGTTCGCGTTACCTCCGTGACACGGAGGCAGTGCTCCACGATGCACTCCGTGTCACGTTGAGTGTAATTACCTAGAACCTCAAGTTCCAGTGAAGGTGCGCGATAGCACCATGGCATGGAGGCAAGGCTCCGCGATGCATGCCGTGCCACGTTGAGGTGAAATTACCTGTGAGTCAATTTCCAGTGAGGGTCCACGATACCCCCGTGGCACGGAGGGAGTGCTCCGCGATACACTCCATGCCACGTTGCTTATTATTTCGGGAAAAATTCTAAATAGTATAAATAACACACTTAGGTTTTATTTTAAACATTCTGACTTGGTTGAGCAAGAACATGGGTTACAGGCAATTGAGAGGACAAAAATTCTAGGGTTCTTCTCTTTCTCTTTCTCTTTAATTTCAATTGCTTGTATGAATTCTACTTATTTGAAGATGTTTAATCCACAAATAAATGGCTAATTCACTTCTTTCTGAGGTTAAGAATAATTGTAGAGGATTGTAATTGTTGATCATTTTAGTTTTCATCTTTTCTTCAATGGTTGTTCTATCAATTCTTGTTTTTAATGCATTAATGGTTGGCCGATGTTAATGTATATCTATAAATCCAATTTTGATTTTGAAAAGGAAAGGAATTGGACAGAGGTGAATTGGTAGGATATGATCTTTTCTTAGCTGTAAAAATTGAGAAAAGATTTACATTCAGAATAGAAATATATCTGATAGTCTTATTAGTCAATTACGTAATCGGTTATGTATGGCTAGAGCATGAAATTCTTATATCACATAAATGTAGAATGAGGTCTCATGATTCTTAAATTGGATAGGAGTCGAAAGATCCAATCCATAGGCAATTAATTCCTAACTAGCAACCGAAGAGAAGATCAGCTGAATTGAATTAATAAATTACATCCCTGCATGTTTGTCTTAACTTCAGCTTGTTCATTGCTATTGTTCAGACTCAAATTATAATCTTGACTTAGATTATCATTACTTAGTAAACTTTAACTCGTAAAACATTATTTATTTTGTTGTCTGCATTCATAGAGATATGATTCACTGACGCTTAAGTTAATTAATACCGTAGTTCAGTCCGTGTGGGATCGATACTTGGATTGAAATAAGCCACTTTACTACTTGTTTGACCATGTGCACTTGCATGTAGTTCTCACACCGAACAAGTTTCTTTGTTTTGTAGGTGTAACATGCTTAGGAGGGACTAAATATGATGGTTAAGGATCATGAATAATCATGGACTGAATGTCAAGAAGGAAGAATGATGTCGTATGAGAGGAGGGTTGTTAGTGCACGTCAGCGTACCACGCCGAGCAGGCAGCACGCTAGGCAGCGTGCCATGCTAGGCCCGGCAGATGGCATGCCAGTGTTGAACATCATGTACATGCAAGGGCCGGACATGGCAGTAGCCCTGCACGATAGTGTCATGCCACAACAAGTAAATGCAGCGTCCGACAGCGTGCCACGACAGGCAAGCGCACACCTTCGCCCATGCCATGCCCGATGCCAACGTCCAGTAGGCTTGTGCGAAAAGGTCATGTCATGCTGACTGTGCTGTGCAACCAGCAGCGTGACATGGAGCTATTTTACCCACGAAATTTTTTTGACACTTTTTCAATTATTATAGCTCCATGTCACCCACGACAAATTTTGACAGTTTTTCAATTATTATAAATTAAACCCTTAGCTTCGAAAATCAGCATCACAAAAATATTCTAGGAAAGCAGAGAGGAGCGAAGGGAGAAATGAAGAACTTTGCCCAGGGTTCGAATTCTTTCATTCTCTTTTAATTATTCTTGTAAGTACTTAACTTTAAACATATTTTTTAGTGTTTGTATGAACATGAGTGGCTAAAATCCTTCTTCTAGGGTTGAGGCCACAAGACATGAACGCATTTGCATAATATCATCTTTGGTTCAAGTTTCTTTGTTATTTTGCCTTATGTTCATATTAATTGTTGTTTTGATGCTTGATCACCATTGTAATGAATTTGTTAAGCTTAGACAAAGGCTCAAAAGAGTAACCCTAGGTTAGAATGAAAGAATACAGGGAGCAAGTTCTTTTCTTCAAGATATGATTCACTGTTAGGATAGTAATTATAACTAATTTACCTTACTTGGTTAATTAAATGGGAAGATTGCTAGACAATAGGATTAAATTGTCACATCACCACTCTCAGAGGTAGTTGTATAGTTAATTCTAGGTAAAATGATTAGAGGTACAAAAGTCCATAATCAAGGGCATAAACCCCGTGAACCACATCCATATTGTTAATTTCTCATGAATTAGGACATCACATCCCCGCTCAACGATATAGGTGTAAGGCTAGTTTGTTGTGTTTAGAGGCTCGAAAGATCATGAACATTTCATATTAACTCTATAAGACAACAATTGAATTTCATACACTTGAACCAATGTGAATTGTAGCATTGCATGATTATCAGGCCTTAACTCTAGATGCTTCTCATTATTGTATTTCAACATTAATTGCGATCATTGTAGATTTAGATAAAACTTCTAAATCTTTAAAACCAACACTTGTGAAATTTTTATATAGAACTTAAACTTGAATATTCGATGAATTAGACCAGTCCCTGTGGGTTCGATATCCGGCTCTTCAGAGTCACTATATTACTTGTACGACCGCGTACGCTTGCGCGTGTGCTGGGGCGCAACAATCAATAACTATGGAAGATCAATACAAGCATATTCAGGTGTATTCCCATACTTCAGTTAATATGATACTCTACTCATGCCATGTGTGAACATGTTATGCCTATGTCCAAGTTCAAAGTACTCCTTACATGTATTCATGTTCAGATTCGTAGAGTGAGAAGTAACCACTTCAGATGGTGATTACAATCTTCTTCCATGAGTTCATAAATATCAGCTTTATGTCATGACCCTCATTATGTATGTAAACTCATTCCTCTCAGCATGCTCAGCTCTATGAACTCAGTCCTTAATATTTGCCTTAGCGGCTCATAAGATTGTGCTATATCAGGTATATGCCCAGCTTAGATTTCTTGAACCATTCGTGCTCACGATCTACCTACTATAAACCTGATGCATGTTTCCCCATGATGTAAATGATGGTTACAACATGTATGTTCAGGACAACACTTTATTCATGCCCGAGGTGCCAGGTGTTATACCCCGTAAGATTCCCGGCACCTAGATGGCCTATTCGCACGTTGGTTGAGCGTATTTGAAAGCCATACGTGCTAAGGAAAGGCCCGGGAAAGGATCGGACGAGTAGCCTTTCGAACCATCGCGGAAGGAGCTGGGGCAGAGCCCCTCCGCGATGGCAACGTGTCACGGAGGTGGAGCCTCCGCATTGGCTCCGTGACACGTTGGGCCTATCCAGGCCCAAGTATATAAAGCCCCACTTCGGTTTTAAATTAGATAATTCATTATAATTTCCAGAGAGAACATAGAAAATAGAGAGAGACGAAGAGGGTGAAGATATTATCGTCCGATTACGCTACCAAACGTAGTCTAAACTCAAATTAACTCCAGATACCGAAGTATTTAGCAGCAGGGAGCATTCCTACGGATTTAGTTTCACGAAATTCGGCCGACAAATCATCGTGCTACCGGGCCAAGGTAAGTGGAATTGCTCCAAACTAGTGTCTATGTGCTCCTAGCCGTAAAGTGAATACTTCTCGCTTCTGGACTTCTGAAAATAGCAAGTTTTCGACCGTCTTTCGATAAGCCTAAGCTTAGGCTATAATTATATCGAAAGTGACGCCGTCTTTCAGAATAGTGTTGTATTTAGTACTAATTGACGTGTTTATAAATGCAGTTGGGAGATTTAGCTGGAATACTGACTGAGCCTCATCCGACAGTCGGATAACTCGAGGTTAAGGTATGTGAAGTTGTTCTTCGGCAAGTTAGTAAGTCTTAGCTTTGTGAATCATAGTAAACTCCATATTTGAAACTCTCAGGGTTGAATGTGGAAAATTGAATAAGTTTAGTAAATTGTGGTTTGCGTTGACGTTTCGTATTTTAGTCCGAAAGATAGAAAAGTGTGCGCCAAAGGGCGAGTTAGCATTCCAGATTCAGTATAGCTTATTGTATGATTAGCAAGCATGTTATAGAATAAAAAGGAAACAGATTTTCAGAATATCAGCTAGTAAAGTAAAACTAGATAGACAGGTAGTTTCATGGCTACAGACTAGCCATTCAAACAGACGAGATATTGGCTACAGATTAGCCATTCAGAAAGATAGTACCCTCGCTACAGATTAGCCAACAGTTAAAGAAAGATCTCAGAATCAGTATAATCAGTAAAGAATCAGTTTAGTACAGAAACAGATCAGAATAAGAAATCAGATTACAGATAGTCTTTTTCAGTTATACATGCTTGTTATTTATGTGTGCTATTTGTTTGTTGAGACTTGTTGTGGCGTGAGGGCCCCTTATTGAGCGTCCTCGCCGCCCCTGAGTTGGTAATCATGTCGCCCACTGAGCAGGTGGGTTTTACGTCACTCCGAGGGGTGGCATGTCATCCCCAGCTTGGACGAAGGTGGGATGAAGCTTTCCCCATAGCAGTCTGATCAGCATTACAGGTGCAGCTCCGGTTTCAGATAGCCCTGTTGAGTTTTGTGTCCAGGGAACCAGACCCTATCTGTTACTGTCTGTACATTCAGTTATTATAGGTGTAGCTCCGGTCTCAAATAGCCCCGTTGAGTTTGTGTTCGAGGATCCATACCCTATCTGTTACTGTCTACACAGGAGTCCTCCGGACCCAGACACGGTTGCTTATATCGAAGGCTATGGCCCGAGCCGGAGACCCAGGGGGCTGGTAGAGGAGCTCCGAAGTGAGTAAATGAGTGGAGTGACTTATTTTTGGTTGGTTTTGACCCGGGTAGGGGTATATAGATTGTTTGCTTGCTTGGCGCCATCCGGCTTATGGGGGTTGGTATTGGCTCTTACTTGCTACTTGTATATCTATTTATGTGTTATATACTAGTTACTAGATAGTAGGCCGTCGTGTTTACAGGTACGCCTCCGCCTTATTAGTACAGGAGGTATGATTCAATTCTTATCAGTTTCTTCAGAAACAATTATCTCCTGCCATGCAGTTTTGCTAGATATGCTATCTATATTCAGTTGTTTTAGTTATATTATCTCAGTTGCTTTGCATACTCAGTACCAGTGGTACTGACGCCCAGTGGGGCGCTGCATTACTTGCCTGCAGGTACTCATAGACGAGGAGGCAATCCCTCGTGATTCCAGTCAGCTATTGAGTCATCAGCTCCTGTCATCTGGAGTCTGATTCCCAGAGGTGTAGCTCCTTTTGTTTGATGTAAAGTTTGGGTAGGTCGGGGCTCTGTCCCGATCATTTCTATTGTTACTCATAGAGGCTTACAGATTGTATTTATATTTTCCCTGTGGTTGGTTGTGCCGGTCGTGTGAGGCCATGCGTTTGCTTAGCATTTTTGATCATGTTGGCCATGTGGGGCCATAAAATGATAATAGTGGTGACCTCGCCGGTCACGTAGTATTCTATTCTTAAGTTACATATAACTAGACAGCATGGTGGCCTTGTCGGCCCGCATAGGTTCCTTGTTATAGGTATGTTTCTGGTTAGCTGCTATTACAGGTACAGGTGGCTATAGGCCAGTTGGCCGGAGGCTGTGTTTACAGCCATTATATAGCCCTTTGTTTTTAGAAATCTGAGTTATAGCTAGCCAGGCACCGGATGTGCTTAGGCTCACCAGTTAGCAGTCCAGGTCTTACTAGGGCACCAGGTGCCAGTCATACCCCCCAAGGCGGGGCGTGACAAACTTGGTATCAGAGCAGGTCGTGTCCCAGGGAGTCTGCAAGCCGTGCTAAGTAAAGTCTTGTCTATGGATGTGTTGTGCACCACATACTATAGGCAGGAGGCTGCGAGGCATGATAGGATGGTTACTCTTCTTTCTCAGTCAGTCGTGCTATAGAGCAGTACAGTATAGGGTTGAGTTCCTAAAACTTATCGTATTCTTTGTCTACAGATAAGAATGGCAGATCAGCGACACCCTTCCACAGGCAGGAGATTAAACACAGCAGCAGGAGAAGGCACCAGCAGGATGCCTCAGCTTCAGTCAGAGTCAGCCCGATCTGAGGGCGACATAGAGGCTTCATCACAGCCCTCTCAACAGTCCCCCTCACATCAGGAGCCGTTGGGCACTACACTGCCCCCGATAGCTCCTGTGCCTTTGCCATCAGATCAGGAGGTTCATAGCGTTGTAGTTATGTTGGCACAGATGATGGCCACACAGCGCCAGTCAGTGCCACCTATGGCATCATAGTCTTCAGGTGGGTCAGGCAGTTCCAGGGTCCGGGAATTTTTGGCACTCGGTCCCCCGCAGTTTACAGGGTCAGATCAGGTAGAGGACCCCCAGGACTTTCTAGATCATATGCAGAGGATATTCCGAGTTATGCATGTGACCCCTTCAGAGTCTGTTGAGCTGGCAGTGTTCCGGTTACGGGATATAGCTATATTGTGGTACGAGAGTTGGGAAAGGTCCCGAGGGAGAGGTGTTACCCCTCCGACCTGGACCAGCTTCTCGAAGGCCTTTCTAGATCATTATTTTCCACAAGAGATCCGGCAGGCCCGGATGGACCAGTTTCTGCATCTAGAGCAGGGGGCGAGGAGTGTACGTGAGTATGCTTTACAGTTTGACTCCTTAGGCCGTTATGCTCCAGCATTTGATACCATGCCAGTGAGAGTTCACAGATTTATTATGGGTCTGAACCCGGAATATACTGAGGCATGTATGACGGCTACATTACGAGAGGATATAGATATCGCCCGAGTACAGGCCTTTGCTCAGACCATTGAGGGTCTTAGACAGCGGCAACAGAGTAGTAGACAGACCAGTCAGGAACAGCGCCGCAGAGACAGATTAGATGATTGGCAGAGGGGGGTTCAGAGAGGACCCAGGCCATGACTATCAGACAGGCCCCCTAGACCCCCACCTCCACCACAGCAGCAGCAGCGAGGTAGATCTGCTCGTCGAGGGCAGTCAGAGCCCAGTGGCAGTTCCAGAATAGTAGATTCCCCGCAGCAGAGAAGGGGAGAGCAGAGCAGATTTGCACCCCCACCCTGCCCTAATTGCGGCCGACCTCACCCCGAAGCTTGTAGATATGGCTCCACTGGGTGTTATATTTGCGGACAGGAGGGGCATCGGATGAGAGATTGCCCGACCAGAGGTCAGGGGAGTAGAGATAGTCAGGACAGGGGATCCGTAGGGCCACGAGCCCCAGTAGCCTCAGCAGGGCATGGGCCTTCAGGCTCAGTAGGCAGAGGCCGAGGTAGATTAGGAGCCTCCAGTTCAGGTACGGGCTCAAACCGTACTTATGCACTACCAGGGAGACATGATTCAGAGGCGTCTCCAGATGTAGTGACAGGTACGATGACTATTTGTTCCTGCCCTGCTTATGTATTGATTGATCCAGGATCCACTTTGTCATATATTACCCCATTTGTGGCACGAAAGTTCAATATTGCACCAGAATTATTACAGCGGCCTTTTTCAGTATCCACGCCCGTTGGTGACTCTATCGTAGCTAGCAGAATTTACCGAGGGTGTACAGTAGAGGTGGCTGACCGCCAGACTACGGTAGATCTGGTAGAGCTAGAAATGATAGACTTCGATGCCATAATGGGTATGGATTGGCTAGTCCTGTACTACGCCAATGTTGAATGTTGGACCAAGACGGTCCGATTCCACTTTCCAGGAGAAGCAGTGCGGGAGTGAAAGGGCAGCACTGCTACGCCAAAAGGTAGGTTTATTTCCTACCTTCAGGTAAGAAAATTGATATCTAAGGGATGTATTTACCATCTGGTCAGAGTTCAGGATGTCCGAGCAGAATCTCCGACGCTCCATTCTGTTCTGGTGGTGAACGAGTTCCCTAATGTGTTTCCCGATGAGTTACCTGGTATTCCCCCAGAAAGGGAAATAGATTTTGCTATTGACTTGTTACCAGGCACTCAGCCGATATCAATTCCTCCCTATCGTATGGCTCCTGCAAAACTCAGAGAATTAAAGGAGAAGCTAAAAGACTTGTTGGATAAAGGTTTTATTAGGCCGAGTACTTCACCATGGGGTGCGCCAGTTCTGTTTGTGAGAAAGAAAGATGGCTCACTCCGTATGTGCATAGATTATCGGCAATTGAACAAAGTTACAATGAAGAATAAGTACCCGCTTCCCAGAATTGATGACTTATTTGATCAGTTGTAGGGAGCCAGATACTTTTCTAAGATTGACTTGCGGTCCGGATATCACCAGGTTCGAGTACGTGAAAGAGATATTCCTAAGACGGCGTTCAGGACCCAATATGAACACTTTGAATTTCTAGTTATGTCCTTTGGGTTAACGAATGCCCCAGCAGTATTCATGAACCTGATGAATAGTATCTTCAGACCATACCTGGACCTGTTCGTGATCGTGTTTATTGATGATATTCTGGTGTATTCTCGCTCCGAAGCAGATCACCGGACTCATTTACGGACAGTGCTCCAGATTCTCAGGGACCGCCAGTTATATGCTAAGTTCTCCAAGTGCGAATTCTGGCTTAACTCAGTAGCTTTCCTAGGGCATATTGTGTCGGATGCTGGTATACAGGTTGATAAGCAGAAAATAGAAGTAGTCAAATCATGGCCTAGGCCTACCACTCCGATTGAGGTCCGTAGTTTTCTGGGATTAGCAGGTTATTACAGGAGGGTTGTTGAAGGGTTCTCTACCATAGCGGTACCTCTGACTAAACTGACGCAGAAAGCAGCAAAGTTTCAGTGGACAGAGGCATGCGAGCAGAGCTTCCAGGAGTTAAAAGGCAGATTAACCTCCGCCCCAGTGTTAGCATTGCCGAAAGGTACAGAAGGTTATACGGTGTATTACGACGCATCGGGCATTGGGTTAGGTTGTTTGTTGATGCAGCATGGTAAAGTGATTGCATATGCTTCCAGACAGCTGAGGAAACACGAAAAGAATTACCCTACCCACGACCTGGAGTTAGCCGCAGTGATCCACGCCTTGAAAATGTGGAGATATTACCTGTATGGCGTCCATGTTGATATTTTTACAGATCACAAGAGCCTACAGTATATCTTCACTCAGAGGGAGTTGAATCTGCGGCAACGTCGCTGGTTGGAGCTGTTAAAAGATTATGAAGTGAATATTCTGTACCACCCGGGGAAAGCCAATGTTGTAGCAGATGCTCTCAGTCGTAAGTCCATGGGGAGTTTGGCATATTTGCAGCCCGAGCAGCGGGGATTGGTCAGGGAGATACATCAGTTAGCTAGCCTAGCCGTTCGTGTAGCAGAAACAGAGGACAGTAGAGCAGTAATTCAGAACACCGCCGTGTCATCATTAGTTGTGGAAGTGAAAGAACGGCAATATGAGGATCCTGACCTGATCCAGCTCAAGGACAGAATCCATCAGGGTAAAGCGCCAGATTTTCAGATAACTAAGGAAAAAGTGTTGTTATGTAATGGCCGCCTCTGTGTTCCAAATGTTTCAGGGCTCCGCCAGCATATTATGAATGAGGTACATTACGCCTGTTATTCTCTTCACCTCGGTGCGACGAAAATGTACCATGATATTAAGGAAAACTATTGGTGGCCAGGTATGAAAAGAGAAATTGTTGAATTTGTAGCCCAGTGTCCTAACTGCCAACAGGTCAAAGCAGAACATCAGAAACCAGGCGGTTTGACTCAGGACATAGCTGTGCCTCTCTGGAAATGGGAAGTAGTAAATATGGATTTTGTGGTAGGATTACCTCGTACTAAACACAGCCTGACTCTATATGGGTGACAGTTGACAGATTGACAAAATCAGCTCATTTCCTGCCGGTAAGAACTATCTTCCCGGCCGAAGATTATGCGGAGTTGTATATCCGAGAAATAGTCAGGTTGCATGGAGTACCAGTATCCATTATTTCAGATAGAGGAGCACAGTTTACGGCTAGATTTTGGCAATCCTTTCAGAGGGGTCTGGGAACGTAGATTAATTTGAGCACAGCATTCCACCCTCAGACAGATGGACAGGCTGAGCGCACTATTCAGATGCTCAAGGACATGCTACGAGCGTGTGTGCTAGATTTTGGAGGTAGCTGGGACGAGCATTTGCTGTTAATTGAATTTGTTTATAATAACAGCTATCACTCAACTATTCAGATGGCGCCCTTCGAGGCATTATACAGGCGTAAATGCAGATCACCGATTGGCTGGTTTGAAATAGGAGAATCAGCGTTGGTTGGGCCAGACATCGTTCAGCATTCAGAGGAAAAGATAAAGCTTATCAGAGAACGCTTACTAACTGCACAGAGCCGCCAGAAATCATATGCAGATGTGCGGCGTAGAGACCTGGAGTTTGATGTAAATGACTGGGTATTTTTGAAAGTATCCCCAATGAAAGGGGTGATGAGATTCGGCAAGAAAGGTAAGCTCAGTCCAAGATTTGTCGGGCCTTATCAGATTTGGCGAAGGATAGGACGAGTAGCATATGAGTTGAACTTGCCTCTAGAATTAGAATCCGTCCATCCAGTCTTTCATGTGTCTATGCTGAGGAAATGCATAGGAGACCCATCCGGAATAGTCCTAGTCCAGGATATCCAGGTTACGGAGGAGCTGGCCTATGAAGAGGTTCCAGTAGTTATCCTAGACAGACAGATTTGTAGATTAAGAACTAAGGATATTGCGTCTGTCAAAGTATTGTGGCGTAACAGGAACCGAGAGGAGATGACGTGGGAGGCTGAGGAAGATATGAAAGCTAGATACCCTCACTTATTCCAGGCCTAGTCAGGCGGCAAGTATGTCCGTATTATTATGTATGCAGTACCTTATAGTTGTGTATGTATGAAATGAGAAAGACTGATGTTAGCTATTAAGTGAACTTATAGCATTGTGTGCAGTACCTTTATTGGACTTTTCTGCATTTCAGGTTTTCGGGATAGACCATATTACAGGGGAAACTCTGCCAAAATTTTTCTAAGTAATAAGTTGAGTAAGTTGAGAAGTCCTCTAGATAGCAGATTTCATTCGAGGACGAATGTTCTTAAGGGGGGAGAATGTTATACCCCGTAAGATTCCCAGCACCTAGATGGCCTATTTGCACGTTGGTTGAGCGTATTTGAAAGCCATACGTGCTAGGGAAAGGCCCGGGAAAGGATCGGACGAGTAGCCTGTCGAACCATTGCGGAAGGAGCCGGGGCAGAGCCCCTCCGCGATGGCAACGTGTCACGGAGGTGGAGCCTCCGCGTTGGCTCCGTGAAACGTTGGGCCTGTCCAGGCCCAAGTATATAAAGCCCCACTTCGGTTTTAAATTAGATAATTCATTATAATTTCCAGAGAGAACGTAGAAAACAGAGAGAGACGAAGAGGGTGAAGATATTATCGTCCGATTACGCTACCAAACGTAGTCTAAACTCAAATTAACTCCAGATACCGAAGTATTTAGCGGCAGGGAGCATTCCTATGGATTTAGTTTCGCGAAATTCGGCCGACAAATCATCGTGCTACCGGGCCAAGGTAAGTGGAATTGCTCCAAACTAGTGTCTATGTGCTCCTAGCCGTAAAGTGAATACTTCTCCCTTCTGGACTTCTGAAAAATAGCAAGTTTTCGACCGTCTTTCGATAAGCCTAAGCTTAGGCTATAATTATATCGAAAGTGACGTCGTCTTTCAGAATAGTGTTGTATTTAGTACTAATTGACGTGTTTATGAATGCAGTTGGGAGATTTAGCTGGAATACTAACCGAGCCTCGTCCGACAGTCGGATAACTCGAGGTTAAGGTATGTGAAGTTGTTCTTCGGCAAGTTAGTAAGTCTTAGCTTTGTGAATCATAGTAAACTCCATATTTGAAACTCTCGGGGTTGAATGTAGAAAATTGAAAAAGTTTAGTAAATTCTGGTTTGCGTTGCCGTATCATATTTTAGTCCGAAAGATAGAAAAGTGTGCGCCAAAGGGCGAGTTAGCATTCCAGATTCAGTATAGCTTATTGTATGATTAGCAAGTGTTCGGTTGTTTGTTGGGTATATAAAACGACACGCAAGTGCACGTGGTCGAACAAGTAGTAAGTGGCTTTAGTAAGCCTAGTATCGATCCCATAGAGACTTGGATGAAGTGCAATTTGCTCAAGTGTACTATATTTTACTTCTAAAAATGCAGACAACAGTGTAACCAAAAGTTTGATAGTTTGTTTTATAATTTTTATACTAAAGCTAAAAATAATTATCTACTTTGAATCTGAACTATGAATGAGAGCATGCTGAGGTTAAACGAACATGTAATGAAATTGATTATCATCATAATTTGGTTAATCTTTTCCTCCAGTTGCTAGCCAAGAACTACTGCCAAGAGATTAAAACTCTCGTATTTAACCTCACTTAAGAATCATGAACCATCCACCTACATTTCTGTGATTAAATGCAATTCATGTTCTAGCCATATAATTCCGGTTCCTAAATTGACTAATACGACTTTCAAGTATATTTCTATCTTGAAAGCAAATCAAGACTCAATTTTCCCAAACCAAGTAAAGAACATATCCTATTAATTCACAACTTTCTAATTTCTTGCTCTCTCGAGTGAAACCGGACTTTTTAGATGTACATTAATGTAGGCCACACATTAATGCAGTACGAACAAGAATTAATAGAACAACATGGAAGAAAAGATGAAAAACCAAAGAATCAATGATCAAATTTCATCACAATTGTTCATAACCTCAGCAAGGAGAGGAATGAGCCACTCATTTGTGGATTAAACATCTTAAAATGAGTGTTAATCATACAAGCAATTGAATTAAAGAAGAAAGAAAGAGAGAAAAAACCCTGATATTTTCGTCCCTCAACTGCCTGTAACCCACGTCCTTGCTCCATCAAGTCAGAATATTGAAAAATGAACCTAAGTGTTCTATTTATACTAGTGGAAATTTTTCCCGGAATAACAAGCAACGTGTCACGGAGTGCATCGCGGAGCACTGCCTCCGTGACATGCTACGGACGCATACCCTCACTGGAATTGGGGGTCCAGGAATTAAGGCCCAATGTGGCACGGCATGCAACGCGGAGCCAACCCACCGTGCCACGGACCGGACGCAGACCCTCTCTGGAATTTGGGCGAATTTTCCCTATCCAGGCAGAAGGCCTCCGCGATGGCAGCGTGACACGGCTCCATCACGGAACCCCTTTAATTTATGTTGTCCAATGCTTTATCCTTTGCTCGCATCCAAGTCCAACCCCGATATCATCCAACATGCATTTTAGCTTCCCGAAATTACATTTTACCTGCAAAACAATGCTAATCATGTTGGTTAGTATAAATTCATATTTTATTACCAATTACATGAGAATGTATACACATTGGTAGATAAACAAGGCTAAAATGGTACTTTTGAGTATAACTTGGGCATATAAATTTTCCCAAGATCACTTACCCCACACTTAAATCCTTGTTCGTCCTCGAACAACAATCCTACACTTCATGCAATTTACATCCCAACCTCGCTACTTCGGTTCGACAATTTAGGCTACGGTCATACCGATTATTCAATACAGCAAATCATCAAGAAAACATGCATGGTATTATCAATGCAATGACCTTCAATACATTAAGACCTCCTAGACTTTAAGAATCGACTCTCGATATTGGCAAACTCATGCAAATCAGCTGATCAAGATATCCGACATGAAAATTAATCTTTCATCAAGCATGTGCCCTCACAACACAAGAGAATCTTCCCCTTTTTGCTCATATGACTCACAAACATTCAAGCAGGGGCATGTAAAAACAATTTCGCTCTCTCTCCCAAAAGAATTCACATGCATCATGTCATGAGCCATAAGCTTGCCCTTAGTGTATTACTCCACTAATATAAAGAAGTGCGATGTAAGATCACGTAGGACTTGAATGGGTTGTAATGGAAGCTACGGAACTAGTAAATATTGGATTAGCCAATAATAGCCACTAGCATCCTTAAGCGCCTTTTCAACACATCCCATCAACTCATGGACATTGTTTCTTTTTTTCATCATCACATTCTTGATGATTTTCTTTAGTATGGCCCATCATATTAAGCACACTTGACACAACAACAAAGATTATTCATGCACCTTCATTATCGTTTATTTATAGCAAGTGCACCTTTAACCTTTTCTTTTCTTCTCTCACTCTGCTTTTCTTTTTCTTTTCTCCATTCTCACTCTTTGACACTTCGGGAAAATGATTTTCTTTTCTTAAGCGCTTAAGAGTTTTGTATAGACTTTACGGCTAATGAAAAGAAGGAATTAAGCTCGGTTTACACTTTATGACAAAAGAAAAAAATAATAGGCTAAAGGCTCAATGGGCTGACTAGGGTATACAATCAAGGTGTGTACGACAAGGAAAAATAGAAACTCTCGGTTAAAACAAAGAAATGCCTACATCCTTTCCTACAATACACCTCCTTCATTTCGTTTTGTACACACACCAGGCAAGTTCTAGACACTTCACAATAGCATGGAATATCAACACCTCACTTCACACTTTTTGCACATGCTCAATTCAAGATGTATTCACAGACTCTTCAATCAGGTAATTACAGGAATTCAAACATTAAGCCTCAATCACACTGAATCAAACTCTATGGCCTAGGTATCTCAACATATTTACAAAGTTGCATGCTTTCATACGAATCACCTTTGCATTTTGAATATCATGTACAACACGCAATCAGAATTTCGCAACCATAGAGTAACTACTGGTTTTGGGATGCAACCCACCAAAGAAAAAACTGAAAAATAATTGAAAAAAACTACTCCTAACGACTACATTTCCCTTAAGACGGTCGTCATCCATCCATCATAGGGAACGGTCACTACTATGACTTCGGTTCAATGGGACTATTCTCGGTAAAAGAACCGAAAACAAACGCCGAGAAACCCAAGAAGTAAAAAAAATGTTGAAAATATTGATCATTTCGATAGAAGAAATATGTACAATTTTAAAAAAATTTATCGATCATTTCGATAACAAAAATATGTACAGAATCAGAATCAGCTAGCAACATTCAGCAACACACATCAATTCACATAAATTTACAAATACAAAACAACTTAACAATTCACACTCACAGGGACAAACAAATTTTCACATACACGACAACAGAATAGAGCATACATACAAAACAGCCCAGCCCAGCACCTAACTACTCCCACCCCACACTTAGTTCGAACACTGTCCCCAGTGTTCACAAAAATTAAAATAGCACAAAATCGGGTGGTGGAACTCCCTAATCAGTCAAAGTATTCCACTTCATCGTCGGGTGCTGCTGCTTCATCTCCCATGTCCGAGTCGCCTTCGTCGTCATCATCGGACTCCACATCGGAGTCCTTCCGACGTGTCTCCTCGTCTGTGGGGACATCATCATCTGTGGGCTCTACAAATGCTGGCCCCACTCAGCATAGAGCCCTGGCGTTTTCGCCGAAGGGGTAATCTAGCTCGAGATGCCATAGCTCCTCCTCTGTCGCCGGCCTCCCTCCTATCCTCAGCTGGAGCATCTGCATCCTATACATCCGAGCCATATACTGGTCGTCACGAGCATGTCGCTCGTCAAGTGTAAGCAGTGGCCTGTGGGTGGTGTCGGGAGCCTTAGTTTTAGTAACATCTAAGGCCCACCGCTCCATCTGCGGGATATAGTCAAGGGCCTCCTCCTCGACATCTAGGCACCTGAGGAAGGTGGTGATTAGTCCACCAAAGCCATACCTGTGCCCCTGGTGCAACCGGGCTCTCTTCATGGTGGAGATAATTACCGCCCCCACATTGATCTCCAGACCTTTCATCAGGGCGTACATCAGGCATACACGATCCCGGGTTACATCTGTCATATGTACCCCCGGGATTAGGCATGAGCAGACTATCTTCAGCCAGATTCGGGCTTCCCTGTTCTTTTGTGAATATGGTAGAGTCTGGTGGTAGCCCCTCTTTTTGTGTCTGCTCCATCTAGTTGTCGATCGGGTCCCACACAATGTGCGTCTGATGTCCGCATACGGTGGGGTAATGTTCAGCTATCGGAGTACATGGGCGTCTGTGTCCCACGCTCCTATGATGGCATTGAGGTGGTGGGGCTCCAGAGTGACTATTTGCCCTCTGATCTTGATGGTGTGGCTTCTGATCGTCGGGTTCCAATTGGCATAGAACTCCCGAACCAGGTGCAAATTGCATTCCTTGGGCTCCTCAAATATGAAATTGAGCCTAGCTGCCTCGATCCGGTAGACCATCCTAGGGAACTCCTGTGCCAATGTTTCCCGTGCTATATGCTCCTCAGGGAAATATTTGTTTTCTTTGTGCTTTGCGTACCACTTTTTCCCCTCATCAGTCACCCATCTCATTCTGTATTGGCGGCGTTGGCCGCATGGAACTGCTGGTGCAGCTGGGACTGCTGTGCCCAGTCTGATTCATTTCCTTCCAGCGCCTGAAGTTGATGCGCCTTTTCCTTTCTCTTGCCGACTTGCCATTTTACCTGTCAACCCAAGTAGACAAGATCAATGTTAAGCTCACGGATATTAACTTCGGCTAAGGTCGGGTTACGCTAGGTTACCCCACACTTAGTCCTTAGCTATAGTTACAACACTACGGCAAGATTATCTTTATTTACACGCAATAAACAACAATACAATCATGCTTAGTGTGTTCAAAAAATTCGACAGTATAACTTCTGCGTACTACTCAGACTTCGTACAGCTAATCACAATCACTACCATCGCTAACATCTTAACCATCGCACATTGCAAAGAAAAACAAAGAAACAAAAAAAACAACCAAAATTTATCTACACGAACGTATACAACTAACCAAATTCTTACAAATTTCAACATTCCCTTAACGCGAGAATCCGTCATTCTATTAACATCCTAACAATTTGTACATCGACTCATCTCATTCAACCCATCCATCCCGGCATGAAATTCACAAGTTCAATACATTTTCAACTCCAAATTCAAAAACAAGCCCTAGAATTGATATTATCAAGCAAATTCGATTAATTTATGCAATCGACAAGTTCAAGCAATCATAACGACATTCCGAACATTCATCAACAATAATTAACTTGAATTCATTATTAATTACTGCATAGGGCAATTTAGCTCACCTCCCATGCTCAATATCGAAGAAAATCGACAAGAATTTGAGAGGAAATCGAAAAACATACCTTGTCTTTGAAGAATCGAAGAAAACTTGTTGAATTTCTTGCCTTACTCCGTGTCACGTTGATGGGGGATGGGTTTTGGGGGTTTTGGTCGCGGAGAGATTAAAAAATGAGGGAAAAGGGAGGGTTTTCGGGGTTAAAAAGTAAGGAAATCACGCGGGTCACCCGGCGACCCGGTGTGACCTGCCGCGATATACAGGGCAACGTGTCACGGAGTGCATCGCGGTGCACTGCCTCTGTGACACGGAGCCATCGCGAGACTGTTCTGGAAATTTTTAAAATTTCCGGATTCTACCTCAACGTGTCACGGAGGTAACGCGGAGGTCCACCTCCGTGACACGGAGCTGTCACCTCAGCTCACTGTTTGCCACTTTTTATTAATTTTTCATACCTCGACTTTTCCTTCGCGATTCCATGCATATTTTTCTCCGTTTGACCTGAAATTCATCTCACTATACAAAATTGGTTAGAATTATAGGTTTCACTCTAAATACAAATAAAACAAAAACTAAAACGAAAAATTTTTGTAGTAATTCAAGAAAAAGAAAAAGAAAAGACAAGTCTATTTACACTTTACAAAAAGAAAGAAAATTTTTTCACGGGTTGCCTCCCGTGCAGCGCCTGGTTTACCATCGTGGCTCGACGTCGTTAAGCTCAATTGTCCCCTAGGGTGATGGACGATTTCTCTCGATCACCGTCCGCCCCCCAGTAGTGCGTACACTTATCCGGTGGTTTTCCCATTAACTCCCGTGAATCCTTCCTCTGCTCATCATTGCCTTGATCAGTCACATTGATCACCGAGAGTTCTTCATGCACCATCGGGAGCTTGGGTGCCTTGTACATCAAACACCTCCACCTTGTCATGTTCTTGCATTGTTAGCTGCCCCGCAGCTACGTCAATTAGTGCTTTCCCGGTTGCCAAGAAAGGACGTCCCAAAATAAATGGGACTTCCGCGTCTGGTTCAAAATCCAGCATGACAAAATCTACCAGGAAAATTAGGGAGCCAACTTGCACCGGAACGTCCTCTACAATGCCATCAGGTCTGGCTAAGGATCGATCTGCCAACTGCAAGATTACCGTTGTGGGTCTAGGACTCCCTAGACCCAACTTTCTGAATACCGAAGACAGCATCAAATTTATGCTTGCTCCCAAATCACACAATCCACGAGCTCGGATGCTCTACCCAATAGTAATCTGGATAGTAAAACTCCCAGGGTCTTTTAGCTTTGTGGGCAGTCTATTTGAATCCGGGAAGTGCACTCCTCCATTAGAGCCACCGTAGCATACTCAGTCAACCGACTTTTGTTTGCCACGATGTCCTTTATATACTTAGCATATTTCGGCACTCCCTGCAAGACATCAACAAGAGGTAAGTTAATATGTACCTGTTTCAGCACCTCCATGAATTTCTTGAAACACGCCTCCTCCTTGCGTTTCTTTAGTCGTTGAGGGAACGGGGGTGGAGGTCTTTCTGATTCAGCTTCCTTAGTCTTCCCCCTTTCAGTACTTTGCTCCCTCTCAACTTCTGCTGCTCCCGACTGTTGAGGTGGTCTTTCTGGTTCCACCTCTTTCAGCTGCAAACCACTCCTTGTGGTCACTGCATTTACCTGTTTGGGATTGGGATCCGTGTCGCTCGGCAGTCCTCCTCTAGGCCTTGTGTTTTGGGCACTAGCAAATTTCCCAAATTGATATTCAAGTGCCTTGGTAGCTAACTGGTTGTTTTTCACTTCGGCTGCCAATTTCACATAGTCACCCTGCAATTGAGCTTGGTTAGCTATCATGGTATTGAACATCTCCTCAATGCTGGGTGATGGTGGTGGAGGAGGTGCATTGTTGTTTCTGAATTGTGCTTGATAATTCTGCTGCCCTCCTTGGTTCCTTTGCACACCCTGACCCGAACTTTGGCCCTGATGGTTGTTGCTACCCCATGAGAAATTAGGATGATTCCTCTAATTGGAATTGTAGCTACTACCATACTGTTGGTGGTTCCTTTGCGCATTACCCACAAAGTTTACCGAGTCAGGATTGGCTCCACAACACTCAGCTGAGTGCTCACTACTTCCACACACTTCACACCACATCTGCTGTACTGCATTAACTGGGGCTTGAGGCTGGTTCAATGTCATGTTGCTAAAGTGGGTGTTAAGTTGATTTTGCAATGCAGCTATCTGTGCAGCGATAGCTGTAAACCCATCCACTTCCAGCACTCCTGCTGCTTTCCTTGTCCCACCTCTTGATGAATCAGCATTCCATTCTGGATTGCCCTGCGAAATACGGTTCAACAAGGTATACAGCTCCTCATAAGTTTTCTCCAGCGCTTGCCCTCCAGCTGCTGAGTCTAGAAATATTTTGGTGTGGGGTTCCGAACCCTCTATAAATGTGTGCACCAACACGTCATTGGACTGATGATGATGAGGACAATCCCGCAACATGGATTTAAATCTCTCCCAGGCCTGATATAAATTTTCTCCCTCTCTCTGTTTGAAACTTAGAATCTGACTTCTAAGTCTTGCTGTTTTACCAGAGGGAAAATACCGTATCAAGAACTTCCGTGCAAGATCATCCCACGTAGAAATAGAATTCGATGGCTCAGCTTTCAACCACCTCTTGGCTTCTCCCAATAATGAGAATGGGAACAATGTAAGCCGGACATAGTCTAATGACACTCCAGTGGGGATGTAAGTGTCACTTATCTCCAAAAAATTTTGGAGATGCTGCTGTGGATCTTCATGAGGGAGACCGATAAACTGCCCGCTAGTGTGCAGCAACTGCACCATATTCTGTTTAAGTTCAAATCTCCCTCCTGGCTCAGGTTTGTGGATACTAGATGTAACATTATTGGCATGTGGGATTGCCACCTCGCGAACCGGCCGAGCTACTGCTTCTTCGGGCACTAACACTGCCCGTACTATCGGTGGATTCTGTTGTTGCTCCATGATCGTCTGTTTGAGCAACTGCAGCTTTCTTTGTAGAGCTTCTCTTTGTTTACTGTGAAATATCCTTTCTGGCTCTATATACGATTCCACCAGCTCCTTGTCTCTTGCCAGTGTTCAACAGCAATTAAGTCTGCAAAATACAGGCTAAGACCAAGTTGTCAACACTAAGAAAATAAAAATACAGTAAATTAACACTTAAAACAAATTCACCAATTGCCAAGTCCCCGGCAACGGCGCCAAAAACTTGTTCGGTTGTTTGTTGGGTATATAAAATGACACGCAAGTGCACGTGGTCGAACAAGTAGTAAGTGGCTTTAGTAAGCCAAGTATCGATCCCATAGAGACTTGGATGAAGTGCAATTTGCTCAAGTGTACTATATTTTACTTCTAAAAATGCAGACAACAGTGTAACCAAAAGTTTGATAGTTTGTTTTATAATTTTTATACTAAAGCTAAAAATAATTATCTACTTTGAATCTGAACTATGAATGAGAGCATGCTGAGGTTAAACGAACATGTAATGAAATTGATTATCATCATAATTTGGTTAATCTTTTCCTCCAGTTGCTAGCCAAGAACTACTGCCAAGAGAATAAAACTCTCGTATTTAACCTCACTTAAGAATCATGAACCATCCACCTACATTTCTGTGATTAAATGCAATTCATGTTCTAGCCATACAATTCTGGTTCCTAAATTGACTAATACGACTTTCAAGTATATTTCTATCTTGAAAGCAAATCAAGACTCAATTTTCCCAAACCAAGTAAAGAACATATCCTATTAATTCACAACTTTCCAATTTCTTGCTCTCTCGAGTGAAACCGGACTTTTTAGATGTACATTAATGTAGGCCACACATTAATGCAGTAAGAACAAGAATTAATAGAACAACATGGAAGAAAAGATGAAAAACCAAAGAATCAATGATCAAATTTCATCACAATTGTTCATAACCTCAGCAAGGAGAGGAATTAGCCACTCATTTGTGGATTAAACATCTTAAAATGAGTGTTAATCATACAAGCAATTGAATTAAAGAAGAAAGAAAGAGAGAAAAAACCCTGATATTTTCGTCCCTCAACTGCCTGTAACCCACGTCCTTGCTCCACCAAGTCAGAATATTGAATAATGAGCCTAAGTGTTCTATTTATACTAGTGGGAATTTTTCCCAGAATAACAGGCAACGTGTCACGGAGTGCATCGCGGAGCACTGCCTCCGTGAAACGCTACGGACGCGGACCCTCACTGAAATTGGGGGTCCAGGAATTAAGGCCCAACGTGGCACGGCGTGCAACGCGGAGCCAAGCCATCGTGCCACGGACCGGACGCGGACCCTCTCTGGAATTTGGGCGAATTTTCCCTATCCAGGCAGAAGGCCTCCACGATGGCAGCGTGACACGGCTCCATCGCGGAGCCCATTTAATTTATGTTGTCCAATGCTTTATCCTTTGCTCGCATCCAAGTCCAACCCCGATATCATCCAACATGCATTTTAGCATCCCGAAATTACAATTTACCTGCAAAACAATGCTAATCATGTTGGTCAGTATAAATTCACATTTTATTACCAATTACATGAGAATGTATACACATTGGTAGATAAACAAGGCTAAAATGGTACTTTTGAGTATCACTTGGGCATATAAATTTGCCCAAGATCAACAAGCATGTTATAGAATAAAAAGGAAACAGATTTTCAGAATATCAGCTAGTAATGTAAAACCAGATAGACAGGTAGTTTCATGGCTACAGACTAGCCATTCAAACAGACGAGATATTGGCTACAGATTAGCCATTCAGACAGATAGTACCCTGGCTACAGATTAGCCAACAGTTAAAGAAAGATCTCAGAATCAATATAATCAGTAAAGAATCAGTTTAGTACAGAAACAGATCAGAATAAGAAATCAGATTACAGATAGTCTTTTTCAGTTATACATGCTTGTTATTTATGTGTGCTATTTGTTTGTTGAGACTTGTTGTGGCGTGAGGGCCCCTTATTGAGCGTCCTCGCCGCCCCTGAGTTGGTAATCATGTCACCCACTGAGCGGGTGGGTTTTCCGTCATTCCGAGGGGTGGCATGCTGTCCCTAGCTTGGACGAAGGTGGGATGAAGCTTTCCCCACAGCAGTCTGATCAGCATTATAGGTGCAGCTCCGGTTTCATATAGCCCTGTTGAGTTTTGTGTCCACGGAACCAGACCCTATCTGTTACTGTCTGTACATTCAGTTATTATAGGTGTAGCTCCGGTCTCAGATAGCCCCGTTGAATTTGTGTCCGGGGATCCAGACCCTATCTGTTACTGTCTACACAGGAGTCCTCCGGACACAGACACGGTTGCTTATATCGGAGGCTATGGCCCGAGCCGGAGACCCAGGGGGCCGATAGAGGAGCTCCGAAGTGAGTAAATGAGTGGAGTGACTTAGTTTTGGTTGGTTTTGACCCGGGTAGGGGTATATAGATTGTTTGCTTGCTTGGCGCCATCCGGCTTATGGGGGTTGGTATTGGCTCTTGCTTGCTACTTGTATATCTATTTATGTGTTATATACTAGTTACTAGACAGTAGGCCGTCGCGTTTACAGGTACGCCTCCGCCTTATCAGTACAGGAAGTATGATTCAATTCTTATCAGTTTCTTCAGAAACGGTTATCTCCTGCCATGCAGTTTTGCTAGATATGCTATCTATATTCAGTTGTTTTAGTTATATTATCTCAGTTGCTTTGCATACTCAGTACCAGTGGTACTGACGCCCAGTGGGGTGCTGCATTACTTGCCTGTAGGTACTCATAGACGAGGAGGCGATCCCTCGTGATTCCAGTCAACTATTGAGTCATCAGCTCCTGTCATCCAAAGTCTGATTCCTAGAGGTGTAGCTCCTTTTCTTTGATGTACAGTTTGGGTAGGTCGGGGCCCTGTCCCGATCATTTCTATTATTACTCGTAGAGGCTTGCAGATTGTATTTATATTTTCCCTGTGGTTGGTTGTGTCGATCGTGTGAGGCCATGCGTTTGCTTAGTATTTTTGATCATGTTGGTCGTGTGGGGCCATAATCTGATAATAGTGGTGACCTCGCCGGTCACGTAGTATTCTATTCTTAAGTTACATATAACTAGACAGCATGGTGGCCTTGTCGGCCCGCATAGGTTCCTTGTTATAGGTATGTTTCTGGTTAGCTGCTATTACAGGTACAGGTGGCTATAGGCCAGTTGGCCGGAGGCTGTGTTTACAGCCGTTATATAGCCTTTTGTTTTCAGAAATCTGAGTTAGAGCTATCCAGGCACCGGATGTGCTTAGGCTCACCAGTTAGCAGTCCAGGTCCTACTAGGGCACCAGGTGCCAGTCATACCCCCCAAGGCGGGGCGTGACACCAGGTGTGTAGAAGTTCATGAAGCGCAGTTAGTAGCCAAGCTTGGGAGATTGGAGGAATCTTTGAGTAGCGTTAACTACAAGGAGCCATGGGATAACCATAAGTGATAGGCTCAAATAAGGTGGTGGTGTACAGGTAGACCATAGTATGGTGTGGTTGGTAACTCTTAATTTGAGCTCGAACTTGTACGACTTTCTTGTTAAAGGGGAAGTAATGTTCTTAGTGGATAACTCTCGGTTGCTGGAGAGAATGAATGGTTTTGTTGTGTATTTTTATGCCTCTAAGGTTGGTCTCGGCTGTGTATTGATATAATATAGTAAGGTTATTGTGTATGCCTCTAGACAACTTAAGACTCACAAGAATAATTACCCGACACATGACCTAGAGCTAGCAGTCGTAGTGTCCTATTGAAAATTTTGAGGCACTACTTTTATGGGGTCCATGTGGATGTGTTCATGGACCATAAGATCTTTCAGCATGCGTTCACTCAAAAGGACCTGAATTCGCGACAAAGGAGGTGGCTAGAGCTTCTCAAGGACTATGACATAAGTGTCCTTTATCATCTGGGAAAGGCCAATATAGTGGTGGATGCTCTTAGTAGGCTGCCTATTGAGAGTGTGTCTCATGTTGAGGATGGGAGAAAGGAGTCATCGAAGGATATCCATAGGCTTGCTCGTTTAGGGGTTCGCCTTGTTAACTCGACAGACGGTGGTGTCATTATTCAGAATGGTTCGAATCTTCATTGGTAACTGAGTTCAAGGTTAGGTAAGATGAGAATCCTATCTTAGTAAAGCTAAAGGAAGCTGTCCAGAATTAGAAGGTGGGGGTCTTCTCCCAAGGGGGAGAAGATGTACTTTATTATTAGGGTCGTTTATGTATTTGGGGTGTTGATGACTTGAGAAAGGGGATGTTGGGTGAGGCTCATTACTCTTGGTATTCTATCCACCCAGTTGCCACCAAGATGTTCAGTGACCTCCAGGAGGTCTATTGGTGGAATGGCATGAAGAAGGCATAGTAGAGTTTGTGGTTAAGTGCCTGGATTATCAACAAGTGAAAGTTAAAGCATCAGAGACCTGGAGGTATGCTACAAGACATTAGTATTCCTACATGTAAGTGGAAAGAGATTAATATGGACTTCATCACAGGGTTGCCTCGTATACATCGACAATATGACTCTATTTGGGTAGTTGTAGACAAGTTGATCAAAGTAGCACATTTCCTACCGGTAAAAACTACCGATTCAGTTGAGGATTATGATAGATTGTACATTTGGGAGTTAGTTTGGTTACATGGAGTTCTTTTGACCGTTATCCCATATAAAGGTACTAGTTTACCTCACAGTTTTGGAGATAGTTTCAGAAGGGACTTGGTACTCAGGTCAAGCATAGCACAACTTTTCACTCGCAGACAGATGGCCAGGCTGAGTGGACCATTCAGACTCTTGAGTACATGTTGAGAGCGTGTGTGATTGACTTCAAGGGTAGTTGAGATGACCATTTACCTCTCATTAAGTTTGCCTACAATAACAGTTACCACTCCATCATTTAGATGGATCCATTTGAGGCCCTTAGGCAAAGGTGTAGATTACCTATTGGATGATTTGAAGTAGGTGAGGCTACGTTGATAGGTCCAGATTCAATTCATGAGGCCATGGAGAAAATCTATCTTATTAGGAAAAGATTGAAAATAACTCAAAGTCATCAAAAATCTTATGCGGATGTTAGACGAAGAGAGCTTGAGTTTGAAGTTGATGAGTGGGTGTTTTTGAAGGTGTCTCCTGATCTTGGGCAAATCTATATGCCCAAGTGATACTTAAATATGTCATTTTAGCCTTGTTTATCTAGCAATGTATCAACATTCTCATGTGATTGTTAATAAAATGTGAATTTATACTAACCAACATGATTAGCATTGTTTTGCAGGTAAAATATAATTTTGGGAAGCTAAAATGCGTGTTGGGAGAGATCGGGGTTGGACTCGGATGTTAGCAAAGGACAAGGCATTGGAAGGCACAAAATAAAGAGGCTCCGCGATGGAGCCGTGTCACGCTGCCATCGCGGAGGCCTTTTGCCTGGGAATTTTTGGCAATTTCTAGTGAGGGTGCGCGTTGGGTCCATGGCACGGTGGCCTAACTCTGCGTTGCACGTCGTGCCACGTTGGACCTTATTACCTGGACACCTAATTTCCAGTGAGGGTCCACGTCAGTGGCATGTCACGGAGGCAGTGCTCCGCGATGCACTCCGTGACACGTTGCTTGTTATTCCGGGAAAAATTTCCACTAGTATAAATAGAACACTTAGGTTCATTTTTAATAATTCTGACTTGGTGGAGCAAGAACGTGGGTTACAGGCAGTTGAGGGAACGAAATTATCAGGGTTTTTCTCTATCTCCTTCTTCTTGAATTCAATTGCATGTATGTTTAACACTCATTTAACGATGTTTAATCCACAAATGAGTGGCTAATTCCTCTTCTTGCTGAGGTTAAGAACAATTGTATTGAAATGTAATTGTTGATTAAGTTGGTTTTTCATCTTTTCTTCCATGGTTGTTCTATTGATTCTTGTTCTTACTGCATTAATGTGTGGCCTACGTTAATGTATATCTAAAAAGTCCGGTTTCACTCGAGAAAGCAATAAATTGGAAAGTTGTGAATTAATAGGATATGATCTTTCTTAGTTTGGGAAAATTGAGAATTGATTTACCTTCAGGATAGAAATATACCTGAAAGTCGTATTAGTCAATTTAGGAACCGGGTTTGTATGGCTAGAACATGAATTTCGTTTAATCACAGAAATGTAGGTGGGAGGTTCATGATTCTTAAGTTTGGTTAAATACGAGAGTTTTAATCCATTGGCATTAGTTCTTGACTAGCAACCGGAGGAAAAGACTAACCAGATTATATTGATAATTAATTTCTTTACATGTTCATTTAACCTCAACATGCTCATATTCATAGTCCAGACTCACATTAGATAGTTGTTTTAGACTTAGCATAAAAATTAGAACTCAAAATATTAAATTCTTGGTTACACTGTTGTCTTCATAATTGGAATTAAAATATAGTACACTTGAGCAGATTGTACCTTATCCCAGTCCCTGTGGGATAGATACTTGGCTTACTTAAGCCACTTTACTACTTGTTCGACCACGTGCACTTGCGTGTAGTTATATACCCATATAACAAACAGCCGAACAAGTTTTTGGCGCCGTTGCCGGGGATTGGCAATTGGTGAATTTTTCTTAAGTGTTAATTTACTATATTTTTATTTTCTTAGTGTTGACAACTTGGTCTTAGCCTGTATTTTGCAGATTTAATCTCTGTTGAACACTGGCAAGAGACAAGGAGTTGGTGGACTCGTGCTTAGAGCCTGAAAGATTATTTCATCGTCAGCAGAGAGAAGCTCTAGAAAGAAAGCTGCAGTTGCTCAGACAAACACTCATGGAGCAACAACAGAATCCACTAGTAGTACGGGCAATGTTAGTGCCCGAGGAAGTAGCAGCTCGGCCGGTTCGCGAGGTGGCAATACCATATGCTAACAATGTCACATCTAGCATTCGCGAACCTGAGCCAGGAGGGAGGTTCGAGCTCAAGCAAAACATGGTGCAATTGCTGCACACCAGCGGGCAGTTTACAGGTCTCCCTTATGAAGATCCACAGCAGCATCTCCAAAATTTTTTGGAGATAAGTGACACTTACATCCCCGCTGGAGTGTCATCAGATTATGTCAGGCTTATATTGTTCCCATTGTCACTATTGGGAGAAGCCAAGAGGTGGTTGAAAGCTGAGCCACCAAATTCTATTACTACTTGCGATGATCTTTCAAGGAAATTCTTGATACGATTTTTTCCATCCGGTAAAACAGAAAGACTTAGAAGTCAAATTCTAAGTTTCAAACAGAGAGAGGGAGAGAATCTATATCAGGCATGGGAGAGATTCAAGTCCATGTTGCGGGATTGTCCTCATCATCATCAATCCAATGATGTGCTGGTGCACACTTTTATAGAGGGTTTGGAACCCCATACAAAAATATTGCTAGACTCAGCAGCTGGGGGACAAGCGCTGGAGAAAACCTATGAGGAGCTGTATACCTTGTTGAACCGTATTTCGCAGGGAAATCCGGAGTGGAATGCTGATTCATCAAGAGGAGGGACAAGGAAAGCAGCAGGAGTTCTAGAAGTGGATGGTTTTACAGCTATTGCTGCACAGATAGCTGCCTTACAGAATCAACTCAACACCCACTTCAGTAACATGACAATGAATCAGCCTCAAGCCCCAGTGAATGCAGTGCAGCAGATTTGGTGTGAAGTGTGCGGGAGCAGTGAGAACTCAGCTGAGTGTTGTGGAGCAAATCCTGACTCGGTGAACTTTGTGGGAAATATACAGAGGAACAACCACCAACAGTATGGCAACAGCTACAATTCCAACTAGAGGAATCACCCGAATTTCTCTTGGGGTAGCAACAACCATCATTGGCAAAGTTCAAGTCAGGGGGCGCAAAGGAATCAAGGAGGGCAGCAGAACTATCAGGCACAATATAGAAACAACAATGCACCTCCTCCACCACCATCACCCAGCACTGAGGAGATGTTCAAGACGATGATAGCTAACCAAGCTCAATTGCAGGCTGACTATGTGAAATTGGCAGCCGAGGTGAAGAACAACAAGTTAGCTACTAAGGAACTTGAATATCAATTTGGGCAATTTGCTGGAGCCCAAAACACCAGGCCTAGAGGAGGACTTCCGAGCGACACCGATCCCAACCCCAAGCAGGTGAATGCGGTGACTACAAGGAGTGGTTTGCAGCTTAAAGAGGTGGAACCAGAAAGACCACCTCAACAATCGGGAGCAGCAAAAGTTGAGAGGGAGAAAAGTGATGAGAGGGGGAAGAAAAAGGAAGCTAAATCAGAAAGACCACCACCCCCGTTCCCTCAAAGATTAAAGAAACACAAGAAGGAGGCGTGTTTCAAGAAATTCATGGAGGTGCTGAAACAGGTACATATTAACTTACCTCTTGTTGATGTTTTGCAGGGAGTGCCGAAATATGCAAAGTACATAAAGGACTTCGTGGTAAACAAAAGTCGGTTGACTGAGTATGCTACGGTGGCTCTCACGGAGGAGTGCACTTCCCGGATACAAAATCGACTGCCCACAAAGCTCAAAGATCCTAGGAGCTTTACTATACAAATTACTATTGGGCAGAGTATCCGAGCTCGTGGATTATGTGATTTGGGAGCGAGCATTAATTTGATGCCGTCATCGGTATTCAAAAAGTTGGGTCTAGGGAGTCCTAGATCCACAACAGTGATCTTGCAATTAGCGGATCGGTCCTTAGCCAGACCTGATGGCATTGTGGAGGACGTTCTAGTGCAAGTTGGCTCCCTGATCTTCCCGGTAGATTTCGTCGTGCTGGATTTTGAGCCAGACGCGGAAGTCCCATTTATTTTGGGACGTCCTTTCTTGGCGACCGGGAAATCACTGATTGACGTAGCTGCAGGGCAGCTAACCATGCGAGCACACGACAAGGTGAAAGTGTTCGATGTATACAAGGCAACCAAGCTACCGATTGTGTACGAGGAACTCTCGGTGATCAATGTGATTGATCGAGTTGATGATGCGCAGATAGTGGAATTACGAGAGTTAATAGGAAAACCACCGGAGCAATGTAAGCACTACTGGGGTGAGGACGGTGGTCGACAAAAAACGTCCGTCACCCTAGAGGACAACTGAGCTGAATGACGTCGAGCCGCGACGGTAAACCAGGCGCTGCACGGGAGGCAACCCGTGAAATTTTTCTTTGTAAATTATGAATAGATTTTTCTTTTTCTTTCTTTCCTTGATTATCAACAAAATTTTTAGTTTTATATTTTTATTGTTAGTTTTATTTTGAGTGAAACCTATAATTCTAACCAATTTCTTGTCGTAAGATGAATTTCAGGTTGAACGGAGGATAAATGTGCAGGGAATCACAAAGGAAAATTCGAGGTATGAAAATCAATAAAAAGTGGCAAAACAGTGAGCTAGGGCGATAGCTCTGTGTCACGGAGGAGGACCTCCGCGTTACCCTCCGTAACACGTTGAGGTGTAAATCTGGAATTTTAAAAAAATTTCAGAATGCCCTCGCGATAGCTCCGTGTCACGGAGGGCATGCTCCGCGTTACCCTCCGTGACACGTTGATGTTTATATCGCGATGGGTCACACCGGGTCGCCGGGTGACCCGCGCGATTTTTCCCCTTTTTAACCCCGATTCTACCTCTTTTTCCCTCACTTCTCACACACTCCGTGACCAACCTCCCAAAAACCCATCCCCCCTCGATGTGGCACGGACTTAGGACAAGAATTTCATCGAGTTTTCATCAATTCTTCGAATTCAAGGTATGTTCTTCAACTCTATTTCAATTCTTGTCGAAATTTTTCGATATTGAACTTGTGATATGAGCTAAACTTGGCCTAAGTAGAAATTGAGCTTAAATTCTATTGAATTATTGTTGATTGATGTTCGGAGTATCATTGTGATTGCTTGAACGCGATAATGACATAGTTTAATCGAATTTGTGATAAAATCATAGCTAGGGCTTGCCTTTGAGTTTGAAATGGAAAAATTTAGTTGAACTAGTGAAATTCATGTTGGGTTGCACATGTTGAGTCAGATGAGTCGATTGTGTTAACTATTACTATGCTCAAAAACCAACGGATTCTCGGGTTAGGGTAATATCGAAAATTGCAAGAATTGGTTGAATTGTATAGGATCACGTAGTTAATTTTTTTCTTTTTTTCTTTTGTTTCGTTTCTCCTTGCTAAGTGTTATAAGATAAAATGTTGTCGATGGTAATGATTGTGGTTAGCTGTACGAAGTCTGAGTAGTACATAGAATATAAACCGTCCAATTCTTCGAATGCACTAAGCATGTTTGTTATATTTGGTTGTTTGTTTGTGTAAATAAGTATGATCTTGCCTTAATGTTGTAATTTTAGCTAAGGACTAAGTGTGGGGTAGCCTAGCTTAACCCAACCTTAGTCGAAGCTAATATTCGTTGGCTTAACGTTGAACTTGTCTATTTGGGTTGACAGGAACAATGGCAAGCAGGCAAGACAAGGGAAAAGGCGTATCAACATCTGGCGCCGGCAGAAAAAGAATCAGATTGGGCACAGCGGTTCCACGCGGCCAACGCCGCTAATACGGAACCAGGTGGGTGACAGAAGAGGGGAAGAAGTGGTATGCAAAGCACAAGGAGAGCAAGTACTTCCCCGAGGAACACATAGCACGGGAACCATTGGCACAGGAGTTCCCTAGGATCGTCCACAGGATCGAGGCAGCTGGGCTAAACTTCATCTTTGAAGAGCCCAAAGAATGCAACTTGCACTTGATTCGGGAATTCTATGCCAATTGGAACTCGACTCTCAGAAGTCACACCATCAAAATAAGAGGGCAAATAGTCACCTTTGAGCCCCACCACCTCAATGCTATCCTAGGGGCGCGGAACACAGACGCCCACGTGCTTCGACAGCTGAACATCACTCCACCATATGCGGACATCAGACGCACTTTGTGTGGAACCCGATCGACGGCTAGATGGAGCAGACACAAGGAGAAAGGCTACCATCAGACTTTGCCCTACTCACAGATGAATAGGGAAGCCAAGTTATAGCTTAAGATCGTGTGTTCCTGCCTAATCCCGGGGGTACATATGACGGATGTGACCCGGGATCGTGTATGCTTGGTGTACGCCCTGATGAAAGGGCTGGAGATCAACGTGGGGGCGGTGATTATCTCCGCCATGAAGAGAGCCCGGTTGCATCAGGGGCACAGATACGGATTTGGTGGACTACTCACCACATTCCTGAGGGGCCTAGATGTTGAGGAAGAGGCCCTTGACTACATCCCGCAGATGGAGCGGCGGGCCTTAGATGTCACTAAAACTAAGGCACCCGACACCACCCACAAGCCTGTTCTTACACTTACCGAGCGACATGCTCAGGATGATCAGTACATATCTCGCATGTACGGGATGCAGATGCTCCAACTGAGGATAGGCGGGAGGCCGGCAACAGAGGAGGAGTTATGGCAGCTCGAGCTAGACTACCCTTTTGGCGAAAATGCCAAGGCTCTATGCCGAGTGGGGCCAGCTTTTGTAGAGCCCACGGATGATGATGTCCCCACAGATGAGGAGACACGTCGGGAGGACTTCGATGTGGAGTCCGATGATGACGATGGGGGTGATTCAGACATGGGAGATGAAGCAGCAGTACTTGATGAAGAAGTGGAGTATTTTGATTGAAGGGAGTTCCACCACCCAATTTTTGTGCTATTTTAATTTCTGTGAACAGTAGGGACAGTGTTCGATATAAGTGTGGGGTGGGAGTAGTTAGGTGCTGGGTATGTTGTTTTGTTCTGTTGTTGTGCCTGTGAAAAAAAAATTTTGTGACCCTGTAATTTGTGATTGTGAAGTTGTTGTTCTATATTGTAATTATATGTGAATTGTGAAACTGTTGTGTTGCTGAATGTTGCTAGCTGATTTTGTACATATTTTTGTTTATCGAAATGATCAATATTTTTAAAAAAAAATTCTTTTTTTTCTTCAATTCTTGGGTTTCTCGGCGTTTGTTTTCGGTTCTTTTACCGAGAATGGTCCCATTGAACCAAAGTCTTAGTTAGTGACCGTTCCCTATGATGGATGGATGACGACCGTCTTAAGGGAAATGTAGTCGTTAGGAGTAGATTTTTTTTTTATTTTTTTCGTTGTTTTTCTTTTGTGGGTTGCATCCCAAAACCTGTAGTTACTTTATGGTTGCGGAATTCTGGTTGCGTGTTGTACATGATATTTGAAATGCAAAGGTGATTCATATGAAAGCATGCAACTTTGTAAATATGTTGAGATACCTAGGCCATAGAGTCGATTCAGTGTGATTGAGGCTTAATGTTTGAATTCTTGTAATTAGCTCATTGAAGAGTCCGTGAATGTCTTGAATTGAGCATGTGCAATAAGTGTGAAGTGAGGTTTTGTTATTCCATGCTATTGTGAAGTGTCTAGAACTTGCCTGGTGTGTGTACAAAATGAAATGAAGGAGGTGTATTGTAGGAAAGTATGTAGGCATTTCTTTGTTTTTAACCGAAAGTTTTTCTTTTTCATGATAGTACCCACCTTGATTGTACACCCTAGTCTGCCCGTTGAGCCTTTAGCCTATTATTTTTTTCTTTTGTCAAAAAGTTTTAAACCGAGCTTAATCCCTTCTTTTCATTAGCCGTAAGTTTGATCCAAAACTCTTAACTGCTGAAGAAGAGAAAATAATTTTCCCAAAGTGTCAAAGAGTGAGAATAATGAAAAGAAAAGAAAAGCAGAGTGATGGAAGGAAAGAAAAGGTTAAGGGTGCACTTGTTATAAATAAACTATCATGAAGGTGTATGAATAATCTTTGTTGTTGGGTCAAGTGTGCTTAATAAGATGGGCCAAACTAAAGACAAACTTCAAGAATGGGAGGACGAAGAAAGAAACAATGCCCACGAGTTGGATGGGATGTATTGAAAAGGCGCTTAAGGATGCTAGTGACTATTATTGGCTAGCCCAATATTTACTAGTTCCGTAGCTTACATTAAAACCCGTTAAAGTCCTACGTGATCTTACATCACACTTCTTTATATTAGTGGAGTAATACCCTAAAGGCAAGCTAATGGGTCGTGACATGATGCATGTGAATTCTTTTGGGAGAGAGAGCGAAATTGTGTTTATATGCTCCTGTATGCAATCGTTTGAGTTCGTATGATCAAAAAGGGGAAAATTCTCTTGTGATACTGAGGGCACATGCTTGATGAGAGATTAATTTTCGTGTCGGACGTCTTGATCAGTTGATTTGCATGAGTTTGCCAATATCGAGAGTCGATTCTTAAGTCTAGGAGGTCTTGATGCATTGAAGGTCATTGCATTGATAGGACCATGCGTGTTTTCTTGATGATTTGCTGTATTGAATAATCGGTATAACCGTAGCCTGAATTATCGAACCAAAGTAGCGAGGTTGGGGTGTAAATTGCATGAGGTGTAAGATTGTTGTTCGAGGACGAACAAGGATTGAGTGTGGGGTAAGTGATCTTGGGCAAATTTATATGCCCAAGTGATACTTAAATATATCATTTTAGCCTTGTTTATCTAGGAATGTTGATACATTCTCATGTGATTGTTAATAAAATGTGAATTTATACTAACCAACATGATTAGCATTGTTTTGCAGGTAAAATATAATTTTGGGAAGCTAAAATGCGTGTTGGGAGAGATCGGGGTTGAACTCGGATGTTAGCAAAGGACAAGGCATTGGAAGGCACAAAATAAAGAGGCTCCGCGATGGAGCCGTGTCACGCTGCCATCGCGGAGGCCTTCTGCCTGGCTAGGGAATTTTTGGAAATTTCCAGTGAGGGTGCGCGTTAGGTCCATGGCACGGTGGCCTAGCTCCGCGTTGCACGTCGTGCCACGTTGGGCCTTATTACCTGGACACCCAGTTTTCAGTGAGGGTCTGCGTCAGTGGCGTGTCACGGAGGCAGTGCTCCGCGATGCACTCCGTGACACGTTGCTTGTTATTCCGGGAAAAATTCCCACTAGCATAAATAGAACACTTAGGTTCATTTTTAATAATTCTGACTTGGTGGAGCAAGAACGTGGGTTACAGGCAGTTGAGGGGACGAAATTATCAGGGTTTTTCTCTATCTCCTTCTTCTTGAATTCAATTGCTTGTATGTTTAACACTCATTTAACGATGTTTAATCCACAAATGAGTGGCTAATTCCTCTTCTTGCTGAGGTTAAGAACAATTGTATTGAAATGTGATTGTTGATTAAGTTGGTTTTTCATCTTTTCTTCCATGGTTGTTCTATTGATTCTTGTTCTTACTGCATTAATGTGTGCCTATGTTAATGTATATCTAAAAAGTCCGGTTTCACTCGAGAGAGCAAGAAATTGGAAAGTTGTGAATTAATAGGATATGATCTTTTCTTAGTTTGGGAAAATTGAGAATTGATTTACCTTCAGGATAGAAATTGTTATACCCCGTAGGATTCCCGGCACCTAGATGACCTATTCGCACGTTGGTTAAGCATATTTGAAGGCCATACGTGCTAGAGAAAGGCCCGGGAAAAGATCGGACGAGAAACCTGTCGAACCATCGCGGAAGGAGCCGAGGCAGAGCCCCTCCGCGATGGCAATGTGTCACGGAGGTGAAGCCTCCGCGTTGGCTCCGTGACACGTTGGCCTTGTCCAGGCCTAAGTATATAAAGCACCACTTCGGTTTATTTTGGAATTAAATCATAAAAACTCCAGAAAACAGAGAGGAAACAGTAGAGAAGGAAAAAGGAACGAAGAGGTAATATAATTTTCATCCGATTACGCTGCTAAACGTTGTCCAAACTCAAATTAACCTCAGATACCGAGGTATTTAGCAGCAGAGAGCATTCCTACGGATTTAGTTTCGTGAAATACGGCCGACGAATCGTCGAGCTACCGAGCTAAGGTAAGTGGAATTGCACTAAACTAGTGTCTATGTGTTCCTAGCTGTGAAGTGAATATTTCTCCCTTCTGGACCTCTGAAAAATAGCGAGTTTTCGACCGTCTTTCGATAAGCCTAAGTTTAGGCTATAAACTATATCGAAAGTGACGTTGCTCTTTAAAATAAAGTTGTATTTAGTATTAATTGACATATTTATGAATGCAGTTGGGAGAAAATAGTTGAAGTACCGGCCGAGCCTCGTCCGACAGACGGATAGTTCGAGGATAAGGTATGTAAAGCTAGTTTCCTCGGCAAGTTAAGTAATCTCGGTACAGTACAGTAATTTAAAGGCCAGTAGAATGTTCAGAAGTCATGTGTTATGTTTATTATGAATGTTGGTACGATATTAGAAGCATCGAGTTATAACTTGCGTGAAACTTGCTAGCACAATATAGATTCTAATACAAGTGTTAGAAACTGCACAGCATGCTCAGTACGTGATGTGACACAGAATGTTAGGATATCATTGTATTCAGTTGAAACCCAGTAAAGCAATGTAATATCTGTAAGACATCTCAGAAATAGAATGATAAGTTAAAATGAAGTTAGAAAGCATGTTAAGAATAGTAAATCATGTTACTATAGAAACTCAGCATACAACATAGTTTTCAGCAGAAAGACCATATCTTGTTCAGCATTAGACCCAGTACAGTCTGGTAGAAGACTATATTTATACGTATATACTATTACTAGCCTCAGCATGTATTAAGTACGCACATATTACTATCACTAGCTCAGCATATGGTATATACAAATACTTTACCACTATTAGCTTCAGTATGTGGGACATGCAGATAGTATTACTAGTTGAGACCGTTGTATTGTTTGGGGTTGGACTACCTAGCATCCATGACCGCCCCAGGGTTGATAGCTGTATCGACTCGTCCGCCAGAGGAAGAGGATACGTCGCTCTACGGAGTGGCATGCCGTCCCACAGGGGACGAAGATGGGATGCCAGTTTTCCCCATATTGTGCCTTGATCGGCCCTTACACACCCCTGTCGAGCGGATACGCCCGGGTGTTGATTCAGGAGTCCTCCGGACTCAGATGCAGTTATAGTCAGGGGCTCAGCGAGCCCAAGTGCATACCCAGGGGACCGGCGGGATGCTTATAGATATTATAGGAGACGGGATGACCGGGGTAGGGGTATAGATTCTGTGTTGGTTGTACCCCCCGGCTTATGGGGGCCGGGTAAGGTTTGTGTGTGCTATGTATGTTATGATATGTTATGCCGTGTTATAGTAGATACGAGTAGATCGGCAGTAGAACGATACGTCTCCAAGTAAGACTCCTACTCCTTCCAGTATAATTAAGAGAAGGTATGACTTACATTATCAGACAGTTAATCTATTCCTTCCTACTTCAGTTTCATCAGTTATATTATTATTTTCAGATATTCCTTTCAGTTATTGCTTTACATACTCAGTACCAGTGGTACTAACGCCCGGAGGGGCGCTGCATTACTTGCCTGCAGGTACTCATAGACGAGCAGGTGATACCACGTGATTCCTGTCAGCGATCGAGTATTCAGCTCCTGTCATCCGGAGACTGAATTCCAGAGGTGTATTTCGTTTTCTTTTGTTGTCTAGTACGGGTAGGTCGGGGCCCTGTCCCGACCATTTTTATGGTTATTACTGGAGGCTTGCAGTCTGTATATATATTTCCCTGTGGTCAGATGAGCCGGTCATGTGAGATCGTGCAGTTGTATAGCTGTTAGTACTTGTGTTTCCTTTATGTTGGCCGTGTGGGGTCATAGTTCGATAGTAGTGGTGACCTTGCCGGTCACGTAGCCATCTAGTACTTCATGGTTAAGTTATAGATAACTAGACAGCATGGTGGCCTTGTCGGCCCGCATAGGTTTCCCTATATTGATATTTTTCTGGTCAGCTGTTAATACAGGTACAGGAGGCTATAGGTCAATGGGCCGGGGGCTGTGTTTACATCCGTTATATAGCCCTTTGTTTCCAGAAATGTGAGTTAGAGCCAGCCAGACACCAGATGTGCCCAGGCTTAGTAGTCTAGCAGTTCAGGTCCTAGTAGGGCACCAGGTGCCAGTCATACCCCCCAAGGCGGGGTATGACAAACTTGGAATCAGAGCAGGTCGTATCCCAGGGAGTCTGCAAGCCGTGCTAAGTAGAGTCCTGTCGATGGATGTGTTGTGCACCACATACTATGGGTAGGAGGCTGCAAGGCATGATAGGATGGTTGTCTTTTATTCTTATTCAGTCGTGCTGTAGAGCGGTACAATATAGGGTTGAGTCCCTAAAAGCTTACTATATTCTTTGGTTACAGATAATGTCAGACCAGCGACATCCTATCACAGGCCGGAGCTTAGATATTGCAGCAGGGGAAGGCACCAGCAGGATGCCTCACCCTCGTTTAGAAACAGCCCGATCAGAGGGCACTACAGAGGCATTGTCCCAGCCTTCTCAGCAGTCTCCACCACATCAGGAGCCGCTTGGGGTGACACTACCTTCAGCAGTCCCTATACCGATACCTTCCAACCAGGAGGTTAGGAGTGCTGTAGTTATGTTAGCACAGATGATGGCTGCTCAGCGTCAGCCAATGCCGTCTACAGTTGCGGAGTCATCAGGAGGGCCCGGTAGTTCGAGGGTCCGAGAGTTCTTAGCTCTGAATCCCCCACAGTTTACAGGTACGGACCGGACAGAGGACCCTCAGGATTTTCTAGATCAAATGCAGAGAATCTTCAAGGTTATGCATGCCACGCCTACAGAATCAGTTAAGTTGGTAGCATTTCGGTTACGGGACATCGCCGTGTTATGGTATGAAAGTTGGGAAAGGTCCCGAGGGAGAGATGTTTCCCCTCCCACCTGGTCCAGCTTTTCAGGAGCTTTTCTGGATCACTATTTGCCGCGGGAGATTCGACAGGCTCGGGTAGACCAGTTCCTGCATCTGGAGCAGGGGTCCATGAGTGTTCGAGAATATTCCTTGCGGTTTGATTCTTTGGCCCGGTATGCACCGGCCTTTGTTGATACCATGGCATCCAGAGTACACCGCTTTATCATGGGGTTGAATCCAGAATATGTGGAGACTTGTATTACGGCTACACTGCGAGAGGACATGGACATTGCTCGAGTTCAGGCATTCACCCAGAATATTGAGGGCATCAGACAGCGGCATCGGGAGATCAGAAGGGTTAATCAGGAACAGCGTCGCCGGGACAGGCCAGTTGAGTTACAGAGGGAGGACCGAGGAGGACCCAAGCCACGATTGTTAGACAGGCCGCCCAGGCCCCCGTCTCCGCCACAGCCGCAGGGGGGTAGATTCAGTCGCAGGGGGCAGTCAGAGACTAGTAGAGGCTCGCAGATGGCAGATTCACCATTACAGAGGAGGGCGAAGCAGAGTAGGTATACCCTACCACTTTGCCCTATATGCAGTTGACGCCATCTTGGAGCATGCAGATATGGCTCCACCGCATGTTATAATTGTGGCCAAGAAGGCCATTTGATGAAAGATTGCCCAGCCAGAGGTCGAGAGGACTGAGATAGACAGGATAGGGCATCTGCAGGGTCACGAGCCACAGCATCCTCGACTGGGCGCAGGCCCTTAGTTTCAGCAGGCAGGGGTCGGGGCAGATCAGAGGCCTCCAGTACAGGTGCGGGTCCAAGCCGCACATATGCCTTACCAGGGAGGCAAGATTCAGAAGCGTCGCCTGATGTTGTGACAGGTATGCTAACTATCTGCTCACACCCTGCTTTTGTGTTGATTGATCCAGGGTCTACTTTGTCCTACATTACTCCATTTGTGGCACGAAAGTTTAGTATTGCAGCAGCCCTTTTTAGTTTCCACGCCCGTCGGTGACTCTATTACAGTTGGCCGAATCTACCGCGGGTGTACAGTAAAGGTTGCTGACCGTCAGACCACAGTAGATCTGGTCGAGTTAGAAATGATAGACTTCGATGCCATAATTTGTATGGATTGGTTAGTACCGTGCTTTGCCAATGTTGAATGTTGGACCAAGACGGTCCGATTCCACTTCCCAGGAGAAGCAGTGCGAGAGTGGAAGGGCAACACCGCTATGCCAAAAGGTAGGTTTATTTCCTACCTTCAGGCGAGGAAGTTGATATCTAAGGCATGTATTTACCATCTGGTCAGAGTCTAGGATGTCCAAGTAGAATCTCCGACACTCCAGTCTGTTCCGGTAGTGAATGAATTCCCTGATGTATTTCCTGATGAGTTACCTGGTATTCCCCCAGAAAGGGAGATAGATTTTTCTATTGACTTGTTACCAGGCACTCAGCCGATATCAATTCCTCCCTATCGTATGGCTCCTGCAGAACTCAGAGAATTAAAAGAGCAGTTGAAAGATTTATTGGATAAAGGTTTTATTAGGCCGAGTACTTCACCGTGGGGTGCGCCAGTTTTATTTGTGAGAAAGAAAGATGGCTCGCTCCGAATGTGCATAGATTATCGGCAATTAAACAAAGTTACAGTAAAGAACAAGTACCCGCTTCCCAGAATTGATGACTTATTTGATCAGTTGCAGGGAGCTAGATACTTTTCTAAGATTGACTTGCGGTCCGGATATCACCAGGTCCGAGTACGTGAGAGAGATATTCCTAAGACAGCGTTCAGGACCCGATATGGACATTTTGAATTTCTAGTCATGTCCTTCGGGTTAACGAATGCCTCGGCAGTCTTCATGGACCTGATGAACAGTATTTTCAGACCTTTCCTGGACTTGTTCGTGATAGTATTCATTGATGACATTCTGGTGTATTCTCGCTCTGAAGCGGATCACCGGACCCATTTGCGGACAGTGCTCCAGATCCTCAGGGACCGCCAGCTGTATGCTAAATTTTCTAAGTGTGAATCCTGGCTTAACTCAGTGGCCTTTTTAGGACATATCGTGTCGGACGCTGGTATACAAGTCGACAAGCAAAAAATAGAGGCAGTTGAGTCATGGCCTAGGCCTACCACTCCAACGGAAGTTCGTAGCTTTCTGGGGTTGGCAGGATATTACAGGAGGTTCGTTGAAGGGTTTTCGACCATTGCGGCACCTCTGACCAAACTGACACAGAAAGCAGCAAAGTTTCAATGGACAGAAGCATGCGAGCAGAGCTTCCAGGAACTGAAAGACAGATTAACCTCCGCCCCAGTATTAGCATTGCCGGAAGGCACAGAAGGTTATTCGGTCTATTGCGACGCGTCAGGTGTCGGGTTGGGTTGTGTGTTGATGCAGCATGGTAGAGTGATAGCATATGCTTCCAAACAGCTGAGGAAACACGAAAAGAACTACCCTACCCATGACCTGGAATTAGCCGCAGTGATCCACGCCTTGAAGATGTGGAGGCATTACCTGTACGGCATCCATGTTGATATTTACACAGATCATAAGAGCCTACAGTACATCTTCACTCAGAGGGAGTTGAATCTACGGCAACGCCGCTGGTTGGAGCTGTTAAAAGATTATGATGTGAATATTCTCTATCACCCCGGAAAAGCTAATGTAGTGGTAGATGCCCTGAGCCGTAAGTCAATGGGGAGTTTGGCGTATTTGCGACCTGAGAAGCGGGAGTTAGCCAAAGAAATTCATCAGTTAGCTGGTTTAGCCGTTCGAGTAATGGAAACAGAAAATAATAGAGCAGTAATTCAGAATTCTGTTGTGTCATCATTAGTTACAGAGGTAAAAGAACGACAGTACGAGGGCCCTGATTTAGTTCAGCTCAGAGATAGAATACAGAAAGGTAAGGAGTCAGATTTCCAAATGACTGAGGATGATGTGCTACGCTGTAAGGGCCGCCTCTGTGTCCCGAATGTTTCAGGGCTTCGCGGGCGGATCATGCACGAGGTACATTACGCTCGTTATTCCCTCCATCCAGGGGCGACGAAAATGTACCATGACATCAGAGACATCTACTGGTGGCCAGGTATGAAAGCTGAGATAGCTGAATTTGTATCTAAATTTTCTAACTGTCAGCAGGTGAAAGCGGAGCACCAGAAGCCGGGCGGTTTGACGCAAGATATAACGGTGCCTACGTGGAAATGGGAAACGATAAACATGGACTTTGTAATAGGGTTACCTCGTACTAGACGCAGAAATGATTCCATTTGGGTAATAGTTGACAGGCTGACAAAATCAGCTCATTTCCTGCCAGTGAGGGCTACCTTCTCAACTGAGGATTATGCCGAATTATATATCAGAGAAATAGTTAGATTGCATGGAGTGCCGGTATCCATTATTTCAAATAGGGGAGCACAGTTTACAGCTAGATTCTGGCAGTCGTTCCAGAGGGGTTTGGGAACGCAGATCAATTTGAGCACAGCATTCCACCCCCAGACAGATGGGAAAGTTGAGCGGACTATCCAAACGCTCGAAGATATGCTACGAGCGTGTGTGCTAGATTTTGGGGGTAGCTGGGATGAGCATCTTTCATTGATTGAATTTGCATATAATAACAGTTATCATTCAGCTATCCAGATGGCGCCCTTTGAAGCATTATATGGGCGAAAATGTAGATCGCCGGTGGGCTGGTTTGAAGTGGGGGAATCAGCATTGGTTGGCCCAGACATTGTTTGGCAGTCAGAGGAAAAGATAAAGCTTATCCGAGAACGTTTACTGACTGCTCAGAGCCGCCAAAGTCTTATGCAGATATGCGGCGCAGAAATCTAGAATTTGTGATAAATGACTGGGTATATCTGAAAGTGTCTCCGATGAAAGGGGTGATGAGATTCGGCAAGAAAGGCAAGCTTAGCCCGAGATTCATTGGGCCATATCAGATTCGGTGAAGAATAGGCCGAGTTGCATACGAATTGAACTTGCCTCCGGAGTTAGCATCTGTTCACCCAGTATTCCATGTCTCCATGTTGAGGAAGTTCGTAGGAGACCCTTCTACAGTAGTTCCCATTCAGGATGTCCAGGTCACAGAAGAGTTAGCTTATGAAGAGGTTCCAGTAGCTATTTTAGACGGACAGATTCGCAGGTTGAGGACTAAAAATGTTGCGTCTATCAAAGTATTGTGGCGTAACAGGAACCGTGAGGAAATGACGTGGGAAGCTGAAGAAGATATGAAAGCTAGGTACCCTCACCTATTCCAGGCCTAGTCAGGCGACAGGTATGTCCGTATTATTGCTTATGTAGTATCTTATGGTTGTATATGTATAAGTGAGGAAAATTGATACGTAGCCATCCAGCGAACCCTACAGTATTGTGTACAATACCTGTATTGGACTTTCCTGCATTTCAGGTTTTTGGTATAGTCCATATTACAGGGGAGACTCTGGCGAAATTTTTCTAAACAAGTAAGTTAAGTAGTCCTCTAGATAGCAGTATATATTCGAGGACGAATGTTCTTAAGGGGGGGAGAATGTTATACCCTGTAGGATTCCCGGCACCTAGATGACCTATTCCCATGTTGGTTAAGCATATTTGAAGGCCATACGTGCTAGAGAAAGGCCCGGGAAAAGATTGGACGAGAAACCTGTCGAACCATCGCGGAAGGAGCCGAGGCAGAGCCCCTCCGCGATGGCAGCATGTCACGGAGGTGAAGCCTCCGCGTTGGCTCCGTGACACGTTGGCCTTGTCCAGGCCCAAGTATATAAAGCCCCACTTCGGTTTATTTTGGAATTAAATCATAAAAACTCCAGAAAACAGAGAGGAAACAGCAGAGAAGGAAAAAGGAACGAAGAGGTAATATAATTTTCGTCCGATTACACTGCTAAACGTTGTCCAAACTCAAATTAACCTCAGATACCGAGGTATTTAGCAGCAGAGAGCATTCCTACGGATTTAGTTTCGTGAAATACGGCCGACGAATCGTCGAGCTACCGAGCTAAGGTAAGTGGAATTGCTCTAAACTAGTGTCTAAGTGTTCCTAGCTGTGAAGTGAATATTTCTCCCTTCTGGACCTCTGAAAAATAGCGAGTTTTCAACCGTCTTTCGATAAGCCTAAGTTTAGGCTATAAACTATATCGAAAGTGACGTAGCTCTTTAAAATAAAGCTATATTTAGTATTAATTGACATATTTATGAATGCAGTTGGGAGAAAATAGTTGAAGTACCGGCCGAGCCTCGTTCGACAGACGGATAGTTCAAGGATAAGGTATGTAAAGCTAGTTTCCTCGGCAAGTTAAGTAATCTCGGTACAGTACAGTAATTTAAAGGCCAGTAGAATGTTCAGAAGTCATGTGTTATGTTTATTACGAATGTTGGTACGATATTAGAAGCATCGAGTTATAACTTGCGTGAAACTTGCTAGCACAATATAGATTCTAATACAAGTGTTAGAAACTGCACAGCATGCTCAGTACGTGATGTGACACAGAATGTTAGGATATCATTGTATTCAGTTGAAACCCAGTAAAGCAATGTAATATCTGTAAGACATCTCAGAAATAGAATGATAAGTTAAAATGAAGTGAGAAAGCATGTTAGGAATAGTAAATCATGTTACTATAGAAACTCAGCATACAGCATAGTTTTCAGCAGAAAGATCATATCTTGTTCAGCATTAGACCCAGTACAGTCTGGCAGAAGACTATATTTATACGTATATACAATTACCAGCCTCAGCATGTATTAAGTACGCACATATTACTATCACTAGCTCAGCATATGGTATATACAAATACTTTACCACTATTAGCTTCAGTATGTGGGACATGCAGATAGTATTACTAGTTGAGACCGTTGTATTGTTTGGGGTTGGACTACCTAGCATCCATGACCGCCCCAGGGTTGATAGCTGTATCGACTCGTCCGCCAGAGGATGAGGATACGTCGCTCTACGGAGTGGCATGCCGTCCCACAGGGGACAAAGATGGGATGCCAGTTTTCCCCATATTGTGCCTTGATCGGCCCTTACACACCCCTGTCGAGCGGATACGCCCGCGTGTTGATTCAGGAGTCCTCCGGACTCAGATGCAGTTATAGTCAGGGGCTCAGCGAGTCCAAGTGCATACCCAGGGGACCAGTAGGATGCTTATAGCTATTATAGGAGACTGGATGACCGGGGTAGGGGTATAGATTCTGTGCTGGTTGTACCCCCCGGCTTATGGGGGCCGGGTAAGGTTTGTGTGTGCTATGTATGTTATGATATGTTATGCCGTGTTATAGTAGATACGAGTAGATAGGCAGTAGAATGATACGTCTCCAGGTAAGACTCCTACTCCTTCCAGTATAATTAAGAGAAGGTATGACTTACATTATCAGACAGTTAATCTATTCCTTCCTACTTCAGTTTCATCAGTTATATTATTATTTTCAGATATTCCTTTCAGTTATTGCTTTACATACTCAGTACCAGCGGTACTGACACCTGGTGGGGTGCTGCATTACTTGCCTGCAGGTACTCATAGACGAGCAGGCGATACCATATGATTCCTGTCAGCGATCGAGTATTCAGCTCCTGTCATCCGGAGACTGAATTCCAGAGGTGTATTTCGTTTTCTTTTGTTGTATAGTACGGGTAGGTCGGGGCCCTGTCCTGACCATTTTTATGGTTATTCCTGGAGGCTTGCAGTCTGTATATATATTTCCCTGTGGTCAGATGAGCCGGTCATGTGAGACCGTGCAGTTGTATAGCTGTTAGTACTTGTGTTTCCTTTATGTTGGCCGTGTGGGGCCATAGTTCGACAGTAGTGGTGACCTTGCCGGTCACGTAGCCATCCAGTACTTCATGGTTAAGTTATAGATAACTAGACAGCATGGTGGCCTTGTCGGCCCGCATAGGTTTCCCTATATTGATATGTTTCTAGTCAGCTGTTAGTACAGGTATAGGAGGCTATAGGCCAATGGGTCGGGGGCTGTGTTTAGAGCCGTTATATAGCCCTTTGTTTCCAGAAATGTGAGTTAGAGCCAGCCAGGCACCAGATGTGCCCAGGCTTAGCATTCTAGCAGTTCAGGTCCTAGTAAGGCACCAGGTGCCAGTCATACCCCCTAAGGCGGGGTGTGATAGAAATATACCTGAAAGTCGTATTAGTCAATTTAGGAACCGGGTTTGTATGGCTAGAACATGAATTTCATTTAATCATTGAAATGTAGGTGGGCGGTTCATGATTCTTAAGTTGGGTTAAATACGAGAGTTTTAATCCATTGGCATTAGTTCTTGACTAGCAACCAGAGGAAAAGACTAACCAGATTATATTGATAATTAATTTCTTTACATGTTCATTTAACCTCAGCATGCTCATATTCATAGTCCAGACTCACATTAGATAGTTGTTTTAGACTTAGCATAAAAATTAGAACTCAAAATATCAAATTCTTGGTTACACTGCTGTCTTCATTGTTGGAATTAAAATATAGTACACTTGAGCAGATTGTACCTTATCCCAGTCCCTGTGGGATCGATACTTGGCTTACTTAAGCCACTTTACTACTTGTTTGACCACGTGCACTTGCATGTAGTTATATACCCATATAACAAATAGCCGAACATCTCCCATGAAGGGAGTGATGAGGTTCGAAAGGAAAGGGAATTTAAGTCCCCGATATGTTGGTCCTTACGAGATTCTAAGGCGAGTGGGCAAAGTGGCATATGATTTGGAGCTACCAGAGGAATTAGCTTTGGTACATCCAATTTTTCATGTATCTCTATTGAAGAAGTGCATTGGTAACTCAGCCTTAGTTATCCCAGTGGAGCACATAGGTGTGAAGGATAGCCTTACCTATAAGGAGGTTACCATTGAGATCCTTGATCATCATGTTCGAAAGTTGAGAAACAAGAAAGTAGCTTCGGTGAAGGTTTTATAGGGAAATCAGCTTATTGAGGGAGCTATGAGGGAAGCCGAAGTAGATATGATGGCTAGAAACCCGCATCTTTTCCCTTTCGACTCAGTTTCAGCATGAGGTATCAGTTTCCTGCTTAGTTATCTATTCAGTTTCACGTCAAGTTCATCTCTCTTGGTCCTTTCATGTTGTAGCATGTATATATGATGCATGATTTCAATTCAGTCAGGTGTATCAGTCCGGAGTCAGTCACTCCGTCAGTTTACAACTTCAGATGTTTAGTAATTGGGATTACAATTCCTTCCTAGTCTTTCATAAGCTTAGTCTAAATTCGAGGATGAATGTTCCGAAGGGGAAGATATTGTAATACCCCAAAAGTCCCTAAGATCAGACCTGAGGGTTGAATTAGAAAAATCTGCACCAGGTCACAGAACTACTTGTCAGGTGACTCGTCAGGTCACTTGAATCGTTGAGTGACCCATCAAGGGGTGCCAGTCCATCGAAGATTTGTTGTCAGGGAGTCACTATGGATGGTGTGATGACTCGTGGTGTGACCCAATGAGTCATTAGTAGGCCTATTTTGTGCTGAGTAAGTTAAAATCCAGGAGACTTAATGGGTGAAAGAAGGAGTTGTGGTCTCACTTCATGACTTGTCAAGTGGGTCGGTGTCAGGGTGGCTGAGAAAGGAGGATGAAACTTTCAGTGGTGATGACGAATGCATGAGATGAGTCATCGTTCCACCTAACAACCCGTTGAGTCCTCCATTGGTTAGGAAGTTCATATTGCAGTGAAGATTCCAGTAGTGGCAACGGGTGAGGACCACAAGTCGTTAATGGACCCAACGGCTCGTTAGGTCCCTCGTTAGGACTGGCAGGATCACTTTTCCAGGTGAATTATTAAGGGCATTTTTGTAATTTCTAAGATCCTAAGCCCTAAACTAAGTCCTTTTAAGCCCTAAAAGGAGTGTTTTAAGAGGGTTTAGCCCATGTCAAATCATTATACTTTCCCATGCATGCAAATCTTTGATTTCTCTTAGAAGAACAATCTAGAAATTGTATCAATTCTTCTCCAATTCTCTCGGGCTTTCAAAGACCAGTTGAGAATTAGTTTGCCGAGGTATATAGGGATATGAATGAGAGTTTCCTTTCACTCTCATGCCCAAATTTCACCTCAAGTTCATGAAATCAAGTCTTAATTCAAGTTTATGATTTTATAGGATTTTAACCCAATTTCATGAAATTCTCCATTATATGCCTATGGGTCAATTTTTTTCATGTTTCAAAGCATGTTTTAAGATTTATGGGCATATTTTATATACAAAATGATTATGAATTCATAATTTTAAGTTTTAGAAAATTATTCCCTATTATATAAGTTTTATGAAAAGTCAAGTTTATGATTCATGATTTCAAGTTTGATGAGATATCTAGCCTAAATGAGTGTTTATAAATTACCCATGTATGAATCTATGATTTTGACTTATGAAGTCTATTTCAAGTTGGCATGATTTTAAGATTTGGGCACGCCCTCACAGGTTAAGAATGTTTTCATGATTTAGCTCAGTTTTATAAAATCAGCTTATCATATGGTTTGGAATCAATACTCCCACTATCAGCTTATGGTATGTTTGGAGTCAGGACTCCCGCATTTTCAGATTTCAAACTAAGCATGTAATTATGATTCATCTTCATTGAAAAATTATGGGAGCACCTTGCATGTTTTTAGGAGTATTGTATAGCTCAGGTAAACCCCGGGTCTCAGAACTACGCGCCAACGTAGGTATATATTTACATTTTGACCTCTCTTATGAGTTTTCCCCTGCCCCTAAAAGGGTCTTCAGCTTGATATCGATATCCTGGTAGCATCCTTAGCCCTGGAAAGGTTTTAGGCGGCTCTGTCCACTTAAGTATAATAGTTGGGGAATCATGTAAGCTCTATCGTGATGGTGTAGTTGTGATGAGTCTCCCATTATTCCTCATGATTTTAGTTATTCATGTTCATGACTTATGATATTATGTTTTATAATAAATTTGACCCAATGATTAGTTTATGAGCTTTTACTTATGATTTCAGCTATTACAACTCATATGATTTCTATTTTAGCTTTGGGTCATTATGTTCATATATGATATTCACCTTATGACTATATATGTGTCAGAGTCAGGTTTCAGCATGCAGTCCTTACTCTCATGATCTTATGATTTATGTTTATATGCATGACTTTAATAAACATTTACTCAAAATATTTTTCTTATCTTACATACTCAGTACATTCTAAGTACTGACCATATACTCTATGTTGTATTGTTTCATGATACAGGTCCATACGATTAGACTCAGTTCCGCCGTTAGTCCATCTCCCTGTAGTTTAGTTCAGTCCCCATCGTTGGTGAGCCTTCATCATCCGAGGACATTCCGTTTAGCATTTGTTATGTTATATTCAGTTTTAGACTTTAGCGAGCTAGTTGGGGATGTTATCCCATCAGCTCATTAGATATGTTAGAGGCTTATCAGACATTATGTAGATTTTCAGCTTTGTCGAGTGTTGACTCTATTTATAATGGTTATGTTACTCAGACTTCCTCTTATTCATGTTTCAATTTACCAGATTCCGCTTTACGATATGCTTTTTAGTTACTATGTTTATGTCATGGGTCGACTTGGAGCCATTTGTGGTTCTAGGTCCCATGTCTCAGTCCGGGGTCCCACCTGTAGTCGTGACATAAATTGATCAAAACCATCCTGTCAAAAGCTCACAAATCAAGGTACTCTATCCATCCTGGGGTTACTAAAATGTATCATGACCTGAAATAGCATTATTGGTGGGGCAGAATGAAGAGCGACATTTTTGATCTTGTCGAACAATGCCTAAACTGTCAGCAGGTAAAGTGTGCACATCAGAAGCCTAGGGGAGTACTTCAGAGGATGGCCATCCCAGAGTAGAAGTGGGAGCAGATAGCGATGGACTTCATGGTTGGTCTTCCAAAGAAGTTGGTGAAGTTTGACTCCATTTGGGTCATCTTTAATAGTCTGACTAAGTCTTCCTACTTCTTACTTGTTCAAGTTACTTACAACGCTAAGAGACTAGACAAGTTGTAAGTAAAAAGTGTGATTCAGTTTCATGCCGTGCTAGTTTCGATCATTTCGAACAGGGGCACACAATTCACCTCTCATTTTTGGAGGACCTTGCAGGCAGAACTAGTTACCAAGTTGGATTTAGGCACCGCCTTCCATTCGCAGATAGTCGGGCAGTCGAAAAGGAAAATTCAAGTGTTAGAAAACATGTTTCGGGACTACATGATTAATTTTGGTGGACATTGGGATAAATTTTTACCTTTGGCAGAATTTGCTTACAATAACAGCTATCACCCGAGTATTGGCATGGCGCCATTCAAAGCTTTGTATGGGAGAAAATACAGGTCTCCAATCGGATGGTTCGATGTATTCGAGGTGAGATCTTGGGGCACTGACTTACTTAAAGATTCCTTAAAAAAGGTTCGGGTGATTCAGGAACTACTGGTAGCGGCTCAAAGCAAGAAGAAGAAATATGCAGACAGAAAGGTGACGAATAGGGAGTTCATGGTGGGAGAGCAAGTGTTTCTCAAGGTCTCCCCCATGAAGGGGTGATAAAGTTTGGAAAGTGGGGCAAGCTTAGCCCGAGATATATTGTACCGTTTGAAATCCTTCAGTGTGTGAGGGAAGTAACTTATGAATTAGCTTTGCCTCTACGACTGTCAAGAATACATCCAACCTTCCATGTCTTCATGTTGAAGAAATACCATGGGGATAGACTATACATAATCAAATGGGACTCAGTATTGTTGGATGAAAACTTGTCTTATAAGGAAGAGCCTGTGGCTATAGTAGATAGAGAGTTCCACAAGTTTAGATCAAAGGAGATTGGAACGGTAAAGATGTAGCGGAAGAATCATTCCATAGAGGAAGCCACTTGGCAGACCAAGGCCGACATGCAGAACAAATATCCACAACTATTTGTAGAATCTGGTATGTCCTCTTTCTTGCTTTTGTAGGCCGTTCAGGAATGAACAGTATTTTAATTGGTATCTGATGTAATGACTCATCCGTATTTACGGTGGTAAATAAGTCAGGACACCCCTCTCTAGTCTAAGTATTGGTGGGAAGGTGTTGAGTAGATGTTAGTGGAATTTTGAAGCTAGGGAATAGTCTATGTGCAAGAAATGGGAGCTACTGGTTACTAGGGACCGCTGCAGTAGAGGGATAACTGTTGTAGAGAGACCGTTACAACGGTTGGAGGCCTACTGTAATAGACCAGGGGAAATACCATCGAATCCGCTATGACAGCGTCTTGGGTGCTATAGCGGGTCCATAGTGAAAATGTGACCGCTACAATGGATGAAGGAAATTAGTAAGTGGGTTTTAAGTAAAATTTCAAGGGTTCTACCCCATTATTTCAAAACACGATCAATGAGAACTCAGAGAAAACTCCTAAAGTGCAGAGCAGTTTCCCTTCTCAAAGGTATGAATCTTAGTCAATTCTCCTTACTTTGATTCCCTAACTCCGTAGAATCGAAAGGGGGACCTGCAATGGTGGAAATTCTTGGTTGAAAACCCTAGAACTATAAGAGTAGGAAAAATTGGTTGTGTGTTGAAGGTTGTTGATTCCTAGGTCTATAAGCATGTAATTATTATTCCTTAGGATAAATGTGATGGTGCTAGTTCATCATTCTTAAAATTGGAGACCTAGAGTTGCGTAGAAGTGGGGAATGTAGTGTTAAAACTGCTTGAAAGAGGGTTTGGAAAATAGAAACCCCATGAACTGAGGTTGAATGATCATGGTAGGATTATAGTGGGATGACTTATTCGCGGGTAATGATTAAAACTCCCTGAATGGATAGAATGGGGCGGGGTTGAATTCCAAAAATCCTTGTTTCGTGAAATAGTCTATTGAATTATCCTTTAATCTTTTGTTCTATATTTTGAACATTCGAAAACGCTGAGAAAAGGCAAGGCTCCAGCGGAGTAACTTGTGGTCCCATCTTTTAACCAAGGTAGGTTATGATTTAGAAGGAGTTAGACTTTGGATAATAGTGTATATGTGTACGGAATTAGTATGTATGAATTAGTCTCCGAACATTACTTGTTGTTATAATCTTTTGTTGAATTCTACTATTGAATGATTAGCTATGAAATCGTTATTTATGTAATATGGAAATTGGATGTTGAGAGGTTGTTTATATTCATTTGTATTATCCGAACGTGATCCATGAATTGTGTGAGTCTTCGAGTTGAGGAAGGTAAGACGAGACCTCCAAAGGGTCAAATTAACTGACTGAGTAGAAAAACATCTAGATGTGTGAAATAAAAGTGGATATCCAGATTGTGCTGATATGAGTGGCTCATGTACAAAGGGAGCATCCGAGCGAGCAATGATGATTGAGTGGCTCATGTTCGAGGGGAATATCTAGACGAGAAGATGAGTGGAAGCAGGTACCACGCCGGTACGGTACATGAATTTATAGAGTTCCCTGCAGTTCATGACTGGAAGGGCAGAAATTAGACCATCTGGCATGTGTGTACATCGTTGTTCAGTGTTGGAACGTTCATGGTGATGTGACGGAGGTGTGTGCCCAGCATATCATCATTCTTTACGTTGTCTAACTGAGTGTAAAGCAATAAGATCAGTCTGAAAATGTGGGAACTTGAAACAAGCTAAGCTTATGTTCATGTATTTTATGTATTCGAATTGTTGAAGTGTTTATAATGATCTGACTGTTTATGTGAAGTTAATTGAGGACTTATGATGAGTTGTGAAATCTAGCGTGAATGGTTCATTGTACATTCCCGGTGGTTGTGGTACATAGAACTTTTAATGGCAACAATAAATAGCTTGGATGAACATGATGAGTAGCATGTTGAAAGGAGTTTAAAAAAAATAGTGGGTGTGCAACTAAGTCGAGCTACTGTCAAGGAAGTACTGTTGTAGTGGAACATATTCCGCTGCGATGACACCATGGCAATGGTCAAGTGACCACTGCAGTGAGGCCCAATCTAGTGAGCGGGCTGGCTAGCACCCTACACATATTGAATTTCTGAATGAGTATTAATTATTGAAATTGTGTCCTGAGGTGATTGTATATTGTTGTTTCACTTATATATATTATTATTTAAGGTCGACCGATGATGCCTACCAGTACTGTATTTTGTATTGACACTACTCCTGCACTTCTTTTCTGAGTGCAGATCTCGATCCCTAAAGCTCATCTTGACCTCACCTCTTAAGTAGCAGCAGATTCATAGAAAGGTGAGCAGCTCAAGATGTGTTGTTCGACTCCCCCGCAGAAGATGTCTCTTGTCCAGACATCGATTGTTTCTTGTTCTTTACTTTTCTCGATTACTCTTAGACAATGTTAGATAGATGTCCTCGTCTACAATAACTATTAGGTTATGGGAGTGTTTTAAATAGCGGGTTGTTATTATTTTCCTTTTTATTTCAGTGATGCTTCCTTTATTCATTTTCATATGTGATCTATCTCTAATAATTGTTGACGGTTTCGGGTAATTAGTTGTGAATCGTTAGTTCACCCACCGGAGGATTAGTATGGGTGTCAATCACGGCAACTTGGATTGTGATAGCAAGACATGCGCATATTTCCTAGAAAGTCTTTCTCGAAACTTAAATAATTCTTTTGAAACTAACCGACGCATCAGTCGTTTCATATCATTAAGGACTCACAAAATAAAAAAGTAAAATAGAATTGCTAATATAGCATTCAATTACTTTCTAATCAGACCTTGAACCAAAGATCTTGACTATTTATATAACTCATAAAAATCTATTTTGCATGAGGTTAATAAAATATGTTATTTGATTTTGATTTTATGTTTCCCTTAAATTCATAAATCAAAATTTTATTTATCTATATATTTTGATAATAGAAAAAAAAATGAATGGTTAAAATTTCTCATATCTTTCCAATGTATATTATATATATATATATATATTATAAAGAAAAATAGCTAGTGCCAAGAGACTAGTTTATTAAATAAAATAAAAAACTGATTTTAAGAACAGATTTCAGCCAGTCTATAAATTAGACTGGGTGGAAGAATAAGAAGTGTGAAAAACAAAATTACTGGTGGGATATATATACATTCCACTTGTTTAAGGTCGATGAGCCCCACAAACTTTTTAGTTGGTTATCAAACCAAAGTAAAAGATTTTCAATAAGACTCACCATATGTACCAAACATATTATGCTGTCAGAACAATATTCCATAAGTCTCTTTTGCCTAACGCCTTCTGGATTTGTGTTGTTGAAAAAAATAAATGTCTCTCTCTCATACATAATACATAGATAAGAAATTAACAAGAAGTTGATAATGCTAAAGAGGCAAGATTCTTTAGTGGCATCAGCTGCTCGGCGGCAAACACCGGCGCCAGAAAGTCACCACCATGTTATTATTAAGTCTACTGGTTGCATGTCAGGCATCATTCAGCTTATCTCCAAATACCAAAAAAAAACCAAACGCCTTACTTCTGGAAGAAAGCAAGGTAAAAATTCATCACCAACAAGAAGAGTAGTAGTAGTGGAACATGAAAAAGATCACCTAAAGGTAGCAAGAAGCCCCAAAATCCAACCAAGTAGGACGACGCAGGAAAATGTTAAAAAAGAGGCAGCAGCATTACTGATGGGGCAGGAGGAAAGCAGCCCTCCTAACAAGTCCACAGAGCTAAAGAGAAGGAAAATTCTACAGGCCTTGGAGAAATGTAATGATGATTTAGAGTCCATCAGGAAGATTATAAACTCATTAAAAAGGGTTAGTCAAATTGGCGATGCGATGAAGCCGTCTCCATCACCTTTGTTGTGCAACTTCCATAATGGTCCGTTTTCTTCTTCCTTTACTCTTTCCATTATCTCGATCAATTTCTAATCCATGAAATTAACTTCATATTAAAAATAGATGAAGTGTCAAAAACTCATTTGAAGTATCACAAATTTTCAAGTATTATAGCTAATCAAGTGTGTGAGTTTCCTATCTAAATATTTCGCGAAATACACCTCAATTATCAATTGTTTACTTGAACGATGATGATACTTCAGGTAGAAAAAGTGTACATCTGATAGTTAAAGTATATTTTGATAAATATTTGGTGATAGTTCAACTGAAAAACTTGCAGATAATTCAAATATGAAACTAAAAAAAATTATGACATTTCATATGGGACTAATTCTTAAAAATGTTTATAACATACATTGAAATCTAGTACATCTGATTTAATCAAATTTGATCATCAAATGGAATCAAAGTTCAAAATATATTCTTTTAATTAATATGTAAAAATAGTGATCAGATTTCCTTTGTGCAAAAGTAACGGAATGAACAATCATATCAGGACGAGCATGGACCATTTCATCATTACTAGTATTACTTTTGGCATTAAAGGAAGCTTTCACTCCCTCTTCAAGCAGAAAAATAAAATAAAAAATGTTAAACTAACGATTATTAAAAGTGTGTTTGGCACCGAGGAAATCCTCTTCTTTATTATTATTACTATTTTGACTTTTTTAACTATCTTCTCAAAAAGTTTACTGTTTTTGATTGCATGTCTAACAATATTACGTGACATAGGGTAAGGATGTGATATTTTAAGTATTAAACATTTATTTGATTCCATATTGGAAATACAAAATAAGAGGATATATAAGTAAAGAAAAAATATTTAATATATTTTATGTAATTTAATTTTATGAAGATGAATTTAGAATTATACAAGGCTGAAATCAGTAGATTATACAAAATTGCGCTACAAATACCACCGAGAATTTGATAGGAATGGAACAATAAGAATCCAATAAATTCAGCATAATCAACACTATGTTTAACTAGTTATATATAGGAGTCCATTAGTCATTCAACTTTCTGAGTACTAATTTTTTTTAAAAAAATTTTAAAACAGAAAAATCACTTAACTTGCATATATCATTCAAAAGACCATTCAACTAGTCAAATATCTATTTTACCCTCTAAATTATCAACTCTTGTAAATTTTTTTTACTCTTTTAATATATATTTTTTAAAATCTATATTGTGGACTTATCTATAAAATAAATAAATTTTATAAATAAAAAAATGAAAAAAAAATTCAAGCATATAAATGTTGGAATAATAAAATAATTAAGTACAGTAAAAAAACTAATTATAATTTTTTTTCCAGATCAGTAATTTTTACAATAACAACAAAAAGCTCAAAAATTACGCAATTGAGAATGAAGGAGAATAAAATCTTTTAAAACACATATTCAATGCATATAATATAAAAAAAATGTTTAAAATAAAAGTATATTCTATAATAAACATTATATATTCTTGAAAACTTATTTAATGTGGATTTTCATTTATGTGTTATGAACTCATAAATTAGTATTGATTTATGAAAATATAAGAAGAAAGAATTTTTTTATTTTTTTTAAATTGTATATTTTTCATATCAAATTTCATAGAATACATGGGCGACAATAAATGAACAAAAAAGTCAAAACTCCTTTGTTATTTAAATTTCTATAATATACACGATTGAAGATCGTGCTCAATTTATTATTAGATCATTATATATGTTTGAAAGTATTTTTCAATTTTTTTTACTTCTGTAATTAAATTCCATAATACGGCTTAATTGTATCTTTATTACCAAGAAATAACCAAGAAAACGAAAAAAGAGTAAAATTTAATTGTATCTTTTGGCAACGGTCTCTAGATCTATGAGGGGCCATGGAATCCTTTGCTGAAAGCTTCAATTGTTTGCTTCCACATAATAGTAGTAGTAATAATGATAATAATAATAAGTCATGATTTGGTCAGAAAATGATGAAAAAGTGAAAAATTGAAAAAGACAAATTCTTCCCAGAAATATGAAAGTAAAAAGCAAATTGTGTAATACACGGTACCGCTTTCGCAGAACTTAATAGGTCCACTCTCCACTATCTGCACTTCTTTTTTGTTTTGTTTTGTTAATATACTCTTTTTTCTTTTTAAAAACATGCTTTATGATTAGATGAGATTAGAGGTATAATAACTACTCTTTGAGACAATATGGATCATTGTTCCCCGCTACTAGGCTATACATGGAGCAATGTTATTTCATAAATCTTATATCATATTGTTGGTGCATAATTAAAGGCAGCAGATTAAGGGTGGTTAAAAGTAGTATAATCTTTGGAGAAATACATGCTCAACTAGTGCTTTCCAAATGTGTGGTGGTGCACTATTCTTTTTTATCTAAATCTATCCTAGCTAGAGTGTCATCTTAATTCTATAATTAAAATAACTTAATTTTATTTTTTTTATTTTTAATAAAATAATTTATAACTATACAATTATTTATAATTTATTTTAGATTAAAAATTTTTAAAATCTTTATATTTAATGAAATAATGTCAAATAAATTAAAATGGGGTGAGTAGTTAATTTTTTTAAAAAAATTGCATAAACTTTCAATGTGGTATATGTCTAATGTGTTAAATGTACTCTCTTTGCGGTCTAAAGCCTTGTCTTTTTTTTCTTTTCTCCTTTTTTTTTCAATTTTTAAATGAATAGGTATTTTATATAAATTAGAAATAATAGTTTAACAAAATAACTAAACTAAATGGGCCGGATCGAAAAGATCAGGCCCCAAAATGCAGAAAAATTAAACTAAATTATTGTTCTGAATCGGGTTTTAGCCCAACTCTTCCTTAAGTTGTTGCCCTCATCTGTCTATTCTCCGTCAGGAGTGTTACGACATCGTTAAAGTATTTATCCGCCATCATACTTCTACGGTCAGAATTTAATATTATATTTTTCATAACCCAAATAATGATATGCATATGGTTCCCTTTGCTCCTACCAACTTCACATATTTGTCTCTTAAGCTAGCCATCAACGAGCCAAGATCATAAGGTCCGTCAAGCCAAAATAGACAAAATAATATGGAGATTGTATCACCTTTCTTTTGAATTGGAAGGCTCAGTTCTTCAACTAATCTCCATATTTCTTGAATGGATCTCTTAGTTGTTGAGAAAGTTGCCCAAAAGCATAGTGAAAAGCCATGATTTTTCTTCTTTTCTTTTCTTCTATTTGATGCCGCCATCAGTCTCTACCATCATATGCACAGCTGCACTACCGCCATTTTTCAACCACCAAAATGGACACCGTCTGTTAGGAAAACTATCTGAAAATACCATAACAATCAGTCTACAGTGAAGAAGTGGTTGAACCGCTTCTCTTCTCCGATCCACCATTATTTTTGACAGAACTAGTCACCGTTGTTACCACTTTCTTCAACAAATTCTGGCTTCTTTTTTCCACTGATTCCTAGTTCTTTTTTTTTTTTCTTTTGATGTGTGAATTTTTTCAGTAATCATGTTCTTTGCTGGAAGAAAGATGCAGACTCATGTGTCGTGAACCTTTTCTTTTTCAGTCCAAAGAATTTCTCTAACCCCCTTTTCAAAAGTTTAGTTGAAGAAGCACCTGTCCCGATTTCATTTTCCCAATCTGACTAAGGTCTCATTTGTTTTCATTAAAATTAAGGATTTTAAATTTGAATACTGAATGATTAAGATATTATCTGTAAATATGAACACTAAATTATTAAGACTATTTATTTTTCAACATATGAATGTACATAATATCTTTATTTGTAAACATAATAAATATATAATTCAAATAAAAAAAGTAATAAAACTTTAAAAAGAGTATGAATTTAATAAAGTAAAACCATTATTTGACTAAAAAAATAAAATATTTATATTTGCTAGTGATGGTGGAGATAATTTATAGTGGTGGTGGAGGTCGATGTAAGTGGTTAGTAATGATGGTGGTAATATTTGTGATTGTGGATACAATTGTTGCAGTAGTGACTGGCGTGATGGTGGTGGTTGGCAATGGTGATTGTGATGGCGAAGTTGGTTGAAGTTAGTAGCTGACGGTGTTGATGATGAATGTTATAGAATATGTGGTGGTTGAGATGTATTGGTGTTATTTAGCGGAAGTTCTAGTTGTGATGTTAGAAGCTAAGTGGTTGGTAGCTGAAGAATGTGTCGTGATTGACGATGTGTTGATGGTGGCGACGCTGGTGTTAGTTATGATGGTAGAGGTGGTTCGTAATAGGTATTGATTGTAGTGATGGAAGTGGTGAGTGATAGCGGCGGCGACGACAACTACAACAGCAACGACAGTGATGGTGGTAGTGGATGGTGATTGGTGGTTAGCGACGGTAATGGTGATTAAAAATTATGGTGGTGGTTGTGATGGTAGAGGTAGGTAATAGTGGTGGCTGGTGATTCTGGATAGAGTGGTGGTCAGAATTTGCTTAAATGTTAATAATTAAAACCTATTCAAACCAATAAAATTCTTGAATTTAATGAAAACAAATGATCTTACTGGCTTAACGTCTCAACCTTTCAGATTCAGACCTCCATTAAGTGCAAACTAATGAGGCCTAAAGCACCTATAATCCCTTTTTGTTTTGATTAAACCGGAAAAATATACACTTTTGCTAGGATTCCTTTTTTCAGGTGAATGCTTCTCTTTTTTATTTTTTTGGATTTTGATTTTGTTATTTTGTTAATAGTCTTATTAATTGTTACATCATCAGTGAGTGATTTTCATTCACTCTAATTTATTTGGACTTGTCAAGTATATGTTCAATAGATACATTTTAACTAAGATCAAGTGTTCAATCGGTTACACCTCTAGTTGAGGTCTGAATGACAATTTTTGACAAGTTGAAATATCACGTATATATTCAATTTCTATACAATTCTTTTTCTATTTTCTTAACAGAACCTGATTTTCAATTTTACGGTTTAAATTTTTTTTAGCGAGCTATTATCCATCTAACATAAAAGTTTCAATCATTTTTATGGATCAAATTATGTAGTTTTAGCAAAAGTAAATGGACAATAGTAGATTAAAAAATATACTTTTATTATTTTATTCGTATTTGTAGAATGTATTATACAACAAAGGAAGCCAGTGGGAAGGATCAAGAGGTTAGGAACATATGAAGCAGTTGATAAATTTACAAATAATGCACCATTAATTCACATGAAGCCAGTGGCTACAATGTCGTGCAGCAAAGCCATGATTCAAAGCGTAGAGGAAGTGTGCAATGAGACTGCTTGGGGAAAAAAGAGAGAGGTAGGGAGAATAGGGCTTATATTACAAGATCATATTTGCATGGACTTGATTGAAGAGCTCGTCAAAGAAATGGATCTACTTTACCTTCGTTCTTTATCATATATAGCATGTAGGAAAAGGCTTTTCTTCTAAATGTTTTATTACTGTTTTCTGTTTGTTCTTTTTATCTTTCTATGTCATCATATACATATATATCAAGGTAGTTGATCTTTATTACTACTATTATATACTTACATTAAGAGACTTTGAAAAAAAAATATCATAGTTAGTTGTTGTATTATTGTTGTTATTATTATTATTATTATTGTTGTTATTATTATTGTTGTTATTATTATTATTGTTGTTGTTATTATTATTATTGTTGTTGTTGTTGTTGTTGTTATTGTTGTTGTTGTTGTTGTTGTTGTTATTATTATTATTATTGTTGTTGTTGTTGTTGTTGTTGTTGTTGTTGTTGTTGTTGTTGTTGTTGTTGTTGTTGTTGTTATTGTTGTTGTTATTATTATTATTATTATTATTGTTGTTATTATTATTGTTGTTATTCTTATTTTTATTATTGTTGTTATTATTATTTTTATTATTGTTATTATTATTGTTGTTGTTATTATTATTATTACCCAAGCAAGAGGCCTGTCAGATATAGAAATACTGCAGAATTCCGAGACCATGTGTCTAGGACATCTCGAAGGATTCAGTGGGATATAATCGCCCTTAAAACATAACAACAAATCGGGCTTCTCACCACACGCTAGACGTAGCCACTAAGGCAAATCTGAAATTCTACAGTACCTGCAACGACTGTACCACCATCTCGGAACCAAGCTAAGCATTCAAACAGCATTGGTTGAAGTCATATAGTATTGGTTAATTATCTTTATGAATGAATCTCTGAATTTTAATAGGCCTAATTCATCATTAATATGCAATTAATAAGCTTGTATTCAATATAGAGATAGAACTTAGCCGGATATCATCCGACTTATGCAAATAAAAGAAATAAAAGAAAGAGAAATAAAGTACCTGACAACACCAGAGTTGTGTCCAAGAGATGGACGATTTTCTTTTTCTTATTATTAAAACTTTACAAAGTGTTACAGAATTTTAGAAAAGAGACTAGAAAGACGGAAAGAAAACTAAAAACTTTTTAAAACTTAAAAAAAAACTCCTACTTTACAACTGAGGCAAGGGCCTCTTTAAATAGGGAATGAAAATACTGTTCATATATCAATGAACAGTGACAACTATCTTTGTCTTCTTTTATCATGGGTCCCACCTGTTTATGAATTGTGGGGTCTTTATTCCATTTGTTTCTTTTCTTGTTCCGGCTGCATTCGAAATCCTTATTTCTCGTGCTGAATTAATTTTTCAGCTTCTTCCAGGACCTTATCAATGTCTATTTCTTCGTCAACCTGCGAATCTTCATTTATGGATTGACTACTTTTCATTGATGTATCAGATTTTTCAGTAATTTTTTCGAATGATATCATTAGGTTTTTTCGAACTTCTTGCATGTATGCTTCAATCTGTTCCTCTTTATTGCCGGGCTGGTATATGATTTTTCTGGCAATATGTTTTAAAGGACTATCCTCAATTTTGATAACTCGAGGTCTTTCGCCATAATCCTTTATTTTATGACTAATTTCATCCAGAGTTTCTTGTCCATACAATTTGTTGGTTTTTGGGTCTTTCTTCATCATTTTTTCCCAAAAATTATTATAATAAGTCTGGTAGATGCAAGGAATTTTTTCTTCAGTATAACCGAATTTTGGAATCCATTTGTGAATCCATCGGATAGAGAATTCCATAAAGAAATATACATGACCAATTTTTTCTGGCAAGTTGACATGTTCTTTTTTGTATAACAGATCCATTTCTGGCGATACTTGGACCCATTGATTATATAATTCTTTGAAATGGGTAGACAAGATCTCAATTGTTGGTCCATGGTATGACCACCAATTTAAGAACCAATTGGGAATAATATTGGAAAAATTCTTTTGGCATACCTTTATAAACCAAGTATGCTTATGTCTTTCATTGTTATAATACAAAGTATAACTGAACGCTTGGATATAATCCCAGTACGTGCAATTTACTTTTGTACCATTATCAATGGTAATCTGTTTTTCCCTCACAGTGGAAAGCCCCCATTCTTCAGCTGATATAATCTTTTTGATAATAAATTTTGAGAAATTATAAATTTTTTCATCATTAAAATGTTTGAAGTGAGATATCTCTACACTTCCAATGTTTATCAAAATATTTTCATAATAGCTGCGGGTTTTGTATGTCTGACCCGGAAAATATAAATTTTCAGAGAAATACCTTTGAAGTAGATCCCACGGTTGTTCTCTTCTATCAATATCATTGTCTTCCACAAGAAGTATGATTTCTTGTTTTTGTAATTTTTCGTAGTTCTTTATATCATCAGAACTTTCCATAGAAATGCTCGCATAGGTATCACCTTGCGGTTTTGCTTGATTGCTCAAATAATTCTGTAGAGCCTCATATAATGGGCTTTCATTAGGAATATCTTCCAAATTTACAGATCCTGATGAAGATGCTTCATCTCTTCTCTTGTTTACAAGAGTTCTATTTCCCATTTGTATAATTGGGTTTGAATAGCTGCTTCTAGAGGTAATATAATTTCCTCTTTGTATTTCTTGATTTTCAGGAGAAGTATAACTTTCCCCTGTTCTTCCTCCTCGGACTTTATACGGGCCTGTACCTCTTCCTCTTCCTTTATTATAGGAAGGCTGGTTTGGCCATTGTGGCCTCATTCTACAATATAAACAAATTTTATTAGCACATATAAAACATTCTTTAGTCATCCTAAACTTGCTGAATGTCTTGGCATATGAATGCCTCTTGTTAGCCTTATCCTTTTATTTTGTTTTTCTATTGTCTTATCAAAATCAGATATCATTTGGATTACTTGATTAATATCTATATCATTTTTGTTAATATTGTCTAGCATTGTTAGATAATGCTTTTTATGAAATCTGGCGATCTTCAATTGTTTTTGAAATATCCAGTATAAAATATATTCATCTTTGATTGGTTCAAATGATGGTAAATTATTCATTCTATAAACTCACGAGATAAAAAATCAGGGAGAGAATTATCACTTCCTTTTTTATGCTCAATTTCAAAATCAAATGGAGCCAATTGAGCCTGCCATCTAGCAAATATTATCTTTGAGGCATCATGTTTAAAATCTTTATTGAACATGAACTTTACCGCCTGAGCATCAGTTCTTATCAAGAACTTTTGATTATATAAATCATCCTGAAATTTTAAAACACATTTAATAATAGTAAGCATTTCATGAGCAATAGTGGCATATTTCTTCTGAGCCTCTGTCCATTTGCCTGAATAATATCTAATTAGGTATTCAGTTTTATTATTGGGGTTTATTTATTTAAGTATCCCCCCAAAACCAATATTGGATGCATCTGTTTCTATAATCTTTTTCCATAATTGATTAGCAAGGGTTAAACATGGAAGAGCTTTAACCTTTTCTTTAATTTTTCTTACTACTTCAGTATGGCTATTAGTCCAGGGCGAATTATGACCTTTCTTTAGACGATCATATAAAGGAGCTAGATCTCGAGATAAATCTTTGTAAAATGGAGAAATATAATTCAAACTACCAAGAAATTTTGTAGTTGAGTTCTATCAGTTATAACATCAGGAAATTTTGATGCAAAGTCAATAGATTGCTGTATAGGAGTGATCTTACCTTGGCAAATATAATGACCAAGAAATCTTATATTTGTTTGAAATAAACTCATTTTTGGTTTTGATATAACTAAACCATTTTGAATTACTATTTTCTTAAAAATATCTAAGTGTTTATAATGTAATTCTAATGTTTTAGAAAAAATGAGAATATCATCAATATAAACAATAATAAAATCCATACATGGATTAAATATATCATTCATAATCTTCTGAAATTCAAAAGGGGCATTTTTAAAACCAAATGGCATAACATTCCATTCGTATTGACCAAATGGAACATTAAAAGCAATTCTATAAGTGTGTTCTTTAAACAATTGTATCTGCCAGTATCCTAATTTTAAATCAAATTTAGAAAATATATTAGCATCATATAATCGCGAAAGTAAATCTTTCTTATTGGGGATTGGATATCTAATCCATTTTAAAACTTTGTTTAATGGTTTATATAGTTTATAACTAATCTAGGCATACCTCGTTCTTTTTCAGCTGCATTATTAACATAAAATGCAGTACATGACCATGGGGATTTAGAAGGTTTTATCAAGCCTTTTTGTAAAAGATTATCAATCTCCTTTTTACAAAATTCAACTAACTCAGCATTCATTTGACAGGGCCGAGATTTTGTAGAAATATTATCCTCAGAGAATGAATCTTCATATGGACGAAACACTATATGCTTTTTCCTATCCCAAAAAGCGCTTGGATGATCAGCACAAATAGATATAGCAAATTGTTCAGAAATCAATTTAATTTTTTCCTGAACTTTAGCAGACTTTAATGTATCATCTATTATCATGCTATAAATTTCATTTTGCAAATAATTTAAATGACTTTGTTTTGAATTAATCAAAGTATTAATATTACGAGAAATAGGGTCAGTAATAAATGTAAACGAAATCCTTTTGCCATTATAAACAGCCTCGAAACCCTTTTCATCTACCCTAGTAAATGGGTAAATGGCTTAAATAAAAAGGGTTCCAAGTATAATTGGAGGATTTAAATGATCTTTTATTAGAATAAAGAAATGAGGAATACAAACTTTCTGCTGACATATATAAGCATTAGGTAATTTGTATTCTATTTGCATTTTATTACCTGAAGCAGATTTAACATTATAAAATTTGTTTTAGTTGTGACCTCATGCTAGATATTACCAACGGATTGTGGAAGGCTTCTCCTCTATAGCATCTCCTCTAACTAAGTTAACTCAGAAGAAAGTGAAATTTTAGTGGTCGGATGAGTGTGAGAAGAGTTTTCAGGAGTTGAAGACTCGACTCACTACTGCTCCAATTCTAACCTTTCCAGAAGGAACAAATGGATTGGTTGTTTATTGTGATGCTTCTAGAGTTGGAATTGGTTGTGTTCTGATGCAGCGGGGCAAAGTGATAGCCTACGCCTCTAAATAGCACAAAGTACAATATAAGAATTATCCAACTCATGAATTGTCGTTGGCAGCGGTGGTATTCACACTAAAAATATGGAGGCATTACTTATATGGAGCTCACATAGATGTGTTTACAGATCATAAAAGTCTTCAGTACGTGCTGAGTCAGAAGGATCTAAATCTGCGTTAGAGAAGGTGGTTGGAGTTGCTAAAGGACTATGAAATGAGCATGCTATATCACCCGGGTAAAACCAATGTGGTGGCCGATGCCCTAAGCAGGCGGTCTATGGGGAGTGTGGCTCACATTGAGGAAGGCAAGAAGGAGCTAGTGAAGGATGTTCACAGATTAGCCCAGTTAGGGGTGCAGTTGGTGGATTCAGCCAAAGGTGGTGTGGTAATGCAAAGCGGGTTGGATTCATCCTTGGTAGTTGAAGTCAAGTCCAGACAGGATGAGGATTCCATCTTTCTTAAATTTAAGGGAGTAGTTCTTAGAAAAGAAATAGAATCTTTCTACCAAGGGGGAGATGGGGTGCTCCATTACAAGGGCAGGTTGTGTGTACCGGATGTTGGTGAGTTAAGACAACAGACATTGGCTGAAGTGCACAGTTCTAGATATTCCATTCACCCTAGTGCTACTAAGATGTACCGTGATTTATAGGATGTTTACTAGTGGAACGACATGAAAAGAGATATCGCCGAGTTTGTAGCAAAGTGCCCGAACTGCCAGCAAGTCAAGGTAGAACGCCAAAGACCAGGAGGTATGACCCAGGATATTAGCATACCCACATGGAAGTGGGAAGAAGTAAATATGGAATTCATTACGGGTCTACCCCAAACTCATCGGCAGCATGACTCAATCTGGGTAGTGGTAGACTGGATGACTAAGTCAACACACTTTCTCCTAGTGAAAACCATAGAATCAGCTGTGGACTATGCCAGACTTTACATCCGAGAGTTAGTCAGACTTCATGAGGTGCCTCTATCTATCATTTCAGACAGAGGGACTCAGTTCACCTCACACTTCTGAAAATCCTTTCAAAAGGGACTAGGTACTCAGGTCAAGCTCAACACAACTTTTTACTCGCAGATAGATGGGCAAGATGAATGCACTATTCATACCCTAGAAGACATGTTGAGAGCATTCATGATCGATTTTAAGTTTAATTATGATGACCATTTGCCTCTTATCGAGTTTGTGTATAACAACAGCTAACACTCTAGCATCCAGATGGACCCATTTGAAGCATACATGGGAGAAGGTGTAGATCTTCTATAGGGTGGTTCAAGGTTGGTGAAGCTACCTTGATAGGGCCAGACTGAGTTCATGAGGTAATGCAGAAGGTTCAACTCATCCGATAAAGATTGAAAATAGCTTAGAGCTACTAGAAGTCTTATGCCAATGTCCAGAGGAGAGAGTTGGAGTTTGCAGTTGATGACTGGGTCTACTAAAAAATTTCTCCTATGAAAGGGGTGATGAGGTTCAGAAAGAAGGGGAAGCTCAGTCTGAGATATGTGGGACCCTATAGAATTTTGAGGTGTACCGGCAATGTAGCCTATGAGCTACCTTCAGAACTAGCAGTTTACACCTAGTTTTCCATGTGTCACTTTTGAAGAAGTGCATCGGAGATCCAACCTCAGTTGTGCCATTGGACAGTGTAGGAATAAAAGATAGTCTCTCATATGAAGAAGTACCAGTCTAGATCCTTGACCATCAGGTTCGTAAGATGAGGAACAAGGAAATAGCTTAAGTTAAAGTCTTATGGAGAAATTAGTAGGTTGAGGGAGCTACGTGGTAGGCCGAAGCAGATATGATAGCCAAATACCCGCATTTGTTCTCTATCGACTCTATCACAACTGGGATATTAGTTTTGACCCTAGAACTCAATTTAGCTTTCATGATTCAATTCAGGTGTTCAAGTCTCTTCTATGTTTTTGAATGTATGTATGGAAGGTAAATTCAATTCAGTCATGTATTTTGGAACGGAGGTAGTCATTCTAACAGTTTCGAAGTCAAATGAACAGTATTTGAAAGTTATGATTGTATTTTGCTGCTTTCCTGTGTACTTTCTAACATTCAAGGATGAATGTTTCCAAGGGGGAGATAATGTAATGCCCTAGAAACTCAAAGACTAGATCCGACACTTAAATTAGAAAATCTAGAAATCTGCAGAAATTATGACAAAATGACTCACCTAACGGGTCATTGAGAGACCTAACGACTCGTTGGTCAGTCATGGGAGGGAGGATTGAGATAGGATAAAGGAGAAGCAGTGTACCCAGTGGAAGACCTCACGAGTCATGGTCAGTCACCATGACCCGTTAGGTCGTTTGTGAGCAGGCGGGGTCAGGAATTTAAATAGTTGGGAAGTGTACTTGACGGATGGTGACCACGAGTCATGATCACCAGTAATGACTCGTTAAGTCCCCCGTTACCAGCCCTAGTCAATTGTTGAGCAGTGCACCTAACGAGTGTCACCACGAGTCGTGGTCACTGATCACGACCCGTTAGGGTCACCTGACAGTTTTTCCCTACGACTTTCTAAGGGCTATTTAGTAACTTCTTGTTTCCCTAAACTTCAAACTACATCGTTTTAGTCATAATTTAAGACCTATTAGTGGAGAAAAATAGTTCATTCCTCATTCCCGCTCTAAGTTTTCAGAAAAGTCATCGTAAGCTCTCCTCTTAAGAACCCTTCAAGCAAGCCTAGGGTTTTCCTCCATTGCAATAGTCCAAGCTTTCTCCTTCAAGAAACTTCAACTCAGGTATGTGGGAATTCAACAAGAAAAATTGTTCTTCCCTTGTGTCTCCCAAAACCCCTCCATAGTTTCTCTATCAGTTTTAGCTCTGAGCTTTTGATTACAAAGAAATACATGTTATTATTTGTTAATTTCACCTAGAATGATGCCCTTGCTTATTATTGCTATTATCTCCATCAGTTCTTACCTAAATTATTGATGTTCTTGCCAAAGTGAATTTAAGACCTAAATTTTCGAGTAAAGATTATTTGTGTACTAAATTTCGTCTAGTTTGTGAAGTGCGATTTGGGTGAATTTTCTAGTATTTCTTATTGTTTAGATGTTTATTAAGTACTCCATTGATAAGAATGACTTTAGCCTTGTCGGATAAGATTTCTTTAATTCTTGAAAATTTTCCATTATTATGGAATTCCCGTGTTGTTGAGATGAGTTGAGATCTCTATTAGTTTCTTGGTAGTTCAGTTCAGTTAGAATGTAGAACCTCTTCAGAACTATTTAGAAATTGTAAACTTAGATCAATTTGACTTCAGTATTTTCCTGAGGTGTCAGTGGTGCCTCCCAGTTATTAGAATCAGATTCAGAACCCAGTTTATTGGTCCGTTAAGCGGTCACGACATTTTAGATATATAGCTCTGACTAGCCTTAGGACCCCAATTCAGATTACAGTTTGTTCTTAGACGGTTACGACACTTCCAGATAAGCAGCTCTGACCAATTTAGAACCCAGTTTCAGAATCTGGTTCGACAAGACTCTCAGAGTACTTTCAGTTATATGTCCTTGACTAGTCTTGGACCCCAGTTTGGAGTTATCAGCCTAGTAGTTCAGTTTAGGTTTTCCAGTGGGAGTAGGACTTAGCACCAAGCGGGCTGGGGTTCTCAGACTATGTTGCCAGCGTAGGTTACAGTATTACTTGGCCTGATTGGCCCCAGACTTTTGTGATCACCCAGTTCATGCCTTTATACCCTGACAAGGTATTTTGGGTCCTACCAATGGGGTGTATACATTGGACTCCACGTCTATCTCACGTGGTTATATGTCGATTACAGACTTTCCCACTAGTCAGTCTAGTCCAATTTCAGAATAAGCAACTCAGTTCAGTTCCAATTCTATCAGTTTAGCCCAGTTCAGTTCAGTATTTCAAACTCAGAACTTTCAGATTTTAGGCATGTCTTTGATCATCAGATAGGGTCATCTTGACCATTTCAGTTACTTCAGTAGTTTAATTCATTTTACTTATTGGTCATTGCATGTCATTTCAGTTCAGACTTTATATTCAGTTATGTTTTCTCCCACTTACTCAGTACATTCAAAGTACTGATGCATACTTTTATGTTTATCATTTCATGATACATTTGTAGGTTCTCAGACTCATCACTGTTAGTCACCGCGGTTCAGATCCTCCACCTCAGTAGTTTAAGTGTAAATCCTCATCATTTGAGGTCCTTGTTTCATTTCTTTCAGTTAGTTCATTATTTTTAGCTAGACTTAGAGTTAGTTGGGGGCTTGTCCCAGCAACTCATCAGTTAGAGGGATTTCATACGTCGAATTTATTTCAGACTTCTAACGCGCTTAAACTTTATATTTTCAGTTTTATTTTTGTAAATGCTTTTATGCTATTATTTCTAAGCTTCCTCTATATTTATTTAACTCAGAATACCAGTATATGAAAGACCAGGGGTTGACTTGAGGTCACTTGTGACTTTAAGTACCGTGTCTCGTCTAGGGTGTAGACCCGGGGCATGACAAAAAACTTCTAATTTTTTTACAATAATTAATAAAGAAGTTACAACAGTTATTGCAACTGCTGCATCTATTGCTTCTTGTTTATTAGTTGTTACAACAACTGAGTAATTTATTGTAATTTTTTTAAATTTTTCACAACAACTTATAAAGAAGTTACAACAGTTGATATTGCTACAACAATTGCAGCATCTGCTGCATCTACTTCCTTATTAGTTATTGCAACAACTGAGTAATCTCTTGTAAAAAAAGCTTTTAGTTTTTTGGCAACAACTAATTAAGAAGTTGCAATAATTGTTGTAATTGTTGCATCAATTGAAACAACTACTATATTCTTTGATACTTCTTTATTAGTTGTTGCAACAACTGAGTAATCTGTTGTAAAAAAAAAATTCTGATTTTTTCACAACATCTAATAAAGAATTGCAATAATTGTTGTAATTGCTACAACAATTGCAACAAATGATGCATCTCTTGCTACTTCATTATTAGTTGTTACAACTATTGAGTAATCTGTTGTAAAAAAAGTTTTTGATTTTTTTTGCAACAACTAATAAAGAAGTTGCAGCAACTGTTTATTAGTTGTGCAGTAACTGAATAATCTATTGCAAAGTTTTTTAAAATTTTTCGCAATAACTAATAAAGAAATTGTAAATTGTTGTAATTTTTGCAACAATCGCAACAACTATTGCATATTTTGATACTTTTTCATTAGTTGTAGGAACAACTGAGTAATCTATTATAAAAAAAGCTTTTTTTTTTTTTTGCAATAACTATTAAAGAAGTTGCAACAGTTATTGTAACTGCAGCAACTGTTGCATCTTTTGCTACGTTTTTGTTAGTTGTTTCAAGAACCATGAGAATGATTGCGACAATTTTTGGAGTTTTTGGAAATCTTTTACATATTTTGGTTAAAATATAGATGAAATTCAGTAAGCTGTTACAATAACTTACTCAGTTACTACAATAACTATTTTAATTATTTCAATAACTCTTTAAGTTATTGCAACAACTACAACTGTTATTTTAATAGCTACAACAGTTGATGCAATAACTTCAACAATTGTTTCATTTTATCATAATTTTTCTCTCATGTATTGATCAATTTTTTTTAAAATAAATTATCTTCAGGTACCCTGGACACATAACATTAGGAGTTGATTGTCATGTTGAATGGATCGAATCCAACAATCACTATATTTGACTTTAGAAGGATAGAGACATGGTAGAAATGGTAGCAATGACAGTGCCTAGAGATATCACATGTGATGATTTAGTAAAAAAAATTATCATCGATTGTGAATTAAATTGTGCATTGAAAGATCTTTCCATCACTTAAATGCAAAGTTGTGGTGAAACGCAAAGTCTGGATCCTTTAGGATAAAGGATCAAGTTTGTTTGCGTGTTTGTTTGGAAGTAAAGCTAGACCCATTTCAAGGGTATACGTGATTGTAAGGTTGGTAGAGAATCATAATTTACAAGACCAGCAAAATATGTTAAATAGTGACTGTGATGGTGTAGATATGAATATTCTAGATAAAGAAAGTGGAGGTGAACAAATTCTTATTCCTGAAGTTTCCAGCAATACATAGGGAACTACACAATCAACACACTCCAACTATGTTCAAGATGAATGATCTTAGATATATTTGTATGTCCGCTTTCTACAATTTACCTATATTTTACTTTATTTTGAGAAGAACATTTGTATGTTGGTTCATATTTTTATGAAAATATATTTGAATTGAGCTAATGGATGTAATTAGATGATTTTATAGGAAAATATAATTGAAATTTACCAAAAAGGAGCTAACAAGGACGGTTCCAATCATGAGAGCATTGATAGAAGAGTTTTTGAATAAATTCAGGTAGAGAAAATGAGAGGCATAGCGCATCTCAGTCCAAACATCAAAAGAATTGAAGTGCATTATGCTGTTAGGAGGCGCAATGCGCTTGGGACAAAACTTCAGCTGGGGAAAATTTTTATTAGGCTGCCATACTGATAGGCGCAATGCGCCTAGGCCTGTCCAGACTAGATTTTCTTATGTTTTAAAAGCCAAACTTACATAGGATAGAGGGTTAATTTTTCTTCCACTATATATATCTTCTTAAGACGTCTATGAGCGATATTCATCTTTTAGCGAAGGAAAGGAAACAAGAAAATATCATCACTTAAGGTTGTTTTTCTTTTACTTCTTCCCTAGTCAATACTTTGTATAAATATGATGAATATCTTAGTTTTGTGCATGAACATGAGCGGCTAGAAGCTTTGTTCTACGATTTTGGCAAAAGACATGAAATTTGATGTTTGAGAATTCATTTATGCTAAACTAAGTTTCTCTATTGTAAGATTATTTATTTCTTCTTGATTTTCTAATTATTCGTTAGATTGATCGCCTTGTGAATGATCTTCATGACTTGTTGGTTGAACTTGAAAGAAATAATCACAAGGGTAAAAAGAAGAAATTGAGTAGGTTCGTGAACCTTATTGAAAAAAGGGAATCGATTAGCTATTAAGAATAGAAATATACCCTGCAACCCTGCTTACTTGATACAAGGAACAACTTATAAGTGTCTTATTATTATCCGGCAATCATAGAACTATAGGCATTAAGGATAGTAAGACAGTCTTTTGAATTATCGAAAAGATATTCAGGAAAAGCATTCTTAGCCTGCAAAATAATAATCTTAGAGAGAAAATTTAGTATAGTGAATTCGATAACTCAATCGTATTGTGAACTAGCCAAGACTCTACATTTTAATCTCATTCAAATAAAAATCATTTTGAATCTCTTGTTTGCTACTTTTACTTTGCTATTTGAAATTATTAAATTAACAACATTTCTTGAGAAATAAGTTATTTTATTAGAAGGGTGAAATAAGAATTTAAACAAAAATAATTAATTTGACAAGTCTCTGTGGGAATGATATTTGGACTCCTTGTCCTGTATTACTTGACGCCGTGTGTGCTTGCGTGTGCATTTGGACCCATCAAGTTTTTAGCGGCGTTGCTGAGAAATTGGAAATTGATTAATTATTTTTAGTTAGAATTATTATTATACTATTTAGTATTTATGTTGTTTCTGGTTCTTGTGCATTTAAGGTAATTATTGTTTGGCGTATGGCAGTTACAAGAAGTCAAGGACGATCCTTGGCCTCTTTGGATCCAAAAACAGACGGACTTCACCGACTAATAGTAATGGCCAAAAATAATTAGCAAAATTGTGTGGACAACCAGGAGAATCTTTGAGTTTTGGGTAATGCACAAGAACGAGTCCCTATTTTGAATTCATTAGGCCTATCCTGGAGAATGCTTCCAAGGTGATTGTCAAATCGACGATTATTGGGAACTTTGAGCTTAAAGAAGGGATAGTGCGACTAGTGCAAAAACCATGCCAATATCAGGGTAAGCCTCATGAAGACCCACATAGGCACTTGATAAGATTTGTAGAGATGAGTGAACTTCTATTACCAGAACATCTCTAACGAATACATGAAGCTCACCCTTTTCCCTTTCTCATTGATTGGGGAAGCTAAAGAGTGTCTTTAGAATGAACCAGCAGTATCCACCACTACATGGGAGGCTCTCTCAAGAAAATTTATAAACAGATTCTTCTCAAAGAACAAAAGAGTTGAGAGAAAAGATCTCTGGGTTCATTCAAAAGGATGGGGAAACTCTTGCTTAGGAATAGGTAAAATATAAGGGTTATTTGTGAGGTTTCCCTCATCACACGCAACCTATAATTTCATAGAAGGGTTGATGCCAAAATTTAAGATACTGCTCGATGCTATAGCATAGGGACAAATATTGTCCAAGAGTGATAACACAAAGGTTGGGAATCCCAAACTAGAGTATAAACTTAAAACAAATAAAAAAGCAAAACTAGAAAACTAATTGAAAAGACTAAGAAAGAATTAAGAGTTATGGGTTTGACAAGATCCAAGTAACAACAAATTGGCTATAGGTAAATTAACTGCCTTTACTTGAGAAATTAATCAAATTTAAAATCGGATCTTGACCGCATCATGAATAACGTCAGACAGTAATTAGTAAGTGCACTAATCTCCTTCTAAGAATACCAAGAAGAAACCAAAGATATCAAAGAAAGAAATTATCTTACTACCATAAACTATGAACTAGTTAGGTTGAAAGATAAATTCAAAAAGCAATATGTTCCAAAGGCTTAAAAAGAACTCTCAAATGTACTAATATTCAAAATCTGATCTTTATGAATGAATAAAGACCCCTTTATATAGTAGTGAAGAAAGGGTTGGCCAAAGATAACATAAATAACAATGATACTTCCAAGGGCCTAGAAGACTACCACACACATCATCCTATAACATCAACATAGAATAAAACAACTATTAATTGGCATAGAAGGATGCATACATAAAGTCCTAGGAAGTCAATATTAAATAAAACAACTCTTAAATATAATTCTAGAAACTAATTTAAAAAATATTGTAGTATTTTCTCCATTTGGGGACTAATTTGGGATCCATTCCATCTCTTTTTGGACTTTAATTTGGACCTTCAAATAGATGTAAGACTTGAAGAAAATATCTTCATTGGGCTTGAGATATTCTTCCATTATAAGACACTTTTTAATAGTATTAAGATGGTCTTCAAATTTCCTTGTTTGGGATCTTGTCAGGGGTCATCTTGGAACTTCCAAAGCTTCCTTAGTTGATATTGAGTTTTCATGGATGTCAAAAAATAGTTATGATGAGATTGAAGCATTGTTGAATCTTATGTCATCAAGAGATTAGGACTGGCAAGATTTAGGTAAGAGTTTTGCAGTACAGAAGGTTCCTGGGAAATTAGAGGTTGATGGTGTAGCCGCAATACGATCCGACATCAGTCAATTGGTAAATGTTATTATTACAACCCGAGTTTACACCTTGGATACGAACCATGGCATGGCATAACAAAAGTGTCCCCAATCAAATCATGGCATGGCATAACACTGCTATGATATGAGTTTCTAAATAAATTGAACGGAAACATAATTGGAATAATGAAACACTAGTTCTGAGTAACAAAATAATCGAAGTTAATTAAATACATATGAAATATAAAATTTAAGCACCAATCTTACACACTAACTGACTGTCTGTCCGAAAGCCTCTACTAAAAGATGAGTTGCTAAGATAAGCCCCCAACTAACTCTACGTCTGAAAAGCTAGAAAATCAATAGCTGACATTAAATCTCCGGCCCTCGAAAGATGAGGACCCACCACTGCCAAATGCTGAAAATGACCAAGAGAAAGTACTGAGTATGAGAGGTCATGAAATTTTATAATATAATCATGCTAAAAGAATATTATAAATAAACATGCTGAATAATATGAAATAACCTTGACTGAAATTATACATGCTGCAGATAAATGAAATTGAGAGTACTGAAAACTGGTAAAAATGATATAAGGTCATAAACATATTCTAAGATCTGAGACTAAACTGTACTGTGAGAGAGATTCTTAACCGACATATAAACACGTGAGCTAAACATGGAGTTTAATGTATACACCCCATCAAAAAGAGCCCACTGTACCTTGCCAGGGTATAGTGGCTGAGCTGTGTGATCACTGTCTGGGGCCCATTTGGGCTAATAACCTACAGTGGCACGTAGTTTTGGGAACCTGGATGCGCTGAAACCCAGCTAGCTCGGTGCTAAGTACTACTCCCAACTGAAATTCTAGTTATATCTAACTGGACTGATTAGCTCAAGCCTGATGTCTTAAAGCTAAGAACAACTTATCTGAAAGTGTCCTGAGAGCATAAGGGACCTGACAACTGAAGTTACTGAATTTAAATATAGATTGATAATGTAACACCCCAAAAGTTTCTTAGATCAGACCGAGGCTTATAACAGAATATAGAAGGAAAATAGTACCAGAATCAAACAACGAACCTCAGTACAGTTCGTTGTAAGGTCCAACGGGTCGTTAAAGGTGCTCGTTGTTTGGTAACCGGAGAACTGTATGAAATTTTCCAGAACCCACGAGGGGATTGTTCAAACCTTTGTATGGTACCACGACCCGTTGGATTGGGTCGTTCTTCTGTCAGTGTGTTGAACATTTCTGGCTAAGTTTAGAGCCGTTTTGGATATATGGGTAGACCAGAGCCTAGTGAAAATATGGAGACAAGGTTTTAGGATCAATTCCCTAGTATGACAAGTGCAATGGACGCATATTAATTTCATAAGGAACCTCTAGCACAAAGTTAAGTTGAGAGCTTTCTTATCGATTGAGTTTTTGTATAAGTTCTTATAAGGGTCAACTTCAATGAACATAGATCCCATCTTAAAAGTTGTTTTTGAGTGATTCAATATATCAAATTGAATCCCTTTGAGTTTTCTTTCCAACGCATCCGACCTTGCATCAATCAGAGTTTGGAGTAAAAGGTTATGACTGGTTTAGTGAAACAACACCAGACTTTGGACGGACCACAGTACAGGTCGTTGGTTGAAAGGACGACCCGTTGTTTATTCCTGTGGAATCCAACTTCTGAGAGATGGTCCAAAATCAGTCCAAAACCAATGGGGGGATTCAATGGTCCATTGGTTGATTCAACTGGCTGTTGTTTGGGGTCGTTGAATGAGTTTTAGAGTGTTTCGAAGGCAACAGGAGCAGCAACGACTGGACCAATGGCCGGTTGTTTCAAACAACGACCCATTGTATTGGTCGTTGGTTCTCTCAGAAAATTTTCCATATAGACAGTCCAGGGGCATTTTGGTAAAAATCCTATACTTCTAACTCTTATATGACGTCTCTTTGGGACTCCTAAGGGACAAATTAAAGGAGTTCTCCTAGTCTAACCTCTCAGTCTTTCCTAATCAACTCAGAAACAGATCGTAAGCAGACTTAGGAACTCCAAACTCTTTTCTCTCAAGGCTCAGGAACTAGGGTTCCTCTCCAAGGTGCAGAAGCTTCAAGATCTTTAGAAAGATCCTTCAACCAGGTATGTGGAAATTCTGCAAGGAGATTGTTCTCCCCTTGCGTCCCCCAGAAACCCTCTCTCAATTAACTTTCATTCCTAGCTTTGAACTTACGAAATTTAAGGTATTGTTGTTGTTCTGTGATTAATTCATGTAGAATCTGGTCTTATGTTAATTGTAGTTATTTTCCACCAACTGTTAATAAAAATGATGCTTGTTCCACCAACTTTAGAATTCAGCCATAACTATTGAAATGTCAGAAATTAGAATCCTGCTTAGGCTTTGATTCTTGAGAATTGTTTACATATTTCAGAGTTAGGGGCTTTTATAATTCTTGTATGTGTTAACAACTCAGTTACTTGTATGATATTCAGATTCAGTCTTAAAGTCTATATACTTTGTATTTTCTTGGAATTGTCAGTTCAGTTGCAGTCATAGTATTAGAATATTTCATTGTTAGTCAGAAATGTCAGCTGATCAGTTTGACTATAATCTTTTCCCGAAGTGTTAGTGGTGCCTCTCAATTATCAGACTCAGACTTAGATTTCAATTATTTGGTCCATTAAGCGTTCATTACATTCCAGTTATAGCTCTGACCAGCCCTCGAACCCCAGTTCAGTTGTCAGTTTGTTCTCTAGACGGTTACGACGCTTCCCGATAAGCAACTCTGACCAGTCTTAGAACTCAGTTTCCAAATCTGGTCCTATTAAACGCTCAGTGAACTCTCTGATAGTATCCCTGGGTCAGTATAGCCTTAGACCCCAGTATCGAGCTATCCACTTATTAGTAGTAGCAGTAATAGAATTTTCCAATAGGAGTAGGACTTAGCACTGAAAGGGCCGGGGTTCCAGCGCATCCATGTTCCAGAACTACGTTGCCGCCGTAGGTTTTATTTACTTGGCCTAACGGCCCCGTTTTGACAATGATTTTCACAGTCCGTGGCTTTATACCCTGGCAAGGTATATTGGGTCCTACCGACGGGGTGTGTACATCGGACTCCACGTCTACCTCACGTAGTTCCATGTCGATTATAGCCTCTCCCACTAGTCAGTATAGTTTGCCCTCAGATTCTTCAGTCCAGATCAGTTCAGTGTAGTATTACAGACTCAGTATTTCATACTTTGGACATGTTTATGACCATCAGCCAGGGTCACTTTGACCATCTCAATTTCTTATCAGTTGTATCAGTTTTCAACATTTCAGTTGGTCATTCCATGTTGTATCAGTCCAGTTACCAGTTCTACTAGTTCTCACTTACTCAATACATTAAAAGTATTGATGCATACTTTTATGCTATATCATATCATGATATAGCTGTAGGTTCTCAGACTCAGCACCGCTAGACGCCACTGTTCAGATTCTCCATCTCAGTGATCAAAGTGTGAGTCCTCATTATCCGAGGGCCTTATTTCTCATTTTAAGTCATATGTTAGTTTCACTTAGACTTAGAGTTAGCTGGGGGCTTGTCCCAGTAAATCCTCAGTTAGATGGCTTTCAGACAGACATGATTTTTCCAATTTTCCAGTATTATTCAAGTGTTTTAAAGTTTACAATTATAGACTTGTCTTTCATAAATGTTTTATGATCTTATTTTAAAAGTTCCGATGTGTATGTTAACTCAGAATTCTAGTGAATGATAGATCAGGGGTTGACTTGGGGTCACTTGTGGCTTCAAGTACCATGTTATGTCCCGGGTGTAGACTCGGGGCGTGACAGATAAAAGGGTCAAACTGATCAACTCACATTTTTGAAGAATAATAAGTAGACCTACAATATGAAAATACTAATTTTAACTTGAAACATTCATATAAAAAATTTATAGTCAGATAATAGCCCCAGAAAGTACAATTCAAAACCACCTTTTAAATCATATAAAGCTCAACCCAAAAGAAGACACACAAAAACTAGGGCTGGTAGTCATACTATAACGTTTAGATCAAGAATATGAAAATCACATGCTAGAATTATGGGAACTTGCAAAAATATACTACATTAACTGCACATGCATAATTTGTTTGAAAGAACCCTAACTCGTACTATAGAGAAGGTTTCTGAAGATGATTTTGGGGCACAAGGGTGAGAGAATTCCCTTGTTGAATCCCCACATACCTGTAGAAGAATCTTTGAGAAAAGCATCTGAACTCTGAGGAAGAGAAGAAGCCTTAGTTCTTTCTTGGAAAAGACTGTCTGAGTTTCTACATACTATTTTTGTAAGTTCGAGGGAGAACCAGAGGAATATATCGATTAATTCCCTTAATTCCACTCTAACTGCACCCCAATACGATCTGTTTAGGAATTAGGAGCTTAGAATTTTACAAGAATACCCCTGGGTAACCGTTTCAAAATTTGACTATCGAGATCTAATGGGCGTCATAATGAGTCATTGGTTGTGACCATGACTCATTGGTGCTAGTCATTGTTTTTGGACTAGAAATTTCTCTTCTCTGAAATTCTTACAACGGATGATGCGACAACTCATTAGTGGATACAACGGGTCATTGTTTCTAATCGTTGCCAATGAAGGAAATTTTGAATAGTTTCTGGGATTGAACTACGGATGAGAACAGTGACTCTTTAGATGGAACAACGAGTTGTTGGTTCCACTTGTTTTCACTGGAAGGGTTTTGAACAAGTTCTGGATATCCCCCAAAGGACAGAGTGAACGATCCATTGGCTGAAACAAAGGGTTGTTGTTTCTAATCATTTTCATTGGGAGAAGTTAAGTACTTTTTGGATTTCCATTCAATGGCTTCATAAGATGAGTCATTACATCAAGCAACGACTCTTTGTCTGGTTCATTATTTGAAAGAAAGATTTAATAGGTTTCTGGACTGGGGTACAACGAGCAATAGGAAGACTCATTGCTTTATACAATCAGTCATTCTACGGCTTGTGGGTACCTGGGATGAAATTTGCAGGAGCTTACAACGACTCTTCTAACAGGTCATTGTTCTTGACAACGACTCATTGGTTGAGTCATTCTGAGGCAAGATTTTCTGATTTCTTTCTGGTTTTTCATGTCAAGTCTGGAGTTTAGTCTTAGGAAGTTTTGGGGTGTTACAATATCTCCCACTTGGGAACATTCATCCTCGAATGAAGGCTAAGTAAGTTGAAAGACTGGGGAAAGAGCTGCAATCCCGAACTGAAGACTATAAATTTATTACTGAAGAAGTGACTGACTACGAATTGAGATAAATATACTAATTGAATTTATGCAACTAGGGTACATATTAAAACATGAATAGAGTTGAAGGGTATGAAACTGAATATAGCACTAAGGAGAAATTTAGTACTTGATGTTGAAGCTAAGCTGGAAGGGAATACGTGAGGATATTTAGCCATTATATATGTTTTTGCTTCCCACGTATCTCCCTCAACTTACTGGTTCCTCCATAAAACCTTTACTGAAGTGACCTCCTTGTTCCTCAGCTTACGAACCTGATGGTATAGGATCTAAACTGGAACCTTTTCATAAGGGAGATTGTCCTTTACACCAACACTCTCTAAAGGTACTACTGAGGTTGGATCACCAACGTATTTCTATAACAAGGACACATGAAAGACTGGGCGCACCAATACTAACTCCATAGGCAAATCTACCTCATAAGCCACATTTCCAATCGTCTTAAGATTTTGTAAGGACCGACATATCTAAGACTGAGCTTTCCTTTCTTCCTGAACCTCATCACACCTTTCATAGGTGAAAATTTTTAGATATACCCAACCATCCACTGCAAAACCCAGCTCCCTTCTCCTTATATCTGCATATGATTTCTGTCAGCTTTAAGTTGTTTTCAGCCATTCCCTGATAAGTTGAACCTTTTTCATGGCCTGATGCACCGAATCAGGTCTTACTAAGGTAGCTTAACCAACCTTAAACCAACCTATAGGAGATCTATACCTCCAACTATATAATACCTCAAACGGGGCCATCTGAATACTGGAGTGGTAGCTATTGTATGCAAACTCGATGAAAGGTAGGTAATCATCCCAACTGCCCTTGAAATCGATCAGGCAAGCCCTCAACATATCCTCCAAAGTCTGAATGATATACTCAGCCTGTCCATCATTCTGTGGGTGGAAAGCTGTGTTGAGCTTGACATGAGTACCAGGTCCTTTCTTAAATGATTTCCAAAAATGTGAGATGAACTAAGTACCCCTATTTGAAATGATGGACAAGGGAACTCCATGCAATCTGACTAAGTTCCAGATGTATAGTCTAGTATAGTACTCTACTAAATCTGTGGTCTTAACTAGTAGAAAATACGCTGACTTAGTCATCCGGTCTATAACTACCCAAATTGAGTCATATTATCGGCGTATATAAGGTAGACCTGTAAGAAAGTCCATGTTCACTTCTTCCCACTTTCAAGTAGGAATGTTATTATCCTGATTTGTACCCCTAGGTCTCTGATGTTCAAGCTTGACCTATTGGCAATATGGACACTTAGCCACGAATTCTGTAATATCCTTTTTCATACCATTCCACCAGTAGACTTCCCGTAGATCATAAAACATCTTGGTGGCACCTGGGTGGATAGAGTACCTAGTGTTGTGAGCTTCAGGTAGTATCCGCTGTCTCAAATCATCTACATTGGGAGCACCTAACCTGCCCTGGTAACGATCCACCTCTTTCCTTAAGACTGCTTCCTTCAACTTGAGTAGAATTGGGTTTTCATCCTGCTTCGACTTAACCTCCACCATCAGGGAGGATTCTGATCCAATCTGGACTACAAGTCCACCTTCTGCTAAATCAACAAACTGGACCCCTAACCAAGCCAATCTGGGAATATCCTTTGCAGTTCCATTTTACCCTTCTCAACATGAGCAACACTCCCCTTAGATATCTTGCGAAGGGAATTAGACACTACATTGGCCTTGCCTGGGTGATACAACACACTCATGTCATAATCCCTTAATAATTCTAGCCATATTCTCTGATGCAAATTCAGGTCCTTCTGACTGAACAGATACTGTAGGCTTTTGTGGTCAGTAAAAACATCCACATAAACCCCATAAAGGTAGTGTCTCCAAATTGTCAAAGAAAATACCACCGCTGCCAGCTCAAAATCATGAGTCAGATAGTTTTTCTCATGAACCTTGAGCTGTCTAGAAGCGTAAGCTATGGCTTTGCCATGCTGCACTAGAACACAACCAAGGCCAACTATGGAGGCGTCACAATAGATCACAAACTCGTGTGAACCTTCTAGCAGAGTCAGAACTGGGGCTGTAATGAGTCGAGTCTTCATCTCCTGAAAACTCTACTCATATGCATCATACCACTGAAATTTCATCTTCTTTTGAGTTAGTCTGGTCAAAGGAGAGGCATTGGAGGAGAACTCTTCTACGAACCGTCTCTAATAATTGTCTAGGACCAAGAAACTCCTGATGTCTGTCAGAGACGTGGGTCTTAGCCAATCCCTGACTGCCGCTATCTTTTGAGGATCCACTTGAATACCCTCAATGGAGACCACATGACCGAGGAAGGCAACTGATTTCAACCAGAATTTGCACTTGCTAAATTTAGCGAATAATTGGTAGTCCCTAAGGGTCTGTAACACTATCCTTAGGTGATCTGCATGTTCCTTCTCTATTTTGAGTAAACCAGAATATCATCTATAAAGACAATAACGAATATGTCCAGGTACGTGTTACACCCCGTAAATTCTTAACATTTAGATGGCCTATTCGCATGTTGGTTAAGAGTTTTAGAATGCCATATGTGCTAGAAAAATGGCCCGGGGAGAGACCGAACAAGTGCCAAGTTGGAGTGTCGCAAGGCAAATGACTTATAAATCGCATTCGACAAATGCGACTTAAGGGCCCCAAGTATATAAGTCCCACTTCGGTTTTTAAGTGATAATTATCAATATTTCCAGTGAGTAAACCAGAGAACAGTAGAGAAAAGAGAGGATGAAGGTTTCCATTAAAATTCCTTCCGTTTACGTTGTTAAAAGCAGTCCAAACACAAATTAACTTCGGGTAGCGAAGTATAAAGCTACAGGGAGCATTCCTACCGAGTTAGTTTCGTGAAATTCGGCAGGCGAATCGTCATCCTACCGAGCTAAGGTTAGTGGAATTGATCCAAATTAGTGTCAATACACTCCTATCCCTAAAGTGAGTATTTCTCCCTTCTAGGCTTCCGAGAAATAGCGAGTTTTCGGCTATTTTTCAATAAGTCAAAATTTGGACAGTATATATATTCAAAGTAGTGTTTTCTTCCAGAATATTGATGAATTTAGTTTTATTTGCTATGAATATGAATGCAGTTGGAAGAAATAGCTGGATATTGGCCGAGTTACGCCAATTAGTCAAGAAGTCGGCAACTAAGGTAAGTAAAGCCAGTTTCTTCGGCAAGATAGTAATTCTAGTATAGTAAAATAGAATAAATTCCAGAAGAACGTTTCAAAGCCAAAGTATTATGCCCAGTGTGAATTCAGTAAGCATGCTTGAATAATTATTATGTCATATTCAGAACAAAAGTCAGTAAATTAGTATCAGACAGCGAGATATTATTCCAGACTCAGTATAACTCAGTATCAGATTTAGTATAATTTAGCAAGGGATTTGGAATAGAATATCAGAACATGGATAGTATTATCAAATTTAATATATATGTTATATGTGATTATTGTTGTTTGTAGAGACCTGATTGTTCTATGTTGGGCACCCTTAGAGCTTCTTTGCCGCCCTAGGGTTAATAGCCGTGTCGACTCGCCCGCCAGAGGGTGAGGATACGTCACTCCAAGGAGTGGCATGTCGTCAGCCAGAGGAAGAAGAAAGGATGCAGCATTCCCCATAGCGGGCTGATCAACATTATTGCATACCCCTGTCGAGCGCTTGCGCCCAGGGCACAAATTACAGATTATAGATCAGAGATCCCAGATTACAGTTTACAGGAGTCCTCCCGACTCAGATACAACTATAGTTAGGGGCCCAGAGAGCCTAAGTTGCATACCCAGGGGGACGGCGGGATGCTCATAGTTACTAGATGAGTGGAGTGAATTGTTATTTTTGGATGGCGACCCAGGTAGGGGTATATAGATTGCATGTTGATTGGTACCTTCCGGCTTATGGGGGCTGGTATAGGTTCTTGTATGCTATATGTGTTATTTATTAAATTGGTAGATAGCAGGATGCCGCATTGAAAGGTATGATTCTCACCTTCTCTCCAGTACAGTTAAGCTTAGTTTAGATTCTTCCATCCCAGACAGTCTTAGCCATCTTCTGTTATTCAGTAACTATTAGTATTACTGTCTATTTTTAGTTATGTTTAGTTATTGCTTTGCATAATCGGTACCAGTGGTACTGACGCCTGTTTGGGGGCGCTGCAATACTTGCCTGCAGGTACTCATAGACGAGGAGCCAATCCCTCGTAATTCTAGCCAGCACACAGAGTCATCAGCTCCTGTCATTCGGAGCTTGACAGTTAGAGGTTTATTCCTTTTCTTTTGTTGTATAGTACGGGTAGGTCGGGGCCCTGTCCAGACCATCTTATTATCATTCTTAGAGGCTTGCAGATTGTATATTCACTGTGGTTTTTTGTACCGGTCGTGTGAGGCCGTGTCTATGTTTTAGTTTTTTTATGATGGTCGTGTGGGGCCTTATTCAGTTAATAGTTGGTGACCTTGCCGGTCACAGAGTAGTTTAGCATTTGATTCAGCATTTCAGTGAAACTAGTCAGCATGGTAGCTTTGTCGGCCCGTATAGGTTCCTTTATACTACTGTTGTTCTGGTTAGCTGTTGTTTTCTTACAGGTGGCTATAGGCCTAGTCGGCCGGAGGCTGTATTTACAGCCATTATATAGCCCGTTGGTTCCATGAACCCAGAGTTAGAGCCAGCGTAGCACCAAAAGTGCTTAGGCTCAGTAGTCCAGCAGTGCAGGTCTTAGTAGGGCACCAGGTGCCAGTCATGCCTCCCAAGGCGAGGCGTGACAGTACGACTTGAATACCCTTTTCATCAGATTCATAAAAGCTGCAGGAGCATTGGTTAATCCAAAAAACATAACTACGAAATTGTAGTGACCATACCAAGTTCTGAAGGCTGTTTTCTAAATGTCACATTCCCTGCCCTTGAGCTGGTGGTATCCTAATCTGAGATCTACCTTGACAAAAACAATTAGCTCCTTGAAGTTTATCGAACAATTCATCAACCCCGGGTAAGGATACTTGTTCTTGACTGTGACCTTGTTTAGCCGATGATAGTCAACACACATTCCGAGTGTATCGTCTTTCTTTCACATGAATAGGACTAGGGCACCACATGGAGAGATGCTGGGTCCGATGATGCCCTTACCTAGAAGTTCTTTCAACTGTTCCTTTAATTCCTTAAGATCAAGCTGAGACATTCAGTCATGAGGAATAAAGATAGGTTGGGCATCTAGGAGAAGGTATATGCCGAAGTCTATTTTCCTCTCGGGAGGGACTTTCGAAAGATCTTAGGAAAACACATCGAGGAACTCATTTACAATTGGAACTGACTGAAGTATTCGGGTCTAAGAACTAGAATCTTTGAACCTAACCAAGTGATAGATGTACCCCTTAGCAATCATTTTCCTAGCCTTAAGGTGTGAAATGAGGCGTTGAAGTACTACCCTTCCACTCTAGGACTGTTTCATTAGGAAACTAGAATCTAACAACCTCGGTTCTATAGTCAACTGAGGCATAGAAAGAATGTAACCAGTCCATGCCAAGAATGAGGCCGAAGTCGACCATATCTAACTCTACTATATCAATTGTGGTGACTTTACGTAACACTATGACCAGACAATCCCTGTACCACCGGCTAGCTATAATTGACTCACCAACTGGAGTAGAAACTGAGAATGTCTCTAAGAGAATTTTGGGAATAATATCAAACTGGACAGTAATGTAGGAGTAACCCAAGAAAGTGTGGCTCTTGAATCTAGTAAAGCATAAACATCTGCTTAAAAGAGATGTAACATACTAGTGACTGTTCGGGTTGTACGTGATGGGTATATAGCTACACACAAGTGCACGTGGTCGAACAAGTAGTAAAGTGGCTTAAGTAAGCCAAGTATCGATCCCACAGGGACTGGGCTAGGGTAACAATGTAATCAAGTGTCAATAAACTTTAACTCTAAAAATGCAGACAATAGTGTGAAGAAGAGTTTGATATGTTGGTTTCTAGTTTTATACTAAGTCTAACACGATTATATAATTTGAGTCTGAACTATGAATACGAGCATGCTGAGGTTAAATGAACATGTAGAGAAACGAATTATCAATACAATTTGGTTAATCTTTCCTCCGGTTGCTAGTCAAGAATTATTGCCAATGGATTAAAACTCTCGTATTTAACCCAACTTAAGAAGCATGAACCGTCCACCTACATTTCTGTGATAAAATGAAATTCATATTCTAGCCCTACAAAACTGATTCCTTAATTGACTAATACGACTTTCAGGTATATTTCTATCCTGAAGGTAAATCAATTCTCAATTTTTCCAAAATAAGAAAAAATCATATCCTATCAATTCACAACTTTCCAATTTCTTGCTCTCTCGAGTGAAACCGGACTTTTTAGATATACATTAACATTGGCCACACATTAATGCAGTAAGAACAAGAATCAATAGAACAACCATGGAAGAAAAGATGAAAAACCAATTGATCAATAATTATATTTCAATACAATTATTCTTAACCTCAGCAAGAAGAGGATTTAGCCACTCATTTGTGGATTAAACATCGTTAATTGAGTGTTAATCATACAAGTAATTGAAATAAAGAAGAAGGAGATAGAGAAAAACCTTGAGATTTTCGTCCCCACAACTGCCTGTAACCCACGTTCTTTCTCCACCAAGTCAGAATAATTAAAAATGAACCTAAGTGTTCTATTTATACTTGTGGGAATTTTTCCTGGAATAACAAGCAACGTGTCCGGAGTGCATCGCGGAGCACTGCCTCCATGACACGCCACCGACGCGGACCCTTACTGGAATTTAGTCGTCCAGGTACTTAGGCCCAACGTGGCACAACGTGCAACGCGGGGCTAGGCCAACGTACCACGGCCCCAACGTGCACCTCCACTGGAAATAGGCATAATTTCACCATACAGGCAGAATGCATCCGCGATGGCAACGTGACACGGCTCCATCGCGGAGCCCCTTTAATTTGTGCCTTCAAGTGCTTTTTCCTTTGCTAGTGTCCGAGTCCAATCCCGATCTTTCCCAACATGCATCTTAGCTCCATAACTTTATATTTTTTCTGCAAAACAAAGCTAATCATGTTGGTTAGTATAAATTCACATTTTATTACAAATCACATGAGAATGTATAAACATTGATAGATAAACAAGGCAAAATTGACACATTTGAGTATCACTTGGGCATATAAATTTGCCCAAGATCACTTACCCCACACTTAAATCCTTGTTCGTCCCCAAACAACAATCTTACACCTCATGCAATTTACACCCCATCCTGGCTACTTTGGCTCGACAATTCAAGCTACGGTCATACCAATTATTTAATACAGCAAATCATCAAGAAAACACGCATGGTCCTATCAATACAATGACCTTCAACACATTAAGACCTCCTAGACTCAAGAATCGACTCTCGATATTGGCAAACTCATACAAATCAGCTGATCAAGATATCCGACACGAAATTTAATCTCTAGTCAAGCATGTGCCCTCACAACACAAGAGAATTTTCCCCTTTTTAATAACTTGAACTCAAAAGATTACATGCAGGGGCATATAAACACAATTTCGCTCTCTCTCCCAAAAGAATTCACATGCATCATGTCATGAACCATAGGCTTGCCTTTAGTGTATTACTCCACTAATATGAGGAAATGTGATGTAGGATCACGTAGGACTTAACGGGTTGTAATGTAAGCTACGGAACTAGTAAATATTGGGCTAACCAATAATAGCCACTGGCATCCCTAAGCACTTTTTCAATACATCTCATCAACTTCATGGGCATTGTTTCTTCCTTCATCCTCCCATTCTTGAAGTCTGTCTTTATTTTGACCCATATCTTTAAGTACACTTGACTCAATAACAAAGATTATTTATACATCTTCATTATATTTAATTTATAACAAGTGCACCTTCGACCTTTTCTTTCCTTTCATCACTCTGCTTTTCTTTTCTTTTCACCATTCTCACTCTTTGACACTGTGGGAAAATTATTTTCTTTTCTTAAGCGCTTAAGAGTTTTGGATCAAATTCACGGATAATGAAAAGAAGGGGTTAAACTTGGTTTACACCTTTTTGACAAAAGAAAAATAATAGGCTAAAGGCTCAATGGGCTAACTAGGGTGTACATTCAAGGTGGGTACGATAATGAAAAAGAGAAACTTTCGGTTAAAACAAAGAAATACCTACATCCTTTCCTACAATACACGTCCTTCATTTAGTTTCGTACACACACCAGGCAAGTTCTAGACACTTCACAATAGCATGGAAGAAACGAAACCTCACTATACGCTAATTTCACATGCTCAACTCAAGACATATTCACAGACTCTTCAATCAGCTAATTACAAGAATTCAAACATTAAGCCTCAATCACACTGAATCGACTCTATGGCCTAGGTATCTCAACATATTTACAAAGTTGCATGCTTTCATACGAATCACCTTTGCATTTTCAATATCATGTACAACACGCAACCCAAATTTCGCAACCATAAAGTAACGACAGGTTTAGGATACAATCAACAAAAGAAAAACACAAAACTAAAAGATAAAATGAACAAAAGAAATCTACTCCTGACGACTACATTTCCCTTAAGACGGTCGTCATCCATCCATCATAGGGTATGGTCACTAACTACGACTTCGGTTCAATGGGACTATTCTCGGTAAAAGAATCGAAAACAAATGCTGAGAAACCCAAAAATTTAAAAATTCATAAAAAAAAAATTTTAAAATATCGATCATTTCGATAAAACAAAAATATGTACAAAACCAGCTAACAACATTCAACAGCACACAACAGCTTCACATTAATTACAATACAAAACATAAATATCACAATCACAGGGTCACACTTTTTTCACAGGCACGATAACAGAACAGAAACATACATTAAAAACAACAGCAACCAACACCTAACTACTCCCACCCCACACTTAAATCGAACACTGTCCCCAGTGTTCACAAAAATTAGCATAGCACAAGAGTGGGTGGTGAAACTCCCTGATAAATCAAAGTATTCCACTTCTTCATCAGGTGCTGCTGCCGCGTCTCCCATGTATGAATTACCCCCATCGTCATCATCTGACTCCACATTGGAGTCATCATGATGTGTCTCCTCATTTGTGGGGACATCATCATCCGTGGGCTCCACAAAAGCTGGCCCCACTCGGCATAGAGCCCTGGCATTTTCGCCAAAAGAGTAGTCTAGCTCGAGCTGCCACAGCTCCTCTTCTATTGCCAGCCTCCCGCCTATTCGCAGCTGGAGCATCTGCATCCCGTACATACGAGCCATGTACTGATCATCCGAGCATGTCGCTCGGCTAGTGTAAGAACTGGCCCGTGAGTGGTGTCGGGTGCCTTAGTTTTGGTGACATCTAAGGCCCGTCGCTCCATCTGCGGGATGTAGTCAAGGGCCTCTTCCTCAATATCCAGGCCCCTCAGGAACGTGGTGAGTAATCCACCAAACCCGTACCTGTGCCCTTGATGCAAACGGGCTCTCTTCATGGCGGAGATAATCACCTCCCCCGCGTTGATCTCCAGCCCTTTCATCAGGGCGTATACCAAGCATACACGATCCCGGGTTACATCTGTCATATGCACCCCCGGGATTAGGCAGGAACAAACAATCTTCAGCCATATCCTAGCTTCCCTGTTCATCTGTGAGTAGGGCAAGGTCTGATGGTAGCCCCTCTCCTTATGCCTGCTCCAACGTGTTGTAGACCGGGTTCCACACAAAGTGCGTCTGATGTCTACATATGGTGGAGTGATATTCAGATGTCGAAGCACATGGGCGTCTGTGTCCCGCGCCCCTAAGATAGCATTAAGGTGGTGGGGCTCAAAAGTGACTATTTGCCCCCTTATCTTGATGGTGTGACTTCTGAGTGTCGGGTTCCAGTTGGCGTAGAATTCCCGAATCAGGTACAGGTTGCATTCCTTGGGCTCTTCAAAGATGAATTTCAGCCTGGCTGCCTCGATCCTGTGGACAATCCTGGGGAACTCCTGTGCCAATGGTTCCCTGTCAATGTGTTCTTCGGGGAAGTATTTGCTTTCCTTATGCTTCGTGTACCATTTCTTCCCCTCCTCTGTCACCCATCTGGTTCCATATTGACGGCGTTGGCCGCGTGGAACCGCTGGTGCTGCTGGGACTGCTGTTCCCAGTCTGGTTCTTTTTCTTCCGGTGCCTGATGTTGATGCGCCTTTTCCCTTGTCTTGCCTGCTTGCCATTGTTCCTGTCAAACCAAACAGACAGTCCCAATGTCATTCCAATTAAAATTATCTTCGACTAAGGTTGGGTTAAGCTAGGCTACCCCACACTTGGTCTTTAGCCAAAATCACAACATTACGGCAAGATCATACTTATTTTCACAAACGAACAACAAAACATAACAAATATGCTTAGTACATTTAGAGAATTCGACGGTATACATTCTATGTACTACTCAGACTTCGTACATCTAGTCACAATCATTACCTATCGATAACATTTCATCCCATAGCACTTAGCACGGAGAAACAAAAGAAAAATTTAACTACATGAACCTATACAATTCACCCATTTCTTGCATCTCACAATTTAGTTACCCCGAAAATCCATCGGTCTTTTACCATATTAACAGTTAGCACAACAAACTCATCTCACCCAACATACACAACCCAGCAAGAAATTCAAAGTTTAACTAAATTTTCCCTTTTTAAACTCAAATTCAAGCCCTAGCTATGATTTTACAAAAATTCGATTAAGCTATGTAATTATCGAGTTCAGGCAATCACAATGATACTCCGAACGTCAATCAACAATAATTCAATTGAATTTTAGCTTAATTTCTACTTAGGGCAAGTTTTCCTCACTTCCTAAGTTAAAAATCGGGAAAAATAAGGTAAGAAATGAGATGAAGTTAACAAACATACCTTAAATTCGATGATATCGAAGAAAAGTTGATAAACTTGAACTCCTAGGCCGTGTCACGTTGTGGAAGGGGGGGGGGGGATTTCGGGTTTTTTGTCTCGGAGGAGGTGAGGAAAGGGGAAAAAATGAGGGAAAATCGGGGTAAAAGGGGGGGTTTTTCGCGCGGATCACCCGGCGACCCGGTGTGACCCGTCGCGAAATACACCTCAATGTGTCACGGAGGGTAACGTGGAGCATGCCCTCCGTGACACGGAGCCATCGCGCAGGTGTTCTGGAATTTGTAAAAATTCTAGAATTACCTTCAACGTGTCACAGAGGTTAACGCAGAGGCCCTCCTCCGTGACACGGAGCCATCGCGTGGGCTCACTGTTTTTCCACTTTTTATTATTTTTCATACCTTGGTTTTTCCTTTGTGATCCTTTGCATATTTATCCTCCGTTCAACCTGAAATTCATCTCACAACAAGAAATTGGTTAGAATTATAGGTTTCAATTAAAATCAAAATTTTTTTTAATTATTTTTTTTCTTTTTTCTTTTTCTACGAAATCTAATAAAATATTACACCGAAATTTCACGGGTTGCCTCCCATGCAGCACCTGGTTTACCGCGCGGCTCGACGTCCTTAAGCTCAGTCATCTTCTAGGGTGACGGACGTTTTCTCTCAACCACCGTCCTCACCCCAGTAGTTCTTACATCGCTCCGGTGTTTTTCCCAATATCTCTCGTGACTCAACTATCTGGGCAACATCCACTCGATCAATCACGTTGATCACCGAGAGTTCCTCGTACACAGCCGGGAGCTTGGTGGCCTTGTATACATCAAACACTTTCACCTTGTCGTGTGCTCGCATAGTTAGCTACCCTGCAGCTACATTAATCAGCGTTTTCCCGGTCGCCAAGAAAGGACGTCCCAAAATAAATGGGACTTCTACGTCTGGCTCAAAATCCAGCACGACGAAATCTACCGGGAAGATAAGGGAGCCCACTTGCACCAGCACGTCCTCCACAATGCCATCAGGTCTGGCTAAGGACCGATTCGCTAATTGCAAGATCACTGTTGTTGGTCCAGGACTCCCTAGACCCAACTTCTTGAATACCGAAGACGGCATCAAATTAATGCTCGCTCCCAAATCACATAATCCGCGAGCTCGAATACTCTGCCCAATTGTAATTTGTATAGTAAAGCTCCCAGGGTCCTTGAGCTTTTTGGGCTACCGGTTTTGTATCCGGGAAGTGCACTCCTCTGTGAGAGCCACCGTAACATACTCAGTCAACCGACTTTTGTTCGCCACGATGTCCTTAATATACTTTGCATACTTTGGCACTCCCTGCAAAACATCAACAAGAGGTAAGTTAATATGTACCTGTATCAGCACCTCCATGAATTTCTTGAAACACACCTCCTCCTTGTGTTTCTTTAATCTTTCAGGGAACGGGGGTGGTGGTCTTTCTGGTTCAGCCTCCTTTTTCTTCCCCCTTTCATCACTTTGCTCCCTCTCAACTTTTGCTGCTCCCGATTGTTGAGGTGGTCTTTCTGGTTCCACCTCTTTAAGCTGCAAACCACTCCTTGTGGTTACTGCATTCACTTGCTTGGGGTTGGGATCCGTGTTGCTCGGGAATCCTCCTCTAGGCCTGGTGTTTTGGGCTCCAGCAAATTGCCCAAATTGATACTCCAGTGCCTTAGTAGCTAACTGGTTGTTCTTTACCTCGGCTGCCAATTTCACATAGTCAGCCTGCAATTGAGCTTGGTTAGCTATCATTGTCTTGAACATCTCCTCAATGCTGGGTGATGGTGGTGGAGGAGGTGCATTGTTGCTTCTATATTGTGCCTGATAGTTTTTCTGCCCTCCTTGATTCCTCTGCGCCCCCTGACTCGAACTATGCCCTTGATGGTTGTTGCTACCCCAAGAGAAATTCGGGTGATTCCTCCAGTTGGAATTATAGCTGTTGCCATACTGTAGGTGGTTGTTCCTCTGTACATTTCCCACAAAGTTCACCGAATCAGGATTTGCTCCACAACACTCAGCTGAGTGCTCACTACTCCCGCACACTTCACACCAAATCTGCTGCACTACATTCACTGGGGCTTGAGTCTGATTCATGGTCATGTTACTGAAGTGGGTGTTGAGTTGATTCTGTAAAGCAGCTATCTGTGCAGCAATAGCTGTAAAACCATCCACTTCTAGGACTCCTGCTGCTTTCCTTGTTCCTCCTCTTGATGAATCAGCATTCCACTCCGGATTTCCCTGCAAAATACGATTTAACAAGGTATACAGCTCCTCATAAGTTTTCTCCAATGCTTCTCCCCCAGCTGCTGAGTCTAGCAAGATTTTTGTGTGGGGTTCCAAACCCTCTATAAAAGTGTGCACCAGCACATCATTGGATTGGTGGTGATAAGGACAATCCCGCAACATAAACTTGAATCTCTCCCAAGCCTGATATAGATTCTCTCCCTCTCTCTGTTTAAAATTTAGAATTTGACTTCTAAGTCTTGCTGTTTTACCGGATGGAAAAAATCGTATCAAGAATTTCCTTGCAAGATCATCCCATGTAGTAATAGAATTAGGTGGCTCAGCTTTCAACCACCTCTTGGCTTCTCCCAAAAGTGAAAATGGGAACAATGTAAGCCTGACATAATCTGATGACACTCCAGCGGGGATGTAAGTGTCACTTATCTCTAAAAAAATTTGGAGATGCTGTTGTGGATCCTCATGAGGGAGACCTGTGAACTGCCCGCTGGTGTGCAGCAATTGCACCATGTTTTGTTTGAGCTCAAACCTCCCTCCTGGCTCAGGTTTGCGGATGCTAGATGTGACATTGTTAGCATGTGGGATTGCCACCTCGCGAACCGGCCTAGCTGCCATTTCCTCGGGCACTAACATTGCCCTTACAACTGGTGGATTCTGTTGTTGCTCCATGATTGTTCGTCTGAGCAACTGCAGCTTTTTCTCTAGAGCTTCTCTCCTTTGACGATGAAATTGTCTTTCAGGCTCTAAATATGAGTCCACCAGCTCCTTGTCTCTTGCCAGTGTTCAACAAAAATTAGTATCTGCAAAATACAGGCTAAGACCAAGTTGTCAACACTAAGAAGAAATCGTAAACTAACACTTAAGAAAAATTTACCAATTGCCAGTCCCCGGCAATGGCGCCAAAAACTTGTTCGGGCTGTACGTGATGGGTATATAGCTACACTCAAGTGCACGTGGTCGAACAAGTAGTAAAGTGGCTTAAGTAAGCCAAGTATCGATCCCACAAGGACTGGGCTAGGGTAACAATGTAATCAAGTGTCAACAAACATTAACTCTAAAAATGCAGACAACAGTGTGAAGAAGAGTTTGATATGTTGGTTTCTAGTTTTATACTAAGTCTAAAACGATTATATAATTTGAGTCTGAACTATGAATACGAGCATGCTGAGGTTAAATGAACATGTAGAGAAATGAATTATCAATACAATTTGGTTAATCTTTCCTCCGGTTGCTAGTCAAGAATTATTGCCAATGGATTAAAACTCTCGTATTTAACCCAACTTAAGAAGCATGAACCGTCCACCTACATTTCTGTGATAAAATGAAATTCATATTCTAGCCCTACAAAACCGATTCGTTAGTTGACTAATACAACTTTCAGGTATATTTCTATCCTGAAGGTAAATCAATTCTCAATTTTCCCAAACTAAGAAAAGTTCATATCCTATCAATTCACAACTTTCTAATTTCTTGCTCTCTCGAGTGAAACCGGACTTTTTAGATATACATTAACATTGGCCACACATTAATGCAGTAAGAACAAGAATCGATAGAACAACTATGGAAGAAAAGATGAAAAACCAATTGATCAATAATTATATTTCAATACAATTATTCTTAACCTCAGCAAGAAGAGGATTTAGCCACTCATTTGTGGATTAAACATCGTTAATTGAGTGTTAATCATACAAGTAATTGAAATAAAGAAGAAGGAGATAGAGAAAAACCCCGAGATTTTCGTCCTCTCAACTGCCTGTAACCCACGTTCTTGCTCCACCAAGTCAGAATAATTAAAAATGAACCTAAGTGTTCTATTTATACTTGTGGGAATTTTTCCCGGAATAACAAGCAACGTGTCACGGAGTGCATCGCGGAGCACTGCCTCAGTGACATGCCACCAACGCAGACCCTTACAGGAATTTAGTCGTCTAGGAACTTAGGCCCAACGTGGCACGGCGTGCAACGTGGGGCTAGGCCAACGTGCCACGGCCCAACGCGCACCTCCACTGGAAATAGGCATAATTTCACCATCCAGGCAGAATGCATCCACGATGGCAGCGTGACACGGCTCCATCGCAGATCCCCTTTAATTTGTGCCTTCAAGTGCTTTTTCCTTTGCTAGCATCCGAGTCCAATCCCGATCTTTCCCAACATGCATCTTAGCTCCATAACTTTATATTTTTTCTGCAAAACAAAGCTAATCATGTTGGTTAGTATAAATTCACATTTTATTATAAATCACATGAGAATGTATAAACATCGATAGATAAACAAGGCAAAATTGACACATTTGAGTATCACTTGGGCATATAAATTTGCCCAAGATCAGTGACTACATCAGGTGAATTCTCTTGGTCCTGACGGGAGGATAAAGCATAGAAGTGGTTCTGTCATTGACCACCACTAGTAACCGAGGTAGTACCCTGCCAAGCTGAATGACCTGGCAGAGCTGTCGATGTGGTGGACTGAACCTTCCCCCGTCCTGCGGACAGGCAAACTCTCAACCTGTGACCTAGTTGGCTGCAACCAAAACAACCCTACTTGCCAATACGAAATTCACCTGGATGGTTCTTGCAACACTTAGAACATACTGAAAAAGTGTGACTGCTGGAGACATGGGGTGGAGAACAGAACTTTCAAAGGCCTCAGAATAACTTTCAACGTAATCAGGGTCAGCAACCTAATAGCTCATTAAAGGAGACTATGAAATAGTGGATGAGTTAGAAGATGTAGATTGTTAATGAGATGTAGAAATTGATTCATGAGCTTGATCATAAAATAGGTCAGTTGGTAATACAGTAGACAACCAAGCCTCGAGGAGCAATACCAAGCAACCAGAGAAAAACCCTAAGAAGAATATTAGTACAATTTTCCTGCGCAGAGGGAAAGAGTTGGGGGGAAGAGATACCAAAAGGCAGAAAATAAGATGCAGAACTTGAGCCAAAACATACTGCAGAGCCAAAGCATAGCGTTGGTGAGCCGAGTAGTGAGCAACATGTCGCTGTGGAGTCTAGTCCACCTTCTCCATTTCCATAAATATTCTGGAAATAGAAAGCAGACGCAGCATACAAGAACTTTCTGGAAATCCGAAAGCAAGTGCACATGAACATATCATTGTTGGAGCTATTGCATAAGGTCTCAAGATACACCAAATATTTGAAGGATATTATGGCTAATAAAATGCATCTAACTGAGTTTGAAATAGTAGCTTTGACAGAAGAATGTAGCTCACAAGTGAAGAATAAGATACCACCAAAATTAAAGGATCCCGGGAGCTTCACTATTCCAGTTATTGTCGGAGATCGTGAGGTAGGTTTAACATTGTGTGATCTAGGTGTAAGCATAAATATCATGCCCGTATTGTTGTTTAAAACCTTAGGTTTATGTGAGCCACGCCCAATCACAATAACTCTGCAGTTGGAAAATGGGTCCATTACCTACCCCAATGACATTATTGAAGATGTGCTTATAAAAGTGGGGTCGTTTATCCTTCTAGTTGACTTCATCATTCTTAATTATGAGGATGATGAAGTAGTGCCCATTATTTTAGGGAGAGGATTTCTAGCTACTGCAGTGCTGTGATAAGGGTAAAGTTAGGAAAAATGTCCATGACTGTTGATGGTAAAGAAGTAGTGTTTGACATGTTCAAGGTAGCTAGACTACCTCCACATTATGAAGAGCTAAAAGCAATCACCATGGTGGAACCTCAAATGTCTGATGTAGCAATGGAGCAATATCTGTTACATACGAATCCACTAGAAAGGGTTCTAGTCTACGACAAGGAATAGGTAAACAATCCAGAGAGCATAGAGTGTCTGAGTATCATAGATGCCATTAGGCTTACATCAAAAGGGGAGCAAAATTTGAGAAACTTGATAGATCTTCAGCTCAGGAGAAGCCAAAACCTTTCATTGAGAAGGCTGTAATTCTTGATCTCAAACTCTTATCTTCTCATTTGTAGTATGTATACTTAAGCAGTGATAATATACTGTTGTGATTATATTTTCTTCATTTTCTGATGTACAACTTGACAGGTTGCTGAAAGTGCTACAGGATAGAATATCAACAATTGGCTGGATCATAGCAGATATCAAAAGGATCAGCAGTTCATTCCACATGCACAAGATTTTATTGGAAGAGGGTGCAAGACCCACTGTGGAACATGAACGGAGTTTGAACCCAATCATGAAGTGGTTAAAAAAGAGGTGATCAAGTGGCTGGACATTGGTGTTATATACCCCATTTCGGATAGTCACTAGGTAAGTTTAATTTAATGTGTCCCAAAAAAGAGAGAAGATGGTGGTACGGAATGATAGAGATGAGTTAATACCTCAGAGGACGGTCACAAGGTGGCGGATTTACATCGACTACCGCAAGCTGAACACAGTCTTTTGGAAGGATCATGTTCCATTATCATTCATAAAATCAGATGTTGGATTGGTTAGTATGGCACGGATACAATTATCTTTTGGATGTGTATTCTGGGTACAATCAGATCATGATAGCACAGTAGGACTAAGAGAAGACCACCTTTACATGTTCATTTTGAACCTTTGCATTCAGAAAGATGTTGTTTGTCCTATGTAAAGCTCCAAGAATATTCCAAAGATGTATGATGTCTATTTTCATAGACATGGTGGAAAAATTTGTGAAAGTGTTTATGGATAATTTCTCAATGTACAGTGATGGTTTTGACAACTGTTTGATGCATCTTGATGCAACATTGGCTCGATGTGAGGAAACCAATCTCGTGTTGATTTGGGAGAAGTGATTTCATGTATGAGAAGGTATAGTTCTGGGTCACAATATTTTAAAAGCAAGTATCGAGGTCGATCAAGTAGAGATAGAGGCAATAGAGAAACTACCACCCCCGATGTCTATAAAAGAAGTGTGTAGTTTTTTGGGACATGTTGGTTTTACAAGCGATTTATATAGGATTTTTCAAAGATAGCCAGTCCTATATGCAGGCTGCTAGAAAAGGATGTTAATTTTGTTTGATGCAGATTGTGTGAAGGAGCTCAATGCCTTGAAGGAAAAGTTAGTGACAACCCCTATAATAATTGCAATTGGTCATTACCATTCATAGTAATGTATGATGCTAGAAACTTTTTCATCGGGGCTATGTTAGGTCAGAACAGAGGAATGAGATTCCCACCCATCTATTATGAAAGATGCTGGATGTAGGCCAGAAAAATTACATTGTTATGAAGGAGTTACTGGTGATAGTTTTTGCCTTTGAAAAGTTTCAAGCTTACTTGGTGGGCACGAATGTGATTGTATATACTAATCGTACAGTAGTCCAATATATGTTTGCTAAGAAGGACGCCAAGACAAGGCTCATCCGGTGGATTTTATTGCTGCAAGAATTTGATATTGAGATCAAGGGACAGAAAAGGAATGGAGTACCAAGTGGCTAATCACATGTCTAAGATGGAAGACAGAAAGCATGTTGATAGTGAAGCGGAGATTTTGGAGACAATTCCAGATAAATAGTTATCTGCTGTTGATAAACCATATTTTCCATCGTATGCCAACATGGTTAACTTTTTAGTGAGTGAAGTGTACTCCCTACGTTCTACACAGGACAGAAATAGGAGGCTTCATCATGACAATAGATTTTACATTTGGAATGATCCTTGCTTATACAAGTTGGGACCAGATCAGTTGGTCAGAAGGTGTATTCGTGATGGCGAGGTAAAAAAGATTTTGGAGAGTTGTAACTCTTCCCCTTATGAGGGACAACACAGTGGAGATAGGATGACAGTGAAGGTCCTTCAATCTAGATTCTACTAGGCCACCCTATTTAAAGATGTATATGCTTTTGTGATAGCTGTCAGCAAACAGGTAACATTTCAAGGAGACATAAGATTCCTTAGAAGGGCATTATAGAAATTGAAGTGTTTGATTGTTGGGGAATAGACTTCATGGGTCCATTCATTCAATCAAATGGTAACAGGTATATCCTAGTAGTAGTTGATTATGTATCGAAGTGGGTGGAGACGGTGTCATTGCCTATGAATGATGCCCAAGTAGTGACCATATTTTTGAAAAAGAATATATTTACCCCTTTCAACTCCTTGAGCATTATTAGTTATAACAGTATGCATTTTTGTAACTGACTCTTTAATAATCTGCTGAAAAAGTATAATGTGAAGCACGGGGTGGCCATAGCTTATCATCTGCATACTAGCAGATAGGTGGAGAGGTCTAATCAAGAGATCAAAGGAATCCTAAAAAAGATAGTGAGCATTCATAGGAAGGACTGGTCAAGCAAGCTAGATGGAGCATTTTGAGCTTACAAAACTTCTTATAAAACTCCTGTAAACTCTTCACCTTATAGGTTGTTCTTTTAGAAGGCATGCCATATGCCTGTTGAACTAGAACACCGGGAAAACTAGGCTATTCAGAAGTTAAATGTGGACATGAAGGCTACTGGGGAGAAATGATTGTTATAGCTTCACGAGCTAGTTGAGTTTCATTTGAATGCTTATGAGAATGCTAAGTTGTACAAGGAGCAAACTAAGAAATTGCATGACAAGCACATTCAGCCTCGTGAGTTTAAACCTGGATAGATGGTGTTACTGTATACCTCAAGGATGAAGTTTTTGGGAGAAAGTTGAAACAAAATGGTCAGACTGTTTTGAGATCGTGAGAGTAACATTGCATGGTGCAGTTGAGTTGAAACTCTTGAAATCAGACAAGACCTTCTTGGTGAATGGTCAAAGGGTAAAACACTATTTTGGGGGTGATATGACTCTCAATGTTCATATTCAAGAAATGTTTAGAGAATATGATTATATGAGCACTATTCATGATTTGGGAGTAGTGTCTAGCATCAAATAGACTTGGGATTTCGAGGTTCCCCTGTCTCATAAAATACGCGCCAATGTAGGTGTCACGCCCCGAGCCTATGCCCTGAATGTAACACGGTACTTGAAGTCACAAGTGATCCCAAGTCAACCCCTGGTCTATCATACACAGGTATTCTGAGTAAACATGCACAATGAAAATTTGAAATAATAACATAAAGGCATTTTATAAAAATTAAGATAAAACTTAAATCATGAAAACTGAACATCTATAGTCTGAAAGCCTTTTAACTGATAAGTTACTGGGACACGCCCCCAGCTAACTCTAAGTCTAAAGTAAAACTATAATCTGACTGTAGGAAAATAAAAATAAGGCCCTCTAATGATGAGGACTCACACTTCAACTGCGGCTGAGGAGGAGATAAAATGTGGCGGCTAACGCTGCTAAATCTGGGAACCTGCTGTTGTATCATGAAATGATACAACATAGAGTATGCATCAGTACTTTGAATGTACTGAGTAAGTGGGAGAAAGAATAACTGAACACAAAGTATGAACTGAAAAGACATGCAATGACCAACCAGTAAACTGAACTGAACTACTGATGTAAACTGTGATGGTCAAGATGACTCTGTCTGATGGTTAAAGAAATGCCCTAAATCTGAAAGTTTTGAGTCTGAGATACTGTACTGAACTGAGTTAGACTAATAGAACTGGAACTTAACTAAACTGCTTATTCTGAACTAGACTGGACTGACTAGTGGGAGAATCTATAACTGACATATAACCATGTGAGCTAGATGTGGAGTCCGATGTATACACCCCACCGGTAGGACCCAATATACCTTGCCAGGGTATAAAGGCATGAACTGGGTGATCATAAAAGTATGGGGCCAATCAGGCCAAGTAATACTGTAACCTATGCTGGCAACATAGTTCTAGGAACCTGGGTGCGCTGGAACCCCGATCTGCTGGGTGCTAATTCCTACTCCCACTGGAAACCTATACTGAATACTAGCCTGATAGCTCAAAACTAGGGTCCAAGACTAGAAAGGGACATATAACTAAAAGTACCCTGAGAGCCTTATCGGACCGGATTCTAGAACTGGGTTCTAGACTAGTCAGAGCTACTTATCTTGAAGCGTCGTAACCGTCTAAGAACAAACTGAAATATGAACTGGGGTCCTAAGGCTAGTCAGAGCTACATAGCTAAAATGTCATGACTTCCTAAGTTGGCCAATAACTGAATTCTAAATCTGATTCTGATAACTGGAAAGCACCACGGACACCTCAGAAAAAGACTGAAGTCAAACTAATCAGTTGACACTTTCTGTATAGTTTTAAAGAGGTTCTATGTTGTAACTGAACTAAACTACTAAGCAGCTAATAGAGAACTCAACTTATTCCAACACCACGGGAATTCCATAATATGGCAGAATCTTAAGAATTAAAGGAATCTCATCTATCAAGGCTAAAATCATCTTATCAATGGAGTGTTTACTCAACAAATATATATAATAAGAATTACTAGGAAATTTACCCCAAAAATATAATAGACGGAAATTTAATACGCAGTAATCATTACTCGAAAGTTTAGGGCTTAAATCACCTTGGCAAGAACTAATTTACTTAGGAACTGATGAAGATCATATGAATAATAAACATGGATATTAACCCAATCGAAATTAATGAAAACCAACCTGAAAATCTTTTTCATATTCAAAAATCTCAGGGCTAAACTGATAGGGAAATTATGGGAGGATTTTGGGGGACGCAAGGGAAGGATAATTCCCTTGTTGAATTCCCACATACTTGAACAAAATTCTCTTGGAGAAGAAGACTTGAACTTCTACAGTGGAGGACAACCCTACGCTTGCTTAAGAGTTTTCTTGAGGAACTCTTCGATAGTTTTTCAGAGAAAGATCGTGGGAATAAGGGGAGGAACTGTTAAAACCCCATAATGAGTCTAAAACTATGTCCAAAATTACGTAGTTTGAAGCTTAGGAGAGTAGGAAATTACTAAATAACCCTTAAAAATCGCTGGGAAAAACTGCCAGGTGACCTAATAGTTCGTGGTGACTGACCATGACTCGTGGTCACTCCTGTCAGGTACATTGCCCAAGTTCCTCAGCAGGTCACCACGAGGGACCTAACGAGTTGTGGTCACTAACCACAACTCATGGTCACCAGTCGTGGACCACACTGTCTCACTTCTGAAGATTCAACACTAGACTAGGTAATGAGTCACTTAATGAGTCGTTGCCACTGATGACAACTCGTGGTAACACTTGTTAGGTACGCTTCCTAAAAATTGACTAAGGTTTGAAATGGGGGACATAACGAGTCATTAAAGGTGACCACGACTCGTTTTCCCCACCCCTCAAGTACAATGACCAACTTATAAAATCCTCGACCCAGGCCTGACCATGAGTGACTTAACTGACCACGACTCGTGAAGTCTCTCGTTGGGTGAAATGCTTCTCATTTCCATACTTACTCCTTCTCACGACTGACCTCACGAGTCATTGGGTCTCATAACAACTCGTTAGGTGAGTCTTCCTGTAGCATTTCTGCAGCTTTTTCAAATTTTTTTATTTAAGTCCCGGATTTATATTTTGAGTTTCGGGGGCATTACAGTAGGTATATATATTTGGGACCTCTTGAGAGAGTTTTCCCCTGACCCAAGGGGCTTAGCTTGATATCAATATCAGGGTTTCTTGGTGTCCTTAGCCCTAGCAAGGTTTTGGATGTCTCTACCCACTTGAGTGTGATAGTGGGGGCATCACGTAAGCTCTATCGTGATGGTGTCGGTTATGAAGAGTCTCCATTGTTCCTTATGTATTTAGTTACTTATGTTCATATATTATGATATTATGTTTTATAGTATATTTGACCCATTGATCAGTTTATGAGTTTTCACGTATGATTTCAAGTATGGTACCTTACATGATTTTTTATTTCTAAACCTTAGGTCATTATGTTCAGCTTATGATGAATATCTCATTATTATGATTACTTCAAGAGTATGATGTTTAGCATGTTGTCCTTACTCTCATGTTCTATCTTAGTTTATGCCTATGTTTTCAGACTATCAAAGATGTTCAGCATGTTGTCCTTACTCTCATGTTCTATCTTAGTTTATGTCTATGTTTTCAGACTATCATTTTACTAGCATGTTTTACTTACCTTTACATACTTAGTACATTCAAAGTACTGACCGCATGCTCTATGCTATATCGTTTCATGATATAGATCCAGGTACTCAGACTCAGCTGACAGTTAGAAATGTTTCAGACTTGATCAGCTAGTAGAGGTGAGTCCTGATCTTTCAAGGACTAATCTACTTCATTTTGGTTCTTTTACCTCATTTTAGTTTCAAATTTTGGAGTTAGTTGGGGTCTTGTCCCAACAGCTCATCAGTTAGTAGAGGCTTTCAGACATACAATTAGCATGTTCAGCTTTGTGACTCAGTATTTACATTATCAGATTATCTTTTTATCCATAAGGGAAAATCTTTCATCTCAGTTAGCTTCCACTTAGTTTTCCTTATAAGTTATATTGTGCTAGTAATATGCCACGCCATATTACTAGCCCACATGTTTTGAAATAATTGAATATGATGAAGTATTGGGCAATGCCCACATGTTGAAGAAAAATTTATGATTTATGAAGCGAATTACATGATTTATCGATTTATGATGTTGGCCGATGAAAAGGGCCTACGATTCTTGGCTAAGAATGTTTTAAAGGGGATCCATGATGATAAATTTTATATTCTAGACAATGAATCTTAATGCATGATGTTATTGATTTATGTATGAGCCTAGTCTAGCACCGAGCAGCCCAGCGTTCAAAGGACTACGCTGGTGTCTCATAACCACGTGCCACCATGAGTTTCTAAATGATATGATGTATTGATAATGATCCCCTCAAATGTGATATCACACCTAATGCACGACCCTCGCCTGGCAGCCAGGGTTGGCTCTGCCCACTTGAGCGAGATAGTGGGTATCATTAAAGGCTCTACCATGATGGTGTCGTTTATGACGATTCCTCCCTTTGTTCCACATGTTTTATGCATTGTTAAGCTTTATGTTATTGGCTCAATTTATGTTTTGATAAAGTTTACTTACGATTATGATAATGAATGATTTATGAATGATTTGAAAGTCTTGAGCCTTATGTTTTCTTACGAAATTTATGATACAAGCATGAGGTCCTTCTCCTATATTTATTTATGAGTATATTATACTTTTAACGTCCTTTTTACTTACCCTGCATACTCGGTACATTCCACGTACTGACCGCATACTTTCTATGATATATCGTTTCATGATACAGGGTCCGGATCGCAGGCTTATCCTCACCCTTAGTCCATCCCAACTTACGCTTTAAGCTTATTGGTGAGTCCTCATGTTCCGAGGGTCGTCGAACAGGCTTTCATGTTATTTATGTTTCAGTATTGGTCAGGTTAGTTAGGGATATTGTCCCATCAACCCATCTTATGTATTAGAGGCTTTCAAAAAAGTATGTGGTCTCAGCCATGTATATGTCCAGTATTTCCTGATGTTATTCTATAATTACGTTTCCGCTATATTTTTATGATCATCATTCCCCTTAGTTGTATGCATGTGCCATGGGTCGACTTGGGGTCTCTCGGGGTCCCTTGTCTTGTGTCTACGATCCGGGTATACATTCGGGTCATGAAAAACTTGGTATCAGAGCCATAGGTTTGAAGTTTCCTAGGGTGTATGAAATTCACGTTAAGTAGAGTCTTTTTCATAGGTATGAAGCGCGGAACACTTATAACAAAGAGGCCACTAGACGTTTAGGAAATGTTCCCTTCTTTCATGTTCTATGTTATGTGATGAAAAGTCTCTCCATCCTTCTAAGTCGTGCGATTCGTGATATCAAAATTATGGCTCCTAAAAGAATAAATGGAGGGAGGAATGGAAATGATGAAGGCCATGGAGATGGCAATGACCATGGGCATCAGCAAGCCCCACCTGTTCAGGAGCCCTAGGCACCAGAGCCAGCTGCCCATGTTGAGTTTCGGGCGGCTATTCAGATGTTGGCATAGGCCTTGACCCCTCAAGTCAACCAACAGGCTGTTACATTGGTTCCACAGAATAGCAATGCAGCGGAGGCCCAGATTAGAGACTTTTTGAGGATGAACCCTCCTGAGTTAACAGGATCAAAGGTGGACAAGGATACAGACGAGTTCATTGAAGGGATCTTGAAGGTCACTCAGGTTATGGGGGTGACAAATGGGGAGTGTATGGACTTGGCCTCTTATCAGCTAAAAGAGGTCGCTCATATTTGGTACAAGCAATGGAAGGACAACAGGATAGTGGGAGCGGGCCCTATCAACGGGGATGAGTTCCATACGGCCTTTCTCAACAAGTTCATCCCTCTGGAGATGAGGGAGTTAAAAGCAACTGAGTTTGTGAACCTCAAGAAGGGAAAGATAACAGTGCTGGAGTATTCGCTTGAGTTCACTCATTTGTCAAAGTACACCCCAGAGTTAGTGATGGATCAGAGGACGCGGGTGAGCCGATTCATTCATGGGGTGGCTGGTTACTTAGACAAGGATTGGAGGACTGCTATGCTCCACCAGGATATGGACTTTCCTCACATAGTGTTGTACACCCAGCAGATGGAGGTGGCTCATGCGAGGGAGAGGGAGGCAAAGAGGGCTCGGACGGACAGCTATGGGTTTTCACATCAGAGGTCCGACGGTGGCTACCGTCCATAGTTTTAGCAGAGGTCACTAGCCCCAACACAGTCATCAGCTAGTGTTCCATCCAGGCCCAGGGGTGATTAGATGAGCAGGGATTCATGGTCTAGGGATCAGAGGGGCCACCCAGTTAGAGTATACCTCTCCAGCCCGCGGGAAGTGCAGCAACAGTCATGCCGAGGAGTGCTTGCTCAGTTTAGATGTTTGCTATGGGTATGGTAGATCTGGGACATGCGTCGAGCGTGCCCATATGCTAGACAGGGTGATGATAGGGGTCGTGCAGAGGCCACCAGGACAGCAGCAGCTCCAGCCCATTCCGCTCTGCAGGGAGCATCAACTAGTGGAGGTGGCGGACAACGCTCGATTCTATGCCCTTGCCTCATGCCAGGAGCAAGAGATTTTTCCAGACGTGATCACTGGTATGTTGTGTGTCTTTCATATTGATTTCTATTCTTTGGTAGATCCGGGAGATACTTTGTCTTTCATGACTCCTTACATTGCTAGTAGCCTTGGAGTTAGTCCCAAGATCTTGCTAGAACCATTTTCAGTTTTGACCCCTGTTGGTGATTCGGTCATAGCTAGATGAGTATACAAAGAATGCCCGGTCACTGTGTTGCATAAGGCTACCTCCGCAAACCTTGTAGTGTTAGCCATGACTAACTTTGACATTATTCTTGGCATGAATTGGTTGGTTGCATGTTATGCTTCAATTAATTGTAGGACCCATACGATGGAATTTCATTTTTTGGGTGAGTTAGTGTTGGAGTGGAAGGGTAGTTCGGCGGTACCAATAGGTCGGTTTATTTCCTACCTTAAGGCCAGGAAGATAATTTCTAAAGTTTGCATGTACCACCTAGTTAGGGTTAAGGATGTGGAGTCCGATACCCCAACTATTCAGTCAGTTCCGTTGGCGTGCAAATATCCAGAGGTATTTCTTGATGATTTGCCCGGTGTTCCTCCGAAGATGGAAATTGATTTCGGTATTGATCTATTACCCGATACGCAGCCTATCTCTACTCCTCCCTACAAGATGGCCCTGGACGAACTAAAGGAATTGAAGGATCAGTTAAAGGATCTGTTGGATAAGGGCTTCATTAGACCGAGCCAGTCTCCATTGGGTGCACCACTTCTATTTGTTCGAAAGAAGGATGGGTCCCTTCACATGTCTATTGACTATCGGCAGTTGAACAAGGTTACTGTCAAGAACAGGAACCCCTTACCTAGGATCAATGATTTGTTTGACCAACTTTAAGCTGCCAAGTGCTTCTCCAAGATTTATCTCAAGTCCGGATATCACCAGCTCAGAGTTCAGGAGAGTGACATCCCGAAGACCGCTTTCAGGACTCGGTATGGTCACTACGAATTTGTTGTTATGTCTTTTGGACTAACCAATGCCCCTGCAGCTTTCATGGATTTAATGAACAGGGTGCTCAAGGCATATATGGACATGTTCATGATTGTGTTCATTGACAACATCTTCATATACTCCCGAAGTGAGGAGGAGAATGCCATTCATTTGAGAATAGTGTTGCAGAGCCTCAAGGATCGTCAGCTGTATCCAAAGTTTAGCAAGTTTGAATTTTGGCTAAGCTCGGTGGCATTTCTGGGTCATGTGGTATCGAGCGAAGGCATAAGGGTAGATTCCCAGAAGATTGAGGCGGTGAAGAATTGGCCCAGACCGGTGAATTTGGCAGAAATTTAGAGTTTCTTGGGTCTAGCTGGCTACTACCGAAGATTTGTTGAGGGCTTTTCATCAATTGCAGCCCCATTGACCAGGTTGACTCAGAAAAAGGTGAAGTTCCAATGGTCGGATGCTTGTGAGGAAAGCTTCCAAGAGTTGAAGACCTGACTCACTTCAACACCAGTGTTGACTTTACCCGAGGGCACTGATGGCTTTGTAGTGTATTCGATGCTTCGAGAGTCGGACTTGGATGTGTGTTGATGCAGCTTGGAAGGTAATAGCATATTCCTCGAGATAGCTGAAAGTTCATGAAAAGAATTACCAGACCCATGATCTTGAGTTAGCTGCGGTGGTGTTTGCATTGAAGATATGAAGAGATTACTTGTATGGGGTCCACGTGGATGTATTTACAAATCACAAGATCTTGCAATATGTGTTATCACAGAAGGATCTAAATCATCGGCAAAGGAGGTGTTTGGAGTTACTAAAGGACTACGACATGAGTGTCCTCTACCATCCGGGAAAGGCTAATGTGGTTGTGGATGCGCTTAGCAGGCTTTCTATGGAGAGTGTGTCTCACGTGGACAAGGGAAAGAAGGAGTTGGTGAGATATGTCCATCGACTTTCAAGATTGGGAGTTAGATTGATCGACTCGACTAATGGCGGCATTATTTTGCAGAATGGGTCAGAATCATCCTTAGTGGCCGATGTCAAATCTAAGCAAGATGAGGATCCAACTTTGAGGAAGTTGAAGGAAGCAATGCGGAGTCAAAAGGTGGAGGTTTTCTTCCAAGGGGGAGATGGGGTACTACGATACCAGGGTTAACTATGTGTTCCGGACATTGATAATTTGAGAGTTCAGATATTGCATGAAGCACATGGTACTAGATATTTTATCCACCCGGGATCCACGAAGATGTATGTGGACTTGCGAGAAAGCTATTAGTGGGATGGTATGAAGAAGGATATTGTGGAGCTCGTAGCTAAATATCCAAACTGTCAGCAAGTGAAAGTCAAGCATCAAAGGCCGGGAGGTGTACTTTAAGATATTAGCATTCCCACTTGGAAGTGGGAGGAAGTAAATATGGATTTTATTGCAGGCCTACCTCATACTCTCCGACACTATGACTCCATTTGGGTAGTGGTAGACAGGTTAGCTAAGGCGGCACACTTCCTACCGATCAAGACCACGAATTCAGCGGATGATTATGCCAAGTTGTATGTTTGGGAGTTGGGTCGACTTCATGGAGTGCCCTTGTCTATTATTTCAGAACGAGGTACTCAGTTTACCTCTCAATTCTGGCGTTCTTTTCAAAAAGAACTTGGGATGCAAGTTAAGCTCAGTACAGCCTTCCATCTGCAAATAGACGGCCAGGCGGAACGAACCATTCAGACCTTCAAGGATAAGTTGAGGGCATGTGTTATAGATTTTAAAAGTAGTTGGGATGATCATTTGCCCTTAATCGAGTTACCTATAATAACAGTATCACTCCAGTATCCAGATGGAACTATTCGATGCTCTTTATAGGAGAAGGTGTAGATCTCCCATCGGATAGTTTGAGGTTGGCAAGGCAGCCATGATAGGACCAGATTCGTTCCATGAGGCGATGGTGAAGGTTCAATTGATAAGGGACCAGTTAAAAACTGCTCATAGTCATTAGAAATAGTATGATGATGTGACGAGAAGGGATCTCAAGTTTGATGTGGACGATTGGGTATTTCTAAAGGTATCTCCCATGAAGGGAGTCATGCGGTTCGGGAAGAAAGGGAAACTCAGTCCCCGCTATGTTGGTCCTTACCAGGTTATGAGGAGAGTGGGTAAGGTGGTGTATGAGTTGGACTTTCCTTCAGAGTTAGCTTCAATTTATCCCGTGTTTCATGTATCCCTCTTGAAAAAGTGCTTGGATGATCCAGCTTTAGTAGTTCCGGTAGACAGCATTGGTGTAAAGGATAGCCTCAGCTATGAAGAAATTCCGGTGAGAATCTTAGATCGTCAAGTCTGTAAGATGAGGAACAAAGAAGTAGATTCAGTTAAAGTATTATGGAGAAATCAGCATGTTGAGGGAGCTACTTGGGAAGCCGAAGCGGATATGATGGCTAGATATCCACATTTGTTCTCTATCGGCTCAGTTCTGACTTGAGGTACCAGTTTTTGCCCTAAGACTCTATCTAGTTTTTATGTTCAGTCATGTGTGCAAGTTTCTTTTATGTTCATGAATGTGTATGTGAAGTATAAGATCATTTCAGGTATGTGGTTTTATTCAGAGGTAGTCATTTCGTGAAAATTTCATTTAAAATGATCAGTATATGGCTATGATAAATAGTATGTTTCTGTTTGCTGCTTGTTTCCTACATTCAAGGATGAATGTTTCCAAGGGGGAGATATTGTAATACCTTGGAGAGGCCTAATAATAGACCCGGGAGTTGAATTTGAAAAGTGTAGAAAATTGGCAAAAATATCACAGGACGGGCAACCTAATGACTCGTGGTTGGATACCATGAGTTGTCGTAAGCTATCCTGGTTTGGGAAGTTTAGGGAAGCAGTGGAGACAACGGATGGTTTAATGACTTATTTTCAAGAACAACTAGTCGTTTTTACCAGTCGTTGGAAGGATTGGACTTAGGCTGAGGGGGAAACAACGGGGCATTCCACGATTCATTGTGAGAGGCAACGGTCCATTATTCCTAGTCGTTGTTCGAGGGTTGAGGATTTCAGTGCATTCAACGGATGGAAACCATGACTCATTTGATGCCACCACGAGTCATGGTGAGGCTTGTGGAAAGGAAAGTCAGATTTGGTCAAGGGGTTGACAACGGTCGATCCAACGACCCATTGATTGAAGCAACAACTTGTCTTGACGAGTTGTGGGAAGAATCTGAAGTTGTCATGATGTAGTAGACCCAGCGAATCGATACCATGAGTCGTGGTATGTTGTAATGACCCATTGGGTTGGTGATATGGTCTATCCAGAACAGCTTTCAGGGAAATAATTTTAAGGGCATTTTTAACTTCTCCATATTTTAAGACCCTAAAACTACGTCGTTTTGGATATTTTTCTAAGGTGTGATAAGATGATTTAAGTCCTTTATGCATGCCCATTCTCATACAAAAGTTTAGAGAGATTTTTGGGACATTCAAGGTCTTCTCCCCAAGTTTCCATCAATTTCTTTTTGGGTATTCAAGGAACTTCGAATTCAATCCATTCCCATGTATGTTTGGGTTTTAGAATGGGTGAAATTCTTCCTGACCCATGCCCAAATTTCGATTTAAATTATGAATCCTCCTATTCAAGTTCTACGGGATTTTACCCAAATGAATGAAAATATTTTCTCTTTATGGGTATGATTTAATTGAGTTTTCATTATTGAATAATGGATAGGTTTTATATTATTTTCTCCAAATCATGTTTCAAGCATTTTAAATCTAAAATGCCCATTTGATGAAGGTTTATTAAAGTTATAATTTATGATGAATATGCAATATTTTGAATTTATTGAGGACGAAAAAGAATGAATTCAAGTTACCCATGTTTATGAGCATATTTTTAAAGAATTAAATATGATGAAGTATTGAGTGCCCGCATGTTAAAGAATGATTTATGATTTATGAAGCGAATTACATGATTTATCGATTTATGATGTTGGCCGATGAAAAGGGCCTATGATTCTTGGCTAAGCATGTTTTAAAGGGGATCCATGATGATACATGTTATATTCTATCCAATGAATCTTAATGCATAATGTTATTGATTTATGTATGAGCCTATATACATGTTTTTGGGAGCCGTGTCTAGCACCGAGTAGCCCCACGTTCAAAGGACTACGCCGGTGTATCATAACCACATGCTATCGTGGGTTTCTAAATGATATGATGTATTGATAATGATCCCCTCAAATGTGATATCACGCCTAATGCACGACCCTCGCCTGGCAAGCCAGGGTCGGCTCTGCCCACTTGAGCAAGATAGTGGGGCATCATGAAAGGCTCTACCATGATGGTGTCGGTTATGATGAGTCCTCCCATTGTTCCACATGTTTTATGCATTTTTATGTTTATGTTATTGACTCAATTTATGTTTTGATAAAGTTTACTTACGATTATGATAATGAATGATTTGAAAGTCTTGAGCCTTATGTTTTCTTACGAAATTTATGATACAAGCATGAGGTCCTTCTCTTATATTTATTTATGAGTTTACTATACTTTTAACGTTCATTTTTTACTTACCCTGCATACTCGGTACATTCAACGTACTGACTGCATACTTTCTATGCTGTATAATTTCATGATACAGGGTCCGGATCTCATGCTCTCCTGAGACGTTGTAATAAAGTATTTATCCAATTAACTTTTATTTATAGATGGTAAATAAGTTTAAAAAAATTCATATTGCTAAATGAACAAAAAAAAGATAACATAAACGAGGCGCGGCTTAGCGGAGCGGGGCGGGGCTGGGTAGGCAATTTTTTTGAAAAGTGCTAAATAGGACAGGGCAAGGCGGGTTAAAATTTAAATAGGTCAAAGCTTGCCCTGCCCTAACCCTCCCTATGAATATATAATATATATTCATGTTCAAGATTCAAGATTTTATGTCTTATGATGATCTATTTCAAAATATGCTTTATGAGGTTTTTACTTATGAATTCATTCATGATCAGCTTTATATTATAGTTTTGAAAACCTTGAGCCTTCATTTTCAGTTTATGATTTGATCTTCATGATTTATACGAACTTATACTCATGATCTTTCTTTTACTGATTTAATAGTGTGTTTTACTTTACATACTCAGTACATTCAAAGTACTGACCGCATATTCTATGTTATATCCTTTCATGATATAGGTTTGAGTGACCAGTCTCAGTGCCGACATTAGTCTCGCTCTTGCAACAGTCCATCTCAGTCCCCTTTTGAGTGAGTCCTCATCATTCGGGACATTTATCAACTTTATGTTTTATGTCCATGTCTGCCAGTATTAGACTTAATCAAGATAGGTGGATATGTTGTCTCATATCTCATCCTATGATTAGAGGCTTTTCAGACAGTTATGCTAGATGATTCAGTGTTATAAACTTATGGTCTCTATTTATGTTTTATGGCATGTTCCACACTTCCACTTATTTTACGCTTATGTTCATTTATGCTTTAGTTTATGCTCATGATCATGCTATTCATGTTCCATGGGATATCTTGGAGCCCTTCGTGTTTCTAGATCCCGTGTCTCGATCTAGGGTCCACGCTCAGATCGTGACAACGAGCCACTCATCTATCATTATCAATATGTACCTTAATTAATCACACTTTTGCTCGTCTGGATACTCACCTCGAACATGAGCCTCTCATATTTGGGCAAGGATGTATTATATAATTCATTCTCAATATATATCCTCCATGATCTCAGTCAGTCACCACATAGGATGGATTATCAGTACATTTCGATTTCCACAACTTCACTAGCAGTTTCAGAGATGACATTCATAATTAAATTAATTTAGAGTGAATTCAAACAACATAAACAATTTATTGCTTCCGCACAATCATTTTCATAAGACCAATTAGCCATATTGCCCACCTATATCAATATACATAATTATATATGGACTAACTCCTCGTAACTATAATCTGCCCCTTTTTTAGTGATACATCAATTAGCCAAGTCCCACATCATCTATCACAGTAATAAAGCACACAAGTTAGCTTTCATAATTCATCAGTTCACCCCTTCCTACCCTCTCATCTAAGGGTCTCAAATATATGGTTCTTTAGAATTTAGACCAAATATGGTTCATATCAGTCCCCATTTTAACACCACTCGCTCAGACCCATAATTGTCCCTTTAACCTATTCATTCTCAAGGAAGTTTTTCTAATAGACAATAATCATTTCGACATTGTCCCAATTTAATTACTCCACCCTACCATTATGGTGTCTCACAATGACCCATTCTTTCCTTACCTCAAATACTTTTTAAGCTAGTTAGGTTATACTACCAATCTTATGTTTTTCGTTCATAACGATTAAATTACAATATTAAACTCCTATAGCCACCCTAGGTATGATCTCCTCCCCTCTTCCCTTTATCCGCTCTATTACAATTATTCACCCAAGATTATACCCTCAAGATTACACCACCACAATTTACAATCACGAGCAATTATCATCACGTATCATCAAAACTTGCTATCAAAACATCACCTCAAGCATATTTCATCAAGGATATCATATCAAGAATACACTCCAACATTAGTTATCAGCTAGGTTTCACTTTTTCCATGTTCTCATACCTATGATTAATCCTCTAATTTTATAGTTACGTAACTCCAATCTTTTATCACGTTGTCATATTTTATGATCCCTCTACCTGCATCAATTGTACATTAATAGTACACACGTATACGATTCACTAATTATAGTCTAACGCAAAGGTAATCCATAACCTACGTGGGAACCAAGCTCATGCCAAGAAAGTTTTAGGATTCTGTTTCTTGCTTCGAGTCTGACTGTAACACCTCAAAAGTCCCTAAGATTATACTGGAGAGTTGAAACAGAGAAAGTAGGAAAATCTACACCAGGTCATAGAATGAGTCATCGAGTGACTCGTGGTGTGACTAACAGGTTGTTAAGAGACCCATTAAGTGGTTCCAAGTCTATAATGTTATTAGCCAGTGATGACGGAGGAGAAGACAAATCGTCCTAACTCACAATGAGTTGTTGTATGACCTATTAAGTGTGTAGTTAGGGAGAGAGTGGTTAAATTCAGGAGACCCAATGAGTGGAGGAACGAGTCGTGGTGTCTCCTAACAACTCGTTAGGTCTCTATTGGTTGGGAGGAATTCTTGAAAACCTTAAGATTTAGAGGGTCAAGATGAGTCATTAAGTGACCCGTTAGCTGTGATAATGAGTCGTTAGGAAGAGGCTGTCACGCCCCACCTTGGGAAGTGTGACTGGACTTAATGCCACACTAAGGCCTGGGCTGACTTGGCTGGGAATATGCACCTCTGGTGCCTGCCAGCAACTCAAAACCAAGAAAACAAACTGCTTATCTCAGCTGTAAACACAGCCTCGGGACAACAAGTCCACGCAACACCTACAAAAGAAAACAGCTAACCCAGCCAACATAATAATAAAGGGATCCTATGCAGACCAACAAGACCCTCATGCTGTCTAGTTATAACCAAATGAAAACAGGCGGTCATATTCACGCTATAGCCAACAAGGCTGCTAACTAACTAGCTAAATTAGGCCCCACATGGACAACATGAAAAATATAACATACGTAGGCCCCGCACAGCCAACAATAACCAACTAATTGAAGACTGTAGTCTGCAAGCCTCTAAGAGTGAAAATATTGGTCGGGATAGGGCCCCAGCCTACCCAAACACTATACTATAAAAGGCAAGTAACCTTTACAACCTGGAAACTCTGAATGAAAGGAGCTAGCCAATTTGCTGACTCTGAATAACTGCTAGGAGATTCCAAAACCTGTCTATCTAAACCTACAGGCAAGTATGCAGCGTCCCATGCGTGAGCGTCAGTACGATATATACCAAATATGTAAGGCAGTAATAAAAGTTGAGTAGAAACTGATAAAGAACTGAAAGTAATCAGTGGAAAGAGGCAGAAGTTAACCTGTAAACTTTCTTATCCATAAACTGCATTAGATAAACCACTACACGAATAAGAGATGAAACTGCACGACTATACATTCATAAGGTATATGTAGAAAGCAAGTATACAAACAAGGACCTAACCTAGCCCCCATAATTCTGGAAGGTACAATCATCTCATAGATAACCTACCTGGGCCCCCATAAACCTTGGTAGGCGCCAATCAGTCTATATGCCTGTATTGGTACCCCTGAGGTCCTACAAGTAACTTTAACTAAGCATACCTAGTCTTTTGAGACTGTACCAGAGCCTTCTGGCTCTTGTAATTGAGTTTGGGCCTTTTTGCCCCTGTGACTGCACCCCGAGCACACGAGGCTCTACGAAGGGTCTATAATGCCACTACGGCATAGAAGAATTCCATAAGTGAATAAACTTCAATATGTCCACATAGGTTTTACTTTACTCCTTACAGACAATATATAGCTCTATAAGCGAGTTAGTAACTCCGTAAGCAACAAAAAATCATCGCTCTGTAAGCAATCTGTAGCTCCGTAACCAATTTATAGCCCCATAAGCAGTTCATACAACTAGCAGCCTCTTAGCTAATCATGTCGAGAGGCAGTACGAAATACAATCTACCCCAAACAGGGATACTACGCTACAATCTACAAAGCTAATCACTCAAAAGGCATATCTAGCCCCTTCGACCTAACGCAACCACTACTCGCCCCTAGAATAGTCTATATAGCTGCCAACAGGCACACCCCATTTGCCAACAACTGGAAAAAGGGTCCAGCCAGTGATTACAACCTCCATCGACTTAGACGTATAATGAAGAGGTCCGGGTGACCTAAGTGATGGTCTGAAGGTCATGCTGGGATAATGGTAGCTCATAAGAGGACAATAAGGTTGCAGGAGACTAACTATTTAGTTCCTTCGCTTAGAACAACTGTAGGGCTGGTACTAATAGGACATGCTCCTTAGAAGTCAGCCCTAACTTCCCACATGCAGCTTACTATAACTCCTAGCCTGAAGGTGACGCTGTGATACTAAGGTTCTAGTCCCTTAATCACTACCTTGGTCTATCCTGGATGGCTCCTTTGGGTTATTCATAACCTCATAGGATGGTATATCTGGACCTAGCCTTATGCGGCCACATGTACATGAGCATCTATAGGAGTCGTCAGGGGTGTGTCCCCATGTCTAACTACTAATAAGGTTCCCTCCTAGGCTTCCAACTAGTCTATCAGACTTGTAATAATTGAAGTGGTTTCCTAAGTGACCTGTATGATAAGCATTGAGTCGGCTGAAACTAGCGGTTACTGATAGTAGCCAATCATATGGAAAGTTGTCGCTCAGTTCACTAGGAAACCCTAGTTCAACTCGGAGGTAGGACCACCCTATCTAGATTCTAGGCTTGGAGACGTCAAGGTATGTCCACGGCTTTTGGACGAGCTTTACTGACAATATAGGCATCAAACTAAAAGTTATATCGCCCAGCTACGCCCTATGCTATTCAACCCTACCAAGTTAGGCCCAATAGCTAACCACAAGCCTCTAAGTCCTTGGCACAACAGCAAGACATCAGAATCCCACTAATACTATGAAGAAAAGAACAGGAAAGTCTCTATGACGCTCATAGCATTAGTCACACTTAACATACTTTTTCCGAGAGGGATACTATGATATGATCTCAATATGTCTCATAGCAGCTAACCACAACATATTTTGCCATTATCTACTAGCAGCAACTAATTATAATATATAAGATCGTTATCTACTAGAAGTAGCTAATCACAACATATAAGATCATTATCTATTTTCGGGGGCATAGATCGTATCATGATACGACGAGAATAACTTGCCGAAGAGATAAGTCTTAACATACCTCAAATGTCGATTCTCATTTATCCAAGTAGTTCCAACCTGCAGCTGATAATTCCACTTGATTGTAGCCTCTATGCTAAGAGAATAAGGCTATTTCAATAGTAGGAATCAAAAAATAATGATACCTCTCATAAAACATTAACTCCAATTAAACTTCGTTTAATTCGGCCGAAAACTCACAAATTCTCAAGATTTTAGAAGGTATAAATTCTTGCCTGTCACTTGCAGTCACTTAGGACTCAATAAGAAGTGATTCCGACAACTTTTACTCAGTGGGGTTTCGGTACTCCGAGCAAATTTCCAATAAATAACTCCACAGGGATGTTCCTCGTATGCTTGGAACTCGTTATCCAAGACAAATTTGCATTTGAATGGAGTTTGATGGTGTAATTCTGCCAAAAATCGGTAGAAAGTTAAGAGAAAACATCGAAGGGGCCACGGATCTATTTTATGAAATGTTTCAAATGATCTGACTTAACTTGAACGCACACATATATATACAGGCAATGCAGGGGGTCTGCAGCATTCCCCCCATCGCGCCAGGGCTTGGGCGCAATGAGTTACTCCCTACGCTGAGGTGGGGTGTGCGGCGCGGCGCCCCTTGCTCCTTACCTCGGGGTTTGGCCTCCTGCTCGATCAGTTTCATACTCACGACGTCCTCCCTCATGCCTTTTCCTTCATGCGTCGTACTCCAAAACTCTCAACATAGGTACGCACGCATCAGTTAAATGATAGGAACTTATGAAGTATAACAGAGGCATCAAGTCGAGATCAAAAAAGGGAAATTTCCAGTAATGGCTACGGGTGAGGACCACGAGTCATCAGAGGACTTACGACTCGTTAGATCACCCATTGGGACTGGCAATGTCCAATTTCCCTATTGAATCATTAAGGGCATTTTCATAATTCCTAAGATTATAAGTCCTAAAATACGTCGTTTTAATCTTGGAAAGAGTGCTTTAAGGGGGATATTCACCCTACAACCTTAATTCTATTCCTAAAGGCCTAATTAGAAGATCAAATTCTCTCAAGCTTTCAACAACAAGGTAGGGTTCTTCCTCAAGATTCACCCTAGTTTCCATTGGGTCTTCAAGTCAAGCGTAAACATCAGTTTACTCAGGTATGTAGGGATATGAATGAAGGTTTTCTTCCACCCTCATACCCAATTTCTCCTCAAGTTCATGAATTCAAGTTTTAATCAAGTGTATTGATTTCTAGGGTTTTAACCCAAGTTTATGAAATTATCTCTAATATGTTTATATGTCTAATCCCCTCATGTTCTGATGTTTATTTTAAGTCTAATGGGCTGATTTTTCACTCAATTTGATTATAAATTCATGATTTCAAGTTATTAGAAATTATGCCCTATTATGCAAGTTTATAAAAATTCAAACTTAAGATTCATGATTTCAAGTATGATGAGATATCTAGCATGCATGACTGTTTACGAACTCTTCACTTATGAATCCATGATTTTAACTCATAAAGTCTATTTCAAGTATGCATGATGTTATAATTTGGGCAAGCCCATGCAGGTAAATATGCTTATTATTATTTTAGCCAAGGCTAACAAGATTAGTTATAATATATTTTGGAGTCAAGACTCCCAATGTTCAGATTTGAGCTACATTTGAGAATATGATTATATGAGCAATATGTATATTTTAGGAGTAGTTTCTAACACCGAGTAGGTCAGGGTTCCCGATGTTTCCCGATCTCATAACTATGCGCCAACATAGGTATATATTTGGGATATCTCAAGAGAGTGTTTCCCCCTTTCGAGGGCACACCGTGATATCATACCTTATTCTTCCTTTGCCCTGGAAAGGCTTAGTATGGATCTCCTCCACGTGGGAATGACGTGGCATCATCATGCGCTCATACATGGTGGTTGTCGATAATGACGAGTCTCCCAGAACCTTGACCCTACGACTTTTTCTCTCAACTTTTCATCTGATCTAAGAGAAATTACGTTGTTAAACTCCATTCAATTGCAAATTCATTTTGGATAGTGAGTTCCAAGCCTACGAGGAACGTCCCTACGGAGTTATTTCTTGAAAACTTGCTTGGAGTACTGGAACCCCGCCTAGTAAAAGTTGTAGAAATCACTTCTAATTGGGTCCTAAGTGGCTACTAGTGATAGGTAAGCATTTCTACCTTCTAAACTCTCGGGAACTTGTATGTTTTCGACTGAATTGGATAGAATTTGAATTTCGATCAAAATGCTTAAAGGTTATTATTATTTTTCGAGTTCTACTATTGAAAATAGCCTTATTCTCTCAGCATAGGGCTACAATTTGGTGGAATTACTGGCTATAGGTTGGAACTATTTGGGTGGGAATACATCGTCAATTGAGGTATGTTAAGGATTACCTCTTTGGCAAGCTATTCCCGTCGTATAGTGATACGACCTATGCCTTTGTAAGTAAGTTGTAAGCGTGTATATTATGATTAGCTGCTACAGATAGATTTGAAACTAAAGTTTAGTACTTCGGTTGAGATTGACCCCACCTAATATAGCCTTTCGTCAACCAATATCAGGGTTGCTAGCTGTATCAATTCCTACGAGGCTATAGATCGCTCAGAGGATCTATATGACATTTGAAGGATTATACTTAGGCCTATAAGGCCATATTATAGTCCATCCATAAATGGACTTCTTTTATGCCATAACGACATTACTTACCCTCCCTCTAGCCTTGTGACTCAGGTGCAGTCATAGGAGCCCAGAGGGCTCAGACACAGTAACAAGAGCCCAGCGGGCTCAATTGCAGACGTAGAGGCCAGATAGGTTGTTTATAGTTACCTGTTGCATCACATTGACCCAGTTAGGGGTATATAGATTGAACTGTACTTGTTAGGGCTTATAGGAGCCCAGATAAGTTATTTTGTTCTTCTTGTACCTTCCTGCCTTATTGAGGCCAGGTAAGGTTCTTGTTTATATACTTACTTGTTAACTATACTTCAGGTTGTGAGGCTATTTAGGTTATAAATCTTATCCTTCTTATTGATTACTTTCAGTTCTTTTATCAGTTCTATTAAGTCATTTTCATTACTGCCTTACATATTCAGTACATATTGTACTGATGCCCATCTGTGGGGTGCTGCATACTTGCCTGCAGGTATAGACAGACGTGTTTCAAGACCTCCTTAGCAGTCATCCAGGGTTAGCAGATCTGTCAGCTCCTTTTCTCCATAGTTGACAGTTAGAAAGGTTTACTCTTTTGTTGTACAGCTTTTGGGTACGTTGGGGCCCTGTCTCAACCACTATTCCACTCTTCGAGGCTTGTAGACTATAGTTTTAGTTGTTTCTTGTTGTTGGCAGTGTGGGGCCTATGTATGTTATGTTTTGCATGTTGTCCATGTGGGGCCTAGTTTATCTATTAGTCAGCAGTCTTGTCGGCTATTGTATATATATGACTGCCTGTTTTTCTTTTATTATGACTTAGATAGCATGGAGGTCTTGTCGGCCCATATAAGATCCTTTTATTATTGTGGCTGTTGGGTTAGCTGTTTTCTTACAATTTTGATGTGTGTCCTTGTTGGACCAAGGTTGTGTTTACAGCCAAGATATAGCTATTTGTTTTCTTGATTCTGTGCTGCTACCAGGCACTAGAGATGCATATGCCTAGCTAGGTGAGCTCGGGTCTCAATGTGGCATTAGGAGCCAGATACGCCTCCCAAAGTGGGGCATGACAAACTTGGCATCCGAGCAACGTCATATCCTAGGGAGTCTGCAAGTCGAGTCTAGTAAAGTCTTGTCTATGGGTGTGTTGTGCACCACAATCTATAGGCAGGAGGCTACAAGGCATGATAGTGTGGTTACCCTCCTTCCTTCTCTAATCGTGCTTTAGAGCTATTTTGTATAGGGTTGAGTCCCTAAGCTTATGTTATTATGCTTATCTACAGAGAAAATTTCTGATACAGAACAGACCATGACTAGTCGGGAGTTGGATACTGCTACAGGAGAGGGAACTAGCAGAGTGCCACCATCAGAGCTAGCCTAGCCTGAGGGTGAGAGGGAGACATCACCTCGATCTTCCCAGCATTCTCCGCCATGCCAGGAGCCCCCCAGGGCAGTAGATACATCAGCGTCTCCCCTAGTAATCCATATACCATCGGATCAGGAAGTTAGGAGCGCAGTTTATATGTTGGCTCAGATGATGGCCGCTCAGCGCCAGCCCGTGGCACCAGTTGTCGCTGAATCTACTGGAGGACCCGGAAGTTCGAGGGTCTGAGAGTTTCTTTCCCTGAGTCCTCTGCAGTTTACAGGGATAGATTGCGGAGAGGATCCTCTGGACTTCCTGGATTAGTTATAAAGAATATTTAAGGTGATGCATGCTATGCCCATAGAATCAGTCAAGTTAGCAGTATTTTGGCTACGAGACATAGCGATGTTGTGGCATGAGAGTTGTAAGGGTCCCGAGGCAAAGACATACCCCCTCTGACTTGGTCCAATTTTCTAGAGGCCTTCATAGATCACTATTTTCCTCGAGAGATCCAATAGGCCCGAGTGGATCAGTTCCTGCACACGGAGCAAGGTACTATGAGTGTTTAAGAGTACGCAATAAGGTTTGACTCTTTGTCAAGATACGCGCCAGCATTTGTGGACACCATGCCAGCCAGGGTACATCGGTTCATCATGAGGCTTGTTCCAAAATATGTGAAAATTTATGTTACAGCTACCTTACGGGAGGACATGGACATTGCACACATTCAGGATTTTGCTTAAAACATCGAAGGGATTAGGTAGATTCAGCATGAGGTAGAAAGAGAAAATCAGGAGTAGCGTCGGAAGGCCAGGCCCACTGATATGCAAGCAGAATTTCAGGGCAGACCCAGGTTGCGAATATCAAGTAGGACACCTAGACCTTTACCTCAGCAGCAGCACGGTGGTATATCAGATCATCTCAGAAAATAGGTCTCGATGAGAGTTCGTGAGTGTCAGGATCCCAGTAGCAGAGGGGATCGGATCAAATCAGAGCAGGCCCATTGCACCGCGTTGTAGCATTTTTAGTCAATGGAATTTTGGGGGTGTAGATACGAGTCGACTGCTTGTTGTACTTATGGGAAAGAGGGTCATATGATGAGGGATTATGCGACCTGGGATCAGGGTGACCAGGACTAGAAAAATAGGTCCTCAGCAGGATCACATGTTCTAGCACCTTCGGTAGGGCGCAGACCCTCATCTCTAGCCGGCAGAGGTAGAGGTAGATCAGGGGCATCCAGTTCTGGAAGTGGTCTTGATCGCACTTATGCCCTACCAGGGAGACAGGAGTCAGAGTCGTCAACAGATGTTGTGACAGGTATGCTGGATGTTAGTTCTCTCCCAGTTTATTCTTTAATAGACCCAGGTTCTACCTGGTCTTATGTTACTCCGCTAGTGGCATGAAAATTTGGTATAATACCAGAATTGCTTCAACGACTATTTTCTGTATCCACACCTGTTGGTGACTCTATCATTGCTAAGAAAATTTACCGGGTTTGTACAGTAGATGTTGTTGGTTGTCAGACTTTAGCAGACTTGGTGGAGCTAGAAATGATGATTTTGATGTAATTATGGGCATGGATTGGCTAGCACCATGTTATGCCAATGTGCTGGACCAGGACTGTCCAATTTCACTTTCCCGGGGAGGTAGTGAGAGAATGGAAAGGCAATAAAGCTACGCCAAAAGGTAGGTTTATATCCTATCTTCGAGCGAGAAAGATGATAGCGAAGGGATGTATCTACCATATTGGCAGGGTTCAGGATATGCAAGCAGAATCCCCGACTCTTCAGTCCATTCCTATGGTCAGTGAATTTTCAAGTGTATTCCCAGATGAGCTCCCTCGTATTCCTCCAAAGCGTGGGATTGATTTCTCTATCGACTTTCCACTAGGTACACAACCTATATCCATCCCTCTGTACCAAATAGCTCCTGCCAAGCTAAATGAATTTTTCACGACCCAAATGTATACTCGGATCGTAGACACGGGACAAGGAGTCCCGAGAGACCCCAAGTCGACCCATGGCATGAGCATGCATTCAATTCAATCACATAAGAGGAAGACTTAACATATGAAACGTAATCATAGCACATCATAAGGGAGAATCAGCACTAAACTTATGCAATACGACGGAACACAACTTGTAGTCTGATAAGCCTCTAAACGTGACAGGTGGATTGATGGGACAACTCCCCAACTAATCCAACATTTCGAAACTGAAAGGAATAACATAGAGTATGAGCATATGGCTCTTGAAAGCTGCAAGAGCATTGGTTATCCAAATGACATAACTATAAACTCATAATGGCCATACCGAGTTCTGAAGGCTTTCATCGGGATATCACACTCTCGAACTCTGAGTTGATGGTATCCGGACTTGAGATCTATCTTCAAGAAACACTTGGCACCTTGGAGCTGGTCAAATAAATCATCAATCCTGGGAATGGGGTACTTGTTCTTGACAGTGACCTTATTCAGCTGTCAATAATCAGTACACATTCGAAGGGATCCATCCTTCTTTCGAACAAAGAGAATCGGTGCACCCCATGGAGACTTGCTCGGTCTAATGAAACCCTTATCCAACAAACCCTTCAACTGTTCTTTTAACTCAGCTGGAGCTATCCTGTAAGGAGGAATAGAGATAGGTTGCGTATTGTGCAATAGATCAATTCTGAAATCAATTTCCCTTTCCAGAGGAACACCTGGCAAATCATCGAGGAAAACCTCCGGATACTCGCACACCATTGGAACTGACTGAATAGCCAGGGTCTCGGACTCTACATCCTTAACCCTAACTAGGTGGTACATGCAAACCTTAGAGATCATTTTCCTATCCTTAAGATATGAAATAAACCGACCAGTTGGTACAGCAAAATTACCCTTCCATTCCAAAACTGACACACCCAAAAATTGAAATTCTACTACAGGGGTCCTATAATTAAATGAAGCATAACATGCAAACAACCAATCCATACCCAAGATGATATCAAAGTCCTTCATGACCAACTCTACTAGGTCCGCGGAGGTAACCTTATACAACACTGTAATGGGGCAACCTCTATATACCCACCTAGCTACAACTGATTCACCAACTAGAGTAGATACAAAGAACGGTTCTGACAGAATTTTGGGAAAAACTCCAAATTTTCTAGCAATGTAAGGGGTCACAAAATACAAAGTAGCTCCTGGATCTAACAAAGCATAAGCATTAATATGGAAGACTTGCAACATACCCATAACCACATCTGGCGAAGTCTCCTGCTCCTGGCGAGGCACTAGGGCATAAAACCTATTTTGGTGCTGACCGCTTGTTGAGCTACTGGAAGCACCTTTCTATGGGGGTCGTGCTACTGGAGTGGTAGAATTGGCTGCAGGGCAATCTTTGATCCTGTGTCCGAGTTTTCCACACCCAAAACAAGTATCTGCACCGACCAGGCACCTCCCGGGATGATTTTTACCATATTCCGCACAAGCTGGAAAAGTACGCTCCACCTGCATGCTACCATGATCCCTCGAGCTTGTAGCCTTGCTCCTCTAGTCTCCCTTAAACCGGGATGGCATGTTGGCCGATGATGGAGCTAGAGCAAAAGACCTGTGCTGGGACTGCTGACATGGTCCAACCCTTGACCTGGCCTGAAAAACCCCGTAGCTATTGGTTCTAGCCCTCTTGGCCTCTCTCTGCCTCCTATAGACCGACTCCATCTGCTGCGCATGCAATATAATACAGGGAAAGTCAATGTCCCACTGAAGCATGGGAATCCGACAATCTTTGTCCAAGTAATCTGCTACTCCATGCACAAAGCGGCTCACCCAAGCCCGCTGATCCACCACCAACTCCGGAGCATATTTAGATAACTGGGTGAACTCCAATGCATACTCTTGGACAAACATGCTACTTTGCTTCAGATTAACAAACTCGACCGCCTTGATCTCCCTCATCTCTCAAGGGAAGAATCGATCCATGAATGTGGTGTGAAACTCATCCCAGCCTATCGGGCCTGCATTCCCTGCCCTAGTATCTCTTCATTGCTTAAACAATATATGTGCTACCCCCTTTAGCTAGTAGAAGGTCAAATCAACGCATTCCCCATTGTTCACCCCCATAACCTGGGTGATTTTTAGAATCTCCTCTATAATATCATGTGGATCCTCATCCAACTTTGACCCCGTGAACTTCAAAGGGGTCATCCTCAAGATATCTCTCACCCTAGCTGCCACTGCATTCCCATTCTGAGGGAAGTGCGCCACCGTATGATTCAGGACCTGGGCAGTCATGACCTATGCCAACATCTGAATCGCCGCCCTAAACTCATCATGGGCGGTTGGCTCCGGTACGTGCTCCTCATGAACGGGTGGAGTTGGCTGATGTTCACCATCATGGGCACCCTCATGATCATTACTATTTTTGTTTCTCCTAGCATTTACTCAACGTGGAGGCATGATTCTGCAAATGCAAATAGCACAAATTAGAGGAGTAAAGGACGTTCATCACAATACATAGATCATGAAAAAAGGAAACATTTCCTAAACGTCTAGTAGCCTCTTCGTCATAAGCATGGCGCGTTTCACACTCATCAAAAATACTCTACTTAACGCAGCTTTCATACTCCTTATGACACTTCCAAACCTATGGCTCTGATACCAATTTTGTAACGACCCAAACATACACTCGGATCATAGACACGGGACAAGGAGCCCCGAGAGACACCAAGTTGACCCATGGCATGAGCATGCATTCAATTCAATCATGTAAGAGGAAGACAACATATGGAACATAATTATAGCATAGCATAAGGGAGAATCAGTACTATACTTATACAATACGGCGGAATACAATTTATAGTTTGATAAGCCTCTAAACATGACAGGAAGATTGATGGGACAACTCCCCAACTAATCCAACATTCAAAAATTGAAAAGAATAACATAGAGTATGAACATATGGCCCTCGAACCATGAGTACTCACCAATATGCTGATAATGATCTCGGAAGCACTATTAAGAAGGATGAGCCAGAAAATAGGGACATGTATCATAAAATGATACAACATAGAAAGTATGTGGTCAGTATGTTGAATGTACTGAGTATGCAAGGTAAGTAAAACAAACATTTAAAATATGTAAAAACTCATAAATGATCATAAGAGTATGAAATCATGCTCATATCATAAATATCGTAACTTAACATAAGGCTCGAGGTTTTCCAAACATTCTTAATACAATCGTAATCATAATCATAAGAGAAAAGCTTTATTTAGCATGACTTGAGACAATACACATAATCATAAATATACATAAATCATGAGGAACAGTGGGAGATTCTCATAACCGACATACCCAATATGAGCACACATGAAGCCCGACTTGTAACCCTAGTGGGGAGGGTGTTCATACCTTGCCAAGGGTAGGAACCATGAAGGGTGTGATCACAAATGAAAAGGGCCATTTGGGCCAGGGACAAACATGAAAGGGTCCTAACATACCTACGGTGGCACGTAGTTCATGAGATCCTAGGCTTAAACTGAGCCCCGAACCTACTCCGTGTTCGATACTACTCCCAAAATATATATAGTGCTCATAATAATACATACATGAGTTCATGGGCTAGTTAAATCATGATAATCGTAAACATGCTTGAACATACGTGAACTAGCCATGACTTGAGGCCCGTGCGTCGGCCAAAAACATAATTCATGATTAATAAAATTCATACATACTTGTAGATCATGCATGTATCTTGATATTCATAAGTTCATAGTAGATAACATAATAAATTCATAAATAAATTCATAATTCATGTCGGGCTTATGAAAACACCAATGGATCAATGGATCATAAATCGATTCATCATGGGGCATGCATAATCAAGCTTAATTGTTTCAAAAATCAAAATCAATATCATTATAATCAATTTAAATCTCAAAAATATGATCAAAATCCATAGATTATGATAATATTTCAAAATCACAAAACCCATAATTGAATCAATAGATTTATATAAATCAAATACAAAACCCCGTGAGTTTTTGATAAATTTTAAGTAAAATCATAGAGAAGGAGCATGGGTGTGGAAGAATTCACTTATTGAGGACCTTACATACTTGGAAACACTAATTCTTAATCTCCCTTAGAAGCCCAAGGTGGAATTGTGAGGAAATGGGGAAGAACACCTTCAATCACCTTCTATTCTCCTCCCTAAACTCTTGCATGCATGAATGAGGCCTAACATGAGCTAATACCCCTTAAAAGACCCCATTTAGAGCTTAAAACGACGTAGTTTAGGCCTTAGGAACTTAGGAATTATGAAAACACCCTTATTAAAATGCAGGAAAAACACTGCTAGGGCCCCTAACGAGAGACCTCACGAGTCGTTGCCAAGGGGAACGACTCGTGTCTAGGACCCATGAAGTCCACTATCCAAAACACTATCCCTCCACAAATCGTGGTGGCTGACCACGGCTCATGGTCACCACCCGTGACCCCTACTACCCTAAAACCTTGACAACCCTCTAATGCAGACCACGGGTGACCTCATGAGTCGTGGTCACTCGTCACGACCCACCTGACGAGTCGTCCTACAACCTGATGCAAATTTTTAGTTTTCTCCTTTTTGACTCCAGGTTCTAGTTCTTGGGTTCTCGGGGTATAACAGAATTGAAAGAAAAGTTGAAAGATCTGCTAGAAAAAGTCTTTATCAAGCCTAGTGCTTCTCCATAGGGTGCATCGGTTCTGTTTGTAAGAAAGAAGAACGGCTCCCTATGAATGTATATAGATTATTGGCAGTTGAATAAAGTTACTATTAAGAATAAATATCTTCTTCCAAGGATAGATTATTTATTTAATTAGCTACAAGGGGAGGAATATTTCTCCAAAATCGACTTACGATCCGGGTATCATCAAGTGCAAGTCCGGGAGAGAAATATTCGGAAGACAGCCTTCAGGACTAGATATGGTCATTTTGAATTCTTAGTCATGTCCTTCGGATTTACGAATGCTGCAGCAGTGTTTATGGATTTGATGAACAGCATCTTAAGGCCATCTTTAGATCTGTTTGTGATAGTGTTTATTGATTATATTCTGGTATATTCCTGCTTAGAAGCTGAACACAGAGATCATTTGCAAACGGTACTCCAGATCCTCACATATGCGAAGTTCTCAAAATGTGAGTTCTGGTTAAATTCTGTAGCTTTCTTCAGCCATATTGTGTCAGTTGCAGGTATCCAGGTTGATTCACAGAAAATTGAGGTAGTAAAGACATGGCCCAGACCCATGACTCCCACCAAGGTTCATAGCTTCCTGGGGTTAGCTGGGTATTACAAAAGGTTTGTGGAAGCATTTTCTGCCTTATTAGCACCATTGACATGATTGACTCAAAAAGCATCTAAATTCCACTGGACTGAGGCTCGTGAACAGAGTTTCCAGGAGCTGAAAAATAGATTGACATTTGCACCAGTATTAGCCTTATCGGAAGGTTTATAGGGCTACGTTGTATACTGTGACGCTTCAGGCATCGGGTTAGGGGTGTATTCTGATGCAACATGGAAAGGTGATTGCCTATGCTTCGAGGAAGTTAAGGAAGCATGAAAAGAACTACCCCACCCATGATTTAGAGTTAGCTACAGTGGCTCATGCTTTGAAAATATGGAGGCATTACTTGTATGGTGTGCATGTGGACATCTTTACTGATCACAAAAGCCTCCAGTATATCTTCATGCAGAAAGAGTTGAATTTGCGGCAATGTCGTTGGCTAGAGTTGTTGAAAGACTATGACATGGATATCTTATATCACCCAAGGAAGACTAATATTGTATATAAGGCCCTTAGCCACAGATCCATGGGCAGCCTAGCATATTTAAGTCCAGAACAGCGGGAAATGGCTCGAGAGCTACACCAGTTAGCAGATTTAGCAATCCGGGTTGTAGATTCAGAAGATAATGGAGTTGTGATCCAGAATACAATAGTGTCATCTCTAGTTGTAGAGGTGAAGGAGCGGCAATACGAGGACCCTAGCCTAGTACAGATTCAAGACAAGTTTTAGTAGGGCAAACTATCGGCCTTTTAGTTAACGGGAGATGGCATCTTGAGATTTAGAGGTTGACTCTGTGTTCTAGATATAGCAGGGCTTCGCCAGAAGATCATGGCAGAGGGATTCTTGTAGTCATTTCAGAAGGGATTAGGACACAAATTAACTTGAGTTCAAATTTCCATCCCCAAATAGAAACTCAGGCTAAGCGCATCATGCAGACGCTTGAAGATATGTTACGGGCATGCGTGCTAGACTTTGGAGGAAGTTGGGACGAGCATTTACCTCTTATTGAGTTTGCATACAATAAAAGTTATCACTTTTCTATTCAGATGGCGCCTTATGAGGCTTTATATGGGCAGAAATATAGGTCCCCCATAAGATGGTTTGAAGTAGGGGAAGCAAGGTTAATCGGACCTGATATGATATATCAATCAGAAGAAAAGGTGAAACTTATCAGAGAGCATTTGCTAACAGCCTAGAGTTGTCAGAAGTCCTATTCTGATGTTCGGCATAGAGACTTCGAATTCAATGTTGATGATTGGATATTTCTTAAAGTTTCACCTATGAAGGGCGTGATGAGATTTGGCAGGAAGGGCAATCTTAGCCCTAGGTTCATTGGCCCGTATCGAATCCTTCGAAGGATAGGCCAGGTAGCTTATGAGTTAGAACTTCCTTCAGGGCTAGAATTTGTACATCCAGTTTTTCATGTGTCAATGTTACGAAAGTGCATAGGAGACCCCTCTCGGATTGTCCTAGTTGAGGATGTTCAAGTCACTAAAGAATTGGCCTATGAAGAGACTCAAGCTATTATACTATATCGACAGGTTCGTAGATTGAGAACTAAAGATCTAGCCTCCGTTAAAGTCCTATGGAGGAACAAAAATGTAGAGGAGATGACTTGGGAACCTCAGGACGATATGAGGTCTAGATATCCTCACTTATTTCAGGCTTAACCAAGATTGTGCAATTGAGGTGAGACTATTATTCAATTATTGTTTTATTGCTTATATCATCAATATTGTTTAGTTGTTTGCTTTTATATTATGGAACTATGTTGTATCATTGCTTGTAGCATCCTGTGAGATGCCTACGTGGGACTTTTCTGTGTTTTAGGTTTTCGGATAGTCCATATTATAGAGGAGACTCTACCAAAATTTTTTAGGCCATGGTTAAAATAGTTGAGTCTCTTACGCTAAAAGTTACATTCGAGGACGAATGTTCCAATGGGGGGGGAGGAGGAGATGATGTTACACGCTGTAAGTTTCTATCATTTAACCGCGGTGTGCCTATGTATGTTGAGAGTTTTGGAGTATGAACCATACGAAAAAGGGGCTCGGGGGATGGGTATACGAGCATGGTGTAAAGAGAGCAGGAGGCCGGAGTCAAAGACTGGGCGCATTGGGCACCGCGCCGCACTACCAGCCCAGCGCCATAGCCGGCACATCGCACTCGTGGCCTGGCGCGATGGGCGGCGCGCCACACCCCCTTGTGATCGCCTCTTATATATATATATATATATATATATATATATATATATATATATATATATATATGTTTTAAGTTAAGTCCCATTTCATTCAAATACTTCCCCAAGAACAGACCCACAACCCTATGAATTTTCTCTCAACTTTTCATCCAATTTAAGAGAAATTATGCCATTAAACTCCGTTCAATTGCAAATTTGTCTTGGATAACGAGTTTTAGGCCTACAAGGAGCACCTCTGTGGAGTTATTTCTTGAAAACTCGCTTGGAGTACCGGAACCCCGTAGAGTAAAAGTTGTAGAAATCACTTTTAATTGAGTCCTAAGTGGCTATAAGTGATAGGTAAGCACTTCTACTTTCTAAACTCTCGGGAACTTGTAAGTTTTCAGCTGAATTAGATAGAGTTTGAATTGTAATCAAAATTCCTAAAGGTTATTGTTATTTGTCGAGTCCAAGTATTGAAAATAGCCTTATTCTCTCAGCATAGGGCTGCAATTTGGTGGAATTACCGGCTACAGGTTGGAATTGTTTGGGTGGGCGGAAATAGTCAATTGAGGTATGTTAAGGTTTACCTCTTCAGCAAGTTATTTCCGTCATATAGTGATACAACCTATGCCTTTGTAAGTAAGTTGCGAGCATGTGTATTGTGATTAGCTGCTAGGGATATATTTGAAACTAAAGTGTAGTACTTCAACTGAGATTGACCCCACCTAATATAGCCTTCCGTCAACCAACCTCAGGGTTGCTAGTTGTGTCATTGTCTATGGGGCTATAGATCGCTCAGAGGAGCTATATGACGTCTGAAAGGACTATACTCAAGCCTATAAGGCCATATTATAGTCCATCCACGAATGGACTTCTTTTATGTCATAATAGCATTACTGACCCTTCGTCGAGCCTTGTAGGCCCAGGGTGCAGTCACAACAGCCCAGAGGGCTCAAGCACAGCTACAGGAGCCCAACAGGCTCGTTGCAGACCTAGAGTTCAGGTAGGTTGGCTATAGTTACCTGTTTCATCATATTGACTTGGTTAGAGGTATATAGATTGAACTGTACTTGTCAGGGCCTATGGGGGGCAAAGTAAGTTATTCTGTGCTGATTGTACCTTCCAGGTTTATGGAGGCCAATTAAGGTTCTTATTTGTATACTTACTTGTTAGCTATACTTTAGGTTCTGAGGCTATTCAGGTTAACTCTTATCCTTCTTATTAATTACTTTCAGTTCTTTTATTAGTTCTATTCATTCATTTTCATTACTACCTTACATATTCAGTACATATCGTACTAACACCCATTTGTGGGGCGCTGCATACTTGCTTGCAGGTATAGACAGACATTTTTCAGGATCTCCTTAGAAATCATCAAGGGTTAGCAGATCAATCAGCTCCTTTTCTCCGGAGTTGACAGTTAGAAAGGTTTTCTCTTTTATTGTACAGCTTTTGGGTAGGTTAGAGCCCTGTCCCAACCATTATTCCACTCTTATAGGCTTGTGTACTTCAGTTTTTAGTTATTGGTTATTGTTGGCTGTGTGGGGCCTATGTATATTATGTTTTGCGTGTTGGCCATATGGGGCCTAGTTTAGATATCAGTTAGCAGCCTTGCCGGCTATAGTATATATATGACTACCTGTTTTCCTTTTGTTATGACTTAGACATCATGGTGGTCTTGTCAGCCTGCATAGGATCTTTTTATTATTATGGCTGCTAGGTTAGCTGTTTTCTTTACAGGTTTTACTGCGTGGCCTTGTTGACCCGAGGTTGTGTTTACATCCAAGATATAGTTGTTTGTTTTCTTGATTTTGTGCTGCTGGCAAGCACCAGAGGTGCATATGCCCAGCTAGGTCAGCCCAGGTCCACTAAAAAAAATAGGGAATAGCGATGGATTTTAACGACAAACCTTTTTTCATTGCTAATTAACGACGGATTAGCTATGAAATTAAAGTTCCATCGCAATATAAGCAAACTAGAATTTTTTTATCTAATATGGCAACGGATTAGCAACAAAATATTACATTTGTCACTATTTTTTGGCGCTAAATTTTTGCGCCTTCAATTTAGCTACAAAATCAGTGACAAAATTAGAACGATAAAATTTATTAAATATGAGCAACGGATTTGGCGATAGAATATCCATCGCTAGGAATATTTTATTTATCAAAATATTTTAAAAGTTATTACTATGAAACATCTGTCGCTAATTTATTTTTCAAATAAATTTAAAGTTATTGAAAGCTAGGGAATGCTATTGTCACGATCCGAACGGACACCTAGATCGTAGACACGGGACAAGAGACCCTGAGAGACCCCAGTCGACCCATGGCTTATGTATACAACTAACCTCATTCAAATAAGCGGAATGATAATCATAAAGACATAGTGGAAATGTAATTATAGCATAACATCAGGAAATACAGGACATACACACAGGTGCGCACTACATACTTGTTTGAAAACCACTAATACATAAGATGGGTTGATAGGACAACATCCCAACTAAACCGACCAATAATGAATCATCAATAACATGAAAGTCTGTCAAACGGTCCTCGGAACATGAGGACTCACCAATAAGCTGAGAGCAAGAGCTGAGATGATTTAAGGGTGAGGATGCGCCTGAGAACTGGGACCTATATCATGAGACGATACAACATAGAAAGTATTCGATCAGTATGTGGAATGTATTGAGTATGCAAGGTAAGTAAAACGGACATTTAAAAACTTAAAACTCATAAATGAACATAAGAGTAGGACAACATGGTCATAACATAAATATCATAACATAAGGCTCAAGATTTTCAAAACATTCGTAACACAATCGTAATCATAATCATAAGAGGAAAGCTTTATTAACCATGACTTGATCCAATATACATAATCATAAACATGCATAAATCATGAGGAACGATGGGAGATTCTCTTAACCGACATACCCTATATGAGCACACATGAGACCTGACTTGTAACCCTAGTTGGAAGGGTGTTCGTACCTTGCCAAGGATAGGAACCATGAAGGGCGTGATCACACATGAAAAGGGGAATTTGGGCCAGGGACAAATATGAAAGGGTCCCAACATACCTACGATGGCACGTAGTTCATGAGATCCGGGGCTTAACCTGAGCCCCGAACCTACTCGGTGTTCAATACTACTCCCAAAATATATATAGAGCTCATAATAACACGTACATGAGTTCATGGGCTAGTTAAATTATGATAATTGTGAACATGCTTGAACATACGTGAACTAGCCATGATTTGAGGCCCGTGAGTCAGCCAAAAATATAATACATACTTAATAAAATATGTACATACTTTTAGATAATGCATATAGCTTAAAATTTTCATAAGCTCATAATAGATAACATAATAAATTCATAAATAAATTCATAATTCGTGTTGGGTTTATCAAAACACCAATGGATCAATGGATCATAAATCGATTCATCATGGGGCATGCATAATCAAGCTTAATGGTTTAGAAATTCAAAATCAACAATACTATACTCAATTTAAATCTCAAAGATGATCAAAATCAGTAGATTATGATAAGACTTCAAAATCACAAGACCCATAATTAAATCATTAAATTCTATACAAATCAACTACAAAACCCCATGAGTTTTCAAATAAACTTTGAATAATTAATATAGAAGGAGCATGGGTATGGAAGAATCCACCCATTGAAGACCTTACATACCTAGGATTATCAACTCCTAACCCTCCTTAAAATCCCAAGAATGAAATTGAAGGAATTGAGGTGAAAAGCTTGAAATCTCCCCTTGAATCCCCTCTCAAGGTTCTTGCATGAATGAATGAGAGTTTACAATAGGTCATCCTCTTAAAACCCAGCTTTCCCCAAGCCAAAACAACGTAGTTTAGGGCCTTATATGGTGAAAAAGTCAAAAATACCCTAATGAACCTGCCCAGAAAACTGGCCAGATCGATCCCACGGGTGGGACTAATGAGTCGTGGAACCAACGACAACCCGTCACATCCCTCGTTGAAGCCACTACTGATATCCCATTCTAAGAACCCAAACAACGGATCGTCAGGAAGACCTGTACCTTCAACCAACGACTCGTCACATCGCCCGTGGTTAACCCCCTGAACCTTGGCATCTCATCTCCTAACCGGTCACACCATGACCGGTCACAAGAAAAAATGGACCGTTGTTATCCCCCCTAGAGTCCACTGGAAAAACTAAACTCAAACAATGACCACGACCAACGATTCATCATCTATTCAAATAGGTCGTTGGGACGCCTGTTGAAAGTCACCTGAAAAGCCTAACTCCTTTCTACGACTGCTAACGATGACTCGTTGTTTCCCACAATAGGTCATCACATCTCCGGTGGTCTCCACTGCCACCATCCTATCCCCAACCAACGACAGCATACAACGACTCGTGGTTTGATACCATGAGTCGTTCTGTGGTCCGTTCTGTGATGTTTTGCCAGTTTTCTACACTTTTCAAATTTAACTCCCAGGTCTATTCTTAGGCCTTCCCGGGGTATTAAAATATATCCCCCTTGGAAACATTCGTCCTCGAATGTAGGAAACAATCAGCAACCAAAAACATATAATTATCATACTCAAATTCTGACTATTTTAATCAAAATTTTCACAGAATGACTACCTCCTAACTAAACCCCATCACTGAACTGATCTCATGCTTCACATACACGTCATACCCATGAAAAAAACTTGAACACGTGAACAGAACATGAAAACTAAATGGGATCATAGAGTAGAACTGATACCTCAAGTTGAGACTGAGCAGGTAGAGAACAAATGTGGGTATCTCGCCATCATATCTGCTTCGGCTTCCCACGTAGCTCCCTCAACATGTTGATTTCTCCATAAAACCTTAACTGAAGCTACTTCTTTGTTCTTCAGCTTCCGAACCTGATGATCCAAGATTTCAACGGGAATTTCTTCATAACTGAGACTGTCCTTCACCCCAATGTTGTCTACCGGGACTACTAAGGCTGGATCACCCAAACACTTTTTCAAAAGTGACATATGGAAGATGGGATGAACTGAAGATAACTCTGATGGCAAATCCTACTCATACACCACCTTACCAACTCTTCTCATAAACCGGTAGGGACCAACATAGCGGGGATTGATATTCCCTTTCTTTCTGAACCACATGACTCCCTTCATGGGAGATAACTTTAGAAATACCCAGTCGTCTACGTCAAACTCCAAATCTCTTCTCCTCACATCAGCATATGATTTCTGATGACTCTAAGCGGTTTTTAATCGGTCTCTTATCAACTGGACCCGTAGCAAGGCCTCATGAACCGAATTAGGTCCTATCATGGCCGACTCACCAACCTCAAACCATCCGATGGGCGATCTATATCTTCGCCCCTAAAGAGCCTCGAACAGTGCCATCTAGATACTAGAGTGATAGCTGTGATTATAAGCAAAATTAATTAAGGGAAAATGATCATCCCAACTACCTTTAAAATCCATAACACATGCTCTCAACATATCCTCAAGAGTTTGGATTGTTCATTCTGCCTAGCCATCCGTTTGCGAATGGAATGTTGTGCTGAGCTTAATTTGACTCCCAAGTCCCTTCTGAAAAGACCGCCAAAACTGGGAGGTAAACTGAGTACCTCGGTCTGAAATAATAGACAAGGGCACTCCATGAAGTCAAACCAGCTCCCGAGTATACAACTTAGCATAATCATCCGTTGAATCTGTGGTCTTAACCGGTAAGAAGTGTGCAGTCTTTGTTAACTTGTCTACCACCACCCAAATGGAATCATAGTGTCGGCGAGTACGAGGTAGGCCTATAATAAAATCCATATTAATCTCTTCCCACTTCCAAGTGGGAATGCTGATATCCTGAAGTACACCTCCCGGCCTTTGGTGCTCAACTTTCACTTGCTGACAGTTTGGACACTTGGCTACGAACTCTGTGATATCCTTCTTCATACCATCCCACCAATAGATTTCCCGCAAGTCCAGATACATCTTCATGGATTCTGGATGGAGGGAATATATGGTACCATGTGCCTCATGCAGTATCTGACTCCTCAGATTATCAAGGTTTGGGACACATAGCCGACGCTGATATCTTAGAACAGCATCTCCCCCTTGGGAGAAAACCTCTATCCTTTGACTCTTCACCTCTTCCTTCAACTCAAAACCGAATCTTCATCTTGTTTAGATTTGACATCAACCACCAAGGATGATTCTGACCCATTCTGTAAAGCAATGCCACCATCCGCCGAGTCGATTGATCTCACCCTCAACCTTGCAAGTCGGTGGACATCTGTCACCAACTCCTTCTTTCCCTCATCCACGTGGGACACACTCTTCATAGAGAGCCTACTAAGTGCATCTTCAACCACATTAGCCTTGCCCAAGTGGTAAAGAACGTTCATATCGTAGTCCTTTAGCAACTCCAACCACCTTCTTTGCCGAAGATTTAGATCCTTCTGTGTGAACACATATTGCAAGCTCTTATGATCCATAAATACATCCACGTGGACCCCATACAATTAATGCCGCCATATCTTCAATGCAAACACCACCGCAGCCAACTCAAGATCATGGGTCAGGTAATTCTTTTCGTGAACCTTTAACTGTCGAGAGGCATATGTTATCACCTTCCCACGCTGCATCAACACACATCCCAGTCCGACTCTCGAAGCATCACAATATACAACAAAGCCATCAGTACCCTCAAGTAAGGTCAACACTGGTGCTGAAGTGAGTCGGGTCTTCAATTCCTAGAAGCTTCTCTCACAATCCTCTTATCATTGAAACTTCACCTTTTTTTGAGTCAACCTGGTTAAGGATGCCGCAATGGATGAGAAAACCTCAACAAATCTCCAGTAGTACCCTGCTAGGCCCAAGAAACTCTGAATTTTTGAGCGATTCACCGGTCTAGGCCAATTCTTCACCGCTTCAATTTTTTTAGAATCCACCCTTATGCCCTCACTCGATACCACATGGCCTAGAAATGCCACCGAGTCTAGCCAAAATTCACACTTTCTAAACTTTGCATACAACTGACGATACTTGAGGGTCTGAAGCACTACTCTCAGATGAGCAGCATGTTGCTCCTCGCTCCGAGAGTAGATAAGGATGTCATCAATGAGCACAATCACGAACATGTCAAAGTATGCCTTGAATACCCTGTTCATTAGATCCATAAAAGCTGTAGGAGCATTGGTTAGTCCAAATGACATAACTAAAAACTCATAATGGCCATACTGGGTCCTGTAGGCTGTCTTTGGATATCATTCTCTCAGACTCTAAGCTGGTGATACCCAGACCTGAGATCTATCTTCGAGAAACACCTGGCACCTGGAGCTAGTCAAATAAATCATAAATCCTGGGAAAGGGGTACCTGCTCTTGACGGTGACCTTATTAAGTTATCAATAATCAATACACATTTGAAGGATCCATCCTTCTTCCGAATAAATAAAACTGGTGCGCCCCATGGAGACTTGCTCGGTCTAATGAAACCCTTATCCAATAAGTCCTTCAACTGTTTCTTTAACTCTTTTAGCTCGGCTGGAGCCATCCTATAAGGAGGAATAGATATAGGCTGCGTATCGGGTAATAGATCACTTCCGAAATCAATCTCTCTTTCCAGAGGAACACCTGGTAAATCATCAGGGAAAACCTCCGGATACTCGCACACCACTGTAACTGACTGAATAGTCGGGGCCTCAGACTCCACATCCTTGACCCTAACTAGGTGGTACATGCAACCCTTAGATATTATTTTCCTAGCCTTAAGATATGAAATACACCGATCGGCTGGTACAGCTGAATTACCCTTCCATTCCAAAACTGACTCCCCCAGAAATTAGAATTCCACTGCACGAGTCCGACAATTAATCGAAGCATAACATGAAAACAACTAATCCATACCCAAAATGATGTCAAAATTAGTCATGGCCAATTCTACCAAGTCCGCGGAGGTAACCTTATGCAACACCATAATGGGGCTACCTCTATATACTAGCCTAGACACAACTGATTCACCGACTGGAATAGACACGGGGAATGGTTCTGACAAAATTTTAGGACTAACTCCAAAACTACTAGAAATGTAAGGCGTCACAAAAGACAAGGTAGCTCCTGGATCTAACAAAGAATAAGCATCAATATGGAAGACTTGCAACATACCCGTGACCACATCTGGTGAGGCACTAGAGCATAAAACCTATTCCGACACTAACCACCTGTCGAACTAGTGGAGGCTCCCTGCTGAGGGGGTCATGCTGCTGGAGCAGTAGAACTGGCTGCAAGACAATCTCTGATCCTATGCCTAGGTTTTCCACACTCGAAACAAGCATCCGTACCGACCAAGCACCTCCCAAGATTATTTTTGCCATATCTCGCACACACTTGGAAAGTGCACTCCACCTGCATGCTACCATGATCCTTCGAGCCTGGCGCCCTACTCCTCTGGTCTCCCCTAAACCTAGACGATATGCTAGCCAATGATAGAGCTGGAGCAGTGATCCTGTGCTGAGACTGCTTTCGTGATCCACCTCCTTACCTAGTCTAAGAAACCCCGTAGTTGTTGGTCCTGTCCCTCTTGGCCTCTCTCTACCTCCTATAGACCGACTCCACTTGTTGGGCAAGCAATACAATATGGGGAAAGTAGATATCCCGGTGTATCATGGAAATCCGGCAATCCTTATCCAAGTAATCTACTACCCTATGCACAAAGAGGCTCACCGAGCCCACTGATCCACCATTAACTTTGGATCATATTTAGATAGTCGAGTGAACTCCAAGGAATACTCCTAGACTGACATGTTTCCCTGCTTCAAGTTCACAAACTCAGCTGCCTTGAGCTCCCTCATCTCCCAAGGGAAGTACCAATCCATGAACGCGGTGTGGAACTCATCCCAACCTATCGGGCCTGCACCCGTTGCCCTAGCACCTCTCCATTGATTGAACCATATATGTGCTACCCCCTTGAGATGATAGGAGGTCAAATCAACACATTCCCCATATTCACCCCCATAACTTGGGTGATCTTCAGAATTTCCTCAATAAAGTCATGTGGGTCCTCATCTACCTTCAACCCTGTGAACTTTGGAGGTCTCATCCTTAGAAAGTCCCTCAACCTAGAAGCTGCCACATTCCCATTTTGTGTATAATGGGCCACCGTCTGATTCTGGACCTGGGTTGTCGTGGCCTATGCCAACATCTAGATCGCCGCCCTAAACTCAGCGTGAGCGGTTTGCTCTGAGTACGTCCTCCTCATGAATGGGTGGAGTTGGCTGATGCTCTCCATCATAGGCACCCTCATGATCATCACCATTACCGTTCCTCCTGGAATTTACTCAGCGTGTAGGCATTATTCTGCAAACGCGAATAGCACGAATTAGAGGAGTAAAGGATGTTCATCGCACGATATAGATCATGAAAGAAGGGAACATTCCTAAACGTCTAATAGCCTCTTCGTCATAAGTGTGGCGCGCTTCTCACCTATGAAAAAGACTCTACTTAATACGGCTTTCAGACACCCTAGGATACTTTAGATACCTTTAGAAATACCCAGTTGTCTATGTCAAACTCCAAATCTTTCTCCTCACATCAGCATATGATTTTTGACGACTCAGAGCAGTTTTTAACCGATCTCTTATCAACTAGAACTTTACCAAAGCCTCATGAACTGAATCAAGTCCTATCATGGCTGATTCACCAACCTCGAACCATCTGATGGGCGATCTACACCTTCGCCCATAAAGAGCCTCGAACGGTGCCATCTGGATACTAGAGTGATAGTTGTTATTATAAGCAAACTCGATTAAGGGAAAATGATCATCCCAACTACCTTTAAAATCCATAACAGATGCCCTCAACATATCCTCAAGAGTATGGATTGTTCCTTCCGCCTGGCCATCCATTTGCGGACGGATGTTGTGCTGAGCTTAATCTGAGTCCCAAGTCCCTTCTGAAAAGACCACTAGAACAGGGAGGTAAAATGAGTACCTCGGTCTGAAATAATAGATAAGGTCACTCCATGAAGTCGAACCAGCTCCTGAATATACAACTTATTATAATCATCCGCTGAATCTGTGGTCTTAACCGGTAGGAAGTGTGCAGCCTTTGTTAACCTATCTACCACCACCCAAATGGAATCATAGTGTCGGCGAGTACGAGGTAGGCCTGTAATAAAATCCATATTAATCTCTTCCCAATTACAAGTGGGAATGCTGATATCCTGAAGTACACCTCCCGACCTTTGGTGCTCAACTTTCACTTGTTGACAGCTTGGAAACTTGGCTACGACTTCTGCGATATCCTTCTTCATACCATCCCACCAATAGATGTTCTGCAAGTCCTAATACATCTTTGTGGATCCCAGATGGATGGAATATCTGATACTATGTGCCTCATGCAGTATCCAACTCCTCAGAATATCAACGTCCGGGACACATAGCCGACCCTGATATCTTAGAACACCATCTCCCCGTTAGGAGAAAACCTCTATCCTTTAACTCTGCACCGCTTCCTTTAGCTTCCTCAAAACCAAATCTTCAATTTGTTAAGATTTGACATCAACCACGAAGGATGATTTAGACCCATTCTGTACCACAATGTCGCCATCGGCTGAGTCGATCAATCTCACCCCCAACCTTGCAAGTCGGTGGACATCTCTCACCAACTCCTTCTTTCCCTCATCCACGTGGGACACAATCTCCATAGAGAGCCTACTAAGTGCATCTGCATCCACATTAGCCTCGCCCGGGTGGTAAAGAATAACCATATCATAGTCCTTTAGCAACTCCAACCACCTCCTTTGCTGAAGATTTAGATCCTTCTGTGTGAACACATATTGCAAGCTCTTATGATCTGTAAATACATCCACGTGGACCCCATACAAGTAATGCTGCCATATCTTCATGCAAACACCACCGCGGCCAACTCAAGATAATAGGTCGGGTAATTCTTTTCGTGAACCTTTAATTGTCGAGAGGCATATGATATCACCTTCCCACGCTGCATCAACACACATCCCATTCCGACTCTTGAAGCATCACAATATACAATAAAGCCATTAGTACCCTCGGGTAAGGTCAACACTGGTGCTGAAGTGAGTCGGGTCTTCAATTCCTAGAAGCTTCTCTCACAATCCTCTTACCGGTGAAACTTCATCTTTTTTTGAGTCAACCTGGTCAAGGGTACCACAATGGATGAGAAACCCTCAACAAATCTCCGGTAGTACCCTGCTAGGCCCAAGAAACTCTGAATTTCTGAGGGATTCACCGATCTAGGCCAATTCTTCATCGCTTCGATTTTCTGAGAAACAACCCTTATGCCCTCACTCGACACCACATGCCCCATAAATGCCACCGAGTCCGGCTAAAATTCACATTTGCTAAACTTTGCATACAACTGACGGTCCCTGAGGGTCTGAAGCACTACTCTCAGATGAGCAGCATGCTCCTCCTCGCTCCAGGAGTAGATAAGGATGTCATCAATGAACACAATAGCGAACATCTCTAAGTATGCCTTGAATACCTGGTTCATTAGATCTATAAAAGTTTTAGGAGAATTGGTTAGTCCAAATGAAATAACTACAAACTCATAATGGCCATACGAGGTCCTAAAGGTTGTCTTTGGGATATCATTCTCTCGAACTCTGAGTTGGTGATACCCAGTCTTGAGATCTATATTCGAGAAACACCTAGAACCCTAGAGCTGGTCAAATAAATCATCAATCCAAGGAAAGGGGTACTTGTTCTTGACGGTGACCTTATTAAGTTGTCGATAATCAATACACATTCTAAGGGATCCATCCTTCTTCCGAACAAATAGAACCGATGCGCCCCATGGAGACTTGCTCAGTCTAATCAAACCCTTATCTAATAAGTCCTTCAACTGTTTCTTTAACTCGTTTAGCTCTCCTGGAGCCATCCTATAAGGAGGAATAGATATAGGCTGCGTATCGGGCAGTAGATCAATTCCAAAATTGTCACACCCCGCCTTGGGGGGGGTACGACTGGCACCTGGTGCCCTACTAAGACCTGACCTGCTAGACTGTTAAGCCTGGGCGCGTCTGGTGCCTGGCTGGCTCTAACTCAGATTTCTGGAAACAAAGGGCTATATAACGGCTGTAAATATAGCCCCCGGCCCATTGGCCTATCGCCTGCTGTACCTGTCTTGGCAGCTAACCAGAAATATAGTAACTCAGGGAAACCTATACGGGCCGACAAGGCCACCATGCTGTCTAGTTATCTGCAACTTAGTCATAAGGTACAAAAGAGAAGCTACGTGACCGGCAAGGTCACCACTACTGACAACTATGGACCCACACAACCATCACAAAAGTAAGAAAGAGTAAAGGCAACTATACAACTGCACGGCCCCACACGACCGGCTCATCTGACAACAGGGATTTCATACAGAATGCAAGCCTCTAGGAATAGTAATAGAACTAATCGGGACAGGGCCCTGACCTACCCATGCTATACACAACAAAAGGAACTGAACTACACCTCTGAAATTCAGCCTCCGGATGACTGGAGCTGAATACTCAACCGCTGACAGGGAGTCACGTAGAATCGCCTGCTCGTCTAGGAGTACCTACAGGCAAGTAATGCAGCGCCCCACTGGGCGTCAGTACCACTGGTACTGAGTATGTAAAGCAACTGAAATAATATAACTGAAAACAACATCTGAAAGCAATAATATGACTGATGAAGCAGAAGTAGGAGGAATAACTTAACTATCTGATGAAGTAGATCGTACCTGTTCTTACTGATACCGAAGGAAGTAGGAATCATACCTGGAGGCGTATCATTCTACTACCAACCCACTCACGTCTAATATAACATAGCATAGCATACATAACATAACACAGCACATACAAACCTTACCCGGCCCCCATAAGCCGGGAGGTACAGTCAATACAGAATCTATGCCCCTACCCCGGTCATCCCATCTCCTATAGTGGCTGTAAGCATCCTGCTGGTCCCTGGGTATGCACTTGGGCTCACTGAGCCCCTGACTATAACTGTATCTGAGTCCGAAGGACTCTAAATCAACACCCCGGGCGTACCCGCTCGACGGGGGTGTATAAGGGCCGACCAAGGCACAATATGGGGAAACTGGCATCCCATCTTCGTCCCCTTGCGGGACGGCATATCACTCCATAGAGCGACGTATCCTCGTCCTCTGGCGGACGAGTCGATACAGCTATTAACTCTGGGCGGTCAGGGATGCTAGGTAATCCAACCCCAATCAATACAATGGTCTCAACTAATCATACTGTCTGTGTATCTCATAAGCTAAGATTAACAGGTGCAGGGTATCGTATAAATCACATACTGAGCTAATAATAGTAATCTGGAAGTGTCTGATACATGCTGAGACAGGTAAGTGTAACTGTAAATATAGCCTCCTGTCAAACTGTACTGGGGTAAAAGTTATACGAGGAGGTGTTTCTGCTGAAAGCTATACTGTTTACTAAGTTTCTGTGGTAACATAATTTCCTATTTCTAACATGCTTTCTAAACCATATACAGTTACTATTCTATATCTGGAATGCTTTACTGATACTGTACTACCTTGCGAGGTTTCAGCTAAACACAACAATATCTTAACATGGCATATTACATCACATACTGAATATACTGGGCAACCTTAACCACTCACGCCTGAATCTAAATCGTACGGATAGGTATCGTACACGTTACAACCCAAAACTTCTCATATTGCACCAATATTCAAAATAACACGATACTCGATTTCTAAACATGTAACTGGTCTGTAAATTACTATACTGCTTCGAGGTTACTCGACTTGACGAGGAAACTTAACTTTACATACCTTATCTTTGAATATTCGTCCGTCGGACGAGGCTCAGCTGGTACTTCAGCTATTTTCTCCCAAATGCATTCATAAATACGTCAATCAATACTAAATACAACGTTATTGTAAAGAGCGACGTTACTTTTGATTTAATTTATAGCCTAAACTTAGGCTTATCGAAAGACGGTCGAAAACTCGCTATTTTTCAGCTGCCCAGAAGGGAGAAATATTTACTTCTCAGCTAGGAACACATAGACATAAATTTGGAGCAATTCTACTTACTTTAGTTCGGCGGCTCGCCGATTCGTCGGCCGTATTTCACAAAACTAACTCCGTAGAAATGCTCTCTGCTGCTAAATACCTTGGTATCTAGGATTAATTTGGGTTTGGGCAGCGTTTGGCAGCGTAATCGGACGAGAATATTTAATTTTCCTACGTTTCTCTCTGCTTGCTGCGTTTCTGGAAATTTCACTGATAAGAAATAATTTTTCGACTGAAGTGAGGCTTATATACTTGGGCCTGAACCTGGGCAACGTGTCACGGAGCCATCGCGGAGGCCTCACCTCCGTGACACGCTGCCATCGCGGAGGGGCTCTGCCTCGGCTCCTCCCGCGATGGTTCGACGGGTTTCTCGTCCGATCTTTTCCCGGACCTTTCCCTAGCACGTATGGCTTTCAAATATGTTTAACCAACGTGCGAATAGGTCATCTAAGTACCGGGAATTCTATGGGGTATAACATTCTCCCCCCCTTAGGAACATTCGTCCCCGAATGTATACTGCTGTCTAGAGAGCTGTTCACTCTAGTTTCTGGAAAAATTTTGGCAGAGTTTCCCCTGTAATATGGACTATCGCAACGCCCTGAAACGCAGAAAAAGTCCAACACAGGCACTGCACACAATATTCTACAATCCACTGGACAACTGAATATCACTTCTTTCTTTATCATTTACAACATACATACCATAAAGTACTGTATAAGTAATGATATGGACATACCTGTCGTCCGGCTAGGCCTGAAATAGGTGAGGGTATCTGATTTTCATATCTTCTTCAGCCTCCCACGTCATTTCCTCTCGATTTCTGTTACGCCATAATACTTTGACAGACGCAACATCTTTAGTTCTCAGCCTGCGAATCTGTCTGTCTAAGATGGCTACGGGAACCTCTTCATAGGCTAATTCTTCTGTGATCTGAACATCCTGAACTGTAACTACTGTAGAAGGGTCCCCTACGAACTTCCTTAACATAGAAACATGGATTACTGGGTGAACCGACGCTAACTCTGGAGGCAAGTTTAACTCGTATGCCACGCGGCCTATTCTTCGCCGAATCTGATACGGTCCAATGAATCTTGGGCTAAGCTTGCCTTTCTTGCCAAACCTCATTACCCCTTTCATCGGGGACACTTTCAGATATACCCAGTCGTTTACCGAAAATTCTAGATTTCTGCGCCGTCTATCTGCATATGACTTCTGACGGCTCTGAGCGGTCAGTAAACGTTCTCGGATAAGCTTTATCTTTTCCTCGGACTACCGAACAATGTCTGGGCCAACTAATACTGATTCTCCTATCTCAAACCAGCCCACCGGCGATCTACATTTCCGCCCGTACAATGCCTCGAAAGGCGCCATCTGAATAGCTGAATGGTTGCTGTTATTATAAGCAAATTCGATTAACGAAAGATGTTCATCCCAGCTACCCCCAAAATCTAACACACACGCTCGTAGCATATCTTCGAGCGTCTGAATTGTACGTTCAGCTTGCCCGTCTGTCTGAGGATGGAATGTTGTACTCAGATTAATCTGCGTCCCCAGACCTTTCTGAAATGACTGCCAGAACCTAGCTGTAAACTGTGCCCCTCTGTCTGAAATGATAGATGCCGGCACTCCATGTAATCTAACTATTTCTCTGATATATAATTCGGCATAATCCTCAGCTGAGAAGGTAGCCCTTACTGGCAGGAAATGAGCTGATTTTGTCAGCCTGTCAACTATTACCCAAATGGAATCATTTCTGCGTCTAGTACAGGGTAACCCTGTTACAAAATCCATATTTATTGCTTCCCATTTCCACATAGGTATCGATATCTCTTGAGTCAAACCACCCGATTTTTGGTGCTCTGCTTTCACCTGCTGACAATTAGCACATCTAGATACAAATTCGGCTATTTCAATTTTCATACCTGGCCACCAGTAGATGTCTCTGATGTCGTGGTACATTTTCGTCGCCCCTGGGTGAAGGGAATAGCGAGCGTAATGTACCTCGTGCATAATCTGCCCACGAAGGCCTGAGACATTCGGGACACAAAGGCGGCCCTTACAGCATAGCACACCATCCTCGGTTGTCTAAAAATCTAGCTCCTTACCCTTCTGAACTCTATCTCTGAGCTGGACTAAATCGGGATCCTCATACTGTCGTTCTTTTACCTCTGCAACTAACGATGATACTGCAGAATTCTGAATTACGGCCCCATTATCTCCTGTTTCCATTACCTGAACGGCTAGCCCAGCTAACTGATGAATTTCTTTGGCTAACTTCTGCTTCTCAGGTCACAAATACGCTAAACTCCCCATTGACTTACGGCTCAGGGCATCTGCTACAACATTAGCTTTTCCGGGGTGGTATAGAATATTCACATCATAGTCTTTTAACAACTCCAACCAGCGGCGTTGCCGCAGATTCAACTCCCTCTGAGTGAAAATGTACTGTAGGCTCTTATGATCTGTGTAAATATCAACATGAACTCCGTACAGATAATGCCTCCACATCTTCAAGGCATGAATTACTGCGGCCAATTCTAGGTCATGGGTAGGGTAATTCTTTTCATGTTTCCTCAGCTGTCTGGAAGCATATGCAATTACTCTACCATACTGCATCAACACACAGCCCATCCCGACACCTGACACGTCGCAATAAACTGAATACCCTTCTGTGCCTTCCGGTAGTGCTAGTACTGGGGCGGAGGTTAATCTGTCTTTCAGTTCCTGGAAACTCTGCTCATATGCCTCCGTCCACTGAAACTTTGCTGCTTTCTGTGTCAATTTCGTTAAGGGTGCTGCAATGGTTGAGAATCCCTCAACGAACCTCCGATAGTATCCTGCCAACCCCAGAAAGCTACGAACTTCAGTCGGGGGGGTAGGCCTGGGCCATGACTTAACTGCTTCTATCTTCTGCTTGTCTACCTGTATACCAGCGTCTGAGACAATATGCCCTAAAAAGGCTACTGAGTTAAGCCAGAATTCACACTTCGAAAATTTAGCATACAACTGGCGGTCCCTAAGAATTTGGAGCACTGTCCGCAAATGAGTCCGGTGATCTACTTCAGAGCGAGAATACACCAGAATATCATCAATGAATACTATCATGAACAAGTCCAGGAAGGGTCTGAAAATACTGTTCATCAGGTCCATAAAGACTGCTGGGGCATTTGTTAGCCCGAAGGACATAACCAGAAATTCAAAATGTCCATATCGGGTCCTGAATGCTGTCTTAGGGATGTCCCTCTCACGTACTCAGACCTGGTGATATCCGGACCGCAAGTCAATCTTAGAAAAGTATCTGGCTCCCTGTAACTGATCAAATAGGTCATCAATCCTAGGAAGCGGATACTTATTCTTTACTGTAACTTTGTTGAGCTGCCGATAATCTATACACATCCGGAGCGAGCCATCTTTCTTTCTCACGAACAAGACTGGCGCACCCCACGGGGAAGTACTCGGCCTGATAAAACCTTTATCTAACAAGTCTTTCAACTGCTCCTTTAATTCTCTGAGTTCTGCAGGAGCCATACGATAAGGAGGTATTGATATTGGCTGAGTGCCTGGTAGCAAGTCAATAGCAAAGTCTATTTCCCTTTCTGGGGGAAGACCAGGTAACTCATTGGGAAATACATCTGGAAATTCATTTACCACTGGAACAGACTGGAGTGTCAGATATTCCGCTTGGACATCCTGAACTCTGACAAGATGGTAAATGCACCCCTTAGATATCAACTTTCTCGCCCGAAGGTAGGAAATAAACCTACCTTTTGGCGTCGCCGTGCTGCCCTTCCATTCCCGTACTGCCTCCCCCGGGAAGTGGAATCGGACCGTTTTGGTCCAACATTCAACATTAGCAAAACATGGTACTAACCAATCCATACCCATTATGGCATCGAAATCTATCATCTCTAACTCGACCAGATCTACTGTGGTCCGACGATCAGCAACCTCTACTGTACACCCGCGGTAAATTCGGCTAGCTGTGATAGAGTCACCAACGGGCGTAGATACTAGGAAGGGCTGCTGTAATGATTCTGGTACAATACTAAGCTTCCGTGCCACAAATGAAGTAATATAGGACAAAGTAGACCCTTGGTCAATTAGCACATAAGCAGGGTGTGAGCAGATAGTTAGCATACCTGTCACAACATCAGGCGATGCCTCTGAATCTTGCCTCCCTGGTAAGGCATATGTGCGGCTTGGACCCACACCTGTACTGGAGGCCCCTGATCTGCCTCGACCCCTGCCTGCTGAACTGGGGGCCTGCGCCCAGTCGAGGATGCTGTAGCTCGTGATCCTGTTGATGCCCTATCCTGTCTGTCCCGGTCCTCACGACCTCTGGCTGGGCAATCTCTCATCAAATGGCCTTCTTGGCCACAACTATAGCATGCGGTGGAACCATACCTGCATGCTCCAGAATGGCGTCGGCTGCATATAGGGCAAAGTGGTAGGGTATACCTACTCTGCTCCGCCCTCCTCTGTGACGGTGAGTCTGCCGTCTGCGAACCTCTACCAGCCTCTGACTGCCCCCTGCGGTTGGATCTACCTCCCTGTGACTGTGGCAGAGGCGGGGGCCTGGGCGGCCTGTCTGACAATCGTGGCCTGGGTCCTCCCCGGGCCTCTCTTTGTAACTCAGCTGGCCTATCCCGGCGACGCTGCTCCTGATTAACCCTTCTGATTTCCCGATGTCGCTGTCTGATGCCCTCAATATTCTGGGAAAATGCCTGGATTCGGGAAATATCCATATCTTCTCGCAGTGTGGCCGTGATACAAGTCTCGACATACTCTAGGTTCAACCCCATAATAAAACGGTGCACTCTGGATGCCATGGTATCAACAAAAGCTGGTGCATATCGAGCCAAAGAATCAAACCGCAAGGAATATTCTCGAACACTCATGGGCCCCTGTTCCAGATGTAGGAACTGGTCTACCCAGGCCTGTCGAATCTCCCGCGGAAAATAGTGATCTAGAAAGGCTCCTGAAAAGCTGGACCAGGTGGGAGGGGGAACATCTCTTCCTCGGGACCTCTCCCAGCTTTCATACCATAACACCGCAATATCTCGCAACCGAAATGCGGCCAATTCAACTGACTCAGTAGGTGTAGCATGCATAACCCTGAAGATTCTCTGCATCTGATCCAGAAAATCCTGGGGGTCCTCTGTTCGGTCCGTGCCTGTGAACTGTGGGGGATTCAGGGCTAAGAACTCTCGGACCCTCGAACTACCGGGCCCTCCTGATGCTTCTGCAACTGTGGATGGCATTTGCTGCCGCTGAGCAGCCATCACCTGTGCTATCATAACTACAGCACTCCTAACTTCCTCATCGGAAGGCATCGGTATAGGGACTGCTGAAGATACTGTCGCTCCAAACGGCTCCTGACGTGGTGGAGACTGCTGAGGAGGCTGGGATGAAGCCTCTGTAGGGCCCTCTGATCGGGCTGTCTCCAAATGAGGGGGAGGCATCCTGCTGGTGCCCTCCCCTGCAGCAATGTCTAAGCTCCGACCTGTGACGGGATGTTGCTGATCTGACATTATCTGTAGCCAAAGGACATAGTAAGATTTTAGGAATTCAACCCTATACTGTACAGCTCTATAGCACGACTGAATCAGAATAAAAGACAACCATCCTATCATGCCTTGCAGCCTCCTACCCATAGTATGTGGTGCACAACACATCCATGGACAGGACTCTACTTAGCACGGCTTGCAGACTCCCTGGGATACGACCTGCTCTGATACCAAGTTTGTCACACCCTGCCTTGGGGGAGTACGACTGGCACCTGGTGCCCTACTAAGACCTGACCTGCTAGACAGTTAAGCCTGGGCGCGTCTGGCGCCTGGCTGGCTCTAACTCAGATTTCTGGAAACAAAGGGCTATATAACGGCTGTAAATATAGCCCCCGGCCCATTGGCCTATCGCCTGCTGTACCTGTCTTGGCAGCTAACCAGAAATATAGTAACTCAGGGGAACCTATACGGGCCGACAAGGCCACCATGCTGTCTAGTTATCTGCAACTTAGTCATAAGGTACAAAAGAGAAGCTACGTGACCGGCAAGGTCACCACTACTGACAACAATGGCCCCACACGACCATCACAAAAGTAAGAAAGAGTAAAGACAACTATACAACTGCACGGCCCCACACGACCGGCTCATCTAACCATAGGGATTTCATACAGAATGCAAGCCTCTAGGAATAGTAATAGAACTGATCGGGACAGGGCCCCGACCTACCCATGCTATACACAACAAAAGGAACTGAACTACACCTCTGAAATTCAGCCTCCGGATGACTGGAGCTGAATACTCAACCGCTGACAGGGAGTCACGTAGAATCGCCTGCTCGTCTAGGAGTACCTGCAGGCAAGTAATGCAGCGCCCCACTGGGCGTCAGTACCACTGGTACTGAGTATGTAAAGCAACTGAAATAATATAACTGAAAACAACATCTGAAAGCAATAATATGACTGATGAAGCAGAAGTAGGAGGAATAACTTAACTGTCTGATGAAGTAGATCGTACCTGTTCTTACTGATACTGAAGGAAGTAGGAATCATACTTGGAGGCGTATCATTCTACTACCAACCCACTCGCGTCTAATATAACATAGCATAGCATACATAACATAACACAGCACATACAAACCTTACCCGGACCCCACAAGCCGGGAGGTACAGTCAACACAGAATCTATGCCCCTACCCCGGTCATCCCATCTCCTATAGGGGCTGTAAGCATCCTGCTGGTCCCTGGGTATACACTTGGGCTCGCTGAGCCCCTGACTATAACTGTATCTGAGTCTGAAGGACTCTAAATCAACACCCCGGGCGTACCCGCTCGACGGGGGTGTATAAGGGCCGACCAAGGCACAATATGGGGAAACTGGCATCCCATCTTTGTCCCCTTGCGGGAAGGCATATCACTCCGTAGAGCGACGTATCCTCGTCCTCTGGCGGACGAGTCGATACAGCTATTAACCCTGGGCGGTCAGGGATGCTAGGTAATCCAACCCCAATCAATACAATGGTCTCAACTAATCATACTGTCTGTGTATCTCATAAGCTAAGATTAACAGGTGCAGGGTATCGTATAAATCACATACTGAGCTAATAATAGTAATCTGGAAGTGTCTGATACATGCTGAGACAGGTAAGTGTAACTGTAAATATAGCCTCCTGTCAAACTGTACTGGGGTAAAAGTTATACGAGGAGGTGTTTCTGCTGAAAGCTATACTGTTTACTAAGTTTCTGTGGTAACATAATTTCCTATTTCTAACATGCTTTCTAAACCATATACAGTTACTATTCTATATCTGGAATGCTTTACTGATACTGTACTACCTTGCGAGGTTTCAGCTAAACACAACAATATCTTAACATGGCATATTACATCACATACTGAATATACTGGGCAACCTTAACCACTCACGCCCGAATCTAAATCGTATGGATAGGTATCGTACACGTTACAATCCAAAACTTCTCATATTGCACCAATATTCAAAATAACACGATACTCGATTTCTAAACATGTAACTGGTCTGTAAATTACTATACTGCTTCGAGGTTACTCGACTTGCCGAGGAAACTTAACTTTACATACCTTATCTTTGAATATTCATCCGTCGGACGAGGCTCAGCTGGTACTTCAGCTATTTTCTCCCAACTGCATTCATAAATACGTCAATCAATACTAAATACAACGTTATTGTAAAGAGCGACGTTACTTTCGATTTAATTTATAGCCTAAACTTAGGCTTATCGAAAGACGGTCGAAAACTCGCTATTTTTCAGCGGCCCAGAAGGGAGAAATATTTACTTCTCAGCTAGGAACACATAGACATAAATTTGGAGCAATTCTACTTACTTTAGTTCGGCGGCTCGCCGATTCGTCGGCCGTATTTCACAAAACTAACTCCGTAGAAATGCTCTCTGCTGCTAAATACCTTGGTATCTAGGATTAATTTGGGTTTGGGCAGCGTTTGGCAGCGTAATCGGACGAGAATATTTAATTTTCCTACGTTTCTCTCTGCTTGCTGCGTTTCTGGAAATTTCACTGATAAGAAATAATTTTTCGACTGAAGTGAGGCTTATATACTTGGGCCTGAACCTGGGCAACGTGTCACGGAGCCATCGCGGAGGCCTCACCTCCGTGACATGCTGCCATCGCGGAGGGGCTCACCTCCGTGACACGCTGCCATCGCGGAGGGGCTCTACCTCGGCTCCTCCCGCGATGGTTCGACGGGTTTCTTATCCGATCTTTTCCTGGACCTTTCCCTAGCACGTATGGCTTTCAAATATGTTTAACCAACGTGCGAATAGGTCATCTAAGTACCGGGAATTCTACGGGGTATAACAAAAATCAATCTCCCTTTCCGGAGGAACACCTGGTAAATCATCAGGAAAAACCTTTGGATACTCGCACACCACTGGAAGTGACGAAATAGTCGGGGCCTCGGACTCCACATCTTTGACCCTAACTAGGTGGTACATGAAACCCTTAGAGATCATTTTTCTAGCCTTAAGATATGAAATAAATCGATCGGCTGGTACATCTGAATTACCCTTCCAATCCAAAACTGACTCCCTCAGAAATTGAAATTCCACTGCACGGGTCCTACACTTGATTGAAGCATAACATGAAAGCAACTAATCCATACCAAAAATGATGTCAAAATCAGTCACTATTACCGCTCTTACCGTTTTGCACTTTAAGACAATTACCTATTTCACTTTTCACTGATTTACTTCTTCAACACCTTACTCTCCACCAGTAGTTTCTATTTTTCCATCACACACAATTCTTCTCCTCCCTTCTTTCATTGAGTGTGTACTCATTTTTTATACTTACAATTATTACATTGAATATTTATTTTCCTCTTCTTTTCTCTCTTTCTCTTCTTTCTTTTTGTTTTTTTATAGAGAAACAATCAAATTTGGTACACACAGACACGCACTACTCATTTTCTCACCCCACTATGCACCTTCCACTTTGGCCACTTTTCTTGACACACCATATCAATAAAGTGTATTAGGGACTTTTTGGATTAAATTAATACTGAGGCCATTTCCAAAAAGGGAATTATGCTAATTAGTGCAGTTTTTTCAATGAATAAGCTTAAAGGCTCAACAAAGGTTCACTAGGAATAATGTCGGGGTAGGCACAATGAATGGTATAGCAAAATAATTTTGGCTTCCAATGAAGTTCCTTAATCATTTCCTACAAGTTTAATTTCAAATTTAGTTTTTCATACACATGGGACAAATTCTAGATGCTAGTCTTCAAGGAATATATCAATTTCTCACCACACATGGCACCATGGTTTAAAAATAGTTAACATAGACCCCCTCTACTCATTACATCCATATTGAGTGAAAAGCCCAATTAATCCCACTTTTTTCTTACATTTTTTAGTTACATACCACAGCCTTATGTGACTCTACCAGTATTCTCACTTTTATTGCTTCTTCAAATGAATATCTCATGAAGTCTAGCATTTAACCAAATGGAGTACTCTTATTCACTAGCAATGGTTTTATTTACTAAGTGTGACTAATTTTCCTTAAGACGGTCGTCATCCATCCATCATAGGGAAGAGTCCCTAACTATGACTATTACTTCTACTAAAAAATCCTACTCGGTTTAAAGGGAATCTCCTTTGGAAAAGCACCAAAAATAAAAATTGAGGAACCCAAAACAGAAAAAATTAATTAAAATAAACAAGATTGCCAGAAACAAAAAGTACTTGCTATTACATACCAAGTCTTGTTTAACCGCTACAAATTTCACATTGTATATTGTCTATTCGTCACAATTTATTACAGACCAATAATTCCCAAATCATCAAATAGGAATAGGTACAGAAGACATTAACCCACCCGACACTTAAAATAAGCACTATCTCCAGTGCTTGCAACAAAGCAATTTAAAAAATAAATGTAGGGGTGTAAGGACTCCAGGATCAAACTGTAGCATTATCATCCTCATCCGGTGCTGGTGCCTCCTCATCGAGGTCAGAGTCTTCCACCTTATCATCCTCAAACTTGATGCCAGAGTCTATCCTATGCCTCTCTACATCAGTAGGCACGCCATCATCCATAGACTCCACAAAGGTTGGCCCAATCCTACACATGGCTCGGGCTTGGACATTCAGCGAATAGTCCCTATTGACCTGCCATAGCTCATTCTCAATCGTTGGCCTCAAGCCTATATGAAACTACAACATCCGTAGCCCAAAAATCCTAGTAGCATAAGAATTATCATGAGCATGTCACTTGGCAAATGTGAGTACAGGTCCATATGTAGTATCTAGCGCCTTTGTTTTTGCCACATCCACTGCGCGCCGATTGTTTGGATCGATAATCCAGAGCCTCCTCCTCGATATCATGGCCTCTTAAAAATATGATGATTAGGCCACCAAAATCATACTAGTGTCCCTAATGAAGTCTAGCCTTTTTAATGGTTGATTTGATCACCGCATCCACATTGATATCCATGTTAAGCATCAATGTGTATACCAAACAGACTCTATCCCTGGTGACATCGGTCATGTGCTCACCAGGAATGAGGCAGCTACAGACAATCTTCATCCAAATACGTGCCTCCCAGTTCATCTGTTCATAGGGCAATGTTTGCTGATAGCCTCTCTCCTTGTGGTGAGTCCACCTCACCATAGATCGCAGCCCACACAACATATGCCTAATATCTACATAGGATGGTGTGATGTTCAGCTGCCTGAGCAGATGTGGGTCAGGGGTACCCAAGATGGCATTGAGGTAATGTGCCTCAAATGGTACCACTTGACCCCAGATTTTTATAGAGTGGCTGCAAAGAGTTAGGACCTAATTTGCATAAAATTCCCTCACTATATGTAAGTTATACTCCCTGGGCTCATTGAAAATGAAGGCCATGCATAGTGTATATAATCTCTACAATATGTGGGGGATCTCTTGTGCTAGACTCTCCGATCAATCCTCTCCTCTAGGAAGTACTTGGACTCCCTGTGCCTGGCATACCATTTTTTCCTCCTTCCACCACCCATCGGGTGCCAAACATTCTATTCTGGCCCCTAGGGACTGGTGGGGCTGCAGGCACAGCGGCTCCTATTCTAATTCTTTATCTTCCTCTAATAGGGAAAGAAGCACCTTTGCCATTATCTTGTGTGGATGCCATTCCACCTACCCAGACAGTAAACAGAAACCAAATTATTAACCAATCAACAAAGCTAGCCAACACTAAGCTCAGAGGGCTTTGGTGGCCACTTCACACTTAATTACTAGTATGGGTTCACTAGTCATAATTTTAGGGTACTCAAACTTTCCCTCTTTTCAAACCACATTGACTAGTGATGTCGCCCAAGCGTACACAAGCGCACATGGTCCTCAAGTAATATAGGATATTGAAGTCCTAATTATCCATCCCTCAGAGACTTGTCAGATTAATCGCTTAAGATTAACACTTTATTTCACTACTCTATCAAAAATAGATAAAAATGCATAATGGTTTAGAGATTAAACTACTAAAACTTGAAATATCAATTAACTACTGAACTAAAATTGTTGCAAACGTGTTTGTACTTCAAATGATGATGAAAATCTAAGGAAATGGTACTTTTGCTTCAGATTGAGTTTTCAAGACTTGAACACGCTAGATTAATTCTTCCTAAGGTTGCAAGTTACAAGTTACTATCCAATTTCTTGTCACTCTCCTGAGCATCCAAGAACTATCCCATGAACCTCTAACACCCATATCCCTATGGTCACAGGAGAAGCATGAGACCATGACTGTGGCTACTTGTATATCAATTAAACAAGGTTGAAGGCTATATTCCTATCCTCATCAACAACTTCTATCTTGAGCTAAAACGAACAAGAGTCTTTGAATACCTGTTCTATTCTTACTTTTAACCCTTTTAGTTCCCTCTCCTGAGTTTAACCAAAAGCCAACAGATTTATTCGAAAGGTGATCAATCTAATGAATAAGCAATTAACATAAATAAAATTAAACAACCTTTAACAAAGAATCAATACTTGCATAAACAAACTATCAAACTTCAACCATCTCTTATGGCCAAAACTCTAGAATAGGAGTTTAGCCACTCATGTTCAAGTGGAAAAACAAAGAAATAATCATCACTCGAAATATAAACGATAAAGAAAAGAAGAAAAACCTAAGTACTTGTCTCTCCTCCCAAAATATACTTAGAATGATCAATACGATCCCAAAATGTGATATATGATAGCTAACAAATGACCTAGATATTATATTTATAAGTAAGGCCTCAAATGATGTTTTTACCCTCAAGTAATTAGCATCAAAATCAGCAAAAATCCATGCTGGAATGGCCTGGCATGTTGCGCCCTCCAGAGTGCCAGGTTTGGCTCAATTTTCCACTCAAGTTTTGCTTCGGCCGCCCCACGTCAGTCAATGCACCAAGGTGTTAGTCAAATTTCTTAGCATCTGGACCCCTCTGGCGTGCCATGCCACCCAAAGCACCAGAGTGTTGGAAAAATTTCCTAAGTCTGGGATGCTTCTAGTGCACCACGCCACTCATCTCACCAAGCTGTTTATCAAATTTTCTTCTGAAGTTCCAGACCCGACACACTACGCCACCTATAGCACCAACTTTTGTGCAGATTTCTAAGAAGTTTAAGGATTGTGCACCGCGCCAGCCATCTCACCAGGCCAACTTTTGAGAACTCTTCTTTCTTCATACCTTGGGTCATTTTTTAGTCTTTTTTCCTTTGTTTCCTGCTCAAAACATCTACAAATATTTGTTAGCTCAAGAGACACACATAAACATGAATTTATGCATTTCATAAGGATTATGAGTTCATAACAAGGTAAAACATGGGTAAAAATATGGCAAAATAGGCATAAGAATATGCCCAACATCACCACCCCACACTTAAATCATTATTCGACCTCGAACAATCCTCAATTTAGTGCACAAACTCATCTTTTCTCTCCACATGTCACCTCTATCAATTCTCACTCAACCAACTAACATAGAGCATATGATTAAGTGGCTCATCAGCATATAGTAATTCACATCAAGCACATACAGATTGTCCACATTCAAGACTACACAATTTCTATAACTGACTCATCTTTTTAGAATAGGGCCAACATGATTAAATATGAAATATGCCACATATGATATACCGACTTAAATATCTTGTGCCCCTCACTTTTAGTGATGTTCCTCTCTCGGATTATTAATGCAATGCATGGAACATAATAACCAAGGCACACCTCATGCTCAGAAATGATGTATCATACACGTGCAACATACCATAAACTTGCTCTTTATGTACACTTAGACTAGTTAGTTATTTCAAGAGATTAAGATCACAAGGACTTTTCTTGGTTGCAATGTCGACTAAGGGACTGGTAGAAATGATCTTTCTTTGATAGTGACTACCAATCCTAAGCACTTTTAAGACATTTTTCATCTTTCATGTCCACCTTTGTCTCCTTTATTGTTCATCCTTTTTCTTTTCTTTTCATGCCCCTTTATTCATTACTTGACTACTAGTTTCTTCTTGTAGAATCAATAAGAATATTCACTATTAAAACTCTTCTTTCATTGTCCTAACAGCAAATAAACAACATATTTGTGGGCACCCCTTCTTTCTACTTTCTCTTCTTACTATCCACACAATTTTCTTTCCTTTCTTTCCCATATAATTCATACATTGGTGGACCTTTACTCTCAAGTCTCAAAGTGCTTAAGACTATCTTTTTGGATCAACAATTCTGAAGGTCACACAACCAAAGGAGATAGGCTACTTTTGTGGCTAAGAAAAGAATAAGTCTTATGGCTCACGGGGTTAACTAGGAAAAATATTCAGGAAGGTAAAACAAATATGGAAAATATGGATTTTTTAAAGAAACACCTTAATCATCTCTTAACTCCTTAACAACTATCCATCTAGCGTACACTAAGGCAAGTTCTAGATGTTACATTATGTACAAAACACAACAATTAAGCTTATCTCGCATGGCATCAAGAATCTAGTCGATTTTCTATAGCTACACATTCATACAATAATATTGAATGAAAATTTTTTCATTATTAAGCTGTAAGAGTATCTTGAGTCGAGTTAAAAAACTTTATGTGTCTTTCATGGAATTCTCAGTTATGCAATTAAGACGACCACTTCATTGCCTCTACCTTAGATACTATGTGGAATGTCAAAGAGCACACAAGTGGTTTATGTCCGACTCAATGCTAAAAAAATGTGACTAATTTTTCTTAAGACGGTCGTCATCCATCCATCGTCGGGAAAAGTCAATACTCTATGATGACACTAAAAATAATTGACTCTAAAGTTAAACCAAACAAAAAAACTACTAGAGATGAATAAATCATCACAAAGATGAGGCATCATCCAGGTTCACAGTCCTCAACATTACTATTTATTATAGCCCAGAGTTAACCAACCACAAAGATACTACCATAGAGCATGAATACTAACGCTACAGCCTACTACGAATTTAGCAAATAAGAATAAACAAGAACTCTTTCCTCCACCCTACACTTAAACAGTACACTATTCAGTGCACAAACAAATATATCAAGTAGGATAGAGAAAAAGAACTTTCTAGGCCTCTAAGAACAGTCGTCATCATCAGGATTGTACTCCTTATCCTCATCATCATCATCCTCGCCATCAATCTGCATGGCTCCTATGGTAGCATCATCCTCCTCATCATTGTCCAAGTCATCAACACCACCAGTCAGCACTGTGGGCTCATCTTTGTCCAATGGCTCCTCAAAAGCTAGTCCCACTTTACACATCAGCATCGCACTCTCAGTGAGTGGGTACCACTCCTCCAGGGCTAACATCTCCTCATCACTGGTAGGTCTACCTCCGATCCTTAGTTGCAACTCTATCATCCTGAATATGCGACCTCTCCAGCTATCATCCCGAAGTTGTCGATCAGCCACAGTGAGAAGTAGAGATGTAGAAGTGATAGGCTCCTTGACCTTCATGACATCAATCATCTTGCCCTCCAAGTGCCATGCTAGAGGTAGATGAAGATCTACCTCTTCTTCTTCAATGCCAGCGTCTCTCAAAAACTGATTCAGAAGACTGCCATGACAATACTTCCATCTGCAATTGTCCCTTGACCTCCTCATATTATCTCTGAGCACTGCACCAAAGTTGATTGGTAGCCCTTTCACTAGCATGTATACCAACACGACTCACTCTCTAGTGATCTTTGTTATGTATGTCCCAGGGAGAATCACGGCACAAACAAGCTTCACCCAAACACTCGCCTCCTTATTCCAGTAGGAGAACGAGAGTGTAGAGTGAGTAAAATTGTGGTCCCTTTCCAACGGGTTGTTGAATGCTCACCACATAGTGTATGGCAAATATCGCGGTATGGGGGCTTCTCTAAAAAAATGAAGTACTCAGACGGGTCTACCAAAGGTGTACCAAGGAAGGCATTGAATTTCTTAGCAGTGAAACGAACCACCTGACCCGATATTTTGACCTTGGTGCTGTCCAAGAAAGTGTCCCAGTTTGCATAAAATTCCCTCACCAAAGTGAGGTTACACTCCTCAAGCTCTGCAAAGACATATCCCAATCCTAACTCACGGACCTTGTCACGGATGGTAGGGAACCCAAGTGTGAGGCGACCTTCATCAATTTAGTTCTCCAGAGCATTTTTTGGCCTCCTTTTATGTATTGAACCACTTAAGCCCATGAGGCTCCACAGCTTTGGCTCCGAACCTCCTAGCAGGGGTTCCCTTGGCGGCCGATGAACTTGACCCTTTTGTTCCCTTTTGGAGCCGTTTAAGACCTTTGCTAGCGATCTCCACTTCCTTTCCTTTGTTAGCTTTTGATGCCATGACACCTTCTAATCAACAATCAAGAACTTCACAAGATTAGTTCATCAACAAAAAGGCTAGCTAAATTAGGTGTAGTGGGTGCAAAATGACCCCACACTTAATTTGTTGGCATTCTCGTCAGAATTTATCAAATACGGTGCTCAAGACTTCCTCCATTATCATCCGAAATCTCAACAGCTGAAATTATTTACTAATTTCACACTACACACAATTTCATGAATTTTCTTCACATTTCTCCTCTATATTTTTTCTTTTCAACAATACCTCACCTTGCTCATTCCTTTCACTTTCCCACTCTTTTTTATCATAATTCAAACAATCCACATGTGGAAGTAGTCCCCATAAATTCATTCAACAATCAACATAAATTTACTACATTCCACAATGAATTATATGAATTTTTCAACAACTCAAGATCTTCATATTCAAGAATTTCAAAATTAAGCACGTTCTCTCTCTATAATCAATGCTCTACCCACCAATTTCATGAAATTCAATTCATCCCTCCCTTCATCCCCACAACTAAAATCACTAAATGCAACCAAAAATAAGCAACCCAAATAAGGATAACACATTATTATGAAAGAACTTGAGAGATTAAAGTTAATGAAATCCATATTATGAAATTCAAGGTTTTCACCAACAATGGTGATTTTGGGTCTATAACTTGAGGAAGAAAGATATGGGAGTATGCTTTTTACACTAAATAACCAAGAGAGAAGAGAAATACTTACTTGAGTTGAAGAGATTAGCTTCACCAAACTCCTTGGAGAAGACAACAATGGTGGGGAATGGGAGGAAGGGAGTTACGCCTTATGAGCGGAGAGAGAGAGAATTTCATTTGCTTTCAACTTTTGACTTTTAGTGAGAGAGGATGAATGGGGATTTAAAATAAAGGTGTGGGGCATGGGTTTTTAGTAATTTTAATGTCCTTGGGTTAAATTTTAACCCATTGACCAAAATATTTTTGGCCAAAACACATCTGGTGCAGCGCGCCAATCACCTTGCAACACACTTAGAAAAAAATTTTCTTTGTGGACTGGGTTTGGCATGCCCTCCCCCCCCCCCCAATGCACTAACCTAAAAAAGATTCTTTCTGAAGTTTAACACCTGGTTCCCCACGATAGGTATCTCGGCCCATACTTAGACTTTTTTAGCTCATTTTCCCTGCTCTTTTTACTTGAAAAGCCCTGCTCATCTCTACAAAATCAAAAAATGTTAGAATGATGGGTTGCCTCCCACCAACAACCTTGGTTATACTTGTGGAACGACATTCATGGGTTGCCTCCCGTGCAGCGTCTAATTTAATGCTACCGCACGATGCAAGATTTCTCATTCCTTCACTCGAGTGAGATGTTTAGGATCCTGACTACTTGTTGTACTTTCATGAATCACATACTGCTCAACTACCTGCTTAAACCCTCTAGGCTCTACTGTTGGTCTCACTATAAAGTCCTCATAATGAGGTGGCCACCTTGCCGCTCTAAACACATCAAAGATTGCCTCTTAATGTCCACAGTCATCGACATCTTTGTAACACCCCAAGAGTTTCTCAGATCAGACCCCAGAGTTATATGGAGTTCAGTAGAAAACCAGCAGAAAATTTTCTCAGAATGACTTATCCACGGGTCGCTGGTTGCTCTAACAGCCCGTTAGATCTAGCTGTCGAAAGGGTTTCAGAAAAAGGGTGCTAAGTATTTTTGATATAACGAAAGGAAAGAACAATTCATTGTGTGAAACAATGACCCATTAGATGTAGCCATGGTGAGATAGCAGACCTGAATTCCCAAAATCTATAAGCCAAGCAATGACTTGTTGGTTGTTGTGATGGGTCGTCCTGAGGGGTCGTTAGTTGGAGCTCAGAAAATGGTTTGGTTCTGGTTCAGTGACAACGGATGATTTCCACGAACTTTTAAGTGATTAATGACCTTTCATGATGGTCATTGGAGGGATCTCAGGTTGTGGAGCCAGTGGTGATGACGGAAGGTACTAAAGAGTCGTTGGGTCAAGTAATGACTCGTCCTATCATTCATTGGATGAAGAAGCAAAATCTGGAGAAATGACCCCTGAAGTAACGGACGGTTACCACAAGCCATGGTCAGGACCAACGACTCGTGGTGAGGGTCGTGGTCACTGGATGGGTTGAATTCTAATCTTAGTCCCAGGGGTATTTTAGTAAAGTCTTATTCTTTCAGTTCCTAAATAACGTCGTTTTGGGTATTGTAAGGGTTGAATTAAAGGGGTTTTCACTAGGCTAAGCCCGTCATTCTCCAAACCATCTCTAAGTTTTCTTCCTCTTCTTCTCTCAAGCTCAAGAGCATCTAAGATTTCTCTTCAAGGGCTGCAAGTTCCAATATTAGTAAGCGAGTCTTCTAATCAGGTATGTGGGACTTCAACAAGGATCTCCTTTCATCCTTGTGTCCCTATTTTTATACTAAAACCTAATCCCTTGATTTCTAGAAAAGCATGTCCTAGGGTTTCGATTTATGCATGAATTCTCATATGTCTTATATGGATTTTAAGACCCATCATGATGAATAGTCGTGTATGCTTACAAAATTATTTCCAAGTTCACGAATTATGTGCATAATATGGGAATAGCATGATTATAGAATTTTCACCATGGTTTAGCACAAGTTTCCAAATAGGGATTCATTAAATATTCACATGCTCTTACCATGAACTCGTTATATATGTTTAAAGAATGAGTCGATCATATGGATTTCCATGAATCTAGAATATATGATTTAGTATATATGTTGAAGCATGATTAGAACTTATGGGCTTTGGCAGATATGAATTATGTACATGCTTTCACTATGATTTCGGTGTATATTATTTAAGTATGACTTGGACCTATGGATATTTCATGAATATAGAATATATGACTTATACTATGAATTCGGGATTTAAATGTTATGAATTTCGAGGACAAGGCATGATAATGATCTTTCAGACTTTTGGGCTTGTTGATAGTAGAAAGTAACCTTGATCAGACTTTACATGAATTCGGTATGATGTAAGTAGTTAAACACTCAGGTCTCTAAAAAGCTAAAGTAGCTTAGACTATATGAATGATTATCAGATTGGTACCTTCATGTAAACGTATTATCGGGATTCTCAATAGTAGAGAATGCCTCCCTTATTCAGTCGGGGATTCTCAATAGCAGAGAATGTCTCCTTTAGTCAGTCACGGATTCTTAATAGCAAAGAATGTTTCCCTTAACTCATTCATGGATTCTCAATAGTCGAGAATGCTTCCCTTAGTTCAATCAGAGATTCTCAATAACAGAGAATGTCTCCCTTAGTCAGTCTTGGATTCTCAATAGCAGAGAATGTCTCCCTTAGTTAGCCAGGGACTCTTAATAGTAGAGAATGTCTCCCTTCATTTATGATATAAGTTCAGCTCAGCTCTGTATGGTTCAGACTACAGTTCAAATTAGTCTTAGAAAAATTCATTCTCAGTTATTGGAAAATAGTCAGTACAGTGTATGATATCAGTTACAGCTTCAGTCTTAATTATATGTACAATGCATGCCCCTTATGCATCCATTTGATTTTTCTTCGATATATGTACAATGCATGCCCCTTATATCATACAGGATTATTGTATTTCAGTTTAGTGTATGTTCAGTGATATAGTCAGTTTACTTCCTCCCAATATACTTGCATGTTTTAGTTTCTTTATGTTTCCCATATACTTGGTACATTCCAAGGACTGACCGCATACTTTATGTGCTATGTCATCTCATGATATAGATTTATGTTTTTAGACCCAGCTTTCCAGTTATACACGCTCCATTTCTATCTCAGCTGATTGTTGTGAGTCCTCATCTCTTGAGGACGAGATTTATGTTTTTCCTATTTCAGTTATATTTCAAATTTCAAACTTTAGGAGTTAGCGGGGGGGTTGTCCCAGCAACTCATCAATATAGTAGAGGCTTTCAGACTTATATGAACAGATTCAGCATATGTATAGGGTTTTATTTGATTATGTCCTTATGAATTTTGATTAGACTCTTTCAGTTAGCTTCCGCTCAATTATGATTCTATTAGTTGTCCTCTGGCGGGCGAGTCGACACAGCTATTACCCCAGGGGTGGCGAGGACGCTCTAAGGGTGCCCTCATAGCACAAATAGGTCTCAACAAACAATAATCACATATAGCAAGCATGTTTGATCTGAAAATACTATCTGTATTCTGATTTCTTATTCTGAACTCTTTTCTACATTAAACTAATTCTCATACTGAGCTATACTGTATCTGAGATATTAGCTGGCTGGCTGATATTGCTTTACTAACTTTCATTCTGAATATATCATAATATTGTAAAACATGCTTGCTAGATTCATATTGGACTCCATTCTCGACTTCTAAATTCTTTCTTCTATAGTTCACGCTATTTGCTATACTGGATTACTAACTTGTCGAAAGAACTAGATTTACATACCTTCGCTTTGGATTTCCCGACTAACTGGCGTAGCTCGGTCAGTACTTCTGCTATTTCTCCCAACTGCATTCAGATATAGGTCAATTAGAACTAAATATGCTAATATTCTGGAAGAAAATATCACTTTCAATATATATATAGCCCAAACATTGGCTTATCGAAAAACGGTCGAAAATTCGCTATTTCTCAAAAGTCTAGAAGGGAGAAATACTCACTTTAGGGCTAGGAGTATGTTGACACTAATTTGGAGAAATTCCACTTACCTTAGCTCGGTAGCATGACGATTCGCCAGCCGAATTTCATGAAACTAAACCCGTAGGAATGCTCCTTGCTGCTTAATACCTCGATATCTGGAGTTAATTTGAGTTTGGACCGCGTTTAATAGTGTAAACGGAAGGAAATTTCAAATAATCCTTCGTGCCCTCTGTTTCTCTGTTATTTTCTTGAAATTTAAGTTAAATGAAGCAAAAACCGAAGTTTGGAGACTTATAAACTTGGGGCTGCACCTCACCTCCGTGACACGCTGTGTATCGCGGAGCCTAGCCTCCGTGACATGCTGTGTGTCGTGGAGGTGAGCCTCTGTGACACTCTAGCCATTGCGGAGGAGGTCTGCCAGCCTTCTCTTGCGATGGTTCGACGTTTCACTTATCCGGTCTTTCCCCGGGCCTTTTCCTAGCATGTATGACATTCAAAAAACTCTTAACCAACATGCGAATAGGCCATCTACACGTCGAGAATTTACAGGGTGTAACATCCTCCCTCCCTTAAAAACATTCGTCCTCGAATGTAAACTTCTAATTATAGGAATTCTCGACTTACTTAACTTATTCTATGAAAAATTTTGGCAGAGTTTCCCCTGTAATATGGACTATCTCAAAAACCTGAAATGCAGAAAAGTCCAATACAGGTACTCCACACAATACCATAGCATTCAGCACATAAGAGATTGGAATCGATTATCTCATTTATACATATACTATAAGGAACTGCATAAAATAACAATACTAACATACCTCTTGACTGACTAGGCTTGAAACAAGTGAGGATATCTGATTTTCATATCTTCCTCTGCTTCCCAGGTCATCTCTTCTCGGTTCCTATTACGCCACAGCATCTTGACAGAAGCAATATCTTTAGTTCTCAATCTACAAATCTGTCTATCTAAGATGGTTACTGGAACCTCTTCATAGGCCAACTCTTCCATAACTTGGACATCCTGGACGGGGACTACTCTAGATGGGTCTCCGATGCACTTCCTTAGCATAGATACGTGAAAAACTGGATGAACGGATTCTAATTCTGGAGGCAAGTTCAACTCATATGCCACTTGGCCTATTCTTCGACGGATCTGATAAGGCCCAATGAATCTTGGACTGAGCTTACCTCTCTTACCGAATCTCATCACCCCTTTCATCGGAGATACTTTCAGAAATACCCAGTCATTCACATCAAATTCCAGGTCTCTGCGCCGCACATTAGCATACGATTTCTGGCGGCTCTGTGCAGTCAGTAGGCATTCTATGATAAGCTTTACCTTCTCCTCTGACTGATGAATAATATCTGGCCCAATCAGTGCTGTCTCTCCCACTTCAAACCATCCAACTGGAGATCTACATTTTTCGCCCATATAATGCCTCAAAGGGCGCCATCTGGATAGCTGAGTGATAACTATTATTATAAGCAAATTCAATTAGCGACAAATGCTCGTCCCAGCTACCTCCAAAGTCTAGCACACATGCCCGTAGCATATCCTCGAGCGTCTGAATAGTGTGTTCCGCCTGTCCATCTGTTTGAGGGTGGAATGCTGGGCTCAAATTAATCTGCATTCCCAGACCTCTCTGAAATGTCTGCCAAAATATAGCTGTAAAATGTGCTCCTCTGTCAGAGATAATAGATACTGGAACACCGTGTAATCTAACTATTTCTATGATATACAGTTCGGCATAATCTTCGGCAGAGAAAGTAGCTTTTACTAGCAGGAAATGGGCTGATTTCGTCAGTCTGTCAACTATTACCCAAATGGAATCATGTCTATGCCTGGTACGGGGTAATCCTACTACAAAGTCCATGTTTATTGCTTCCCATTTCTAGAGAGGCACAGTTATGTCCTGAGTCAATCCGCCTGGTTTCTAGTGTTCCGCTTTTACTTGTTGGCAGTTAGAACACTGGGCTACAAATTCTGCTATTTCTCTTTTCATACTTGGCCACTAGTAGATCTCCTTGATATCGTGGTACATTTTCGTTGCGCCTGGGTGGAAAGAATAGCGGGCGTAATGTACCTCAGTCATAATCTGCTGGCGAAGCCCTAAAATATCTAGAACACAAAGGCAGCCCTTATATCGCAGCACTTCATCCTCAGTTATCTGAAAATCTGGTGCTTTCCCTTGCTGAATTTTGTCCTTAAGCTGGACCAGGTCAGGATCTTCATATTTCCGTTCTTTTACCTCCATAACTAATGATGAAACAGCGGTGTTCTGAATTACCGCTCTGTTGTCCTCTGTTTCTGCTACACGAAAGGCTAGGCTGGCTAATTGATGTATTTCTCTGACCAACTCCCACTGCTCGGGCTGCAAATACGCCAAACTCCCCATCGATTTACGGCTGAGAGCATCTGCTACTACATTGGCTTTTCCTGGATGATACAAAATGTCTACGTCATAATCTTTCAATAACTCCAACCAGCGACGCTGTCGCAAATTCAACTCCCTCTGAGTGAAGATATACTGTAGGCTCTTATGATCTGTGAAAATATCCACATGGACGCCATACAAGTAATGTCTCCATATCTTTAAGGCGTGGATCACTGCGGCTAACTCCAGGTCGTGGGTAGGATAATTCTTTTTGTGTTTCCTCAGTTGTCTAGAAGCATAAGCAATCACTTTACCGTGCTGCATCAACACACAACCCAACCCAATACCTGATGCGTCACAATATACTGAATAACCCTCTGTACCTTCCGGTAATGCTAACACTGGGCAGAGGTTAATCTATCTTTTAATTCTTGGAAACTCTGTTCACATGCCTCTGTCCACTGAAACTTTACTGCTTTCTGCGTCAGCTTAGTCAGAGGTGCCGCTATAGTGGAGAATCCCTCAACAAATCTTCTGTAGTATCCTGTTAATCCCAGAAAACTGCGGACTTCGGTCGGAGTGGTAGGTCTAGGCCATGTTTTGACTGCTTCTATTTTCTGCATGTCAACCTGTATACCAACATCTGACACAATATGCCCCAAGAAGGCTACTGAGTTCAGCCAGAATTCACATTTGGAGAACTTAGCATATAACTGATAGTCCCTGAGAATTTGGAGCACTGTCCATAAATGAGCCTGGTGGTCTGCCTCAAAGTGAGAATACACCAGAATATCATCGATAAACACTATCATGAACAGGTCCAGGTATGGTCTGAAGGTACTGTTCATCATGTCTATAAATACTGCTGGGGCATTCGTCAACCCAAAGGACATAACTAGGAATTCAAAGTGGCCATATTGGGTCCTGAAGGCTGTTTTGGGAATGTCTCTTTCACGAACTCGAACCTGATGGTATCCGGACCGTAAGTCAATCTTGGAGAAATATCTAGCCCCCTGTAACTGGTCAAACAAATCATCTATTCTGGGAAGCGGATACTTATTCTTGACTGTAACCTTATTCAGCTGCCGGTAATCTATACACATGCGGAGCGAGCCATCCTTCTTTCTCACAAATAGAACTGGCGCACCCCACGGTGAAGTACTCGGCTTGATAAAGTCCTTATCTAACAGATCCTTCGCACAAAGCCCTTATCTAACAGATCCTTCAGCTGCTCCTTTAATTCTCTGAGTTCAGCAGGAGCCATACGATATGGAGGAATTGATATAGGCTGAGTGCCTGGTAGCAAGTCGATTGCTAAATCTATTTCCCTTGCTGGGGGAATACCAGGTAGCTCATCTGGAAATACATCAGGGAATTCATTCACTACTGGAACTGACTGGAGTGTCGGAGACTCTACCCGAACATCCTGAACCCTGACTAAGTGGTAAATACATCCCTTAGCTATCAAGTTCCTCGCCTGAAGGTAGGAAATAAACCTACCTTTTGGCGTAGCTGTGCTGCCCTTCCACTCTCGCACTGCCTCCCCTGGAAAGTGGAATCGGACCATCTTGGTCCAACATTCTACGTTGGCATAGCATGGCACCAACCAATCCATACCCATAATGGCATCGAAATCAATCATCTCTAGTTCTACCAGATCTACTGTAGTCTAACGATCAGCAACCTCTACTGTACACCCTAGATAAATTCTGCTAACTATAATGGAGTCACCGATGGGTGTAGATACTAAGAAGGGTTGTTGTAACAATTCTGGTGCAACACTGAACTTTTGAGCCACAAATGGGGTAACATAGGACAAAGTGGACCTTGGATCAATCAGTACATAAGCAGGGTATGAGCAAATAGTCATCATACCTGTTATCACATCTGGAGACGCCTCTGAGTCCTGTCTCCCTGGTAATGCATAGGTACGGCTTGAGCCCGTACCTGAACTAGAGGCTCCTAATCTACCTCGGCCTCTACCTGCTGAACCTGAGGGCCTACGCCCTGCCGAGGCTGGTGGAGCTCGTGGCCCTGCTGATCCCCTGTCCTGGCTATCTCGGCTACCTTGCCCCCTGGCCGGACAATCTCTCATCATATGCCCCTCCTGCCCGCATATATAACACCCTGTGGAGCCATATTTACAAGCTCCGGTGTGAGGTTGGCTAAAAATAGGGTAGGGTGGGGGTGTGTATCTGCTCTGCTCCACCCTCCTCTGCTGAGGTGAATCCACCGTTCGAGAACTGCCACCAGACTCTGACTGTCCTCGATGAATAAATCTACCCCTCTGTTGTTGTGATGGAGGTGGGGGTCTAGGGGGCCTATCTAACAACCGGGGCCTGGGTCCTCTCTGAATCTCCCTCTGTGTTTCATTTGATCTATCCCTGTGGCACTGCTCTTGATCTATACGTCTACTATCCTGTTGCCACCGTCTAAGGCCCTTGCAAGAACTGATCCATCCGGGCCTGCCGAATCTCCCGTGGCAAATAACGATACAGGAAGGCCTCCGAGAAGTTGGACCAGGTCGGAGGGGAAATATCTCTCCCTTGAGACCTTTACCAGCTCTCGTACCATAGCACAGCTATGTCTCACAACTGGAATACTGCCATCTAAACTGATTTTGTAAGTGTCACATGCATAACCCGGAAGATTCTCTGCATCTGGTCTAGGAAATTCTGGGGGTCCTCTGCCTGATCTTACCCTGTGAACTGTGGGGGACCTAATGCCAAAAATTCCCTGACCCTCGAACTGCCAGATCCACCTGATGGCTCTACTGTTACAGGTGGCACCGACTGGCGCTGAGTGGCCATTATTTGTGCCAACATAACAACTACACTGCCAACTTCCTAGTCGGATGGTGTAGGTACAGGAGCTATCGGAGGCGGTGTCGTTCCGAGTGGCTCCTGATGAGATGGGGACTGCTGAGAAGGCTGTGATGATGCCTCTATATAGCCCTCAGATCGGGCTGATTCTAAACGAAGCTGAGGCATCCTGCTGGTGCCTTCTCCTGCTGCAGTATCTAGCCTTCTACCTGTGGCAGGGTGACGCTGATCTGCCATTTTATCCGTAGACAAAGAATACGATAAGTTTTAAGAACTCGACCCTATATTGTACTGTTCTATGGCACGATTGAATATGAAGAAAGAGTAACCATCCTATTATGCCTTGCAGCCTTCTTCCTATAGTATGTGGTGCACAACACATCCATAGATAAGACTCTACTTAGCACGGCTTGCAGACTCCCTAGGACACGACCTGCTCTGATACAAAGTTTTTCACGCCCCGCCTTGGGGGGTATGACTGGCACCTGGTGCCCTATTAGGACCTGAACTGCTAGACTACTGAGCCTAAGCACATCTGGTGCCTGGCTGGCTCTAACTCAGATTCACGGAATCAACGGGCTATATAGCGGCTGTAAATACAGCCCCCGGCCGGCTAGGCCTATAGCCACCTGTACTATAACATCAGCTAACCAGAATCACATACATATAGGGAAACCTATGCGGGCCGACAAGGCCACCATGCTGACTAGTTACTTCTGAGTCAAAATAACAGATGCTAATAGCTACGTGACCGATAAGGTCACCACTACTAACTGGATATGGCCCCACACGGCCAACATAATCAACAGTACTAAACAACTAAACATACGCACGGCCCCACACGACCGGCACAACTAACCACAGGGAGATATATACACAATCCGCAAGCCTCTAAGAATACTAATAAGATGGTCGGGACAGGGCCCCGACCTACCCATACTATACAACAAAAGAAAATGATATAAACCTCTAAATATCAAGCTCTGGATGACAGGAGTTGATGACTCTATGCTGGCTAGGATCACGATGGATCGGCACCTCGTCTATAGGTACCTGCAGGCAAGTAATGCAGCGCCCCGAACAGGCGTCAGTACCACTGGTACCAAGTATGTAAAGCAAACTGAACACAACTGAATATAAACAACAATACTAGTAATTCTGAAAGGCAGGAAGTATCTGAAACTGTCTGGACTGGCGGAATCTAAAATAAGCTTATCTGTACTGAAGGTAAGGTAGAAGCATACCTGTCGTCATGGAGACCTGCTGTCTATCAGCTAATAGATATCAAGTATATACATATATATAACAAACAAGGACCTATACCATACCCCATAAGCCGGAAGGTGCCAACCAACACACAATCTATATACCCCTACCCAGGTCAAAACCATCCAAAAATAAATCACTCCACTCGCCTACTAACTACGAGCACCTCTACCGGCCCCCTTGGGTCTGCAGCTCGGGCTATGGCCTCTGACTATAACTGTTTCTGAGTTCGGAGGACTCCTGTAACTGTAAACTATAATCTGTATCTGTATTTGTATCTGTAATCTGCCCCCTGGGCGCAAGCGCTCAACAGGGTAAGCTATACTGCTATGCTGATCAGCCTGATATGGGGAATGCTACATCCCATCTTCGTCCTACTGCGGATGGCATGCCGCTCCTTGGATGACGTATCCTCACCCTCTGGCGGGCGAGTTGACACAGCTATTAACCCAGGAGCGGCGAGGACGCTCTAAGGGTGCCCTCATAGAACAAACAGGTCTCAACAAACAATAATCACGTATAGCAAGCATATTTGATCTGAAAATACTATTTGTATTCTGATTTCTTATTCTGAACTCTTTTCTACATTAAACTGATTCTCATACTGAGCTATACTGTATCTGAGATATTATTTGGCTGTCTGATATTGCTTTACTAACTTTCATTCTGAATATATCATAATATTGTAAAACATGCTTGCTAGATTCATACTGGACTCGATTCTCGACTTCTGAATTCTTTCTTCTATAGTTCACGCTATTTGCTATGCTGGATTACTAACTTGCCGAAATAACTAGATTTACATACCTTTGCTTCGGATTTCCCGACTAACTGGCATAGCTGGGTCAGTACTTCTACTATTTCTCCCAACTAGAACTAAATACGCTAATATTCTGGAAGAAAATATCACTTTCAATATATATATAGCCCAAACTTTGACTTGTCGAAAAACAGTCAAAAACTCGCTATTTCTCGAAAGTCCAGAAGGGAGAAATACTCACTTTAGAGATAGGAGTATGTTGACACTAATTTGGAGCAATTCCACTTACCTTAGCTCGGTAGCACGACGATTCACCGGCCGAATTCACAAAACTAAACCCGTAGGAATGCTCCTTACTGCTTAATACCTCGGTATCAGGAGTTAATTTGAGTTTGGACCGCGTTTAATAGTGTAAATGGAAGGAAATTTCAAATAATCGTTCGTGCCCTGTGTTTCTCTATTATTTTCTGGAAATTTAAGTTAAATGAAGGAAAAACCAAAGTTTGGAGACTTATATTCTTGGGGATGCACCTCACCTCCGTGACACGCTGTGTATCGCGGAGCCTAGCCTCTGTGACACGCTGTGTATCGCGGAGGTGAGCCTCCGTGACACTCTGGCCATCGCGGAGGAGGTCTGCCAGCCTTCTCTTACGATGGTTCGACATGTCACTTATCCGGTGTTTCCCCGGGCCTTTTCCTAGCATGTATGACATTCAAAAAACTCTTAACCAACATGCGAATAGGCCATCTACACGTCAAGAATTTACGGGGTGTAACCAAAAGAGCCTGGACAGACAACTATGGGCTCACTCAGCAGAGATCTGGTAGTGGTCACCGCCCTCATATTCAGCAGAGATCACTAGCTTCAGCACCATCATCAATTAGTGTTCCATCCAGACCCAAGGGTGATCATAGGAGTAGGGCCTCAGGTTCGAGGGATTAGAGAGGCATGCAGGTAGAGCGAACCTTCCCAGCTTGCGGGAAGTGTGGCAAGAGTCATGCCAAGGAGTGCTTGCTCGACTCAAATATCTGTTATCGGTGTGGTTGATCCGTCCACATGCATCGAGCATGTCCATTTGCTAGACAGGATAGTGATAAAGGTCATGCACAAACTACCAGGTCAGTAGCAGCTCTAGCACATTCAGCTCCGCAGGGGGCATCCACTAGTGGGAGTGGCGATCAGCGCTAAAATAGATTCTATGCCCTCGCCTTACGTTAAGAGTAGGAGACTTCACCGGTTGTGGTTATTGGTATGTTACGAGTGTTTCACCTTGATGTTTATGATTTATTAGATCCATGGGTTATCTTGTCTTTTGTGACACCTTATATTGGTAGTAGCTTTGGAGTCTGTCCCAAATTTATGTCAGAACCATTCTCAATTTCTACTCCCATTGGCAATTCAGTTATAGCCAGGCAGGTGTTTAGAAGTTGCCTAATCACAGTACTGCAGAAAGTCACCTCCGCAGACCTAATAAAGTTAGCCATGACTGACTTTGATATTATTCTCGACATGGATTGGTTACATGCATGTTATGCTTCTGTTAACTGTAGAACCCATGCGGTGGAGTTTCACTTTTCGGGTGAGTCAGTCTTAGAGTAGAAGGGTAGTTTGGTCGTGCCTGTAGGTCGTTTTATTTTCTATCTTAAAGCCAGAAAGATGATTTCCAAAGGTTGTGTGTACTATCTAGTTAGGGTTAAAGATGCTGAGTGCAGTACCCCGACTATCCAATCAGTTCCAGTGGTATGTAAGTATCCAGAAGTGTTCCCTGATGAGTTACCGGGTATTCCTTCCGAGTGGGAAATCAATTTTGGTATTGACCTTCTTCCCGACACGTAGCCTATATTTATTCCTCCCTACGAATGGCCCCAGTAAAGCTAAAAGAGTTAAAGGAACAGTTGAAGGATCTTTTGGATAAAGGTTCCATCCGACCAAGCAAATCCCCATAGGGTGCACCAATTCTCTTTGTCCGAAAGAAGGATGGATCCCTTCATATGTGTATTGATTATCGGCAATTGAATAAGGTCGCCATCAAGAACAGGTATCCCCTACCCTAGATCGATGATTTGTTTGATTAGCTTTAGGGTGCCAAGTATTTTTTGAAGATAGATCTCAGATTTTGGTACCATCAGCTCAGAGTTTGGGACAGCGACATCCCAAAGACAACCTTCAGGACGTGGTATGGTCATTATGAGTTTGTAGTTATGTTTTTTGGACTAACGAATGCTACTGCAGCTTTTATGGACTTGATGAAAAGGGTGTTAAAGTCATATTTGGATATGTTCATGATTGTGTTTATTGATGACATCCTGATACACTCTCAGAGCGAGGAGGAGCATATCGCTCATTTGAGGGTGGCGCTACAGACTCCCAAGGATCACCATCTATATGCTAAATTTAGCATATAGATGGTGATCCTTGGGCAAGTTTTGGTTGAACTCGGTGGTATCTTTGGGCCATGTGGTATCAAATGAGGGCATACAAGTGGACTCTCAAAAAATTGAAGCAGTGAAGAATTGGTCTAGACCGGTGAATCCTTCAGATATCCAGAGCTTTTTGGGATTAGTAGGCTACTATCGGAGATTTGTTGAAGGCTTCTCATCTATTGCATCACCCTTGACCAAGTTGACCCAAAAGAAGGTGAAATTTTAATGGTCGGAGGCTTATGAGAAGAGCTTCCAAGAGCTGAAGGCTCGACTTACCTCAACGCCGGTGTTAATTTACCCAAGGGTAATGATGGGTTCTTGGTGTGTTGTGATGCTTCAAGGATCGGACTTGGGTGTGTATTGATGCAGCACAGAAAAGTTATAGCATATGCCTCTAGAAAGCTAAAAGTTTATGAGAAGAATTACCCGACCCATGATCTTAAATTGGCCACGGTGGCATTCTCCTTGAAGATATGGAGACACTATTTGTATGGGGTCCACGTGGTGTGTTCACAGACCATAAGAGTTTACAATATTTGTTAACCCAGAAGGATCTCAATCTTTGGCGAAAGAGGTGGTTGGAGCTACTTAAGGATTAAGATATGAGTGTGCTTTACCATCTGAGCAAGGCAAATGTAGTAGCAGACGCACTTAGTAGACTCTCCATGGAAAGTGTGTCCCATGTAGATGAGGGAAAGAAAGAGCTAGTGAAAGACGTGCATCGACTTGCAAAGTTGGGAGTTCGATTGGTTGATTCGACCAATGGTAGTGTTATTGTTCAGAATGGATCAGAATCGTCCTTGGTGACTGATGTAAAATATAGACAAGACGAGGACCCTATTTTAGTAAAGTTAAAGGAATCCGTTCAAAATCAGGAGGTACAGGTCTTCTCCAAAGGGGGAGATGGTGTGCTTCGATACCAGGGTCATTTATGTGTTCTGGATGTCGATGGTTTGAGAAATTAGATGTTGCACGAGGCTCATGGATATAGGTATTCAATCCATTCAGGTGCAACCAAGATGTACCGTGGCTTACAGGAAGTCTATTGGTGGAATGGCATGAAGAAAGACATCGCAGAATTTGTAGTTAAGTGCCAAACTGTCAGCAAGTGAAGGTTGAGCATCAAAGACCCAGAGGTGTGCTCCAAGATATTAGTATTCCTACTTGGAAGTGGGAAGATATCAATATGGAATTCATAACAGGGTTGCCTCGCACTCGACGGCAATATGACTCCATTTGGGTTGTTGTAGACAGGTTGACCAAAGCCGCTCATGTTCTCTCGGTCAAAACCACGGATTCGGCGGAGGATTATGCCACTATACATCTGAGAGCTAGTTCGGTTGCATGGAGTACCTTTATCCATCATATCAGATAGGAGTACCCATTTTATCTCTCAGTTTTGGAGGTCGTTTCAAAAAAGGACTTGGTACTCAGGTTAAACTTAGCACAGCATTTCACCCGCAAACGGATGGTCAAGCAGAGCGGACAATTCAGACTCTTGAAGACATGTCGAGAGCATGCGTGATTGACTTCAAGGATAGTCAGGATAATCATTTGCCTCTTATTGAGTTTTCATATAATAACAGATACCATTCCAGTATTCAGATGGCTCCGTTTGAGGCTCTCTATGGGTGGAGATATAGATCGCCTATTGGTTGGTTCGAAGTTGGGGAAGCTATAATGATAGGACCAGATTCGGTCCATAAGGAAGGTTCAGCTTATACGGAACAGGTTGAAAACAACTCAAAGTTGCCAAAAGTCCTATGCCGGTGTGAGAAGGAGAGAACTCAAGTTTGAAGCAGATGATTAGGTGTTTCTGAAGGTGTCTCCCATGAAAGGAGTGATGCGGTTTAGGAAGAAAGGAAAACTCAACCCTCATTATGTTGGGCCCTATCGGATTGTGAAACGGGTTGGCAAGGTGACATATGAATTGGAGTTTCCCTCAGAATTAGCTTCCTTGCATCCTGTTTTCCATGTATCGCTCCTAAAGAAGTATTTGGGTGACCCACCTTTAGTCGTTCTGGTGGATAGTGTTGGTGTGAAAACAGCCTCAATTATGAGGAGGTTTCGGTGGAAATACTGGATCATCAAGTTTGAAGGCTGAAGAACAATGAAGTAGCTTCAGTCAAAGTTTTATGGTGGAATCAGCAGGTTGAGGGAGCTATGTGGGAAGCTGAAGCAGACACAATGGCTAGATACCCACATGTATTCTCTACCGGCTCAGTTCCAGCTTGAGATATCAGTTTTGCCCCAGTACTCTATTTAGTTTTCATGTTCAGTTCATGTGCCCCAGTTTCTTTCATGTGTGTGGATGTGTATATGATTCATGAATTCAGTTCAGCCTTGTAGTTTAAATCAGAGTTAGTCATTTCGTTAGTTTTCAATTTGTTTGATCAGTATTTGTGTATGATGATTGCGGTTCTCTGCTTTCCTGTATGATTTTTAACATTCGAGGATAAATGTTCACAAGGGAAAGATATTGTTATACCCTAAAATCCCAAAAATTAGATCGGGGGTTGAAAATAGAGAAAAACTGAAAATTCTGCACTAAGTCACAGAATGAGTCGTTCTATGACCTGTGGGGAAGACCACGAATCGTGAGGTGACTCGTGGTGAGGTACTATACTTGAGTTGAAAAATTGTTGATGGGGTCACCACGAGCATGACCACAAGTCATGGTCAGACCCCCACAACCTGTTGAGTGGGTCGTGACCAAGGGAAATTGGAAGGAGAAGTTTGAGGTGGTAGTGTACCTTATGGATAGACCCCACGAGTCGTGGTCAGACACCGTGATTTGTTGGGTGAATTGTGGTCAGCAGGAAACTAATGATTTGAGGTTAAAGGCAATGGAGATAACGAGTGATGACCACGAGTCGTGGTCACCGATTATGATTCGTATGATGGCCCATTATGAGTTTTAGGTGAAACCTCAATAGTGTACCCAACGATCGATGTAATGACCTATGGTTGGAGGAAACGACTCGTCAGGTCCCTCGTTGGGACTGATGAACAGTTATTTTCTGCGAAGTTATTAAGGGTATTCTCGTCATTCCTATGCTCTAGGATCCTATACTACGTCGTTTTATGCCTTTTTCTGGGTGTATTAAGATAAATTAAGTCATTCTGGCCTATTCAAAATCCATGCATGCAAGTTAGGGAGTTAGAGCGAAGATCAAGCTTAAGCCCTTTCAATTCTTCTCAAATTCCTCTTGGACAATCAAGGAAGTGTAAGAATCACTTCTAATCAGATATGTAGGATTATGAATGGGTGAATCCGTTCACACCCATGCCCAATCTCTCTCTAAATCATTTAATTCCTATGATGACTCTACGGGATTTTGACCCAATGCATGAAATTCCTAATTCTCTACATGGGTATGATCTAAATGAGTTTTTATTATTGAATTATAAATTATGGGCAAGTTTTACGTTGTTTTCATTAAAAATCATATTTCAAGCTTTATAGATTTAAAATTCCCAATTATGAGAAGTTTATGAGAGTTGAAATTATGATGAATGTTCATGTATGATGAGGTATTAATGATGTAAAGTATTTTTTCAAGTTACCCATGTTTATAATCATGTTTTCAAGTGAATTGAGTATTTTCAAGTATGTTAAAGTATTGGGCAATGCCCACATGTTCAAGAATGACTTATGATTTATGAGATGGATTTCATGATTGATCAATTTATGATGTTGACCGATTAATGGGCCCTTGATTCATGGCTAAACATGTATGCAAATGGGGATCAACGATTGTTAATGTTTATTTGGCCATGAATCTCATAAATGATGTTTATGATTTACATACGAGCCTAAAGTGCATGTTTTTGGGAGCAGTGTCTAGCACCAAGTAGCCCGGCGTTCAAAGAATTGCGTCGGTGTCTCATAACTACGTACCACCGTAGGTTCATGTTGATACATTACAATGTTAATGGATTCCCTCTTTCGTGATATCACATAATGCACGTCCCTTGTCTGGCATGCCTGGGATGACTCTGCTCACTTGAGTGAGATAGTTAGGGTATCATGTAAGGATCTACCATAATGGTGTCGATTATGACAAGTCCTCCCATTGTTCGTCATGATTTATGCATGGTTATGTTCATAGGGTTTTGGCTCAAGTTATGTTTAATGAAGTTTTCTCCTATTATTATCATTATGACTGATTTATGAATGTTTTGAAAAACCTTGAGCTTTATGTTGCATTATGATATTCATGATATGAGCATGTTGTCCTACTCTTATGAACTTTTATGCATATTAACTGTCTGTTTTACTTACCTCGCATATTCGGTACATTCTATGTACTGACTGCATACTCTATGTTATATAATTTCATCATACAAACTCCGATCTTAAGACCTAGCACTGTTATTAGCTCGTTCCCGGAGTTAGCATCCAGATCATTGGTGATTCCTCATCCCCCGAGGACCAGTTGATATCGGTTATCCCTTTATGTTTAGTTTTCTAGACTTGTCGGGGGTTAGTTGGGGGTATTGTCCCATCAACCCATCAAATATGTTAGAGGCTTTCAGACTATGTGCAGTATTTAGCCGTTATGTATGAAGTGCGTTTCGCTTTCCATGTTATGTTATGATTATGCTTCCACTATATTATCATGTTGAGTATTCCACTTTGCTGGATTGAGATAGATGTATATTCATGCCATGGGTCAACATGGAGTCTCTCGGGGCTCCTTGTCCTGTATTGCGATTCGGGTCTACGTTCAGGTCGTGACACATTATTAGGGAAAGACAGCAAATCAAGGGGGGTGAGGGGATTAAATCCACAAATAATTTCAGAAGGAGACTTACCAATAGAAGAATGGATAGTTTTATTATAGGCGAACTCTACCATGGGAAAATGTTCCTCCCAAAACGTTAATTTTTCCTTTAAAATAACTCATAACATATTTCCAATGTCCTATTAACTACTTCCGTTTGCCCATCAGTTTTTGGGTGATTAGATGTAGAAAAAGAGGTTTAGTCCCCAACGTTCACCAAAGAACTCTCCAAAAGTGACTTTAAAACTTAGCATCCCTATCACTAATAATAGTTTTAGGAATCATATAATTTAGTTTTACAAATAAATCAGCCACATTTGATGCATCATTAGTCTTCAAACATGGAATAAAGTGAGCCATGGAAATATCAATCCAAGAAGAAGTAGGAACAAGTGGAGTATAAAGACCATGAGGTAACACTTTTGATTTGGCCTATTTACATTCAAGACATTGGGGACTCACTTTCTCAATATTCTTTTGCATGCCAGGACAAAAAATATTCAACAAGTATATCCAAAGTTTTGAAAACTCCAAAGTGTCCCATGAGCCCACCACAATGTGCTTCCCTAACAAATAATTCACCCCAAGAGCAATTAGGAATATACAACTTATTTTCCTTAAAAAGAAATCTATCTTGAAGATTGAACCACTCATAAGGACTCCACTTACACTCTCCAAAAACCATACGAAAATCATAATCATTAGCATAAAGGCCCATGATTTTATTAAAAACCATCAATTTAAAAGCATGAGCAGAGACCAAGACATACCTTCTTGGAAGTGCATCAGCAACCATATTCTTTTTTCTTTGCTTGTAAGCAATCACATATAGGAAAGTTTCAATGTATTTAACTCATTTTACATGCCTATGATTGAGCTTAGCTTGGCTCTTCAGGTATCTCAAGGATTCCTTATCAATCTTAACCACAAACTCCCTAGACTACAAATAATGTTGTCATATCGCTAAAACCTTTATCAAATCATATTTCTCTTTGTCATAAGTTGAATAGCTCAATCCATCTCTACTCGGCTTTTCACTAAAGTATGCAGTGGGCTTGGAATCCTGCATTAATACAACACATATTCCTCTTCCGGAGGCATCACATTCAACCTCAAAAAACTTAGAGAAATCGAACAATTGCAAAAGAGGAGCAAAACATAATTTTTCTTTCAATAAGTTAAAAGCAACATTTTCCCCATGTGAAAACCTTGTCCTCCTTAATAATCTCAGTCAAAGGAGTAGCAATGGTGCTAAAATCTCTAACAAAACTTCTATAAAAACTAGCAAGCCTATGAAAACTTCTAATCTCAGTTACACTCTTAGGTTTAGGCCATTCTTTGATTGCCTTGATTTTCTCTTTAAAAACTTCAACTCCCTTGAAATTGAACACAAAAACCAAGAATACCATAAGATCCACACAAAAGGTAGAATTGTTGAGATTAGCAAATAATTGTTGCTTTTTAAGGACTTCAAAAACTTTTTTTAGGTGTTCAACATACTCATCTAGATTTTTAGAAAAGACCAAAATATCATCAAAATAAACTACCACAAACTTTCCATGGAAATCTCTAAACATATAATTCATCAATCTCATGAAAGTGTTGGGTGCATTAGTCAAGCCAAAAGGCATAATTAACCACTCATAAAGCCCATATGGTCTTAAAAGCATTTTTTTCATTCTTCTCCGGGATTCATTCAAATCTGATGGTAACCACTTTTTAGATTAATTTTAGGAAAAAAATTAGACTCATACAATTGTCTAGCATATAAGGACGAGGAATAGAATGATGATACTTTACCATAATCTTGTTGATAGCTCGACAATCCACACACATTCTCCAAGATTCATCCATTTTGGGCACCAATAGAATAGGAACAGAGCAAGGACTCATGCTCTCTTGCACATATCCCTTTTCAAGTAACTCTTCAACTTGTCTTTGCAATTCCTTTATCTCTTTAGGATTACTTCTATAAGAGGCCTATATGAAATTTGTGCTCCAGGTACAAAGTTAATTTGGTTTTCAATGCCACACAAAGAGGGTAGACCTTTAGGAATATCCTTGGTAAAGATATCAACAAAATCCTACAAAAGAGAAGTAACACTACTTGGAAAGAAGAAGTTAGTATCTTAGAATTAATCAAGACTTCTTTGTAAGTAAGTAGTATTACGAGCAGTCCCTCTTTTCTTGCATTCAAACACTCCTTGGCTTTTATATAGAAACTCTCTTTTTTATTTTCCTTTGCCCCTTTCCTCTCACCAAAATTTTCTTTTTTTCCAATCGAACTCTCTTTTACCTCTTTGCTTAATTTTTGCCCTCTTTTTCTCTGTCTTGACCATCTCTCTTTTTTTCTAACTCTTGGCCAGAACTCTTTTATTTTTTCCTGAAGCTCACTTTTATTCCCTTCCCTTTGTTTTCCCATTGATTCCCTCAATCTCTTTTGATCTTAATACTTGAGAAGGAATTAAAGGTGCAAGAGTGTAATTCTCGCCATTAAGCTCAAAAGAATATCTATTCTTTCTTCCATCATGAAAAGTATTTCTATCAAACTGCCACAGACGACTAAGCAAGTAATGCCAAGCTTGCATAGGAATCACATCATAAAGAGTTTATCCTCATACCTACTAACATTGAATGAAATCATGCATTGTTTGTTGACTTTCAGTTCACTACTATCATTCAACTATTGGAGTTTATAAGGCTTAGGGTGTTTTATGTATGCAATCCCTAACATGTCTACTAAGTGTGAACTCACCACATTAGCACAATTACTGCTATCAATAATCATAGAACAAGTTTTTCCTTTCATCTCACACCTAGTATGGAATATATTCTCCCTTTGTTCATCACTATCGATTCTCAAATTGATAGGCATAAGTCTCCTAAATACCCCAACCAAATCATGATTAAAAGGAAGTTCTACACCATCTTCATTCTCACCTTTATCTTCTTCCTCTTTCTCACTTTTTTCACTCTCATATTCTACTTCAAGAATCTTCCTAGCAATCCCAACAAAACCATCATTAGGCAGTTCTACATCATCTTCACTCATATATCCCTCTTTTTTCTCATCCTCATTTTTTTCACTCTCATATTTTTCATTTTCTTTAAAGATAATATTTCTTCTAGTTGGACATTCATGCATCATATATCCTCTCCCATGATATTTATGACATTAAATGGAGCTGGAAGATTTAGATGACTTAGAAAAAAATTACCTCCTTCTTTTTCATCTACTTTACCTTTGCCCTTATCTTCTTAAGGTCTAGAAGATACTTCTTCTTTTGAACATAGCTTCTTGAAAATAGTGTTTGGTCAATTCCTCCATAAGCCAACATGCTACCTTCTTTTATTTTACTTTTCTACTTTTACAGCCATATCTACTAACTCATCTAAAGTTACATATAATTTTTATCTCTACTATATCAGTTATTTGTCTAATTAAATCATTTAGAAATCTAGCCATAGTATCCTCTTCTTCTTCTATGCATTTAGTTTGGATTATAGTCATATCCATAGCCTTAAAGTATTCATCAGCAGTCATGGGTCCTTGCTCCAATAATTGAAGACTCCATTGTAGGTCTTTTTGAAAATGGGAAGTCACAAACCTTTTCTTCATGACTCTCTTCATCTCAGCCTAGGTAGCAATGGATGGTTCTCCATCTTGTTGTCTATCTCTTGTAAGCTTTTTCCACCGAATAGAAGCATAGTCAGAAAATTCAACAATAACAAGCTTAACCTTCTTACCTTCCAAATAGTTGTGACAATTAAAAATGGTCTCAACTCTCCGCTCCCAATCAAGGTGCAAATCTGGATCTCTTGTACTCTAAAAAGATGGCATCTTCATCTTTATGCTATTCATGTTGTTATCTTCCAATCTTCCTCGTTGTCCCCTCCTATCTCTCCCTATCCAATCTAGATTTACATCAAGATCATCAACCAAATAATCTATAGGATTTCTTGTTTCATAATGGGGGCATGGGTATATTTCTCCTATTTTGAGGTCTAGAATTATTTTTGGGTGGTACAATAAGTTGATTTCCCCTCCTAAGTTCAGCTATTACTTTATTTTGTTCAGAACTGACATCCTTTATCTCTTGAAATTGCAAGTTCCACCTTTCAAATTGTTGGTGAATAGCTTGTAAAGTATAATCATTTCTTGCTCGAATCTCTGCTTCTTAAGTAACTCTCCTTTCATCATTATTATCACTTGTATTAAATATCTTAAAGAAAATATTGTCTCACTCAAACTTTTGCTTTTTTCCTCAATTGTTCTCACTTACTCTTGCATTATTTCTCTCAAATAACCTTTAGGAAGAGACTTTGTGAATTTATAATTAACCTCACCAGTGTCAAGTCCTTAGTAATAAACTAAGGAATTTTGGGACACAAAAAAAAAGTGAGGAACCAATCCTAGAAAGAATAGGATTTAGTTAAAACGAGACTCAAACAAAAAAGAAAGGATTTTAGAACAAGATAAAGATCTAGGATCCCCTCTTCTTGTGTTCTATCAAAACCTCCTTTTTTTAGAAAGAATTAAATGAAGAAAATTCCTTAAATAGCAATAATTTTTTTTCTCTTTTTTTTAACATTATTGTTCACAGCTACAGTACGCTTTTTTTAACTTTTTTTAGCTCTTTGTTTAAGAAACTCCCAATATTATTAAGAATAGAATCTTGATAGAACTGCTCTAATACCACTTGATAACACAAAGGTTGGAAATTTCAAAATTAGAGTATAAACTTAAAATAAATGCAGAAGCAAAACTAGAAAACTAATTGAAAAGACTAAGCAAGAATTAAGAGATATAGGTTTGACAAGATCCAAGTAACAATGAATTGGCTATAGGTAAAACAAACACCTTGACTAAGATATTAATAAAGTTTAGAATCAGATCTTAACCACTTCGTGAGTAATGTTAGACAATAGTTAGTAAGTGTATTAATCGCCTTCTAAGAATACCAAGAAGAAACCAAAGATATCAAAGAAAGAAATTATCTTACTACCATAAACTATGAACTAGTTAGGTTGAAAGATAAATCTAAAAAGCAAGCTAGATGATGCGCTTTGGGCTTACAGAACTACTTATAAAACTCCTATAGGCACTTCGCCTTATAGGTTGGTTTTTGGAAGGTCAGTCATCTACCTATTGAACTAGAACACCTAGCATACTGGGCTATTCAGAAGTTGAACATGGACATGAAGGTTCCTGAGGAGAAATGATTATTACAGCTTCACAAGCTGGATGAGTTTCGTCTAAATGCTTATGAGATTGCTAAGTTGTACAAGGAGCGGACGAAGAAATGTCATAACAAGCACATTCATCCTCGTTAGTTTGAACCTGAACAGATGATGTTACTGTATAACTCAAGGCTAAAGTTGTTTGGGAAAAAGTTGAAATCAAAATGGTCGGGCTCTTTTGGGTCATGAGAGTAGCATTGCATGGTGCAGTTGAGTTAAAACCCTTGGAATTAGATAATACCTTCTTGGTGAATAGTCAAAGAGTGAAGCACTATTTTGGAGGTAATGTGGAAAGAAGGAAGACTTCAATTTCTTTGAGAGGGGAATAAAAGAATTTGCGACGTTCCACGATGTTAAATCAGGTGCTACTTGGGAGGCAACCCACAATATCATGCCACGACTATAAATAAGGCGCTTGATGAGAGGAAACCTACCTCATATAAAAGATATGAAAAATTCAATTCGTATAGAATTGGGCTGCACGGTCAGTTATTGAAAGGTTTGGAAGGCAGCGAAATTGCAAAATCTTTTACAAGGAGACATATGAATAGGGGTATGAAGTGATTGATGTGTATCGTTATATACTTAGAACTGTAAATCTAGAAAGTGAGACAGTATTGAAGATTGATGAAAATGGTAAGTTCGAATTTCTTTTATGGACTGTGGAACTTGGATTCTTGATTTCGTGCATATGAGAAAAGTCCTATATGTCAATAGGACATTTTTAAAGAGTATGTATGGCAGAGTATTATTATCTGCAGTTGCACAGGATATGGAGAATCATATCTTTTCTGTGGCATTCTTTGTAGAGACTCTAAGCATGAAGCCTCCTATCAATATTTGTTTCGAATAAATGAGCAGCTTTGTACATGATACCTTAGAGTTGTGTATAATTTCTGACAGGCATCCAAGTATTAGAAAGACGATTTCAATTGTATACCCTTTAGCTCATCACGATTGTTGCATAAAGCGCCTTGGGAAAAATATCCTAAATAGGTTTCACAATTCGAAAGTCATATACCATTTTATTGAAAATGCAAAAGCGTATTAGGTAGATATTTCAGTGATCACTTTAATCAAATAAGATATTTGATTCCTGAGGCTGCTAAACATCTTGAACGTGTTAGATTTCATAGATGAAGCAGGGTATTCTTCCCGAAAAATAGGTGCACCTTATTATTATTGTTATTATAATTATATATTAATGAAATTTCCTATTATTAAAAATTTTAGTTGTTTATTTTTATAGGTATAGTATTATGATGACAAATATTATTGAGTTGATTAACGTAATATTTGTAAATGAAAGAGAATTTTTCATTACTACTCTATTTGATAAAATAAATAAGAGGTTTGTAGAAAATTTCATCAGAGGCGTATAAAATTCATCAACACACCAATCATCTCTATCCAATCGATCAAAATAATAATAGCAAAAAAATGTTAATTTGAAAAACAAGTTACTGGTCCATCAAACTGTCAACTACAAGTATGTTGTCACTGGACATGATGGAGTTTTAACTGTCGACTTACTTTACAAATTTTGTACTTGTAGAGTGTTTGACTTGGACAAAATACCTTGTTCACATGCTATTGACGCACTCTTCATTCAATTTGGTGAAGACTATAGATGGCGAATTTATGGGTACTCCTCTTCGTATTATAAGATAGAGATATATCTTATATCATATTTGAAGAAAATTAATCTCGTGTCATCTGAAAAATCTTTCAAAGTTCCTGTGGAGATTTTCGATAGAGAAATATCTCCTCCTTTGTTGAGCGGCGCAAATTGGGAAGAAGGCAGATGAAGAGGGGGCAAGAATCGGGGAATTATTTCCAACAATGAAAAATAAATGTTCCATATGCAAAAGGGTTGGGCACAAAAGAACCACATGCATGGAGCAAACTGCTTCATAGGAACAGATTTGATCTTACTTGTAATAACAAAAAAATTTCTTGTTGTTTTTTGGTAACTTGGTTCATATTCTAATAAACTTGCTATAAATTTTCAAAGAAGTAGCATGACAGGTACCAACAATTGTTGTACTTGCAGGACAATTTTAAATAAGTAATGAAATTTATTGTAATAACTAATAAAGTTGTTATGAATTTTCAAACAAGTAGCATGACAGATACCTACAACTATTGTACTTGTTGGACAATTTCAAACAAGTAATAAAATCTGTTGCAACAACTAATAAACTTATTGTGAATTGTCAAACAAATAGTATGACAGGTACCAACAACTGTCGTACTTATTGTACAATTCAAATAAGAAATGGATTTTTTTCGCAACAACTAATAAATTTACTGTGAATTTTCAAACAAGTAGCATGGCAGGTACCAACAACTGTTGTACTTGCTGGACAATTCTAAATAAGTAACAAAATTTGTTGCAACAACTAATAAATTTTCTATGAATTTTCAAACAAGTAGCATGACAGGTACCAACAACTATTGTACTTGATAGATAATTTCAAATAAGTAACGAAATTTGTTGCAACAACTAATAAACTTGTTCTGAATTTTCAAACAAGTAGCATGACAAGTACCAACAACGGTTTTACTTGTTGGGATTGTACAAACAAGTAAACCAACTTACTGAAATAAGTGAGTTACTTGTTGAAAAATTTCAAAACGAGTAATATGTCTTGCTACAACAAGTGGGTTACTTATTGCAGCAAGTTCGATACTTGCCATAACAAATCAAGCAGTTGTTACTTGTACTCATTCTCAACAAGATTATTCAATAATAATTAACAATGAATTAAAAATAATACTATATTAATGATTACAAACTCGAATTTTATGTTGTTGTAAGACAACGAGTATAGTAATTTCATTATAATAGACGATTAATCGAGCAATTGCACATGTAGTCAATCTTAATCAAGTAATTTAATAATAAATTGATTATACAATTATACTTATTGTTAAATAGAATTATCTAAATTCATTTAATAACTTAAAGCTATATTTAACGGTATTCTTAAGCAACAAGATAGTAAATAGACGGTTAGTCGAGCAATTATATGTGTACCCAATCTTAATCAAGTAATTTAATCATGAATTACTTGTTACAATTATATTTATTATTAAATAAAAGTTCTAATTATATTTAATGACTTAAATCTATATCTAATTGTGTTCTTAAATAACGAGATAGTAATTCGATCATAACAGACATTAATTAAGCAATTATACACATAGCCAATCTTAATCTAGTGATCAACAAAGAAAATGATCATGAATTGTTTGGATCAATCATATTTATTGTTAAATAGGGTGATCTAAACACATTTAATAAAATCTATATTTAATGGTGTTGTTAAATAATAAAATATTAATTTAATTATAATAAACGATCAATTAGACAATTGTACGCATAGTCAATCTTAATCGAGTGATCAACAAAAAAATAATCATAAATTGCTTGGATCAATCATATGTATTATTCAATAGAGTGATGTAAACACATTTAATGATTTAAAGCTAGATTTCATGGTGAAGAGAATGAAAATATTATCGTAATAACTAAGAATTTGCTGCAACAACTCATTGACTTGTTGAACTTGTTTCAGAAGGTACTATGACTTGTTATAATAAGTTATCTGCTTGTTAAGAATTTTCAAACAAGTTAAATACTTGTTATAATAAGTTATCTACTTGCTGTAACTTTTTGTTTAGTCAATGCAACAACTGTTTTACTATATGATTACTTATTGAGATTTTCCAGCAAGTAACGCGATTTATTTGAACAAGTGATTTACTTGTTGAAATTTTTCAGCAAGTACACTATGTTTCTTGAAATGAGTAAGTTAGTTGTTGCATCAAGTTACTCACTTGTTGCAATATGTGAATTACTTGCTGAATAATCCAACTTGTTGACTCGTTACAACAACTATTTTATCAACTGCATTTCTTGTTGAGATTTTTCAAATAAGTAAACGGAGTTGTTGCAACAAGTGAGTTACTTGTTGCACAACTAGCTTACTTATTGCAATAATTATTGTACTTATTGTAGCAGCAACCACACTGTTGCATCAATTATCTTACTTATTGAGATTTTTCAGCAAGTCACATAATTTGTTGCAACAAAAATATTTACTTGTTGGGCAGAATATTAGAATAAGAAGAACACAAAAATCTATTGAATATTAAAATATATGCATTCACACAACTTTGAATATATGATGTTCAATCAACCTCAGGGCAGATTATTCAACAACCACTTAAACAAAAATCATAACTTAAAATATTTTTAAAATTGTTCAATAAATTATTCAACTAGATTGACCTACCTTACAATATTAATTTCTTATCAGCCACACCCACGGCCCATCTCCACCGCATTCTCTCTACAGTATTATCGTTCAAGAGAGTCATAGGAGTGTTGATAATCAAGTGCTCAACAAAGGCAAGTGAATACAGACCGCATGTTATACCGATGTCATTCTTGGGGGCATTCTTCTTTCATCATATACCCACTCTTCGTTAAATAACTTGGCAAGCAAGTAATCGAAGATGCCACACTGTTTTAGAACCTAGGCCACAATTCCATGATGGGCTGAATGTGTTAGAAAAACATATCTTCCTGGTAACAAGGAGTATTGCAATTATAAACATTGATCACTCCCTCATTGATCAAGAACTCAAGAGCGACAAAATATTTCTTCTCAGTGGTTATCATAGTGTAGATTCTTTTGGCTCCAAGATATGGGGCACCGCCTGAGTAGGGTCTATCTCCTTTGCAATAATCAAGAAAATAATCACAAAATCTATAATTATCAACTAGATAGCACCATTTGTAAACTCTCCCCGCTCAATTTGTTGTACACATCCTTCATGAAGTTGTAGAAGTTGAGATCCAGGATTTTGTCTATGGAATCATAGTGGTTGGGATAGTATATAGCCTAATGCGTATTAGGAATAATATTTCATTCATATACTACAACAATGAAAGAATAGTCAGTTACTTGCTAAGATAAGTAATGAAATTACTGTAACATGTGCAGTAACTACAATATCTGGTGCAACAACTTGATAAAATTACTGCAACAGGTGCAGCAACCTTAACATTTATTGCAACAACTTAATAAAATTGCTGCAAACGGTGCAACAACTACTACATTTGTTGCAAGAATTTAATTGAATATAAATAGAAGTTGTAGAAACTTTAAAATATATATAGTCTTCCCACCACTTGTCCATGTCCGGCATGTAATCAAAGTTCAATAATTAAATTCATGCATTATGTATAAGATCTTGGCTGATCTTTGTTGAATTTTCTTTTCTTATTCTCATCTCCATGCTTGTAAACATTTATCGATTGTCGCTCCATTGGCTGAACAACTATCATCTTTGGAGTATTAGTAGTTTTTTTACTTGCTAATGCCTTAGAAATTTATTTTCTCCTCCTCCTCATACCAACAGGAACAAAAGGCTCTGAGATACTTGAAGAAGGCTTGATACCCCTATTAGATTTTAACTAGTTGATAGTTGCCCCTGTCACTCCTTGTGTTTTTATCAAAGCCTCAAACTTTAAAATCAACAAACTTATATTCTTATTGCATTTGAGGCACTCATAAGCACAAGAAGGCACCTTAGAGGTACCCACAATTGAACATCTACCGAACATGTATGGAGCATCTTCATGACGTCGAGTATCCTCATCAACAAGAGTATATCCATCACCATCACCACCACCAAGTGGAGTATATCTACTACCACCACAACTTTGATGGTCTTCATTCATTTTTGTTGCACCACTATCCACAACCACTTGCCACAATTCCACTAATAGCTTTAAAAGAAGCATCATCCTTTTCAGTCCGGATTAATCTCTTATGATGGCCATCACTCTGATTCAAATCTCTCTTTAACTTATCAATTTTTTGGTCCGAAAAAGATTTCAAGGGATCAAATTGGGTAAGAAATTTTATCTCTAACTATTGTTTTAGAAATAATCCAAGGATTCACAATCTATATGTCAAAAACAGACATATCAAAATGATTTTAAATCAAGAAAGCAACAACTAACTAATCTAGTTGCTGCAACAAATTTAGAAAATTACCCTTTCCTGAATCAAGAAGTGCAAAAACTACTAAAGTTGCTCAAACAACTTCTATACGTAGAATTTATTTCAAAAAATTTAGATCTTGTTCCAGAAACTAATTCTAGAAAGGACTTGTAACAACCTAAAATAGTAGCCATTTGGATTATCTTTGACATTAAGTTGTCTCAAGAACAAATTGTGCATCTAATTGGTCAACCAAATTTGAAATGAATCGACTTTCCATCGGAACCTGATGATTCATCCACTTCCTATTGAAAGTCAGTTAATTTTAAAGTTGAATGATCAATTAAATGCACAATTTGTCCTTGAGATAGACTCGAATTTCAAAGAGAAGTCCAAGTGACTATTAAAATTGATTAAACACAAGTCACCACTATAACAACTCTGAATCTGTTGCAACAACTGATCAATTTATTGGATAATGTCTAACAAGTATAGCAGTTATTGCAACAGATATAAAATTATTGCTGCAGCAGATTAAAATAAGTAATCTGGCTTGTCAAAATACACTCCAATATATGACTAAAATCCTAAATTGTAGCAACTACTTAAGTTGCTCAAACAACTTCTAAATGTAGAATTCATTGCGATAGATTCAAATCTTGTTCCTAGAAACTAATTCTAGGAAGAACTTGTGATAACCAAAAAGAGTAGCCACTTGGAGCTTCTTTCGCATTTAGGATTGTCTCAAGGACAAATCGCACATTCGATTGATCAGCTTACTCGAAAATGATGTTGTTGATTCATCAATTTTTTTGAACATTATTGTCTTAGCACTGTCTTGACTTGATGCATGATCTTTATCTTTGACAGTGTCTGCCAGACTCATTGCATCAAGATGAATTTCAACATCAATTATGCAAGACATGTAACTTTTGCTTGATATATTCAGGGTTACAAATTCAAGTTTACTATTTCAGGAGTAAATCAAGACATACATATAATGACATATTTTACAAAACATACTAGATTTCAAAGCAATTACTGCTTTAGGAGCTATTAAGCACCACAAAATTTGATTACTTCTTATGATTATAAATCTAAAAGAGATAAACAATGTAAAAAATCTTAACAAATAAATACAAACATAGCTTTCGAAGCATAAGAGCAACTTGAGAATTAAGTAGAAGCAAATGATGGTTGTGTATATGTTAGTGTTATACTTCTTGTACTGGGTCATCTTTCTTATCATTAGCCATATATATTCATTTGCATGTAATATCTCTCCTTTTTTTCCTCTTTCAAAGCTAAAAAATGGTCTTTCATTGTACTTTAAGAATCAAAATAAGAAAGTAATAAAATAAATCATATCTTAGGAACGCTGAATGGTGGACAAAAGATATTGGGTAGCTTTGTATTATTGTCCAATTACTTAGTTGGTTAGAGTTTCGTGTTGATATCATGTTTTAAAATAATAACAAAATACCAAGGCAAAATAAAAGACATAGCCAAAGAAATTAGGGAGGAAAGAGATATTTTATTTCTCTTCAAACTAATTTTCAGATGAACTAAATTGACTTTTTTATTTGTAGAAGAACAAAACTGTTGTCTAAGCTACTTGCAAGTTACATGGCTTGATTGTAAGTTTATCCAATTGCAAACTTATCCAACTACACACTTATCTGATTGCAAACTTATTCAATAAATATTTTATTTAAATGCATTCATAATACAATGCATTTTAAACACATTCTAATTTTTCGTCTCTTTAAAATTGAGACGTTGAAATTAAATTTATTTAGAATATTAGTATCTTTCTTAACAATTTTTTTATAGTTTTAATATGTATAAAAAAACATATTTCATTAAATTTAGCCCATTCATGCTTACGATAACTAGTTGTTTTAATTTCCTATTAGCGACTTTAACTATAACCTCAGTTTTATTTATTGGTCTGAACAAAATACAACTTATTTAAAATGAATATTTTGAATGGATAATTTATAAAAAGAAATTTTTATATGAGATTGCATGTATTCTATTTTTACTTGCGCTACAATTATCAATTCTTGTTCATTATCATTGAGATTCATGTCAATTGAATCTCAATTCCAATAATATTTTGGTAAGGAAGGATTCATATTTATAATTTCATAAATTGAAAGAGATTCATTCGTATTTTGTTGTGTTTTATTCATTTTATTTTTTATGTTTTTTTAATTTTATATGACAATTTTGACACGATGTAAACTTTAAAAAAAACTTTTAAAAATCATAATTTTATATATGACATTATATTTTGCTTATAATATTTTAAAACTTATATTCTTTAACGTACCATAAATCTATACACGTTTCTCATTAAGAATAAAATTTAAAAAATTTAAGTTAAATTATTTTTAGATTTAGGAAGTTATAATCCTTTGTTTGAATTAATTAATTCTTTGTGGAACCGGGGTAGTATTATCATCAAAGTATCGCCGGAGTGTATATTTTCTCTATCTCAATTTATGTGGCACATTTAAAAAAATTTATGATCTAAAATAAATTTTAGACATTTGTGAGACTATAAATTATTTTTAAAGATTAAAGGAGAATTTTAAAATTAATTTTTTTAATTATAAAAATATAATATTATTTTTAAACTGAACTAAAAATAAAAGTATTGCACATAATTTAAATTAGATAAAAAATATAAGTCAAAACCTAAAACCTTTTCTAGTTTCAGAGACGAGGAAAATCTCTAATCTTTAGAGCGGTTGGTTTGTGTTTGTAAAAATAGAGAAATTTAATAATGATGTAGTTATCACAATTTCCATTTTATTTATTTTTTAATTTTAAATAGAGACATTAAAATTAAATTTAATCAAAATATTAGTATTTTCGATCCTAAAAGGTGCATATGTGAAAAAAGAGCGCAAGAAATTATCCCTTTCCATTCTTTTTATAAATTAAGAATCGTTTGGCCATGCGAGATGAAATCATGATTTGAAATTATAATATGAAATCATATAAAATGAAGTTTGAAGGTTTGTTTAAACATGCAATTTGATATATTTACGCTGTATTTTTTTCTTATGAACATAAGAACCCCATAAGTTGTAAAAACTATTCAAATTACCCAAATTCTTATACAATCTTATTAAATAAGTAAAAGTTCATAATAAAATATAATAATACACTATTACAAAACCATTTTAAAAAAATCCAACTTAAGAATCAAACTTTAGTTCAATAAAAAGTAAAATGGTTGGTAAAGGTTGGTGAGAGTAAATGGTTGGCAAACTATATATGTCCAATATAATAGTTGGCAAATGTTGTTTATATTTATAAATAAATGATTGGTAAATATAGTTGGTATATATAAAATGATGGACTTTTTTTTTTACAAAATGTAAACTTGTGGATTAAATTTTACATTTGAAAAATCACATCTTATGATTTTGAATCACAAATCAAGTTTTTTGGAGAATTTGGGATTTCATCTCATGATTTGCTCATAATTTCAAATCGCGACATGAAATTGCATGTCCAAACATCTACTAAGTGATATCATTAGGTATTTTATTGCGTTTTATTCTTTTTATTTTAATTTAATATGACATAATTAAACAAAATCTAAAACTTAAAAGCAAAAAGAAATTAAAATTTATAATTTTAAATAAGTCATAATATTTATATGTGTATACTTTTTGAAAATTTATTTCTCTTAATATGTCAATAGTTATAAAAACTATTCATTAAAAATAATAATAATAATAATAATAATAATAATAATAATAATAATAATAATAAATTTAGTATGATTTCACAAGTAAAATCTAAAGAGGATAATATATACAAATTTTACCCCGTATATTTTAAATTAAATAAAATTTCAATTTTGAAGTTATTACTGTATTATATTTTGAGCGGATTAATAATAAAATAGTGATATTATTTTTAACATGAATTAATATTATAATGACATTTTTCTTTAATTGAATCAATATTGTGTTTCTTTGGGGGTAAAAGCGTCAAAGCACCCCGGAGAGCGCTAGTATATATAAGCCGAGACCTAGAACCTTTCAAGAGAAAAGGAAAAATCCCTAATCGCAGAGGGACAGAGTATTTGGTTTGTGTTTGCGATCGAACATGGCATCGTCGTTCTCCAGATGGCTCGTGGATCCCAAGAAGAACCCTCTCGCCGCCATCCACAAGAAAAGTCTCTCCTCTCGCCTCCGTAATTACGGTAAACAAAAGTTGTCTTTTTTTTTTTTTTTTTTTTTTACCTATTTCTATCTGTAGATCTATTCATCTGTATCGACAGATACATGTTCTAGCATATTAGTCACACATTTGGTTCTGATTTAAGAGATTTTTTGTATATTCGATGAAAATTAAATCGGCTTCCTTATTTTGAACATGTGCAGACACTGATTTATACTATAACTGGTTTAGCTGAAACTGGCAGTGATTAGATTTTGTAAAAGATTCCAAACTGAAAAGGTGAAATCTGTCTCTGGTTTTCCATGTTGCAAATATATATTACCGTTTAAGATTGTTCAAGAGTCCATCATGCAAGGGTGTGGCCTAACTATCAGTGAAGTAGGTGAAAACTATGGGACATAGGTTCAAATCTTGCAAATAAAATAGGTGATTTCTTCTCATCTGACAGAGCTTTCGGTGGTCTTAGTTACCCGGTACTGGTGCTTGTAGGAGGTAGCAAATTGGCTGTACCATTGCCCAAAAAAATTGCCATTGACTTTATATGGTCTAGCATTAGGTTCGTTTTTGCTGATGGACTTATACTCCCCTATAGAAATCTTGGTATATTTTCCTTGGATTTGCTCTTAGTACATATGCTTTTTGCCACTTGAACTTGTTCTGATTTTATTTTCTTTGTCCAGCTTGTCCATTTTTCATATACTTAACCTAATTCTATGGAAATTTCTTTCTTATCTGTGTAAATACATATTCTAGCATTTGGGGTATTGATATTTATTGATCTATACTTTCTTGTATATACACTCTCATGACTTCACCTTTAATCCCATGTCCTATCTGCATATCATTATTCCAAGTGTTTGATTTCTACAATGAAGTCTTGACCCAGTCGATAAAGTTGAGTGTTTAAATTCCATCTGAATATTGTTTCTGTCCAACTAAAGATGGTGATATTCTCCTTGCTATGCGTGTGTTTGAGGGTGTCAATTAACACTACCTTGTAATATATATATATCCCTACCATTTATCGGAACTAACTGTCATTGTAAAAACATGTATTAGCATCTAGATCATTGATATTAATCCATCTGTAATATATATATATATATATATATTACACACACAACACACCCACATTTCTGTTATCTTGACAGCAATCAAAGTTTGGGGCAAAAGCAAAAATCTTCACCGCTTGTTTTGTCCAACCAAAAGTTGTCGCAATTCCCTTGTTTAGATTCAAGGAGTCTAGAGAATTTTTTGTGTTGTTTCTTCTGCTAAAAGAATCATTTTACAGAGTCTGATTTTGATGCCAAATACTTTTGATGCATAGTTCAGCATCTTAAATAGATGAATAAATAAAATAAATAAAAATAAGTAGACAAAAGAGGAGAAAATAGTGTTTTGTAATATCATCATTTCAATTATTCGGATTGAGTTACAATATCGCCTATGTTCCTGTGTTTTTTGAGCTGCTTGTTAACTTTTCATTATGGGTTTTTGTGTAACAAGGGCTTAGATACGATGATTTATATGATCCAATGTATGATTTGGACGTGAAGGAAGCTCTTAATCGCCTTCCGAGAGAGATTGTTGATGCCAGAATCCAGCGCCTTAAGCGTGCCATGGACCTCTCCATGAAGCACCAGTACCTCCCAGAGGATCTCCAGGTACTTCAATAGGATCCCATCTTATGCTGTGCTAAGATAAATTGAATTATATGTAATTTTTTCATGTGAAGTATTGGTGTACCTGGTAATGTAAATAGCAACAATCGAAGAGCATGTTGGGTGCTCTGTGCTTTTTTCCCTCTTCTTTACTTTGCTGCCTTCTTTCATTTGCTTACTTTGTTCTCCTCGCCAAAAGAGTGGTACTAATGTATGATGAGCTAGGAGTTGACGAACTAAGCTAAAAGCTAAAACATATACTTGAAAGCAGTGATGTTGCATTTAGGTAACTCATATAAACGGAGACCTTTATTTACGACAGTAGCAGCAATTGATGATTGTACTTTTAGGAATCATACCTTGATAGCTCTTTTATGCGTGGTTGGATGTTTTAACTTCTTAAGCGTCCCAATTTAGGCTATATTAGATACAAAATCTTTGCTGGCATATCAAAAAGAAAACCATTGTTGTTGTATGTTATATGGGGTTTTTTGGATTTAGGTTTATTGGATTAGCTAACTATTCTGTTCTTTGTTTGCAATGATTATAAGGGAAGAGTATTATCTCTAGATCTTCTGTTCCATAAGACAGGAATTGTAGCCATTAGATTTTGTTGTTTGAATGGTGGAAGGAGGGAAATGAGAGGATTGATAAATGTGTTTTTTAAGGCGGAACATGTAGATGGAGGAAGCAGAGGTGATGAAATCCTCCGAGCAGTTACTCTTCCACCCCCATAGGCTTGGAGTCAGAAGTCCTAACCAATCATTAATTCCCAACTGTCGGGTGAATGGAAGGTGTTTGCCTCCTTCATCTATCCATTACCACTTTATATGTCAACTATTGAGTAGCAATGTGGTTTACTGTATCCAGAGGAAGCAACTTATATTAGATGAACCTTCAATATGACACTTATGAAAAATCATTACTGATCATGATTCTCCATTTAAACTCTTCTCAAGCCAATTATACGAAATAATAAGTACCAGAAGTTTCTATTTTCTACTGATATATAAATTTATGACAAGGCTAAAAGAAGCCCAAGTCCTTAAAAATGATGACTAAACATATATTCCCAAGTAAGTGTTATAGCCTTATGGATTTTGTTTCTTTGATTATATCGTGTCTTTTGGAATCCGTGCAACTTATTTGGGACTGTGGCATAATTATTTTTGTTTCATACCCTTTTTTTTTCAAGTTTGCATGGATTCCAAGAGTTGTAGGTCTTTTGAGATAACTTCCTTCCATGATTATAAGTCTATCCCGTCTCATATTCACTCACCATGGGTTTATACCTTAGAGCACAATTAAACCATCTCAAGAGACAGCGAGAGGGGTCCTTAAAATGGACCTGTGTGTGCGAATTAATTCATGGCTAAACAATAGTTGTTGGTTTAAGTTTCACTAGAGTACAATGATTGGACAAAAAGGACACTTGCTAAATCATTTCATCATGTTTCTTTGGGCGATTGCGAACTCTGCTAAACATCTAATACTTCCGGTGTGTTTGTGATATAGTTCTTGGTTGATCCTGATCCAAACAATTATTTGCTTAATTACGATTATTTTATTTAAATATTATTAATTATAACAATCTTGTGCTCTGTTTTGTGCTGTTTCCAGATATAAATAAATAAGAAAATTAAAGAACCGATGTGCATGCCAAATAAAAAATTACATGTTTTTGTTATTATACTTCGGATGCTATCATCCTTTATTTGATAAAGAACAATAATTTTGGGGTCAACCAGTCTAGCACACTTACAAGGGTATAAATTAACCATCAATTGACCATGAGGTTTCTTAGAGTTATGGGTTCGGCAAAGCCCAGTAGCTTTGGTTCAAATCTTGTATTTATATTAAAATTTTCACTTAATATGTATTCTAGTCGTCAATGAAGTGGGTTGAGCACCATGCAGCCTTAGTCAAATCCCAGCATAGAGAACTAGCTGATCTTTTTCTATCTTTCCTAACATTGGTGGACAGAGTTACTTTGCACCTGTTACCTGTGGGAGGTGGAATGTATCCTGTGGAATTAGTTGAGGTGCGCACAAGCTAACTAGACACCATAATTATCAGGGAAAGAAAATATCCAGAACTTATTAAACTCATAATCCTTGCTCCTCTATCAATTGATCTTCTCTCATTTTATCTTAAATGTGTGATCTCTCTCATTTTATCCTTGATATGTGCTACTTACAACTTTTGGTGGATGTGGTTATTTCTAAATCTTGTTTAATCTTACATGACCATGCATCAATCTTAGCATCCTCACCTCTACGTCACTTATTGGACTTCAGCGGCCCAAGCTCATTTTCGGATGCTACTGGAAAAATTATTCCGACTCTTCCATTTAATACCTTCTCCGAACTTGTACTGAGATAGCTTGTTTAAAGATGTGTGCATGTTTATTATTTTTCCTCCCCTCTGCCTGTGGACTCTGTTTTTATTTGATCATTATTGTAATATTTACTTGGCAGACCTGCTCTCTGTTTTTGTCTTTTGCCTCTTTTATTGGTTTTTTGGGCATGTGGCTACCCTGTGGAGCTCAAGAAATCTGAGTAGAGTGAATTATTGATGTCATTAAGCAAGATATGTCTTAACTAGGGGTGGGCATTCGGTTTTTCGGTTCGGTTTTTTTAAATTTCGGTTCGGTTTTTTCGGTTTTCGGTTTTTCATGTAGTGTACCAAACACCGAACCAAACTAATTCGGTTCGGTTCGGTTTTTTTCAAATTCGGTTCGGTTTTTTCGGTTATGGGCCTAATTAATGGGCTATTTTTTAACTTACAAAATGAGCTACTTTTTAAATTAAAAATGAGTTGTTTTATCTTTCTAAATTCAAAATAAATAATTTTAAGTTTGAATTCTAAAGTTTAATTCAACTAAGCTTAATTTTAACTTTTTAAATAAAGAAAATAGTGGGATCAATTGATTTACATTTAGTAGTACATACATAACATTTGAATTTTTGATAATAAATTTTCTCATATGCTTAATATCCTTATAACAAAACCAATAAAAAGTTAAGGGTCTTTTAAGATTTTAATAATCTATGGTCCCTAATTTCTTGTTAAATAAATATTATATATTTCATTTTTCTTTCAAAGCATATTAATAATAGTAAGAATTTTCTTAACATGCTAAAACTATTATAAAACTTGTTATTTGTAAAAAAACTTAAGCAATTGTATCAATTATATAAATAATTCTCTAAATGTAAATGTGCTTTGAGATTTGGGTTGGGTGTAGTATTTTTATTTTTTTGAAATTAAGTTATAATTTAAAAAAAAAAAAGTGTAAAATTTCGGTTAAACCGAAAAAACGAAATATGAAAACCGAAAACTGAACCGAAAAACCGAAATTTTAAAAAAAAAAACCGAAACCCAACCGAAAAACCGAAAAAACCAAAACCGAAAAACCGAATTAATTCGGTTCGGTTTGGTTTTTCGGTTTTCGGTTTTTTTGCCCACCCCTAGTCTTAACACTACATAATGATTGGCATGCGAAGTACATAGTTTCCCGGTTGTAGAAGAAAGTGCTTAATATTTATGTCAAAGACCATCTCTGCTCTGTATATTGTTAAAGTCTGATATTCTTGAAGAATCTAATTCTGATTTTTTGTTTTTCTCCTCTCTGATTTGAATATTATCGGTTCTCTCGTAAAGCTAATTGAAACTCATTAGAGCAATAGCGAAAAATGTGTCTTTTGGGATTGTTTTGATTTGAGGAGCAGTTGATTATAAACGTCCATTGGGTTGGGAAAATTATGATTGTTCCTTATTCTAATATTAACTGAGCTAGATATTCATAAAAGTTTAACCAACTCCGGCAGGCAATGCAAACACCATTTGGTGTTAATGGCGAAGATCATCTCCACTCTTTATATTGTGGAAGTCTGATACTCTTGAAGAATCTAAAGTCCTTAATCTTCATTTTTAATTTTTTCCTGCTTGCCTTCATATTGATCCTTTCTAAAAGAAAGGATTGAAAGGTCGACCTTCTGTCAGGGTTACAGAAGAAAGTAGAGCAATTGTGTACGTGCCTTTTTATCGAATTTCGGGAGTAGGGAGCAGTTGATTATAACATCTATCTGAATGGGAAACTTTTGATTGTTCCTTGTTCTAATATTAACTGAGGTAGATGCTGATATCAGTATTTTACTTGTTCAGTGTTCATAAAAGTTTTAACCCCTCTCGCAGGCAATGCAAACACCATTTAGGAGCTATCTTCAGGAAATGCTGGCTCTTGTAAGTTCCCATTTCTATTTCTGGTTTCAGCTTTGGATGGTTTTGTTATGTTTCCAGTTTCCATGAGAAATACGCCACTGCCCTCATGTCAAGTCAAGGCATCAGATGATTATTGATCTCTTATTGAATTTAAAGCTTACTTCTACTTGAATTCTGCTTCTAACGGTCAGATTAATTTTCTTGTGATCCATGTGCCTGGAGTCAAAGTGCTCTTGGTTTTTGTTTGGTGGAGCCATTTTGCATCTTCTTCTCTGCCTTATGTTGAATCATTTTCAAGTAACCTGCAAAATATGCTAGTGTATCACTTGCATGGATTTTTCGTCATGATTGCCTTAGCATTTCCTCTGTTTTAGCCATCGGCTTTCTGGATTTTGACCTAAATGAGTAGGTATTACCCCATGTACGCAACTTTTGAATTGGATGACAAGATATTTGATAAACAGGTGGATGGATTATCATCAAGTTTCTACTGAATGTGGAAACTCTGATTTTACTTTTTCTTTTATTTGTGCAAGTAACATTTTGGCATGTAAAACATGGACTTGCTACCCATTTCTTGCTGTCAAGTTCTCTTTTCTTTTTCTTTTTTGGTTGGCATTTTGGGTTGTTGTTCCATATGTTATGTCTGTTATGGCTCTATATGATCACCATTGATTCAGGATGATCATACCTCGTGTTCATTGACTGACTTGTGTTCTTAGACCTTAATTCCATCTAGAGTGATCATTAATGCACTAGGTTTGTATAATTTGCAGGTTAAAAGGGAGAATGCAGAACGTGAGGCTTTGGGAGCTTTGCCTCTTTATCAACGCACACTTCCTTGAAGAAATCTCATCTCCCTTTAAACTTTTTCCATTGAGAATAACTACTGTACTGTTTGTAGATCTCCGTGGCGGAGATAGAAATAACAGGATGTTTGTTTGCTTCTATGAGCCAACACTTCAAGTTAGTCATCCTGTGGGCTTTGTCATTATAAACCTATATTTTTTTCATATGGGACGTGGATTCTCACCATAACTCCCATATTGCTCTGGTTGGATTGGTTTTGATGTTTGTGAGTATATTATTATACATCCTGGAACATAATTTTGCTTGTGGATTTTTCGGTAACTTTGCCTTGTGACAGATTAGATAAAATGTTGCAAAATACAATTGAGTAATTGCTCTGTGAGTGGTTGCCAACTCGTCTCACAATCAAGTTTTGCTTCAAATTTGGGCGTTATAACGGGTGGCTTGGGCTCTTAGCATTTGTATATTTTTCTTACTTTTTTGGCATGACAGTTAGTATTGAACTATTGCTAGTTACATGAGGGTTTTTAGTTTTAAGACAGGTGGCTTTTGTGGATCCCCATACCCTTGAGTTAAAGAACAACCTACTGAGAAATTAAGAAATTAATGAATGAGAAAATGAAAACAAAAGGAGGAAATTGGGGTGGTTATAAATATCCGGTTTCAGTTATTTGGTTTGGTGTTGGATTTTTTTTTCAAAAGTTTGATTTTTTTTTCGGTGTTCGGTATAAGAGTCACGGTTTTTTGGTGCATTGAAGAATTAAAGTTTTATTAAATATATTTTTAAGTAATATTTATATTTAATCTGTATGGCTCAAGTCACTTTTTAAAATTCAATCAATTTGGGTATTTGCATTTTAAATTTAACTCAACTCAGTATAAATATAATCTAAAGGCTAAATGTCTAAATTTTATTCTCTAGTGTCATTTTTCATGAAAGATCAAAAAAATGTTTTAAGTGTTAAAAAAATTCAGTAGCTGCTTTCAATTATTTTTTATTGGTAATTTTTAATATAATATGCTAAGTTATTTTCCTTGTTTAAATTTTGTTACTTTCAAAATCGTTTGGAAGGAAAAAAAAATGAAAAGGCAAGTATGGGATTTCGTTTGAGAATAACAGTAAATCAGATTCTAACTCTTAGAGACTCCAGAATTGTTATTCAAGAACATTGCCATCTCTCTGGCCTCCAGCTGCTTCACCGGAACCAAAAAATAAAAATTCCTAGGAAAAAATGTTGCTGACATGCCTAAATAGAAGAACATCTATAAATAGTCGAATAAAATTTAAAAATGAATTTTGAGGGAAAGAAATGGAAAAGCAAAAGAAAAGATTGTTGCCTCTTCTCCCCTGTATGCTTTGATGTCAATTTAAACTCAACAGGTTTGAATTTTAAGATTTTTAGCCATTAAAATTTGAGTTTGAGAAGTCTTTAACTTTTTATTATAAATTCTAGTGGTTTTTGCATGGTGTCATAATTATTAGGTTTTGGTGAATTTGTCAGATCTATGTTATAAGCGCCACTAAGAAGGTAAAGAATGATGGATCTGAAGTAGCATTATTTGTTTGGTAATATGTCACATTTCTAGTTTTTTAAAGTAAATGGAGCATTCATTTCCCCTTGACATACATTATAATTTATACACACAACCCCACTTTCATAGTTTGGTTTCGATGGAAGCTTCTCATTTTTATTTTTGGTTAGTGATTGAACTCTGGTCTCATATAAATGAAATGGATAATTGACAGCAGAAAAGATGTGTGGCATTGAAGTGCTCACGTGTACCTAACACTTGTATATTCCCCACATAAATGTTTATTGTTAGTTATGATTGCAAAATCTAAGCAATTAATTGTCACAAAATACGCCCCATGTGCACACATGTTCTACTGCATCCAAAACTAAGTGAAACTTAATTCTCATGTGACATCATTTATTTATACATCAAAATTTAAAAGGAAAAAAATTGTTTTAAAACTTGTAATTTAAAATAAATCACAAACATTCGCAGTTATTCACTTCACCAAAAGATGTAATAAAAAGTTTTAAATGATTTTATTTTCAAAAGAATGTCTATGACAATCTGAAATTAAGAAAAGTTTTTTTTTTGTTTTTATAGTCATATTATTTGGGTCAACTTGCGAACACCTAAATTAACTTTATGAAATATTCATCAGTAACATATATCTAATTTTTTATCTCTACTGAAATTTGAACCTTGAAACCTTTTAATTTATAGCTTATTCTTTTCCTTTAATTTTTTCAATTCATTAGTGATTAAGATAGTTTCCAAGTCTCTATCATTACAATTTCCAAAAACTTGGTTCACCTTAAACATTTGGTTAATACTCCTTTTCTTCTACCTTGACACATGGTACTTCATATTTTAACACATAAGGAGTGTGTATATTTAAGAATTCAGATTCAAGAACTATAAATAACGGTTTTTCTTACAAATAATATTAAATATTAATGGCTACTTTAGCATAGATGCAAATCAATACATAAGTTAGAGAAAACTCTTTTGTACTCTATAGCGTCTCGCTTAAAATTAGAGAGAGTTTCCTGAATGGTCATTTATTTTTTGTTTTTTATGCTAAAAATATTATATAAAAGTCATTCAATTTTATCAAAATATCATGGAAGTTAGTAAGTTATTTTTTTTAAATTAAAAGAACACTGTTTTTTCTTAAATTTCACGCAAAGTCGTTAAGAAAATATAGAAGAGATATTTTATATATGAGATATATTGTTAAACCTCGTTATAAAAATCATTCGTTATAATAGCACGTAGTAAATTAACAAAGTCCAAAGTTATGTCTCTTTCACCCTCAAGTTTACTTACTACGGTACCAGAGTGAATATGATCTCCACCAAACATTTTCACTATAATTGTCTGATTTTTTTCAGAATTGATTTTTTTAATGTCGTACTTTACTTCTCTATAACATTATTCTATCTATAGCAACAGTGACATTCAGTATAACGGTACACTCTTTGTAAAGTTATCTCTCTATAACAATAATACTCAAATATTATGCAATAATATTTTGTAAGAAATATATTATGTATAAAAATAAATATTAAGATATTTATCGTAATCATCATTAATGTTATTCACGTAGTAAACTTCAAGTACAAATATCTAAAAGAAAAAAAATTATATTAAAATTGTATCCACCAGTTATTGTCGTAACTTCACGAGGAAAGACTACTAGCGTTTGTCTTTTTTTACATTCACACTCTATCTATTTGTTTGGTTAAATTGGTTAACAAATACATTCTTTCTTGGTACACAAAATCATTAAACTAGATTTTTGCACAATTTTATTTATAACAGCTAAATGAGATCTAAACATAAAACATTAAATGATAATATACATATATAATAGCATCTTAATATAGCAGGTAGCAGCCACAAAATTTTTAGATAAACATTGTCACTATATTGAGGTTTGATTGTAGTCAAAATTAAATGACCTTTTCGTTACTAAAGAAATAATGCTAGTGATTTTCTGCGAAACTTACATAAATATGACTGATTTTTAAAAATAATTTAGTGACCTTCAGTGATATTTAGACAAAGTTAGTGATTTTCTCGTTGAAAAATGATTTAGGCCTAGTCTATTTTTATTTAGCTTATGATGTCTAGATTTGAATACATATTTTAATATTAAAATGTGTATTAGAATTTACTTATTTGGAGCTGAATCCACAAATGATTATTAAGATATGAATATTAAATTGTCACGCCCCGCCTTGGGGGTATGACTGGCACCTGGTGCCCTGGTAGGACCTAGATTGCTATCTGGTGAGCCTAAGCACGTCTGGTGCCTGACTGGCTCTATCTCACATTTCTGGAAGCAAAGGGATATATAACGGATGTAAACACAGCCCGCGGCCCATTGGCCTATAGCCACCTGCACCTGTAATGACAGCTAACCAGAAACATACTACTATAGGGAAACCTATGCGGGCCGACAAGGCCACCATGCTGTCTAGTTATCTGCAACTCAATAATGAAATACTAGAAGGCTACGTGACCGGCAAGGTCACCACTACTATCAAGCTATGGCCCCACACGGCCAACATAAAGGAAGTAAAAGTACTAACAGCTATACAACTGCACGGCCTCACACGACCGGCTCAACTGACCACAGGAAAGTATATACAGACTGCAAGCCTCTAGGAAAAACAATAGAAATGATCGGGATAGAGCCCCGACCTACCCGTACTGTACAACAAAAGAAAACGAAATACACCTCTGGAATTCAGTCTCCGGATGACAGGAGCTGAATACTCGATCGCTGACAGGAATCACGAGGGATCGCCTCCTCGTCTATGGGTACCTGCAGGCAAGTAATGCAGTGCCCCACCGGGCGTCAGTACCGCTGGTACTGCGTATGTAAGGCAATAACTGAAAGGAATATCTGAAAACAACAATACAACTAATGAAACTGAAATAGGAAGGAAAAGATTAACTGTCTGATAATGTAAAACTATGCCTACTCTTAGCTATACTGGAAGGAGTAGGAGTCATACCTGGAGATGTATCGTTCTACTGTCGATCTACTCGTATCTAATGTGACATGGCATAACATAACATAACATAACATAGCACACACAAACCTTACCCGGCCCCCATAAGCCGGGAGGTACAACCAGCACAAAATCTATACCCCTACCCCGGTCATCCCATCTCCTACAGTAACTATAAGCATTCTGCCGATCCCCTGGGTATGCACTTGGGTTCGCTGAGCCCCTGACTATAACTGTACCTGAGTCCGGAGGACTCCTGAATCAACACCTGGGCGTATCCGCTCGACAGGGGTGTGTAAGGGCCGACCAAGGCACAATATGGGGAAAACTGGCATCCCATCTTCGTCCCCTGTGGGACGGCATGCCACTCCGTAGAGCGATGTATCCTCGTCCTCTGGCGGACGAGTCGATACAGCTATTAACCCTGGGGCGATCAGGGATGCTAGGTAATCCAACCCCAAGACAATACAGTGGTCTCAACTAGTAATACTATCTGCATATATCACATGCTGAAGCTAATAATTTTAATGTATCTGTGTCTACTGTATGCTGAACTAGTAATAGCGATATGTATGTACTTAATTCATGCTGAGACTGATAATAGTGTATATGTACAAATATAATCTTCTGCCATACTGTACTGTATACTGGGTTTCTGTAATAACATGATTTACTATCCCTAACATGCTTCCTAAACTTCATTTTTAACCTATCATTCTACTTCTGAAATGCCTTACAAATATTACATTGTTTTACTGGGTTTCAACTGAATCCGATAATATCCTACATTCTGTATTACATCACATACTGGGCATGCTGTGCAGTTCCTAACGCTTGTATTAGAATCTATATCGTGCTAGCAAGTTTCATGCTAATTATAACGTAATGCTTCTAATATCGTACCAACATTCGTAATAAACATAACACATGACTTCTGAATATTCTACTAGCCTTTAAATTACTTTACTATACCGAGCTTACTAACTTGCCGGGGAAACTAGCTTTACATACCTTTGCTTCTGATCTCCCGACTAACCGGCGTAGCTTGGCCAGTATTTCAGCTATTCCTCCCAACTACATTCATATATATGTCAATCAGTACTAAATATAACTTTATTCTGAAGAACGACATCACTTTCGATATAATTATAGCCTAAACTTAGGCCTATCGAAAGACGGTCGAAAACTCGCCATTTTTCAGAAGTCCAGAAGGGAGAAATATTCACTTCACAGCTAGGAACACGTAGACGCTAGTTTAGAGCAATTTCACTTACCTTAGTCCGGTAGCTCGACGATTCGTCGGCCGTATTTCGCGAAACTAAATCCGTAGGAATGCTCTCTGCTGCTAAATACCTCGGTACCTGAGGTTAATTTGGGTTTGGACTACGTTTAGCAGCGTAATCGAACGAAAATATATATACCTTCTTCGTCCTCCTCTGTTCCTCTGCGTTTTCTGGAAATTTTCTAAGTTTAAAATGAATTAAAACCGAAGTGGGGCTTTATATACTTGAGCCTGGACAGGGCCAACGTGTCACGGAGCCAACGCGGAGGCTCCACCTCCATGACACGTTGCCATCGCGGAGGGCTCTGCCTCGGCTCCTTCCGCGATGGTTCGACAGGTTTCTTGTCCGATCTTTTTCCCGGGCCTTTCTTTAGCACGTATAGCCTTCAAATACGCTTAACCAACGTGCGAATAGGTCATCTAGGTGCTGAAAATCCTACGGGGTATAACATAAATAATTAAGATTGTTCATTTTTTTAATTTCTCAAGGTGTGAAACTTGTTTTTATTCAAATTTAATAAATATAAAATTTGATAAAATATATAAACTAATTTAATACTATAATCGATAAAATATTTTTAAAACATTTTATGATGGTTGTGGGGGTGATGACTTAGTGATGGTGGTTGTGGGTGTTTATTGTGGATCCTATTGGCTAATTATTATTGTGGATAGTAGTTAATGGTGATGGTGGGCCGGGTGACCGTAGTAATTAATGATGGTTATTGGTAATGGTCACTAATAGTTGTGGTGGATAATGGTGATAGCTAATGGTGGTAATGAATTAATGATGACAGCGGATTGACGATATATGATGATGATCACTTATGGCAATTGTTGGTAATGGCTAGAGGTATTATGTAATGATAATTGATGATGATAATTGTAAATAACGGCTAGAGGTACTTACGGGCTGAGAGATGATTGTAGCGATTGAAAATGGTGATGGTTGTGATTAAGGATGTTGGGTGATGGGTGATAGCGGTGAATGAATGAACAATCATCTTTATAGAACTTTTTGAATAGACATTTTTTTATGATATTACGATTTTATTACAGATCTTAATCATATTGCAGATCTATTCAGATTCATTAAGTAGCTGTAACATAACAAAAAAGGAACTTAATGATTAAAATTTAAATAATTAAGATTCAGACGTAAAAAAATAGAATAATAGTCTGTTTGGCCAAACTTCTCAAATCAACTTATTTTGAGAAGTGTTTTTCTTAAAAGTGCTTATCAAAAAAGTACTTTTTGTGAAAAACAGTTTGTGTTTGGCCAACAAATTTAAAAAACACTTTTTAGTAGCAATTAGTGTTTGACCAAGCTTTTGAAAACTGCTTCTGAGTGTATTTTTCAGAAAAGTGCTTTTCAAATAAGTGCTTTTGGGAGAAACTACTTTTTTTAGCTTCTGAAAAACAACTTTTGCTACTCACTAAAAGCACTTATTTTCTTCCAGAAGTTTGGTAAAACACCTCATTTTTTAAAAATAAATATTTTAAAAAAAATAAGCACTTTTGACCTTTCAAAAATTTGATCTAACAGATTATAACTAAAATATAAATAATTAAAATTAAAATTTTTATTAAGTGCAAATAAATAAGACTTTAGTAACTTTTGCTATAATAGAAAACAAATTGAGTGAGTATATGTGAAGCTACCTCCAAAATAAGAGCAATTTTCATTGTTTAAAATTTTAAAATCGTGTCGCGTGTTTTATAATTTTTTAAACGATATAAGATTAAAATTATTCTCAGATACTTACAAATTTATTCTTAAACTATGCGAATAGTGTAATTAAGTTTGCCTTTAGGTGTTGATGTTGGGGCATAAGGATAAAATGAAGCCACTTTATTATAGATAAAGGCAAAAATAAGATACTTTTAATGGAGAATAAAGTTTATTTTATTTTTCATACATTTTAATATAGTTGGGTTTTGTTTAATAGAGTAATGAAGGCAAATAAGTCGGTATGAGCTAGTGAGCCACATAACACATGTTCGCATATCACCTTTCCTTTTTTTTTGGCGAACCACCAGGTTTGCTATTTAGTACTCACTAATAAATTGTAATTCAGTTCTAAAACAGAAAATCAAAGGTCAAAAGTCTTAAGCATAATAGCGCACAAAGAATTAACTTGTAATTTGGTCACTAAAAGTGAGTAATAAAGATTTTATATACGAGTTGCCAAACCAACATCATTAAATTATACATATATATATATATATATATATATATATATATAAACACACATACTTGACCCTAAGCTCATGAACTCTTTTTATTTCTATTCTTAAAAAAATAATAATAATAATAATAATAATAATAATTATTATTATTATTATTATTTCATTCATTAAAAAGAATTAAATAAATAAAAATATTATTTCTACTTTTACAAAGAAATAAATTTTATTTTTAATAATTCTTTGATTAATTTGACTTTTTTTTTTGGGCTTAAAGAGAGAGAGAGAGAGCGCTCGCATTATTAGGAGACAAAGGTATTGAATAGCGTACACGTGAGATGACTTTTAAGCCGCAAGAATTTTGAGTCTTCAAGTTTACGGCCCAATTAAAAAGCGTCGGCTATTTGTCATTTTGTATATAAAGTCAAACTTTGCTACAATGACATTATTTATTTAAAATTTTTATAATTGTTATAACGAGGTACTGATATATATATATATATATATATATAAATATTAATATTTATATTTTATTTGATTATTATAAATAAAAATATATAAAATTTAATTTAGTAATTTTGTGTATCAAAAAAAATAAATGTGTTTCTTAATTAACTTAACCTCCAAAAAAAAATATATGAATGTAAAGAAGGTAAACACCCATAACCTTTTCTCGGAAAGTTATGATCATAGCTGGTGACTACTATTTTAATATAATTTTTTAAATATATATCTGTAATTGCAATTTAGTATGTGTGTGACATTAATGATGATTATCATAAATATTTTAATATTTATTTTTATACATGATATATTTCTGACAAAATAACATTACATAATATTTGAGTATGATTGTTATATAGAGGTAATTTTATAAAGAATGTACCGCTATACTAATTGTCACTGCTGTTATAAGTACAATACTATTATAGAGAAATAAAATATAACATAAAAATCGATTTTGGAGAAAATCAAGCCGTTATAGTGAAATATTATTATAACGATGTTTGATTATATACTGAGATAGGTCTATTTTTTACTTATATTTAGATATATTATTGATTATAAAATAATTATTTATTTATTTTTAATAAAAATAATAAATTAAATTATATATTTATTTTTGTGTGTCCTTTATTTATGTAATAGATGATTTATTTTATAAAGTTTAGTATATACAAGAAAGATTAAATCATCGGTTCTTGCAAGTTATAAAAAGTATATTTACAATCTAAGACGAACAGATAATCTACCGAAATAATTGTAGTTCATGATTAACTATAATCTATCTTGATTATGGGGATGATATAATTCCGACTTTTTGTGCTAATACATCTTGTATATATTGAATGGACCAAGTAGACATAAATATTATTTATTGACTTAGTAAACTTATTCTCTATTCTATTAAATATACTTATACTCTTGATTCTGATATAACTATTATTAGTTGTGTATAATATTTATTGTTTTGATTTATTAAAAGAGGAGATTCTTTTATGGGTCAACATGCCTGATAAATTAGATAATAACAATGTATGTTGCCGAAGTAATAGTTAGTAGATGAAGTCCATGTCTAGGTCTAGAGATTAAGGATATGCCTTTATGAAAGCTTATAAATTTTCGTGTGTAAATCCTACATGTGAATTTGATATCAGCGCATGAAATAAGTTATGCAAAAGTATTAAAAAAACTAATTAATAAATTAAATTATCAGTAAGTTAATTTAATTGATTAATATCTGAATCTTAAAATGAAAAGTTAAATAAGATTTAATGGAATAATTTCAAAATTAAATTGAGGATTGCAATTACAATTGTTTAATAGAATGCTTTGTAATCGTGGGATTAATTAAGATATTTTGAATTTATTTCATAATAGAAAACTATGTTAGTTAAATTATGTTGTCCTTGTTGTGCCTGAATAATTAAGAATTAAACGAAATCTGATTTATTGGTGAAAAAGAAAGACCCAACATATTTGGAAAAAATTTTAATCCTTAAAACATGTGGCTATATAAAAGGTCTTGTTCCATAAGGAGGCTACGACTATGGTATATTTTTTACACGTTTTTTAGTAGAAATTTATTTACACAAATTTTATAGCTTCCGATAATATTTAGATTACACAACAAAAAATCGTGAAACTAGTGGTGATCGCGATTTGATAGTGATTTTGTTGAAATGTGAGGTCAATTTCATTGATCAGTTCTGTTCATATTTCAAAAGGAAATTCATTTATCTCTGTATATACTCGTGTTTATATCACATGCAATTAATTTTGGCTATTTGCTTTTTCTATTTATGCTTGTGTTTCAACAATATATATATATATATATTTTATACTATGATAATAAAATAAAATACATTGTATTTGCAAATCCAACTTAATATATTATGAGGAGTCTCAATACATCTGATTCAAATATTAAATAAACTCATTCCTCTAAGTATGAATGTAAACATATTAGTTGTTTCTTTTTCAGTTCAATTCCATCATAATTTCTTATTTTATTGTAATTTTTAAATTAAATATAATCACAATTCAAACTTGTACTTTAAAGTTTAAAGCTTAACTCATCGATAATCATATCTTATGTAGTGCACTAAATTTCAAATAAAAATTATCTTCTGTATAGTATGATTTTCATATATAATTTATAAATTAATTTCAAAGATTTTATATATTTTTTAGTAGAAGTTCTATGACAATAATTTTTGCTAAAATATAATTATAAAATCTTTGATTTTTAAAAATATATCTAGACAAATTTAGAAGCATAGTTTGATGATAAAACAATATTATATTTTTATTGGATATATCAGCTATTAATAATAAATAATGTGTGAAATAAAAGTTCTTTAAAAAAAAATATATACAATATGAATGAGAGCTAATAATAATTGAACATATTATTTTTTTTATGCGGTTGAATAAGTCTATATATTAATGGTTACATATTATATACGTTTTGTATGAGCTTGTTTGATATGAAGCTAGATAATTTACGTGTGGATATTGCTAGTTTAAATCGCTTTGTATATAGGTGAAGACGGGCCTAACTTGATAGCTAAATGGATGAAATAATGAAGAAATAAGTGAAAAAATAGAAGGAAAGAGGTGCACGGTGTTCCATCACGTAGAGTAGGCAGAAAACTAAAAAGTTGTTGGAGTTGCTGCGTGATAGTGCAATAGATTTTTGCGAGAAAATTTTTCATTGCTTCAACTGTGCATTTGGGACTTTAGCTACGCAACCACGCAAAAGTTTTTTGGGATACTATTTTATTTTCTATCAGTTAAGGATGTTTTCGTCCGAAATTTTTTCGGACATGTTATAAATAGATCCTAAACACGTTTTAGAGGTACTTTTGACCTAGAAAATTTTGAAAGAGTGTAGAACGCCGGAATTCACTACTTTCCATCATGATGTAATTCAATACGAAAGTTTGAATCAATCGTCAGTTGTAATATCTTCTGATACTTATTTTTTGATGTTTCGTTCTTCTATTATGGAGTAGATTTTTCATAGGGTCTTCAACAGGCACAACGTATTGATGATTTATTGCAGACTTTGATTCTTATTTTTATTCTTGAACTCGTTATTAAAGTTGAATTAAATTATAGCTTGTTCATTATTATATTTAATCAAAAAAGAAATAAATTAGTGAGTATCCCTGCATTATCTTGTTTGATTTGAATTATTATTTCTTCTAAGTAATCGAAAGAGCTTGTTAAAATCATCAATTTAATCAAGTGAAGAAATATTCGAAGGATGTTTTTCCTTAAGACTGATCCCTAACATTGTTCGTGCATATCTATATTCAATGGACTGAAATTAGTTGGTTCTTTAAAGTCTAGATTTAATCGAAAGAGAAATTAAAACCTTAGGAATACTCTAATTAACTATTGAATTCCTGAGAATCGATAGAACTTTAGGCGTGACTATTGAACATGATTATATCTCAATCATCATCTTGCACCTGCCTTGTCTATTACCCTTACTTCTCATATTGATAGTAACTCTTGCTCATTGTAAACTGTCTCAACTTACATTATTAGTAATAAATCGTAATTCTAACCACACAAATTTGATTTTTATTTACCTAAATAATAGTTAGTAAGTTTTGTTTGATTTATTATTCATACCTATTCCTGTGGAGACGATCTTTATACTATATTATCTTTGACTAGCGAAGCGCATAAGTTATATTATGTTTTGCGCTCGTCATATATATATATATATATATATATATAAGTACTTACTTAGTATAGCTACATAATATATTAAGAGAATGGGCCCATTACAATTGTGAGCCACATATATTACACGTGTTTAGAGGTAATTGGTAAGAAAATAAGATAAAGTCAAGTATACAGTACAATTTGCATTGTTCCTTGTATAACTTTTCATGACCATGATAATTCTTCCATGGCTCTTCTCTATAGTATATGTATATATGTACGTATGTATATAAAAAAATGCCCAAACACATATGCGGCCCCTTAAATCTATCAAAAATTTTCATTTAGACACCTCAACTAGAAGTGTTACCTATTGAACACCTAATGTATACTCAAAGTGTGTTATTTAGACACTTTATGGACAATCTGTCAAAAATATAAAGTGAGAGACTTTCAAACACCATTACATGAAAAAATAGCGAATCATGATGCGACATGTGACAAATTAAAAACATACCCTCCGCCCACTTCATCTTCTTGACCCCTTTTCGGTGCCAATCGAAATCCCACCATTAAAGCTATCTAAGCTTTTCTCCCTTCAAATTCCACCATTAAAGCTTCTCCCACCAATAAAGGAAGAAAAGTTAAAGTAACTTTAATGGTGAAATTTGGATAGCTTTAGTATTGAAATTTGGATTCAAGCATTCTCCCTTCAAATCCCACCATATGCTTATTACTGTATATCCTACTTCCATTATTTAGCTAGAAGATTCATCACTTTGTTCTGTCCGCTAAGTCTCATCCTTTCCCATCTTACTCCCAACCCCTTCTCCCACTTAAGGGGGCAACATACTGGAATCAAAATTACCGAATCATTTTTTTCAAAAATAGATTGGGTCCGGAACCCGATTGATCGGTACGTTGACTGAAACCTGATCTATTTCGGGGTTCACCGATTTTTCTCCCCCTTCTGATATGATCCGATGTTACCGTTGTGGAATCGGGTTGTACCGGGTCCAACCATTTTTTTTAATTTGATTTATTTATATTATATTTTTTTAAAAATAATTTTTATAATTTATTTACTATTAGTCTATTAGATAACCGTTTTTAAAATTTTTTTTTGAAGTTAAAAATTATTAAAGTTTTTATGAAACTATTAAAAAATTAAACAACTTATTTAAAGTTTTTACAAAAATTGTAACAATTTTAAAGTTAATAAGTTATAAAACTAGTTAAATTTTTAAAATTTAAAGTTAATAACTTATGAAAATTTTTACAAAACTTACTAAATTTTGTTATAAAAGTCAAAACTTATTAAATTTTTAATTTTAATTAGTGTTTTGTAAAATAGTAAATATTAATAAATTTATGAAGTAGTTTAGCTAATCAAATATAAATTAAATTTTAAGTAAGCACCTACAAAATGACTTACATTAAATAAAAGACAATTATGAAAAAAAATTAAGACGAATAGCCTTTAAATTTATTCGAATAAATAAATCGTACATGTATTACAAATATTAGAAGAGTACCTAATCTACGCAACCACCTTCTAGTAAGGGTTCTGTTTTAATTAGGTCTCTATTATCATACTAATATTTATAATTTTTAAAATATTATTTTCGTCACTTATTTATTAGTTTTTCTAAAATATTTTTTGGAATTTGTACTCGCCCTTGTTCCTCCATTGCCTCCATGTTGTCATCGCTATTTGCCCTAAGCACTTGATCTATTTCTTCTTCGATTTGGGAAGATAACTTTGGCAGTCCATAGTTTCTTCATTCAGCATTGATCCAATCTTTAAATGACACCGATATTTTCAAACTATTTTTTGCTAGAGAATACTGGTGGTCTCCAATAATAAACCTCCCCATGCTGAAGCTTGCTCCGAAGCTACTGGAGACGCTTGAATGGTTAGGACATCTCGAACCACCCTTGAAAGCCTTGGATATTGTTCGCTATGGTTCTTCCACCACGCCAAAAGTTGTGGCTCTCCATTTGCATCTTTGATACTCTCGTGCCTGCGAAATATATGCATCAAAATCATTACTGTTAGATGATTCGAGACCAAGATAATTACCCATCATATCGTCAAAATCATCTATCCTAGGCCTAGAACTAACATGTGGTGTTGGTGAAACATTTTCTTCAATGATTCTATATACGTTATATAAGTTTCTAGCTTTAGTTATTAACTACTCTTATGCATCTCAAGGGTTGGCAATTCATTAGGTTTGATATCTAAATTTGTATAAATTTTTTCAACATCTTAAACTTTATAAAAATGGTTGAATAAAGTAGCAGTCAAATAAATTTGAGGAATAGAGAAACTTTTGAATTTTTCAATCATGTATTGAATAGGCTCTTGAAACATTTCAATTTGTTTAAATTTTGTAAATTCAATTAAAATAGCAGTAATATTTACTACCACTGAAGAAATGGTCAGATAATATTGACCAGATATTGCATTTGTAGTTTTATAAAAAAAATTTAAAAATTTTATAATTTCATAAACTTGATTCCAATCATCATCACAAAGTCTTAAATACGGATCCGCATTATGAGCATTATAAACTAATTGTATAGACATGCGATAAACATAAGGTAGTTCAAGCATTTCATATAAAGTGTTCCATCTAATAGAGACTTCTTTGGGAACTTTTTTATATTCAAGTTCACATTCTACACAATGATTTTTATATTCCACAAGTCTAGCCTTTATTTTAGCTTTAAAAGTTCAAGCACAAACAAGTCTAACTTTTCTACAACTAACTCCAAAAATATCAAGATCATCTTTTACTATTAAATTATAAATATGTGCAACAATTTAACATGAAAAACATCATTATCAATTGGACAAATTCTAGGTTTTAGAAAATTAATAGATTTCAAATTATTAGAAGTATTATCTAAGGTGATACCAATTATTTTATCACAAAGATTAAAATACTGTAAAATATCTCCTATTGTAGTAGCTATGTAATAACCAGGTTTATTCTCTTCTACATATTTATATCCTATTTTTTTTTTTGCATATTTCATTTATGATTAATCCAATATGCGGTAATGGTAAAATAATCATTACCATTAATACTACGACCCATATTAAAAGTAATAGATATTTTACCATCAAAATATACAAAAAGACAACAAAGAAAATAACAATGTTCAGTTTGATATTTAAAAATATCATTTTTAATTATGTTTCTTGAAAAACCTTGAAAAGAAGGATTATACACATCCTGAATATAATAAGCAAAATCGAGATGTGAAGAAAAACTGAAAGGCAAACCACAAACAACTACTATTTTGACTAATTCTTCACGATTTTTTTGTTGACTATATATGTCGTGTGTGCTTGGGCAAGCCAGGTTAGACGTGTTTAAAACACTTTGAACCATGTTAGACCCTCCTACGGATCCTTCAAGCAAGAGTGTACCCTTTTTTTTGGTCTTAGCAACAGCTTCTAGGTGAGCAAATTCTTTATTACACATTCTCTAATGTTTAGTTAGCAACCCCGTCCTACCTTTCGATCCCCTAGTCAAATGCTTCAATACTTTCCTATATTTTAAACAAGTAGCAGTAGTTTTTTCATTATTTTGCTCTATAAATGGGCTTGGTTGCCAGGATCAGAGTCTTTCGCATTACCAAATTAAAGACCTTTTAGGACGTTCGATCCTTGCAGCCCTAGTAATAATAGGTAATTTCATAATCGGACTAGTAGAGGTAGGGGTCTCCTCTAACTCTTTTCTACATCTTGAGATTCCTCTAAATCTTCTTCAAAATTGGCATAAACTCTATTTATGGTCTCATGGTCTAATTGAGTAGCAGAATTAACATCATAATGTTGCTGACGTGGTACATAAGTTTCATCTACATTAGTAAATCTAGGTGACCGCGACAATGATCTAGAACTACCTCCACCCCTACTAGTAGTATTATTCATAATTTTTTTACCTCTACTTTATTTATCAGCATCCATATTTAAAATGTAAAATAAGCAAATAGAGACATTAAATAAATAAAATATGAATAACAACTTAACAAGCAATATAAATATAACCAAAAAAATTTATAAGTAAACAAATAAAGAGATTAAAGTTAGAATGAATGTACTGAACGTTTGGGTAAACGCAAAGAAAAAAAGCCAGAATTGAGATAGACAATTGAAGCTTGCAAATTGCTTCAAAAGAATTTCTAACTCCAATTAGCTAATACCGCAAAATATAATCACAAAATAAAAATTAAAAGTTTAGATGAGAGATTGATTACTTGAGAGTTGAGAGAATAGTAGAGAGAGTTTGTGAGTTTTGTGAGAAAAATAGAATGATTTTGAGATATATTTAAAGTGTAAAGGGGTTAAGGGGGTAGGGGGATGTTTGGGGGGGGGGGGTATAAGGAGGCTTTTTGGAGCTGTTGGATGGTGCCCGTTGTCAAGCGGCTCCTAATGGTAACAAGAATTTTAAAAAAAAATTGATCATTAACTGGACTAGTATTGGGTTCACCAGTCCAAAACCCCCTTCCACACCAGACCCCCTATCCGATTCCCTATTTTTCATTTTCTACCGGTTCTAACCGAATTGAGTCTTACCGAAACCGGCCCTGACCGGCTCGACCCGATTCCCTTGCCAACTTACTCACACCTAAGATTTTCTTTCTTGAAATTTCACTATTAAAGATACCTAAGTTTTTCTCCCTTCAAATTTTACATTGAAGGGGGCAAAAAGAAGACGAAACAGGAGGTGTATATTTCACAAAGTGTAAATATATTTTTTTATAATATATATTTCAGAATCTCTTTTAAAATTTGACAAGAAAGATGAGAAGTTGTTGTCAATACTAAATCCATATATAAAGATTATTGGGTGAATATTTGAGCCTTAATTTTTTTTTTAAAAACTTTTCCTATAACTTACTTCTTCATTTGAAAGTGGTGGCGATGAAGTGGTGGTGGCAGATAGTGATGAAGGAAAGAGAAAAAAAAAAGTCTATAACAGAAAATTTTAGGTTTTCACGCTCTTAAAAAGGTGCGGTACACAGTTCATGTCATGTCAGTCGTTTATGTCTAATTGATCATATTTAATTAACATTAGATGTTCAATAGGTAACAATTCTAGTTGAGGTGTGTAAATGAAAATTTTTGACAAGTTTAAGAGGCTGCATATGTGTTTAGCCTAAAAAAATCTTCATAGTCATAATAATTATTTTATAACTCTTCTATATAATAGAAATACATAAATTACATGCGTATATATATATATAGAGAGAGACACACACTTTAAAGTAAAATTTTCATGTTAAAAAAGTGTGTTTACTTTGAGGTTACTTAAGAAGTAGATATTTACATTAGTATTGGAAGACTATCGTTTCCACTTTCCACGTCCGATTGGTATTTTTATATTTAGTCAACTTATTTAGAACTATGCATATTCAATTTTTTTTAAAAAAAAGTTCAAAATGTCAGTTGATTATATATTGAAATAGTTTTTCGATTGGTTTTTAAAAAGTGAGTTTTTCAAGTTTGAAAAATTGATGAAGTGATTTTTATTTTATTTTATTACTTTCAAGTGAAATTCATGTATAATACAATTTCAATTTCAAACTTTTTTTTTCTTTTTCTCCAAATGACCCTCAATTCATGTCCCAACACATATTAAATCATTATTATTATTATTGAATGATGAGAAAAAGGTTATTGAATTTAATAAAAAAATTATGTGATACGTACTACATGTCGTTGAACGTATCTTTTAATAGTTATGGGAAAAAGGACATCTAATTTGGGATAAGTTCCTATGAATTTTATTAAAGAATTTTGGTGTTAGTTTGAGTGTTTTCAAATGTCACTCAAGAAAGAGACATCACCAAAAGAAGTTTATGTGATTAATTAATTCTAAACAACTTAGATTTAATTCAAAAAGGTATTAAAGACCTTTGCCTAGTTAATTCCATATCAAATACAACTAGAGTTGATTTAACTTTCTCTCAATTTCATATCCGTCTTCATTAGTTTTTCATATAAAGATATTTTTAAATATATAATTTTTGTATAAAAAAAAGAAGGATATTTTAGTTATTTGACTTAAAAAGAAAAAGTTTATTTACACTTATTTATTAAACACACAATTTTTTTGTTATCAATTTCAACACTTTTATTCAAATACGTTACTGTTTCTAATTTCATCATTTAAAAATATCTATCAATATATAATATTTGTTAATTATTTACGGTAAACTTTACTTAATGCATATCAGGATCTTGAACAAATCTTATAGAGTAAAACATTGCAGAGCGCGTACCTGAAACGGAAGACATTATCACAGAGAGAAGCAGAAGCGTAGTAGAAAATTAATTTCCCCTTCCTTATTATAGCTTTACGTTACCACAACCGTCAGTGATAAAAAGGTGTATGAAATATGTGGTAACCCTAATGGCAGGAGGAAGGACCAATTTATATAGATTGATTAATTAAGACTTAATCCGATACTTCTATCAAATAACTAAAATACAAATAAAATCTATTCTCATTAAATATTAGTTATGCACTTTATATTAATTAAATCACAAATAAAATAATAATTCTTCCATTTATAATCAGCTAATTCAGACGGACTCAATAATATTTTTTTCTTTTCCAATCAGATTATTCCCTGTTACATGATTGTTTCTGAAAAAGTGACACGGGAACTGTACATAGTTGGAATATAAGTTGTTACAAATATTTATTAAGAATGAAAATACTCTCAATTTTAGTTTTAATAATAAGTATAATTATTATCCTAAAGACCATAAATAATTTAGCCTATTTTATATCCATGCTAGAGCTGCTTCTTCTTCTTTTTATTTTTTTTAATTTATCTAAGGCCACGTAAATCAATTTTATTACGAATTTTAGTTTTTATACATTATTGCTAAAAAAAAAAGGTTATACAATAAAACTATTTATAGAATAATTATATTAAAAATTTCTAATGTATGAATCTATTGGTTTCATTTACATGAATTATTTTAAAAAATTAATTAAAAAAACAAGCAATTTCAATAACCAAAGCAACCTTTACTTGTATTTTTGGCCACATGCATCTCTTTTTCAGCCGACATTGCTGCAGTGATATAAGGATGGACTATTTTACTGCAGAACAGATACCTTATTTTTTGTCTCGCAAAAATCCAAAATCAGAAAATAAATTATTAACTAACAGATATTAAAAGGGGGAAAATTTGATAACTTTTAAGTTTTGGGCCAAGACAAAATAGTGTCGACTTTTAGAATATTCAAAATATATATTTACTGACGACTGTAATTATTTTTGAGTAGCGGATAAATATGAAACTTACTCTTTCTTTTGCCATAACATGGAATGAAAGGGAAAAAGAGAGAGCGGCAAAAAGGAAATGAGGCTGAGGTAGAAACCCGGCCCACATGCATAAATAAATGAGGCCCGGATGTCTGGTGAAAACTTCAGGAAAGCCCAAAAACAGGCCATGCTCTTTTGTTTCATTGAATTAGGTCAGCTAGATTTTCCTACCACTCTAGATTATGTGGGCCCCCTTCTGAGTTGTGACTTTCTACCCACAGAAAATAAAAAATTTGTAATCTATAGGAGACATTAGATTTCTTTTGATTTTTGTTTCTGTGTGGGTGAGTGGAAGAACCCTAGTAGAGGGGGCAAAATAACGTTCATTTTTATTCACTCACTCAACCTGTTTAAATTTAAAGAGGTAATGTTATAATCTATTTATTGATTTGAACTAATGAGTTGAACCTAAAACAATTCATCAAATCATTACATAAAAATTAAAATAATATTGAAAGCATTAAATTGTATGAATCCTAAATTGAAAGAAGAAGAAAATGACATAAAGAGGATTGAAAGTACAAAGAAATTGATAGAGAGTGAGAGTTGTCCTCTTGATTCTAAAAGTAAACCGAATCAGTATTTGTACGTAATGATTACTGTTGAGCTGTTATGAAATAATAAAAGAATAATAAGAATATTGTAGAGAAAGAGAAAATAATTAATATTTCTTTTAAGGGATTAAAGAGAAGAAATACAATTAAGTAGAATCCCTCTATTTATAGGGATAATTCATCCTAACTTTTCTTCAAAAGATATACCTTCACTAGAATATAAATACTCGCATTCGCTGCAATACAAATACCTTTATAGAAATTCATTATAATACAAATGCATTTATAACACTCCCCCTTGAATGTCTATTTGATAGATAATGTGCCTCGTTAAAATCTTACTAGAAAAAATTCAGTGAAAAAAAATCTAGTGAAGGAAAAAGAGTACACATAACTAATAATACACATTTTGATAGCTGCCTCATTAATAACCTTATAAGAAAAACCCAGTGGGACAAAACCTCGTAAGGAAAAAAGAGTACAACACGTATTAACTCCCCCTAATGTGAACATCCTTGGATCTTTGCATCCCAATCTTGTGCACCATCTTCTTGAAAGTTGTAGTTGGTAGAGATTTGGTGAATAAATCAGCCACGTTATCACTTGAACGAATATGTTGCATGTTGATATCACCATTCTTTTGGAGTTCATGTGTGTAGAAAAACTTTGGCGAAATGTGTTTCGTTCTATCTCTTTTTATGAATCCCCCCTTTAGTTTTGTCATGCATGCTGCATTATTTTCATATAAAATTGTGGGTACTTTGTCACATTTAAAATCACATTTTTTTCTAATGAGATGTATCATGGACCTCAACCACACACATTCTCGGTTTGCTTCATGAATAGCTATTATCTCAGCATGATTTGATGAAGTAGCCACAATAGGTTGTTTTGTAGATCGCCAAGATATGATAGTACCCCCCACATATGAACACATAGCTAGTTTGATATCGAACTTTGCGTGGGTCAGATAAATATTCTGTATCGGCGTAAGTAACAAGATCGTCTTGCTAACGAATTAACCAAATGTCATGCCTTGTAGTATTAGCAAGATACATTAGTGCATCGATCACACTAAGATGTGGTACTTCAAGACCAAGAATTTCCTCATTCTTTTCTTGAGGCCAAAACAAATTTTTATTCGCATCAAGTGATCGAAAAACCATCAAAGTATTTAATGGATGTGCTTCATCCATATAAAATCATTTCAAAACCTTCTCAGTATATGCAGATAGATGTATAAAGATATCGTCTGCTAAATGTTTAATTTGCAGAGCAAGAAAAAATTGTCTTTCCCAGATCTTTCATCTCAAATTCTTTCTTTATGTAATCAATTGCCTTTTGAAGCTCTGCTGGAGTTGCAATGAGGTTTATTTCATTAGCAAAAATAGCATGTACAACAAACTCCAATGTTGTTTCCTTATTTGATTTTCCTCATATAAGAATTATGAAGAAGTTTACAGAAACTTGTAAATGCTTCAGGTATTTCGAATCCTTCATGATTTTCATATAAATTTTATCAAATGATAACATTCAAAGTATTTAAATACTTGACATTTTTTGGTGTCTGGACTACAGGTCCAATAAGCTTTATGCTTATCAATACGCATCATTTCACTTGATTGTTATTTCTACATCAACATGCTTTAATAGATATAGAATTCAGATCCTTACAATCTTTTACAATATTGCACTATATTGTATCATAGATATCATCGACGGTATATAATTTATATCGGTTTGCAATTGGACATAACTCATTGAGATCTCATCACTTTCAATATTTTCTTAGGTACCTAAACCTCTCATAAGGTTTCATGAAGTGTTATGTTGTAAGCTCTTCAAGAGCACATTGCCTCCTTATTATGATCATTTGCTCCATTCTTTTTTCAAAGATTATTGCTATAGATACCGATTGATCTACAATGCTTCATGCATACTGTAGACTCTGTCCTTCGGGGACATTAATTTAATAGGAGTTTTTGTAGCTGAAATATGAAAATAATTTTAGGTCAGCAAATGCTTCAGGCATTTGACTTGAATTATTTTGAATGAGGATCATACTAATAATAATTCACAATATATTTCTTAACTGCTTATTCTCTCCCCTTCATATTAGAAGAACTAACATGCATCCTCGATCTTCTTTGGGGAATTTATCTATGTGCATCATGATAGATTCATTAATCATATATTACACATCAAAAGTTATTAGATGAAAATATTTAGTTCCTGACCCTAAACCAATTGAGTGGAGGGGGGAACCTTGCTGGCTTGATGCATTCAAGTGTTGCTATATGTTATATAAACATATCTCATACCAAAATTTATTTGGGAGTTTTGTTATCATAACAAATGATTTAGCTATAATTGGAGGTATACAATTTTTGCTAAACCAACATAGATATGAATCAACATTATCAACATGATTTTATGATTTGGATCTATGCTCTTAATTTAACAATTCGAGCAAACAACCCTGCAAGAACCAATTGCGAGTTGAGGTCAAATCACATGTGACCATATCATAGATGCATCTATTAAAATTATATAATAGCAAACAGTTCACATGACAGGTGAATGAGCCCATATTCACCTTTTTATAAGTTTCACAATTTCAGAGAATATAATTCCAATCTTAGCTGATCAAGATCATTCTCACGAGAACAAGCAACACAAGAGATTCTTGAAGAATCTTTTATTTCTTCAACATATAACCATGTGAATTCTCAATTATTTTGCATCACATTTGAACCGGGATGGCCAACCGGTTATGCCAACTTATTTTTATTTAGTAAACTTCTAGTTTACTTTTGTATGTGATTTCATCATCATACTCATATTTATGTACTACAAATAAAAGAAAACGACGGGTAATTTTTTACATAAATATTTATAACCCGCTTCAATTATAGTAATATGAAGATATTAGATCTTCCCATAATTTATATTCTCAATTTTTTTCAATGTCTTTGAAACTTATAAGTTTCTTTTTGAGACTTACTACTATAGTAATACATTAGCTCTTCAGGAGCTCTCAATTAATTTCGTGTACTACCACATATTCCATCATATCAACATCATTAATAGTCTCTCCATATAGTTTCAATTGAGAAACAATTCTGAACGTTGAAGAGTTGTACTCATGAACAGACTTATAGTCTTGATGGATCCAATCATATCGTGCCTTTTGGTGGATGACCATCTTCAGGTAGTCATATCTTTATTTTAGGCTATTCCACAAAACAAGTGGATCCTTGATCATGAGATATTCAATTTTCATAATTTTGTCAAGATGATGATGCAAGAATATCATAACCTTAGCACGATCTTGGTTTGATGCTTTGTGTTCAAGTTTTAATTGTGTCTTCAAGATCCATTGCATACATATGAATTTCAGCATCCAATACCCATGAAAGGTAGTTCTTTTTCGAACTTTTAAGGGCAACGAAATCAAGTTTCGTAAGGTTAGCCATATTAAAAGAAAGAGAAAAATAATACCTTGGCCTTAAAATTTTGAGACGATAGAGTTGTAGAGAAATAATATCACCAAAGGAATATCATTCTTATGGTTAAGTAATACATCTTTAGAAAAAGAAATTTTAATTTTTCTTACCTCAGATCTTTTCAAAGTGAGTGCTCAAGGCGGAGACTCGTGCTGATAACGTGTTATGAAATAATAAAAGAAGAACAAGAATATTATAGAGAAAGAGAGAATAGTTCATATTTCTCTAGAGGGATTAAAATGATGAAATACAATGAAGGAGAACCCCTCTATTTGTAAGAATAATTCCTCCTAACTTTTCTTCAAAAGATAGACCTTCACTAGAATATAAATACACGTATTCGCTGCAATACAAATACCTTTATAGACATTCACTATAATACAAATACATTTATAACATAAGCTAATTTTTGAAATATTAACTAAACTTCCTAACTACCAATGAGTAAAAGTTGTTATGACCTTATGGGCAAATGTCTTCTTAAGTGGTCTTGTCTTCACCTCTCCCTCAAGTTGGGGAATGCAAATATGTTATAAACTCCTGACTCATAGTTTAGGGCCTCATTTGTTTGCACTTAATGAAGGTCTGAATCTGTCATTAAGTGCATTTATTTTTATTAAGATATAAATACTTATTTAGTCTAAATAGGTTTTAATCATTTGTATCTGAAATAGAGTCTTAATATCATTAATATATATGTTTGGGTGAATAGAGTACTAAGGAGGAAACATGTACCTCATGTTGGAATTGAGCTGGAGGAAAAAAATGTGGGTATCTAGTCATCATATCTGCTTCGGCTTCTCACTTATCTCCCTCAACTAGCTGATTTCTCCATAAAACCTTCACTGAGCTACCTCCTTCATCCTCAACTTACGAACCTGACGATCAAGGATCTCAACTGGAACCTTGTCACAACCCAAGCTGGGACCCCGGATCGATACATGGGACTTAGAACCATGAATGACTCCAAGCTAACCCATGAAACATATATAGCATGGATAAGAGCATAACTAAGAGGAATTAAAGCGTGAACATGATATAAGAAAAGGTTTGCATAACATATCAACATGAACACAGACAAGAGCTAACATCGCTGAACCATCTATACATAAGTGTCTAAAAAGCCTCTAAACATCTGATAAGTTGATGGGAAAATACCCCCAACTAGCTAACTAAGTCTGAAACTAAAAGACATAAACAAAAGAGACATAATCAAAACTGACGTCTTCGGATCATGAGGACTCACCAAAACTGGGATAGAGCTGGACTGAGCGGGAGCGAGCTAACGACGGGACTGAAACGGATCACTCGAACCTATATCATGAGACGATATATCATAGAGTATGCGGTCAATACTTTGAATATATTGAGTATGTAGAGAAGTAAAGCGTGCTAATGAAACGATAGTCTGAAATCATGAATATTAAACAATATTGAACATGAGAGTAAGGACAGCACGCTAAAAATCATATTCCTGAAGTAATTATAATCATGAGATATTCATCATAAACTAAACATAATGACCCAAGATTTAGAAATAGAAATCATGTAATGTACCACACTTGAAATCATAAGTGAAAACTCATAAACTGATCAATGGGTCAAATATGCCATAAAACATAATATCATAATTCATTAACATGAGTAACTGAAAACATGAGGAATAATGGGAGGTTTCATCATAACCGACACTATCATGATAGAGCTTATATGATACCCCAATTATCTCTCTCAAGTGGGCAGAGCAGTCCTAAGCCTTACTAAGGCAAAGAATGATGAAAATGTGATATCACTGGTATGCCCTTGGGCAGGGGAAATACTCTCTTGAGAGGTCTCAAATAAGAATATATAACTATGGTGGCGCGTAGTTACGAGACCTGGGTCCTTGGAATCCCTAGCCTACTCGGTGCTAGACACTGCTCCCAAAACATGCATATTGCTCATAATCATATTCTCAAAACATAGCTTAAATCTAAATATTGAGAGTGATTCCGAAATATCTCTTTCAACTTATCTTGAAAGCCATGGCTAAAAATATGATAAAACATACTTGACTTTACATGGGCTTGCCCCAATCATGAAATCATACATACTTGAAATAAGCTTCATAAATTGAAATCATAGATTCATAAGTTTAAGAATTCATAAATATTCATGCATACTTTGAAAATCATCATACTTGGAATCATGGGCTCATCAGCTTGAAATTCATAAATCATGCATAATAGGACATAATCTTCATAAACTTGAAATCATGAATTAGTAAGTAAATTGAGAGTCAAATTTGTAATAATAGCCATAAATTATCAATTAAAACATGAGAGAATTAAATCCATAGAGAAAGCATGGAAGATTACATTGAATTGGATTAAATCCTAGAATTTTAACATGACATGCTTGGAGACTTAAAATCATAGAGTAGGATGAAATTGGGCACAAGGGGTGGAAGAATTTCTCCCATTCATAAACCTACATACCTGGATAATTGATTCCTTGACTTGTCTTGAAAACCCAAGAAAGATTTGAAGAGATCTGATAAAGAACCCTATCCTTGATCTTGAGAGAGGACCTTCAATCTACTGTTGCTTTGAAAGAGTAAGGAATTAGGCTAGGTTAAACCCCTTAATAAAATCTTTAAGAAACCCAAAAATACATAACTTAGGGGTTAGAATCTTAGAAAGTTACAAAATGTCCTTGAGAAATCGTATTTAAGAATTGTTCCGTGCAGTGCTACGGTTCGTCCTATGACTCGTAGGACCTAACTACGACTCATACTGAGTCTCGTGGTCTCAATTCCTTCACCTGATAATTCTCTAAACTTCATGTCATGGGTACTTACCATGATCTATACCTCCTTACCATGGGTTGTACCTAGACTTATGATTCCTCTCATCATCTTAGAACACTACTCTGAATCTCTTCTTATGACTCCTTGGTACGACTCGTACCATCTAGGTACAAACTATAGTTCCCTGTCGCAGTCTCAATCCATCATCCATGGACAGCATGCTATGATCAGTAGTACGACTTATACCACCCAACAACAAGTCATACTGAGGCATTTCACAAGTTTTTCTGTTGGTCAAATTCCAAATCCTGAGTCTAGTCTTAGGAAACTTTGGGCTGCTGCATTATCTCCTCATAGGTAAGGTTATCCTTTACACCAATGCTCTCTACTGGAACAACTAAAGATGGATCCCAAATGCACTTTTTTCGCAGGGACAGATGAAAAACTAGATGTGCCGAAGCTAACTCCTCTAGTAGCTCCAACTTATAAGCCACCTTACCAACTTGCCTCTGAATATTATAAGGACCAACATATCGAGGACTAAGCTTCCCTTTCTTATCGAACCCCATAACTCCTTTCATAAGAGACACCTTCAGAAACACCCAATCATCGACCTTAAACTCAAGCTCTCTCCTCCTAACATTCGCATATGATTTCTGATGACTCTGAGTTGTTTTCAGCCTTTCTCTAATAAGCTAAACTTTCTCCATAGCCTCATGAATTGAATCTGACCCTATCAACGTAGAATCACCTACCTCAAACCATCTGATAGATGATCTACATCTCAGACCATAAAGAGCCTCAACTAGAGCCATCTGAATGCTAGAATGGAAACTGTTGTTGTAGGAAAACACATGAGAGGCAAGTGATCATCCCAACTACCCTTGAAATCAATCACACACGCACGCAACATGTCCTCAAGATTCTGAATGGTCCACTCGGCCTGACCATTGATAACGCTCAAACTCACACATTCTGACAAAGTATGAAGTGGATGTTGTTAATGTTCGACGCAAAACTACACGCAAGTGCATGTGGTCGTACAAGTAGTAAAGTGGCTTTATTTCGAGTCAAGTATCGATCCCACAGGAACTAAACTACGGTAGTAATTAACCTAAGTGTTAACGAACGATATCTCTAAGAATGTAGACAACCAAACAAATAATGTTTATAAGTTAAGATTACTAAGTAACAAGAATCTAAGTCAAGATTATAATTTGAAGTCTGAACAATAGCAATGAACAAGCTGAGGTTAAAGCAAGCATGCAGGGATGTAATTTCTTAATTCAATTCCGCGAATCTTCTCTTCGGTTGCTAGTCAGAAATTAATTGCCTATGGATGGGATCTTTCGACTCCTATCCAATTAAAGAATCATGAGAACTTATTCTACATTTCTGGTGATATAAGAATCTGATGCTCTAGCCATACATAACCGATTCCATAAATGACTAATAAGACTTTCAGATATATTTCTATTCTGAACGTAAATCTTTTCTCACTTTTCTCAGCTAAGAAAAGATCATATCCTACCAATTCACATCTGTCCAATTACTTTCCTTTTCAGAATCAAAATGGGATATCTAAGATATAGATTAACATTGGCCAAACATTAATGCAGTAAAAACAAGAATTGATAGAACAACCATTGAAGAAAAGATGAACACTGAAATGATTAATGATTACATTCCTCTACAATTATCCTTAACCTCAGCAAGAGCTGAATTAGCCACTCATTTGTGGATTAAACATCTTCAAATAAGTAGAATTCATACAAGCAATTGAAATTAAAGAGAAAAAGGAAGAGAATAACCCTAGAATTTTCGTCCTCTCAACTGCCTGCTACCCACGTTCTTGCTCAAAAAAGTCAGAATGTTTAAAATAAAACCTAAGTGTGCTATTTATACTATTGAGAATTTTTCTCGGAATGACAAGCAACGTGGCACGGAGTGTAACGCGGAGCACTGCCTCCGTGCCACGGTGCTATCGCACACCTTCACTGAGACTTGAGGTTCCAGGTAATCACACTCAACGTGACACGGAGTGCATTACGGAGCACTGCCTCCGTGCCATAGAGGTAACGTGAACCTCCACTGGAATTTGACATATTTTAATCATCCCAGGCAGAATGTCTCCGCGATGGTAGCGTGACACGACGCCATCGTGGAGCCCCTATTTTTGCCAACTTCCCTTGTCAACTTCCACTTTTTGCTTCCAAGTCATTGCCGCACTTCACCAACTTGTAGATTAGCTTCCAAAATTTCCTTCTACCTGCAAAACAACACTAATCATGTTGGTTAGTATAAATTCACATTTACCTAAGATTCACATGAGATTGTACACATAACAATAGATAAACAAGTCGAAATGAAGCAATTGAGTATCACTTGGGCATGAAATTCTGCCCCAGATCAGTTAATAAAGAACCCAAAAAAGAGGTTGGGGTCGAACCCCCAAGGAATAGGGTAAGATCTAGACTAATGCCGGTAATTAAACTTGTTGGTGAGATATCTACAAATTGGGGGTTTCAAAGAAAATAATATTAAAACAAAGATTACAATTGTGATTTAAATTAAGATTTGCAAATAAATAGGGTAAGTGTTCCCCATGGGTTCATAACTACTTCAGGTATACACACATGATCAATCCCAATGCTTACTTGTAGAACTGATAACTAGGGTTTATTCAAACAACTGGTTCGTCCCTATTAGATGACTATACTCAATTATCGGGTTAGGTCTTATGAGTGATTTCAAACTAACCGTTATCAATATATTTCAAATTTAACTATCCTGCGACCACAACTCAAGTTAATACAATGATCATAAAGACCAAGACTTTATTGTAATTTTCATTTCCTAATCTCTACTTTTGTAGGTTCAAGCAAGTAAAGAATTCAAGTAAGTCCCAACGTTGTACACCGTTAAGAAACATATAAAGATGAAGAAAATACAATACAAGTGTTTAGCATTGGTTTTGAATCACTTTTGTGTAACTCTATTTTGTTATTCCACCATGATTCTCACAACTAGGGAGGTTTTAGCCTCTCATGATTCTAATATTATAATTTGCATACATAGACAAACACATAATTAAATATTTACAACAACAATTGGAAGAAAACCAGATTTGAATATCAAAGAACAATCTCAAGAATAATGTAGGAAATCAAGAGTTTGATCCTAAGAATTGTTCTCCAAAACTTGATAAAAATTTACAAATAATATTCTTCACACGTCTACTACTTCGTTTCTCTGTTCTCTGACTAAAATAAAACAAAAAATTTATTTATACAGACGTTAGAAACCTTTTCCTAAGCTAACAGAGAATTTTTCATATCTGGCGCCGACTGTATCACGACTGAACCTACGACCCATAGAAAGATTGTACGGGTCGTACCTTCTTCTCGTACTTCCTTGGATGCTGCAGATTTGTCTAAGTGTTGGAAGGCTGGTATGACTCGTACCACAGTCCTACGAGTCGTACAATGTATCCATGGTTTGGCCCTGAGAACTCTGACATCTTCTGAAGTTTTCTACGAGTGTTATGGTATGCTTCGTACCTTTCTCATACAACTTGTATTGCTTGTTGTATTTGAAGTTCTACCAAGTCTTGAAAAATTACTTGAATCTCACCACAGTTCATGATATGGGTCATATGTGCATGCTACGATCTGTGAGTCCATCTGTACCAAGAGATTGCCTTTGTGCAAATTTCTCTGAATAATTCCACGACTCCAGTTATGGCTCGTACAATCTTGGTATGGCTCATACTGAGAGTCGTATGTTGCCTTCCTCTTATTCCAGCCTTCTGACTTTCATCACGATTCTTAGTACGACTTATACAATCAAGGTATGACTCGTATTGAGACTTATACTTGGCTGTTTTTCTGCATTTTAAAGCTTTTTTTGTACATTTTTGCTCCAACACTTATTTTTCCTGAAATCAAAGTAAAAGTACCTCATATCCATATAAACATACCTAAGTTCATGTTATTTTCTCAGTTTTAAGCGTCGATAGTGATGTAAACTCACAACGCATCAACACCCTCAACTTAAGACTTTTGCATGTCCTCAGGAAAAGAAAAAAAGTAAACACGAAGCTTAACTAGAAAATAAACCTAGGATACTACAACCAACATCAACCAGAACTTTGCAGCATAACTCAAACAACGTTTGACCCTTTTTTCCGTGAACCAAATCAACACATGCACTTCAAGAAACCACAAATATATGATAAATAGGGATCAAGATATGTCATCAAGCTATTAACAGATAGTTAAGTCATCAACAATGTTTTTTACATAGAAAACTGGTAGAATTTAAACACAAATCATGTACCCTCATAGAAAATAAAGTCTCCTACTCGCAGATATAGAAAAATATGAAACATGGGACTAAGCAAGTAAGACTCTCACTCTCACAAAGAAATTCCAAATACTGCATGTCGGATACCATAGGTTTGCCCTTATTTTCTCTACTTTGGCTTGTCAGATGGTTAGACTAGGATCACTATAGGACTTGATTCGGCTTGTAATGTAGGATTTCAGGTTAGGTGTAGTAGATATGGAATCTTTTTAGTCACTAAATCCTCCTTGGCACTACACACATGTGACTCAATTCTTCAATTTTTCACCTTTTTTGCTTTTTTAACTTTTTCCTCCCTTTCACTATTTTTTATACAATTGTATGGATGTGGTGTGTTTCTTCAAATCTTCATTCATCTTTCTCTTTTGTATCTTATTTTTCAATTTTTCTCTTTCTTTTTCTTTTTTTTTTCTTTTTTGTCACACCATCCCTCATTTTTAACCCTTTTTCTTTGCTCTTCCCTTTTCACCTCCCCAAATTCTATGAACCTCTACTCTATCCACCCTCAACTTAGGCATTTTTGCCTATGTTGAGATTCACAATGTCCAAAGAGGGACTAGGGCCAAAACAGATTCATTATAAAGAATGAAAATAGTTGGTTAATCAAAGAAAAATGGTTCATTTAAGGCTCAAAATCGGGATCAAGGGAATCATATTATTTTGGTAAGGTCATTTAAGCTAAGAATGCTCTAAAAAAATGGCCTATGATCCTTTCCTAACCAACCATCCTAAAACCTATGTAAAGACAAACCGGGCAAGTTCTAGATCTTCTACGCAGTATTGAACTAGGTATTAAACCTCACTCACTCATGGTACATGTCTTGCATTCATTCTACCTAGTGGGTTTATACATGGCTAATAGGAACTACTCATGTTAATACACTAGATGACACAAAATGATCCACAGAGATCATGCTTTGCAGTCAACAAGTACATAGCTAACCATCAAAATTTTTAAATAGGGTCAATTTTTCAAAACTTCAAAACTAGTGTAATTTATTGGCTGAGTACTCCTAAACTACATTCTAATTCAAAAATAACACAAATATAAAATAAAATCCTAAACATGTCGGTTCTACTAGATAGCATGCCCGAGGAAAAAGAAATACGATAAGAAAACCCTCGGGCGAATATCCAAAAACAAGTACATCCCCCTTTAAAAATATGCTTTATCCCCAAAGAAATCAAGAATGTAAAAACTAGGAGAGGGACATACCTATGGTTACGCAGACTTCACATCCATTCATAGGTTGCCTCCCATGCACCGTATGATTTAACATCGCGGCACGACATAGATCTCGTGATTACTCAGAATTCATCAAGAAACTTGGACTCATCATCCACTGTGTTAAATGCTTGGCTTTTCCAAGAGGTGCCCTGGATGAGACAAAACAAAACAAACAAAAACGTAAAAGAATAAATAACAACCAAAGTTAAATACAACAATTAATCTAATCTTAGCTGTACTCCCCGGCAATGACGCCACTTTTTGATAACGCTCAAGCTCATACTTCCTAACAAAGTATGAAGCAGACATTGTCAATAAAAAATCCAACAAAGAGGTTGGGGTCGAACCCAGAGGGAATAGGATAAGATCTAGACTAATGCCGGTAATTGAACTTGTTGGTGAGTTATCTCCAAATTGAGGGGTTTCAAAGAAAACAATATTAAAGAAAAGATTATAATTGTGATTTAAATCAAGATTTTCAAAAAACTAAGGTAAGTGTTCCCTAGGTTCATAACTACTTCGGGTATATACACGTGATCAATCCCAATGCTTACTTGTATAACTGATAACTAGGGTTCATCCAAACGACTGGTTTGTTTCTATTGGATGACTATACTGAATCACCGGGTTAGGTCTCATGAGTGATTTCAAACTAACTCATTATCAATATGTTCAAAATTTAACTATCTTGCGACCACAACTCAAGTTAATACAATGATTATAAAGAGTAAGACTTTGTTGTAATTATCTTTCCTAATCTCTATTTCTTTAGGTTCAAGAAAGTAAAGACTTCCAACAAGTCCTAACGTTGTACACCATTAAGAAATATTTAAAGATGAAGAGAATACAATACAAGCATTTAGCATTGGTTTTGAATCACTTTTGTGTAACACTAATTTGTTATTCCATCATGGTTCCCATAACCCCTAGTTGTGGAGGTTTTAGCCTCTCATGGTTGTAAGATTACAATTTGCATTTATAGACAAACACATAACTAAATACTTACAGCAATAATTGGAAGAAAACCATATTTGAATATCAAAGAACAATCTCAGGAACAATGTAAGAAATCAAGAGTTTGATTATATTAATTGCTCTCCAAAACATGATAAAAATTCACAAATAATATTCTTCACATATCTACATCTACTACTTCGTTTCTCTGTTCTCTGACTAAAATAAAACAAAAAATCTATTTATACAGGCATTAAAAACCTTTTCCTAAGCTAATAGAGAATTTTTCATAGCTGGCGCTGACTGTATCACGACCGAACCTACGACCCATAGCAGGATTGTAGGGGTCGTACCTGCTTCTCATATGTCCTTGGATGCTGCAGATTTATCTAAGTGTTGGCAGGCTGGTACGACTGGTACCTAAGTCCTATGAGTCGTACAATGCATTCGTGGTTTGGCCCTGAGGACTTTGATATTTTCTGAAGTTTTCCACAAATGTTGTGATACGCCTCGTACCTTCCTCCTACGACTGGTACTGTTTGCATGTCTGAATTTCTGCCAAGTCTTGAAAAATTACTTAAATCTCACCACGACTCATGGGACGGGTCATATGTGCATGTAGGATCCGTGAGTCCAGTCGTATCAAGAGACTGCCTTTGTGCAAATTTCTCTGAACAATTTCACGACTCTAGTTACGACTCATACAATCTTGGTATGGGTCATACTGAGAGTCGTTGTTGCCTTCCTCTTATTCCAGCCTTCTGACTTTCACCATCATTCTTAGTATGGCTCGTACAATCAAGGTACGACTCGTACTGAGACTTGTACTCTGCTATTTTTCTGCATTTTTAAGCTTCTTTTACACATTTTTGCTCCAACACTTATTTTCCTTGAAATTAAAGTAAAAGTATCTCATATCCATATAAACATACCTAAGTCCATGCTATTTTTCTCGATTTTAAGCATCAAAAGTGTTGTAAACTCACAACACATCAACCATCTGTCTGCTAGTGAAAAGTTGTGCTAAGCTTCACCTGAGTACCAATGCCCTACTGAAACAATCTCCAAAACTGAGCGGTGAACTAAGTATACCTATCTGAGATGATAGACAATGAAAACCATACAACCGCACTAACTCCCGAATATGAAGTTTGGCATAATCCTCGGCTGAATCTGTAGTCTTGACCAGTAAGAAATGTGCTGATTTGGCCAACCTGTCTACAACCACCCAGATAGAGTCATATTGTCGGCGCGTATGAGGAAACTCTGTAATGAAGTTCATATTGATCTCTTCTCACTTTCAAATAGGAATACTGATATCCTATATCATACCTTCGGTGTCTGATGCTCAACCTTCATCTATTGACAATTCGTACACTTAGCCACAAACTCAGCGATGTCCTTCTTCATGTCATTCCACCAATAGACATACCATAAGTCATGGTAGCACCTGGATGGATAGAATATAGAGAGCTATGAGCCTCTCTCAATATCCGCTCTCTCAATTCATCCACATCAGGAACACACAGTCAGCTCTAATATCAGAGTACACCATCTACCCCTTGGGAGAAAACCTCCACTTTCTAATTTCGGACAACTCCCTTCAACTTCACTAAAATAGGATCCTCATCCTTGCTTTAACTTCCATCACCAATGAAGATTCTGATCCATTCTGAACAATAATACCACCATCTGCTGAATTTGTAAGGCGAACCCCTAAACAAGCAAGCCTATGGACATCCTTTACCAACTCTTTCCTTCCATCCTCAACATGGGACACCCTCTCCATGGACAACCTACTAAGAGCATCTTCCACTATATTGGCCTTTCCCGGATGATAAAGGACATTCATGTCATAATCCTTAAGGAGCTCTATCCATCTCCCTTAGCGCAAATTCAGATCCTTCTAAGTGAACACATACTAAATGCTCTTATGGTCCGTAAACATATCCAAATGCACTCCATATAAAATAGTGTCTCCAAATCTTCAAGAAAAATACCACAGCTGCCAACTCTAGGTCATGCATCGAATAATTCTGCTCATGAGTATTAAGTTGTCTCGAGGCATAAGCAATGAGCTTCCCATGTCACATCAACACACATCCAGGACCAATCCGAGAAGCATCACAATACACAACAACACTGCCCGTACACTCTAGCAAGGTCAAAACTGAAGCCAAAGTGAGTCAAGTCTTTAACTCCTGAAAACTCTTCTCACAAGCACCGGACCATTGAAATTTGACCTTCTCTTGGGTCAACTTAGTCAAAGGTGCTGCAATAGATGAAAATCCCTCTATGAACCTCCTATAGTATCTAACTAAGCCCAAAAATCTCCTAATGTCAGTAGGATTGACAGGTCTAGCTAATTATTCACCGCCTCAATCTTCTGAGATTCTACCCGCACACCCTCACTAGACATCACATGACCCAAAAATTCCACTAAGTTAAATCAAAACTCACACTTACTGAATTTAGCAAACAGGTGACGATCCTTAAGACTCTGCAACATAATCCTCAAGTGAGTAGCATGTTCCTCCTCACTCCAAGAGTACATGAGGATATCGTCTATGAAGACAATGATGAACATATACAGATATTGCTTAAACACCCTGTTCATCAAATTTATGAAAGTTGCAGGAGCATTTGTTAGTTAAAAAGACATAACTATAAACTCATAATGACCATACCGAGTCCTAAATGCTATATTCAGAATGTCACTCGCCTTAACCTTGAACTGGTGATAGCTGGATTTGAGGTCTATCTTTGAAAAGTACCTAGCACCCTGAAGTTGGTCAAATAAGTCATTAATCCTAGGGAGGGGATACTTATTCTTGATTGTGACTTTGTTCAATTATCGATAATCAAATCACATCCTGATAGAATCATCCTTCTTTCACACAAAGAGAATTGGAGCACCCTATCCCCCTAATCTACGTCTCGTGCAAGATATTGGGTGGCATGGAACTACTGGTAATTAATCCATCTGCTGATGGTATAAGCGACACAGCTTCACTGGAAGTGACATAAAAAAGACCTGAATTAAAAAGAAAGACGTCGATGAAAATGTATTTTATCCCCTATCACACGAAAAGGAAAACCTATTGTTTGTATGATAGGCCCGAAAATGCTTCTTATTGGTTCCTTGCCCCCTATCGATGTGAATGGATTTTGAGACTAAACCCAAGACCACGCTCTTCCCTTTTGAGTTTGCTCTTAGGTGCCTAGCCCAAATAAGGAAAGACGAGGCATAGTAAAGGCTAAGGCGATGGAAGAAAAATTGAGTCCCTGTGGGGAAGGCCTATTTTGCTTTGATATGAAGGAGTTCATTATCTGCTTGGTAGGCTGCTTCTTTATTTTGTATTCATATTGGATTTCTTTTCTGATTTAATATACTTACGCATAGAAAATGTGACATAGAGCCATATTGGCCAACCCCTCTCTCTTTTTCAAAAACTGAACACTAAAATGTCTTGCGCTCATGGCCCCTTCTTCATGTTGAAGTGAATCGCGACATCAACCCGAGGTGGGAATGAATCCTTCTTGTGCGCTTTCAAATCTTTTATCAATTGTTGGGTTCTCATGGTGATTTACTAGGTCTGATAAAACCCTTATCTAAGAAATCCTTCAATTGTTCATTCAACTCCTTTAGCTCCGCTGGAGCCATTCTATAAGGAGGAATGGATATGTTATGCGTATCAGGGAGAAGGTCAACATCAAAGTCAATCTCCTGCTCGGGAGGGAGCCCTAGTAGATCATCTGAAAATACCTCTGGATAGTCACACACAACAGGAACTAACCGGAGAGTCAGGTCTCAAACTTAGAATCCTTAACTCGAAGTAGATGGTATACATAACCCTTGGAGATCATCTTCTGGACTTAAGGTAGGAGACGAAGCAACCTACAGGCACTGCTGAACTACCCTTCCACTCTAAGACTTGGTCACCCAAAAATCAAAACTCAACTGACCGTGTTCTATAATTAACTGAAGCATAGCAAGCATACAAACAATTCATGCCAAAGATAACATCAAAATCTGTTATGTATAACTTTACTAAGTCAACTGAGGTAACCTTTTGAAGAATTGTGACAAGGCAATTTTTGTACACCCATCAAGCTATAACTAACTCATAGACAGGAGTAGAGACCAAGAAGGGTTCTGAAAGGATTTTGAAACTGACACCGAAACTGATAGAAACATAAGGAGTCATGAAGGATAATGTGGCCCCTTGGTCTTACAATGCATAAACATCAAGATGGTAGACTCGTAACTTAACTGTGACCACATTTGGTGAGATCTCCTACTCCTGGCGAGATGATAGTGTATAGAACATGTTTTGGCACTTCCCCCTACCTGCACTAGGGGATGTGCCCTATTGAGACAGCCAACTGCTGAAGTAGTAACTAGGGCATGACCTCTACCGTCACCCTGTTTGATTGATGGGCAACTCCTAAGTCATTTTCCGAGCTTTCCATACCCGTAGAAAGCATATAAGCTTATCAAGCACTCTCCTAGGTGATTCTTATCACACCTCCTGCAAATTAGGAAAGTGCGCTCCCTTGTCATACTCTTCTGACCCCTAGATCCTAATGCTTTACCTCTCTGATCATCTCTGGGCCTCGACAGAACACTGGCTGATGATGGAGCTGGGGATGATGACTTCTGATGGGAATGAGGGCGGACCTTTGCTGAGAATACCCAAAGCCCCTTATCCTAGCCCTCTTGGCTTCTCTCTCTCTCTTCATCTGCTCTGCTCTAATCTCCGAAAATCGAAGGTCAGCTGACTGAGGAGTTAGTATTGATTCATGCAAAGATGCTCCTTTAAAGATGGAGTAAGGAATTGTCCACCTCATCACCCCAAAGAGCAGTGGCTCTGTTGTTTTGCACGCCTACAGAGAGAGACTCCAAAAGTACTGATGCTCAATCGAGAGAAAGAGCATCAACTATATGCTTAACTCAAGCCCCATGAATCCCTAGACACAGAGAGAGGGTACAAGCTAATCTTTTACTAGAGGGAAAGCTGGAGAAAAGCATAGAGCGTGCGAGACTTCGAAGGGACATTCACACTTTGATTTGTCAGCAACTTCATGAGAACATTGTGAAAGGGGGAAATGGCGGTTGTCCGTGCACTTTCCTGAAATGACGGAAATATAGTCCAGTGCCGCGAAGGCAATAATGTCTTACGATCTGGAGATCTCCGCGGAGACGATACGGAAACCCTCTGTAGATGGGTGGAGAATATAAGGGGGACCTTTATCTCCTAAAGCTACTCATTAGGGAATATCGGCCAAATTAGTATGTCTGCCGCTTTCTTTCATAACAGGGCCGTTATTCCCAGTTGGCATAGAAGTCTCTCACGCGGGCGAAGGAGATGCATTTCTGGTACTGGTGGTATTGGAAAAGCTCTAAGGGAATAATCTCTTTCTTATTTTTGTATTTCTTTCCCAGGATGACTAAGAACAGGCAAATCAAAAATTTCACTTCGAATTTTAGACCTCAACATCCTGCTGCTCATGGTGTTTCACGATCAGTATTGAAAATGAACGGAGAAGTGGTGGAACGTGCGGAACCACATATTGGATTACTCCAGCAGTGCTTCTCTATCTGCTGAGCATATGTCATCAATTGAGAGATGTCCATGTCACTGATAAGTATGGCGGTCCTGCAATACTGAAACCTGGGTACGCTGAACCCCGGCCTACTCAGTGCTAGATACTACTCCCAAAATAAGTATATTGCTCATAGTCATAGTCATAGAATATACTTGGTTTTATAGCTAGTTGAAAACATGAAAAATCATAGTCATACTTTTCATACGTGAAATAGCCATGAAAATAATATCGCTGACTTGTCCATGATACATAAGCTTGAGATTCATGAAATTCATGCATACTTGAATAAATCGTCATAACTGATATTGATAATGCTCAAACCACACCTCTTACTGAAGTGAGAAGCGGACGTTGTAAATAAAAAACCGAACTAGAGGTAGGAGTCAAACCCACCTGGAATAAGGATACTGGATTATAGCAGGTAACTGAACGTGTAAGGTAGTTACTTCAAAATAGGGGGATTCTAAAGAAAATCAATAATAAAAGCAAATATCAAAATTCTGATGTTAAGTCAATATCAAAGGATAACTAGGGTTTGTGTTCCCTATGGGTTCATAACTGCTTTGGGTATACACTCGTGATTATCACCAATAATTACTTTTAGAATTGATAACTTAGGTTCATTCAAATGAACGACCAGTCCTTATTGAATGACCATACTCAATCACTCGACCAAGTCTCATGAGCGGTTTCAAACTATCCATTATCACTAAGTTTCAGATTTAATTGTCCTGCGACCACAACTCAAGTTAACACAATGATTATCAAGATCAAGGCTCCGTTGTAATTCTCTTTTCCTAATCTCTACCTCTTCAATCAAAGCAAGTAAATAATTCGGGCACTTTCTAACGTTGCGCACCGTTAAGAATCGTTAAAGAAGAAGAGAATACAATATAAGTGTTTGTAGGTTTTAAGATCACTTTGTGTAATACTAGCTTATTAATCCATCATGGTTCCCACAATCCTAGTTGTGGAGATTTTAGCCTCTCATAGTTGCAAGGTTGTGATTTGCATTCATCATTAAGAATAAAAATCAATGCTTACAATAATGATTGAGAAAAATACTTTCTTTAATTACTCCGAAAAATCATGAAAAACAAGTAGCAAGAACAAGATGAATTCAAGAAAAGGTTGATCACAAGTTGAATCAACTCAATCCTCTCTTTCCCTTACTTGTGTCGCTAGTCTATCGTTATCTAATTGTCTACAGAAAAATAAAACCTAAAACATATTTATACAAACAAAAAAATCCTTTTCCTAGACTAACTAGATGAATTTCCATATCTGGTGCCGCTGTTGACATGAACCAAGGTACGATCCATAGCAGCTTCCTATGACTCGTAGCTGCCTGTCGTTCCTTGCATTGTTGAATGATTTTTGGCTAAGTGTTGGATCCAAGTACGATTCGTACCTCCTTCACACGACCTGTACTAATCTCTCGTAGTTTAATTTTGAAACTTTGAAATTCTTCTGAAGTTCAATACGACCGACATAGTACGACTCATACTTTCTTCCCACGGGTCGTACATTCCTTCTATAGCGGAGTCAGCACTTGATGCAACTTTTCTGAATTTTGTCATGATTCCTTCATCACGACTCATACCATCTTGGAACAATCCATATTGAGACTTGTACATTGCCTCTTTGCACCTTAAGCCTTCTGCAACTTTTCATGGCCCTCAGTACGATACGTAGGTCCTTCCTACGGCTCGAACTGTGGTCTGCACATTAAGCCGATTTTGCATCTTTTAGGCTTTCTTTTTCCATTTTAGGTCCAACATCAATTCATCCTGCAATCAAAGGAAAAGTGTCTTATATCCACATAAACAATCCTAAGTTCATGTTATTTTCTTAGTTTTGAGCATTGAAAGTGTTGTAAACCCACAACATATTAACACCCTCAACTTAAGACTTTTGCATGTCCTCAGAAAAATAAAATAAAAACTAAAACACGATGCTCAACTAGAAAATAGACTTAAGGTACTACAGCCAATACTCAAATAAACCTGCATTTTCTATAAAAACACTATTGACCCTTTCTCATAGAACAACATCAGCTAAAGTATTATGAGCAACCTCAAAACATCATAAACAGGGATCAAAACATGTCATTCATCTGTCAATAGGTAATCTCTTGATGACCAATGTTTTCCACATAGACCAATGGGAAAAGTAAACATAATCCATGTACCCTCACACAAATGAAGTCCCTACTCAGATGTGAAATGTCAAACATGATATGTGACTAAGCAAGTAAGGCACTCATTCTCTCAAAGAAGTTACGAGTATTATGTGTCAGATACCATAGGCTTGCACTTATTTTCTCTACTTTGATTTTTCAGATGATCGAGTTAATATCACTATAGGACTTGATATGGATTGTAATGTAGGCTCAGGACTGGACAATGGTAAAGATGGACGATTTTATAAGTGACTATTCCTTCCTTGTCACTACATACATTGACTACACCATTCACCTAATTCACCCATTTAATCTTTCATTCCCCTTTTCCCCTTTTTATTCACATTTGCATGGGTGTGGTGAGTTTTCAACTTTTTTCAATATTTTCAAAATTTCTTTGAGCTTTATTTTTCAACATTTACAACATTTTTCATCCTTTTCTTTTCATCTCACCACACCTCATTTTTCACCATTTCTTTCTTTTGTTTTCTTTTCCTTTCTTCCATTTCCACCTTTTATGCATCCTTACTCTAGCCACCTCAACTTAAGCATTTTGCTTATGTTGAGGTTCACAATATCGCTTATGTTGAGGTTCACAATATCCAAGGAAGGACCACGGCCAAAACAGGTTCATTACAAAAAATGATTACGGTTAATTGGTATATCAAAGAAACATGATCTATTAAGGCTCAAACTTGGGATCAAGGGATTCATGCAACTTTTGGTAGGGCAATATAAGCTAAAAGTGAGCTAAACAAACAATGGCCTATGATCATATCCTAACCAACCATCCTTAGCCTATGCAGAGACCAATCAGGCAAGTTCTAGATCTACAATATAATACCGAACTGACTAATATATCTCACTCACACATGGTACATGAACTATTTTCTCCTCACCTTTCTGGTTTATACATGACTTAACAAAATTACTCATGCTGACAAAATAGATGACATCCAAAGATCCACAGCAATCATGAATGCTGTCACAAATACATAGCTAATGTATCAGAAAATGTTTAACAGTGTCATTTTTTTTAAAAAAAACAAAACTAGTGCAATTTTCTTAGCTGAGTACTCCTAATCTACTTTCTAATTGAATAAAAATCAAAAACTAAAAATAAAAATCCTACACATGCCGGTTCTACTAGATAGCATGCCTAAGGAAAAAGAAGCACGACAAGAAAAACCCTCAGACGAACCAAAAATTTCAAAAATTACAAGTACACCCCCTCCCCTTTTTGAAAAGTTAGCTTCGTCCCCAAAGCATCATCTATAAAACATAGGGAAGAGAATATACCTGAGGTGCACTAGGCTCTCCTGTCATTTCGCGGAGGTGGTACCTTTGCTGAAAATAGTGGCGCTAGCGGTGGCCGATGCGCTCAATTGTGCGTCAATAGGGGGAGTGCCACCCCTAGCAGTCATGGCCACTTGGACGGCCTTTGAAAATATCTGGGATGAATGTGGCTCTCCCGAAGGGTCATGGCCACAGGCAAGCTCGGATTGTGGTGCGGTGGAGCTACCTACTCCTCTAGCTCTCTCATGCAGCTCAGTCATATGTGTGTCATGAGTATGCATGCTCGCTGCTCTAGCCTGCTTGTGCTCTTTTCTCTCCTTTTTTCTTCTTTTTTATCAAACTCTCCTCACTAGCATCTTCAGTAGCTCTTTTCTTGCCTTTATCACCAGCTGCTGTCGGCTCCCAATATGCTGCCAAATCAATATCCTCATCAAGATGGGCTTCTAGGTCCAAAAGAGTAGGGGCTGCTAATGCTATTGGTTGTCATGATGACAACTCAACTACTTGGCTCCAAAGAGCCCCCAAATCCGTACGGAGACTTATGGTATTATTCTGGTCCACCATTATCTCATTAAATTGGCTCTCAAAACTATCTAGGCGAGCATGTAGAGCTTGAGATGCTTTCTTTATCTCTGACTTGATCCATGGTTATACATTATCCATCATCGCCTAAATCTTATGCTCTGCCATGGTCAATCTCTTAGCTAGCTTTTGGAGGAAGTCCTGTGGTACCAAGATGTACCTTGCTGGTGTCTGAGCCTGCATGCTGGGCAGTGGTGTAGCTGAGGTGCTGGGAGCTGACTATGAATGACCGGCATCTGTAGCCAGTGTCTCGCTTTGCTCCTGCGTAATGGGGACATTCACCTGTATATCCCCTACTGGCTGGGCTGTTGAGATAGATATGGGAATCCTGAATATGCTTACCGGGTTCATCTCATCCCGGATAAGGCCTATATCTTAATCCTTTGGCCTCCAATCAACCGCTCATTAGCTCGTGGAACTTCTACCTCCATACATAATCTGAATACAAGACTCGAGAATGGGATAGTAGTGCTTACTCCCACTGCCCGGTCTCGTATCTCATCGGCTATGATCCTCGAAATATTGATGGGGTAACGGGACATGAGGCATGCAACCAAAGGTGCTCTGTCAGCACTCAGTGTGTTGTCATTGACCGTAGGTGCTAACCGATGGCGCACTAGTGTCCAGCAGGCTTTTGCAATGAAGTTCAGTGAATTCTTCGTCATCTGCTTTCCACCTGTAACTCATTCAGCCTCATCCTTGTTCTCGGCAATCATTACCTGATAAAATGATTTTTTCCGGTAAAAAAAAAGTAAACACCTCAACGACTATCTTCCCTGCTAGCCATTGCAGCTGTCTCTGTCACTCCTACACACTCAGGGATTTGATTTGCTTTATTGCCTCCACCCTGTAATCATACTCTGGCATCATCCCGGTAGGAAAGAACTGTGGGTCGTACAAAAATCGAGCAATGTTCTGCTCGGATATATCAACTTCTCAACCTCGGACCATAACACTCTTTAGATGAGGCTAGTCTTTTATTTTTTGTACTTCCTTTGCCTTTACCTCTATGGTGGCCAAGTAGTTGGCATAGAACTCCTGAACTATGTTTTTTGTGTACTGTGTTGGAGTCTTGGCCATCCACTCAAAGTCATAGAAGCTAAAAATTCACTTCATCTCCTCAATTATGCGGTTATGAGGATCTGCGGTTCTTCTTGAATGCTCCTCCGTGGCTTATTTTTGGCGGTGAGAGAGATACCTTGTTCATAGATTTCTTTGGCTCCTGGCACTCTCCACCAGATTGTACGGTTTTCCCTGGGTGGGGTCTGCTCTTGTGCAACAACAGGAGCCTCTTCCTCCGACTCATCACTGCCGCTTTCCTCTTCACTATGGGTCTCTCCTGACCCTTGTTCAGCATTGGAGTCGCTCCATGACTTTTGATATTCCTCTATAACTCCCTCTTCAGACTGGGGAGCTTGAGCGGATGTGGCAGTGGTTGCTTCAGCTTGGGTCTTTGCTCTCGCCCTAGTTGTTCTGGTTCAGGCGGTGTCCGAGGTGTCAACTTGATACTCCTCAATTGAGCCACTAGGTGAGTCAACGGCCTTGTCAGACTCCGGGTCAATTGTTTCATCAATCAGTGTCCTTCGGGCTTTTGTTTTGTCTGCCCTGCATTTGTATGTCATTGTACTTGTAGAGAAAGAGGTTAGCAATCCATTTTTGAAAAAGAAGAATTAGAAAGAAGATGTTCTGAATTTCATAACGTGCCACCACTACGAGTCGTACCCTGAAGGTACGACCCGTGGAAAGCCCCAGAATTGCATTAGTTTTCAATACAACTCGCAAGTACGACTCAAACCACAAGGGTACAATCCATACTACGAGTCGTCTGATGAACCATGCTTTTATGTTGTTCTGAAATTTTCCACGACTCATGGTACGACTCGTAGGTCGATTCCACGAGTCGTAGGAAGGACATTTTTACACAACTATGTTCAGATTGGTGGAACGGGTGCTCAGTACGACTCGTGGTGGCATCCTACGTCCGTACTATGCCCCGTACCACTTCAATTTTTCCTTTCTCAGTTTTTGCAAGGACTCTTTTTTTTTTCAATTTTTAGAGAACTCAGATTTCCCCCAGGTATAGGCACATCAATCACTCAATTTAACTCAGGTCCAATTTTTCATTTCTTAACCCACTACCCGTAACTTATTTATTTTTAAAAACTCCACTTATCTAGAATCTAGCATCTCTTTTGGTCGAAGAAGCACAGTAACAACACCCTGATCATTATCTATTGTCAACATCAAATTTCAAGTCAAGTGACTTAACTCACAGGGGTTTTGACACCTTCAAGCTCAATATGTGACTTTTTAACAATTTTCAACACAGCACGCTTATTTGATTGATGCTTCATCAATGGTAGCTGATGGTCCTAGGGTTTTCGGAGCTTGAGTCAAGCAAGAAGTTTGATTGATTCTTTGGTGGTTGTTGGTTATGGGTAGGGAAGTGGAGTGGAGTCATGTGTTTGAATCTTTGAGTGTGGGAGAATGGGTTTAGGAAGTTTAAATAGGTAAGGGCAATTTTTTAAAAGAAAATTGGGTCGAGTCGGGTATTAATGCAAATTTCAACCCGTCACGACTTATACCACGAGTCATAGGAAGATACTACGGCTCGTCCCTTGGACTCGTGGGCTACTTGTTAAAGAAACTTACCTGACGACCTACGAATACATCCTATGACTCGCACCATTGAGATACGATCCGTAGGATGACTCGTAGGTCGGGGCTTGGAATCTTTTTGTTCTGAACCTCACCACGATTGCAACTACGGCTCATAGGATCTATTTATGGGTTGTACTGAGAGCCATAGCAGCTGATGTTTCAGCCTCCTATTTTAAATTTTCCCTGCACACTGAGCACACATTAGTTCAATAACTTGGGTTGCCTTCCAAGAAGCGCTTGATTTAACGCTGTGACACGATGCAGGTAGGTTGGTTACTCAGACTTCACCAGTTCACCACTTAGGTTGCCTCCCAAGAAGCGTCTGATTTAACATCGTGACACAATGCAAATCTCTTGACAACGCAGAATTCGTCAAGTGATTCATACTCATCCTCCAGTACTGAGATCACGCTGTTGAAACCCAATTTTGACCTCCCTACGTCCCGCATAAGCTACTTATATATGTATATTTTTAGTTATCTTTTTACGCAAATGTTCGACTTGCATTCATAATTTTTAAATAATTGATCATCACAACTCTTGAATAATTATTTCAAATTACATAATCATTTCAAGTTATTTATTTTTTTAGTTCATTAATTTTTTGATATTACGTAATTATATCATATATAGTATATTTCGTGTTAATATACCTACCTTTAATAAAACAATCTCTTATTTTAAAATATATGTTTTACTTATTTTTTATAAAGCTATTTACACAATAATATTTGCATGATTTTACTAAGTTTTTATAAATTATTTGCATAATAATATAACTTGAATTTATAAATTATTTATGTTGATAATAAATATTATATAATGTTTGATAAATTAGTTATATTTTCTAGTCATTGAATTATTTATAAAATATAATATTTTATTAATTATATAATATTTATATGAGTCTACTCAATTTTATAACTTATTTATATTGATAATAATGTTTATATGATTTTTTTCCCGTAATTTGAATTATTATGTTACCTATTTGTCGAATTATTTACAAGTATAATAGTTTATTAATCATATAACAACTATTTTTATAATTCCTTCCAATTTATTTAAAATCTGGTCACTTTCTTTCAATTGCATGTCAATTTTATTCATTCTCGACAAATTATGGTTGTTATTTAAATTCAAATACAATCATAATTTAATTTTACTCACTTATCCAAATTCGGGTGACCCAGTTAAACCCTGAACCGATCCATTTCCAATTTTAATCATATTCGTCCATCACATCTAATCTAACGGTGGAAAATTAATACTATTACCTTCCTATTCTAGTTACGAAAATCCCACCAAACCCTAACTATTCTTTTAACTTCACTTTACCTTCAGCCACCGCTCCCCTTCTCCCTATCTCCTCTCAACTCTCTCCTCCTCTTCCTTCTCACTGCCGACCGGAAACCACCGGTGAACGCCGCCATTCCTCTCTTCTCTTTCTCCCCCTCTTCTCTTCTCACCATCACTACCAGAAAACCCACCGCCGCATCCATCGTTTCTCCGGTGACCACCAGTGAATCACCCGAACACAACAACCATTTCTCCCTCTCTCTCATTATCTTCCCCTCAACGAAAACAAACTATCGTGAAATGGCAAATTTGGCATTTGAAACTCGAGCATCTCTTTTGGTTTCTCTTTTGTTATTTTTGTTTGTGTTATGAAGATCTAAAAGCAATCTCGTTTATTAGTAATATGCCCTCATATAGGTGTTTTGATTATCTTTGTTCTACTCATTTTTGGGTTTACCGTGCATGAATCTCTTGACTCTACTAAAATGCTGCCGGATTTTTATTTGGTTATTTAAGGAGTCGTTTTGCGTTGAAATGGATCCATGCGCTCTTTGTACTTCCTTTTTACAGAAAGGTCTAGTATTAAGTCATGCTTGATAAGTTGTATGATAGTTAAATGGTATTCCCTCCCCTTTTTGAGATCCAGTCAGACAATTTTGTTTTGCTGGACTATTTTTTTGGCAATACTTATTAGTTTAGTTCGTGATTTAATGTTTCAGTTTAATAATTTTGGGTATTGAACCAATTTTGTAAACTTTGATTTTGTTCTGCATAATTGACTCATCTTTCTTGTTTAATGGAGAGTTGTCCTATGATTCAGGTTTCTCAATCTCTTATCTCCTTTAGTTAATATTAACAGCTTGGTATTCGTTTATTGCGCTAAACTTAGGTATTGCATCAAAATATTTATTCTCTTTCATAGCATATTCAATAATGGTCTGGTCATAATGTCGATAGCTTTAAGACACGTCTGTTGGAAAATCTTGATTCGCTCTAACATCCTGATTTTCAAAAATCTCTAATTACCTTCCTTAAAACCATGACTGCATATTCATTTCCATTATTACCTAGCTAGACGACATATTGTGTAATATTTATGGTAACTTATTAATTTTAAATATTAAATGACGTCTTGATTTGCCTTAATTTATAATTAACTAATTTTTCTTTGTTTTCAATATTTGCAATTACTATAAGAGATTTTTCTTTCTCTGATTTAATTTCATTAATTGGAATAAGTTATTTACATATGGTAAGTGATTATTGGGATTTGATTTTTATGTCCCCTTTCCCTATAGACCTCTTCCTATTCTGATATAAAAGGGGCCTGCCTCTCTCTTTTACAGGAGAGGGGGCACTATCATAGACCTATAATACTTTATTTTCAAAGCTTGATTTTCTCTTACCGAAATCATATCTCTTCTACCCACTTCAACACGAGCACTACTAGGAATCCACGAAATCCTTGTGAACATGACGTGTTGAAGTTTGGGCCCCAATTTTTAGCAAAGCCCTTTTTCTGCAATTGTTGTTCGTTGTTCTATTACTGATTAATTGGTTAGTATTTCCCTATACTACTTTCTGATAATGTGAGATGCAAACTCGTACTTGCATCATGTTTTAGTAAATCAGAACTCCATAAATATTTGGCAGTCTTGTAATATGTGATTGAATCTTTGTAATTTAAGTTCATCTGTGTGAGTATTTTTATGAAAATCAAATAATTTGTAACTTACGGATTCTCGAATATATGTTTGTATGTGCATACTTGTTGTATCATCTCTTGTTTAACTGGTTACTCTAATTTGGAATGAAGAGTCGCCCGGGGAAGAGAGATTTTTAGATTTTCATTAATTCAGCATTCCTCGTATATTGTGTTGTATTAATTTATTATTTTTCTTCATCTTGTAATAACTGTAAAACACTAATAATAGTGAAGGGGTATATGGGGGCGGGGATTATGTTTCTTTACTGTTTTTTCATTCTTAATTGCTAAACTCATCTAGAAAACATGCCCATAGGACTAATGCATACATCGTTTATTAGATAACATGCCTATAGGATATCAACACTTATAAAACATGCCTATAAGACTTATAACTTAATACAACTTTAAACCAATTAACGGGAACAATGTATACGATCATCTTTGTTAAATCATTGCTCAGAGAACAAGAAGAATCGGAGTTCATATTGTCACAATAATATCGGCATAAATCATAAGTTTCTCATCGGTCTGTCACTAATTTATTAAATTTGTTCATTCCAATGGTTATCATGCTAATAAATTATTGTATAATAGCATGTCATAAATCAGTCTATAATTAGTGCATTTCGTGTCGGAGAATTTGCTTATAGAAATATTGTAAGTTTTGCATTATAAAATTGCTCACGATTAATTAAATATAATATTTCTTTGCAAGCATGGCCACTAATTTGGTGTAAGGATGGTCCAAGTTTCTTAAGATGTGTCTGCTGTTCAATGATGAATTCATGTAGATATCCTGACTAATAGGAGAACGTTGTGTGTACATAAATTTGATATTGCATTAGAAACCATACTTGTAGGATTTAATCCTGTATTTAAAAATCATGCTTATAAGGTTGAGGCTTATTTGAAACTCATATTTGCTATCTGTTTTAATTTGTTTCTTTAACGTCTAAATCACCCCTTAATAGGCTTAGGATTTTTAGACCCTAAATCCAAATAGTTGTCCAACGCCTCTCTGACGTTAGGTGGGACGGGTAGGCAGATTCTAGGCCGTTAGTTTTTCTTCACTTAGAATGCTTTAAGTCAATAATTAATCAACTAGGCGGGTAGCGGGAAATGATAGTTCATGCTCGCTGAATAATACGAGCAATGAAAATCATTGCGAAGTATTATTTAAGTTGCATGGGGTGATCCCTTTAGGTTAAAACAACCCCCTCCTCTTTCGTGTGGCATACCTACGTTCGACCTGATTCCTCTTTAGCGGATACATAGACGTCTTTTCGAGGTTCGGTTCATTTGTTTTTTAAATTTCTATTTATTGGTTATGTTTCTTACCGTTTTGTTGTTTATTTGTTATTTTATTGTTTGTCTTTATCTGTTAATTATTATTTGCATAAATTGCTAGATCTATTGTATTCTTTTCATGTGAACTTTCTTTACTGTTTGATTTGCTATAGTTGCAAGGCTATGTGAATCTTTTTTTAAAATTTTAGATTGCTTAGTTCATTGAACTTGTTTTATATAGAAGGGAGTTGAAATTAACCTTATTTGCTCACTTAGTACGTTACCACATAATTAATGAATTTGACCGGGACCCATAGTTGTGGACCTCAAAAGGTGCTTAACACCTTCCTTTCGAGGTAACTTGAGCCCTTACCTAATTTCTGGTGACGTAGGCTTTTAAACAGATTTTTTTGTGTAATAAGTCTAGTAAGGTGCCCTAACGCACTGTAATTTGTTAGGTGGCGACTCTTCCTTCAATTTAATAATCCTTAAAAGTAGTCATATGTTGTATTCCGCTTTTCACGAGAAAAATGGGGCACGACAGCATGGTGACTCTACTGGAATTTTAGGTTTCTAACCATTACGTGTTCGTTTTATGTGGGATTTTACTTAAGTTTTAAAAAAAATATATCCTTTCCTTTTATGCTTATTTGTTTCTTATCATGTTTAATCTCTTTCCTTTTCCGACTTATTTATTTTTATGTTTGATTATTTTTCCTTATATTGCTTCAAGCATGAAGTTAGTAACGTTTTGCTCTCCTTTTTGTTTTTCTATTTATTTATATCTACATTTAGCATTATTTGATTAATTGTTATTTGCTTTTCTTATACCGTGATTACGCTCATACTTTCCCCCATTTGGGAACCTCTCACTATCACACACTTAATAACGATTGCATGGTTTCACGGCCGTTCACTATTAAAACGCCCTCCGAGGAATGTCTTATGATTTGGTCGATCAGCGGTGCGTCGACGGTCATGAGCTTCCTCACTCTCAAGTTGTCCACTTGTGGGAACCGTGTCATACCCATTCTTATTCTTAGATCTTTACCGTGTATGCCTTTAATAAGGAATACGCATCATCTCAATCCTAGAAAATTGCAACGTCCATGGCACGTCAAGATTTAGTGAAACTTTGTCTTGAGTCTTAAGGGATAATCTATCCCGAAAAGGATGTCTTCATAATCTATGTGCATTTCATTGTTCTCTTTCCCTTATCTCCTTCCTTGTTGAAATTATTATATTCTTCCATGTTTAACATTTTTCTTATTCCCTTTTCTTGTTTAAAATATTTTCTTCCATTTTTAGTTTTTCCTGTTTCTTTATTTGTTTGATTTATTTTCTTCTCTTATTATTTGATTAATTTGATTCAACAATCCTTTTACTTATATATGTAACGTAACTGATGATTTATTTATCCATAAATTTTTCTGCTTCATTAAATAATTTGTCGCATTTCTTAACCGTTTATTGTGTGCACATGAAATTTCTATAATTTTTCATTCAGCTCATATCTCCTTCCATTTGGGAACTTCTCACTATCACACACTGTACATGCGAGTTGTGCTTTGCACTTCTCCGAAATTCCTTTTCAAAAAAACTCATTTAGAGAGTCGGCATATACGTGGGGTGAATGGATAGTTTTACTATCATGTGACCACGTGCCTTCTCGCATAAGGAAATCTTTCGATCCGTGTCTACCGACTCTTAGAAATTTAGGTTAAGTCATGAATACATTATCCCTTAAGAAGTCTCGATACCCTTGGTGTATTAAGGCCATTAGTTTAACTTTGCCCAAAGTTCAAAGAGATTTATAATCTCGAAAAGGGCATTGTCATATCTATTTGCATTTTTATTTGAGAGGCCAATATGTCTAAAATGTAGACTATTTGCTCCTTACGTGGAAAGGGTAAAGCTAACACTTTATGATGCAAGTATTGAGCACAAATTCACATTGTATAAGCCAAGAAGAGGCCGAAGATGGAAGAGCATTTCCATTGAGGCTATAGCTTTATTTTTTGTAATCTTCATTTTTTCTTATAATATCTCATTAAGTAAATAAAGCAATAATTTGTTTATTGTTTTTATGTATTTGGGATTCTAGTAGAGCAAAAGGAATGGCATATTATGGCATATTCGACTCTCAAAATGCGCTAGGCCAACTTCTGGCACAAAAAGGCCCCCAAATTAGGAAAACGTACATTATGAAGCATGTTAATGTGTTTATTTCCTTTAATCCTTTGTCTACATGTTATGCTCGAGTTCCTTTACTGATTTTATTTTTCTGTTTATTGTTTATCTTGATTATCCCCCTTCCTAAGGTTGATTTGTGCGTAACTGTCTGCCATATGCTTTCCCTAGTCGGTCAAAAAGATAATGAATGACAGTAACAGTTCAGCTGATAGAGTAGATACGACCGCTCTAAGAGATTCTTCAGAGAGTTCAGAGAAGAGGTATCTACCTGAGTATAACGACATGGTACTAAGGATGGAACAAAATATTTTGGAACTTCAAGGAGAATTATCCTAAGTTCGAGATATAACCAACCTCTCGGTCCCATTGGAAACTTCATTGGAACTGCAAACCGAGGTCCAAGCCACTACCAAGTCTCACGTTGCTTTTACAAGTCTTCCTCTGTCATCCCATCAAGCCTCATATCCTCAAAACAATCCTAGTCATGCTTACTCGCTTCCTCAAAATCATATACAACAACGGCAAAATGCTTATGCAACTCCTTCAAATCAAGCCATTTCACAAAGACCATCCACCTCTCATATTCATTACTTACCTCCAACATAGCATACATCCATGCTCCCGGATATCATACCTTAAACCCAATTTACATTGAGACTGCTCCACTCACTCATCGCCTAGGAGAATCTGGACTCTCTGAGAAGGACATGTTAATACAAACTATGGCTGAAGAGCTCAAGAAGATGAATGATAGAAAACAAAATATTGAAGGGTCCAAGGGGATAGAAGGCCTAAGTTATGAAGACCTATGCATACATCCTGACGTCGAACTATCGGCGGGATACAAACCTCCGAAGTTTGAAATGTTCAATGGCGCTGGTGATCCAAAAGCCCACTTAAGGATGTATTGCAACAAGTTGATTGGAGTAGGGAGAGATGAAAGAATCGGAATGAAGTTGTTCATGAGAAGTTTTACTGGAGATACTCTCAATTGGTACGTAGAGCAAAATCCAAGAAAATGGATTAATTGGACTGATATGGCTGCAGCTTTCATAGAGCGATTCAGTTTCAATACAGAGAATGCACTGAATTTGCGCTATATTCAGAATTTGAAAAGAAAGCCTACATAGAAATTCAGGGAATATGCAAACCGTTGGAGGTCCGAGGCCGCCAGAGTGCGACCTCCAATGGAGGAAGTTCAAATGAAGGATATCTTCATCCGAAATTTGGACCCGCAAGTATATGATAGGTTGATGTTGGTAAGTGAGAAAAGCTTCACTGAAATCATCAAATTAGGCAAAAAGATTGAAGACGGTATCAAGAATGGTACCATTATCGATTGGGAAGCACTACAAGCAGCTAACAAGATTTTGTAGCCTGGTAGGATTCCTGAGAACAAGAGCATGAAAGAGGTGAATGTTGACCTACAGAAGAACCGAAAACTCCTTGGAGCTACCAAACACATCCATTCCAATATCAAATTCCATAATTTCAATCTTCTGCACCAACATACAATCACCCAATGTCATTTTACCACCCTGCGACTTATCCTGTTCATAATGCACAACCTGCATATTTCCAGCTTCCTCCACCTGCACTTCAAAGGCCTCCAGTTTATCAAAATCCTCCAAACCGACAATCTCGCTAGCCTGCGAGATCCCGAGCAAATTCATCCAAGAAGTATACTCCACCTATAACCCATTTGTATGAGCAATTACAGGTTTCCGGCTATGTCACTCTGATTCCTGCAATAGTGATGGATATACATGCAAAATGGCTCAATCATAATAAGATTTGCGACTATCATTCAGGGATGAGAGGACACACCACAGAAGAGTCTAGAGCTTTAAAAGACAAGATTCAAGCACTGATTGATGCCAAGGCGATCCACCGGAAATGAAAGTTGATGCTTGCTACTCTCAGTTTGATTTACTTCTTTATTTGAAAGCTTTTTACCGCTGTGTACTATGGACGATGTTGGACCTGATTCCCGTTTAAGAGGGATACGTAGGCGCCCTTATGGTGTTCGGTCTATATCTTAATAAAATTTCCTCTCCCTTCTTCGAGTTTGTAACCGGGGCAGAATTTTTGAGGGGACCTCAAAAATTCATAACTTTACGTCATTTTCAAAAGAAGTCTACGTTATGTTCTACACAGGGGCAGAAATTTTGAGAAGGATCTCAAAATTTCATGAAGACTCAATCAAGCCAAGGAATTGATTTCCCAAAAGGACGTCTATGGAAAGACGTGACATCCAATATGATCATCAAGCTCATGAGATCGGGATAACGACGGACAAATAGAGGCACAAATCAGTCTTTCCCCTTTTAAATCTTACGATTTTTCTTTGAATACAGGAGCAACAGGTATCAAGTTTGCAATCATTTTGGATACCATCAGGATTTACAGAGGTATCAACGGTAAAGCTAAACTACTCGAAACTCGTCCATGAACGGGATTAAGCGATCCCTCCTAGTAAGTTACTCGAAGCTGAATAATGTTATATTTAAAGCTAAGTATTATTATTTTTGATTTTTCTATGGGTTAAGAACTATCCTAAATTTTAAAGGGCTAAGCATTGCCCTATGGGTTAAGCACTACCCTAAATATTTCTTTAAGGGCTAAGCATTGTCCTTTGGATTAAGCACTACCCTAAATATTTCTTCAAGGACTAAGCATTGTCCTACGGGTTAATCACTACCCTAAATATTTCTTTAAGGGCTAAACATTATCCTATGGGTTAAGCAATAACCCAAATATTTTTTAGGGCTAAGCATTATCCTATGGGTTAAGCACTACCTCAGTTTTAAGGGCTAAGCACTACCCCAAATATTTTTGAGGGCTAAGCAATGTCCTATGGGTTAAGCACTACCCTAAATGTTTCTCTAAGGGCTAAGCATTGTCCTATTGGTTAAGCACTACCCTAAATGTTTCTTTAAGGGCTAAGATTTGTCCTATGGATTAGGAACTACCCTTCAATCTTTTAAGGTTAAGCACTGCCTTCTAAATTTTAATTGGGTTAAGCACTATCCTTTCAAATTTATTCAAGCTAATCGTTAATTTCGCAAAATATTTTCTTATGCTTATTGGTTAATCATTTTTGTCCAGTATATTAAAGTTTGCAGGCTACTATTATGTTATTTTAAGTTATTATCATGCTACTTTCAAGTTCCCATGCTTTGTTACTCCTATGCTGTTCTCAAGCTTCGAGCCACTAATTGCTACTTTTTACCTATTATCACCGTGCTACTCTCGCCATTTCTTGTGATTTTTGGATGGGTCAAGCATTACCCTCCAAACTTTTAAAGGCTAAGCATGGTCCTACCGTTTCTTACGTTGTTTGGGTAAAGCATTGCCCTCCCAAAACTATCCGAGCTACGCTTTGGTTTTGAAATCTATACGTTATGTCAGTTACCTCTGCCCATCAATATTTATTATTTATTTAGTTTGTCACTTTCAAGCTCCTATCGCATTTTTAAAGCCGTTGTTTTAATTCTGAGCTACTATTATTGTGCCACGTTCTTTTCATTTCTGGATGGGTTAAGCGCCACCCTCCAAATTTTAAGGGCTAAGCGTGGTCCTACTGTTTTGACGTTGTTCGGGTTAAGCATTACCCTCTCAAAAGTTCTCCGAGCTACACCTTTATTTTCGCAAAAATTATTCCTATTGGTCTCTTCTCATCATCATTTATTTATCTATCTAGTTATTTTCAAGCTTTACCACTCTTCACCTCACTTAGAAACACTTTTTGTCTTCGTTTCGTTTCAATCTTTTACCTTTCAAACTAGCCCTCATTTTGATGTTATTACATTTTGATATGAAAGTATATTTTGTCTATCTCTCTCTTCTTTCTATTCTCATCATTTCATACTTCTTTTGTTCTTTAATCAAGCTCATATTATGAATTTTCTTTAAGAATCTCGTTCGTTCTTAAATCTAGAACTACATGTGGCCTGATTCTCGTGAAACCCGAGATATGTAGGCACTTGGAACTGAAATTTCGGCCGCAATATCTTCATAATTTCATTTTTCTTTCATATGTCCCTACCGAAAGTTTTTCTTAGGTCGGACAAAATCGGCTACTAAGTCAATGTTCTTTCCTCGACAGTTCATTCTTCATTCCCAAGCAAAGAAGGGGCAGTTGTTGACACCCAATTTTGACCTCCCTACGCTCCGCATAAGTTGCTTATATATGCATATTTTTAGTTATCTTTTTACGCAAATGTTCGACTTGCATTCATAATTTTTAAATAATTGATCATCACAACTCTTGCATAATTATTTCAAATTACATAATTATTTCAAATTACATAATCATTTCAAGTTATTTATTTTATAATTCATTAATTTTTTGATATTACATAATTATGTCACATATAGTATATTTCGTATTAATTTACCTACCTTTAGTAAAACAAACTCTTATTTTAAAATATATGTTTTACTTAATTTTTATAAAGCTATTTACACGATAATATTTACATGATTTTACTAAGTTTTTTTATAAATTATTTGCGTAATAATATTACTTGAAATTTTACAAATTATTTATGTTGATAATAAAGTTTATATAATGTTTGATAAATTAATTATATTTTCTAGTCATTGAATTATTTATAAAATATAATATTTTATTAGTTATATAATATTTACATGAGTTTACTCAATTTTATAACTTATTTATATTGATAATAATGTTTATATGATTTTTTTTTCGTAATTTAAACTATTATGTTACCTATTTGTTAAATTATTTACAAGTATAATAGTTTATTAATCATATAGCAGCTATTTTTAGAATTTCTTCCAATTTATTTAAAATCTGGCCACTTTCTTTCAATTGCATGTCAATTTTAGTCATTCTTGACCAATTAAGGCTATTATTTAAATTCAAATACAATCATAATTTAATTCCACTCACTTATCCAAATTCGGGTGACCCAATTAAACCCTGAATCGATCCATTTCTAATTTTAATCATATATGTTCATCACATCTAATCTAACGGTGGAAAGTTAATGCTATTACCTTCCTATTCTAATTACCAAAATCTCACCAAACCCTAACTATTTTTTTTACTTCTCTTTACCCTTCAGTCGTCGCTCCCCTTCTCTACTCAACTCTCTCCTCCTTTTCCTCCTCACTGCCGATCGAAAAATACCGGTGAACGCCTCCATTCCTCTCTTCTCTTTCTCCCCCTCTTCTATTCTCACCATCAATACCGGAAAACCCACCGCCGCATCCATCGTTTCTCCGGCGACCCCCAGTAAATCACCCGAACACCACAACCATTTCTCTCTCTCACTCACTATCTTCCCCTCACCGAAAACAGACCATCATGAAATGGCATATTTGGTATCTAAAACCCGAGCATCTCTTTTGGTTTCTCTTTTGTTATTTTTGTTTGTGTTATGAAGATCTAAAAGCAATCTTGTTTATTAGTAATATGCCCTCGTATAAGTGTCTCAATTATCTTTGTTCTGCTCATTTTTGGGTTTACCGTGCATGAATCTCTTGACTCGACTAAAATACTGCCGGATTTTTATTTGGTTATTTAAGGAGCTGTTTTGCATTTAAATGGATCCATGCGCTCTTTATACTTTCTTTTTACCAAAAGGTCTAGTATTGAGTCATGCTTGATAAGTTGTATAATAGTTAAAGGTTGTTCCCTCCCTTTTTAAGATCCAGTCAGACAATTTTGTTTTACTGGACTATTTTTTTGACAATACTTATTATTGTGGTTCGTGATTTTATGTTTCAATATAATAATTTTGGGTACTGAACCAATTTGGTAAACTTTGATTTTTCTCTACATAATTGACTCAGCTTTCTTGTTTAATGGAGAGCTGTCCTATTATTCAGGTTTCTCATCCTCTTATCTCCTTTAGTTAATATTAACAACTTGGTATTCGTTTATTGCGCTAAACTTAGGTATTGCATCAAAATATTTATTCTCTTTCACAGGCATATTCAATAATGGTCTGATCATAATGTTGACAACTTTAAGACACGTCTATTGGTATGGAAAATCTTGATTCGCTCTAACACCCTGATTTTCAAAATCTCTAATTACCTTCCTTAAAACCATGACTGCATATTCATTTTCTTTATTACCTAAGCTGGACGACATATTGTGTAATATTTATGGTAACTTATTAATTTTAAATATTAAATGACGTCTTGATTTGCCTTAATTTATAGTTAACTAATTTTCCTTTCATGTCAATATTTTCAATTACTATAAGAGATTTTTCTTTCTCTGATTTAATTTTATTAATTGGAATAAGTTGTTTACATATGATAAGTGATTATTGGGATTTGATTTTTATGTCCCCTTTCCCTGTAGACCTCTTCCTATTCTGATATAAAGGGGCTTGCCTCTCTCTTTTACAGGGGAGGGGGCACTATTATAGACCTATAATACTTTATTTTCAAATGTTGGTTTTTCTCTTACCGAAATCATATCTCTTCTACCCACTTCAACACGAGCACTGCTCGGGATCCACGAGATCCTTGTGAACTTGACGTGTTGAAGTTTGGGTCCTAATTTTTGGCAAAGCCCTTTTTCTGAAATTGATGTTCGTTGTTCTATTACTGATTAATTGGTTAGTATTTCCCTATACTACTTTCTGAAAATGTGATATGCAAACTCGTACTTGCATCATGTTTTAATAAATCAGAACTCCTTAAATATTTGGCAGTCTCGTAATATGTGATTGAATCTTTGTAATTTAAGTTTGTATGTGTGAGTATTTTTATGAAAATCAAATAATTTGTAACTTACAGGTTCTCGAATATATGTTTGTATGTGCACACTTGCTGTATTATCTCTTGTTTAACAAGTTACTCTAATTTGGAATGAAGAGCCGGCCCGGGGAAGAGAGATTTTTAGATTTTCATTAATTCAACATTCCTCGTATATTGTGTTGTATTAATTTATTATTTTTCTTCATCTTGTAATAACTGTAAAACACTAATAATAGTGAAGAAGGGGTATATGGGGGCAGGGATTATGTTTCTTTACTCTTTTTTCATTCTTAATTGCTAAACTCATCTAGAAAACATGCCCATAGACTAATGCATACATCGTTTATTAGATAGCATGCCTATAGGATATCAACACTTAGAAAACATGCCTATAAGACTTATAATTTAATACAACGTAAAACCAATTAATGGGAACAATGCATACGATCATCTTTGTTAAATCATTGCTCAGAGAACAAGAAGAATCGGAGTTCATATTGTCACAATAATATCGGCATAAATCATAAGTTTCTCATCGGTCTGTCACTAGTTTATTAAATTTGTTCATTTCAATGGTTATCTTGCTAATAATTTATTGTATAATAGCATGTCATAAATCAGTCTATAATTAGTGCATTTCGTGTCGGAAAATATGTTTATAGAAATATCGTAAGTTTTGCATTATAAAACTGCTCACGATTAATTAAATATAATATTTCTTTGCATATCTGGCCACTAATTCTGTGTAAGGATGGTCCAAGATTCTTAAGATGTGTCTGCTGTTCAATGATTAATTCATGTAGATATCCTGACTAATAGGAGAATGTTGTGTGCACTTAAATTTGATATTGCGTTAGAAACCGTACTTGTAAGATTTATTCTCGTATTTAAAAATCATGCTTATAAGGTTGAGGCTTATTTGAAACCCATATTTGCTATCTGTTTTAATTTGTTTGTTCAGCGTTTAAATCACCCCTTAATAGCCTTAGGATTTTTAGACCCTAAATCCAAATAGTTGTCCAACGCCTCTTGGACGTTAGGTAGGACGGGTTGGCAAATTCTAGACCGTTAGTTTTTATTCACTTAGAACGCTTTAAGTTAATAATTAATCAACTAGGCGTGTAGCGGGAAATGATAGTCCGTGCTCGCTGAATAATACGAGCAATGAAAATCATTGCGAAGTATTATTTAAGTTGCATGGGGTGATCCCTTTAGGTTAAAACAAGCCCCTCCTCTTTCACGTGGCAGACCTACGTTCGACCTGATGCCTCTTTTGGGGATATGTAGGTACCTTTTCGAGGTTCGGTCCATTCTTTTTCAAAATTCTATTCATTGGTTTCGTTTTAATTACCGTTTTGTTGTTTATTTGTTATTTTATTGTTTGCCTTTATCTGTTAATTATTATTTGCATAAATTGCTAGATTTAGTGCATTCTTTTCATCTGAACTTTCTTTACTGTTTGATTTGTTGTAGTTGCAAGGCTATGTGAACCTTTTTTTTAATTTTAGATCGCTTAGTTCATTGAACTTGTTTTATATAGAAGGGAATTAAAATTAACCTTATTTGCTCGCTTAGTACTTTCCCACATAATTAATGAATTTCACCGGGACCCACAGTTGTGGACCTCAAAAGGTGATTAACACCTTCCTTTCGAGGTAACTTGAGCCCTTACCCAATTTCTGGTGACGTAGGCTTTTAAGCAGATTTTTTGTGTAATAAGTCTAGTAAGGTGTCCTAACACACTGCAATTCGTTAGATGGCGACTCTTCCTTCAATTTAATAATTCTTAAGAGTTGTCACATGTTGTATCCCGCTTTTGCGATAAAAATGGGGCGCGACACACGCTAAATTCCTTGGGTTGCTTCATTTTCTTTCAGATATTGAATGTGAATTTCTCTTAATTCAGCCTAAACTTCAACAGGCCAGCTTCTACATCTACTAGAGCTCTCCCGGTCGCAAGAAATGGTCGCCTCAAAATTATGGGGACCTTATAATCAACCTCGCAATCCAAAATCACAAAGTCTGCTGGGAATATAAATTATCTACCTTGACAAGCACATCGATCAGGATCCACACCGGCTTCTTAACTGTTCTGTCGCCATCAGTAGCCGCATGTTGGTTGGTGTAGGAGTTTCCAATCCTAACTTCTTGAATACAACCAAGGGAATCAAATTAATGCTAGCTCCTAGATCACAGAGTGCCCTTGCGAACTCAACATTACCAATCATACATGGTATAGTGAAGCCACCCGGGTCCTCCTTTTTCTGTGCTAAGACCCGTGTAGCTATGGCACTGCAGTGATACACATTGTCAATAGGCTCATAGCTCACAAATCTTTTCTTTTTCACCAGGTCCTTCATAAACTTTGCATATCCTGGCATTTGCTCTAACGCTCTACCAATGGTATGTTCACAGATAACTTCTTAAGAATTGAAAGGAATTTGTGGAACTTACCATTCTCCACCTTCTTCTTCATCCTTTGGGGCAAAGGTGGTGGTGGACGTGGGATAGCTTTTTGCACTTGTGTTGCCTCTTGATCCTTGACAAGTCCCTTCTCACCTCTCGGAGCCTCTTGCGACTCACCAGCCCCTTTCTCAGCACTAGGATCATCATCATCCATTATGTTCTCTTTCTTCCACTCAACTTCAACTGGAAACGGGGGGTCAACTGTGGTTTTCCCACTCCTAGTCATTACCGCCATACAATGTGCATCGTTCTTCGAATTTTGGACGGTGTTGCTAGGTAGTGTACCCTTTTGTATAGGGTTCATTAATACTGACAGTTGCCCAAGGTGGTGTTCAATTTTCTTGATGTCGGTAGCATGAGATTCCACCTTTTGACCCATACTTGACAAATCACCTCGGATCTCCTTCAGCTGATCATCAGTGGACCTCACCTTCTTCAACATCTCAGCCATCATGCTCTCCAACTTTGATTGACCAGCCTCCCTTTCTCATTCATTGGGAGGCATATAGAATCCAACCTGGTCATTGCGATAACCATCATTGCGTCTCCAATCATCATCGCCTCACGACCTCGGCTCCGATCTCTGAACCTGTTTCTGTTGTAGTTGTCTCTATACTGGTTCCGACCTTGATTTCCAAAACCTTAGCACCAATTGTCTTGTCCAGACGCTTGGGCGTTGGTTCGGAAACCCGTTACCTGGCTATCCAAAAAGTTTGCCTCCTCCTCAGAATCAGAGTGATCAGCTCCTTACTCCCTTCCTTGAGTACCCACTGCATTAACCTGCTTGGATCCAACTCCGATAATATGCTTTATCAGCAAGTCCAATGATGTGCGCATATGTGCCAATTCCTGGTCTCGCTCTTCTTCTTTTCTTCGTTGGTCTGCAGTCAAACCAACAACATATGTGTCTGCCACTGCATCAGCCTCCCTCGAATGCCAGGCCTTGTTTGTCTTAGTCACCCTGTCAATAATGGTGGCAGCTTGCTCCCAGGTGTGACTCATCAATGCTCCTCCAGCTACTGTGTCTACTACAACCTTGGTGCTATTGTTCAGAGACCTGTGAAAAATTTCCAACTATCATTTGGAATTTTGTGGTTGGGGAACTTAGTCAACTTCTTTTTGAATCTCAACCAAGTTTCATGATTCATGAAATGTGTTATACCCCGTAGAATTTCCGGCACTTAGATGACCTATTTGCACGTTGGTTAAGCATATTTGAAGGCCATACGTGCTAGGGAAAGGCCCGGGAAAAGATCGGACGAGAAACCCGTCGAACCATCGCGGGAGGAGCCGAGGTAGAGCCCCTCCGTGATGGCAGCGTGTCACGGAGGTGAGGCCTCCGCGATGGCTCCGTGACACGTTGCCCAAGTTCAGGCCCAAGTATATAAAGCCCCCACTTCGGTTTAAAATCATTTAACACTTAAACATTTTCCAGAAAACAGAGCCAAACGTTGAGAGAAAAGAAAGGAACGAAGAAATTAATTAATTTTCATCTGATTACGCTGCCAAACGCTGCCCAAACTCAAATTAATCCCAGATACCGAAGTATTTAGCAGCAGAGAGCATTTCTACGGATTTAGTTTCGTGAAATACGGCCGACGAATCGGCGAGCCACCGAACTAAGGTAAGTAGAATTGCTCTAAATTAATGTCTATGTGTTCCTAGCTGAGAAGTGAATACTTCTCTCTTCTGGGCCGCTGAAAAATAGCGAGTTTTCGACTGTCTTTCGATAGGCCTAAGTTTAGGCTATAAACTATATCGAAAGTAACGTTGCTCTTTACAATAAAGCTGTATTTAGTATTGATTGACATATTTATGAATGCAGTGGGAGAAAATAGTTGAAGTACCGGCCGAGCCTCGTCTGACGGACGAATAGTCGAAGATAAGGTATGTAAAGTTAGTTTCCTTCGGCAAGTTAAGTAATATTAGTATAGTGTAATAAATTATGGACCAGTAGAATGTTCAGAAGTCGAGTATTGCGTTATTATGAATATTGGTACGATGTGAGAAACATTGGGTTGTAATGTATATGAAACCTATCAGTATGATACAGATTCTAATGCAAGTGTTAGAGATTGCCCAGTATACTTAGTATGTAATGTGATATGCCATGTTGAGATATGGTTGTATTCAGTTGAAGCCCCGTATAGTAATGCAATACCCGTAAAGCACTTCAGAAATAGAATAACAGACTAAAATGAAGTTCAGAAAGCATGTCAGGATTAGTAAATCATGGTACTATAGAAAGTCAGTATACAGCGTAGTTTAGCAGAAAGATTATATTCGTACATATATATATAGTACTTCCAGCCTCAGCATGTATTAAGTATGTACTTATTCCTATCACTAGTCCAGCATATAGTGTATACAGAAACTTAGTAAACAGCAGAGTTTTCAATAGAAACATTATCTTATATAGCATTTGCCCAGTACAGCCCAGCAGGAGACTATATTCATATTTATATATCTTTACCTGCCTCAGCACGTATTAAATACGTACAGATTACTATCATTAGCCCAGCATGTAATATATATGATACTTTACCCCTAGTAGCCTCAGCATGTGAGATACACAGATAGTATTACCAGTTGAGACCGTTGTATTGTTTGGGGTTGGATTACCTAGCATCCATGACCGCCCAGGGTTAATAGCTGTATCGACTCGTCCGCCAGAGGACGAGGATACGTCACTCTACGGAGTGGCATGCCGTCCCGCCAGGGGACGAAGATGGGATGCCAGTTTTTCCCCATATTTGTGCCTTGATCGGCCTTACACACCCCAGTCGAGCGGATACGCCCGGGTGCAGATTCAGGAGTCCTCCGGACTCAGATGCAGTTATAGTCAGGGGCTCAGCGAGCCCAAGTGCATACCCAGGGGACCGGCAGGATGCTTACAGCTAGTATAGGAGATGGGTTGACCGGGGTAGGGGTATAGATTCTGTGTTGATTGTACCTCCCGGCTTATGGGGGCCGGGTAAGGTTGTGTATGCCATGTTATGTTATGTATGTTATGCTATATTACAGTAGATACGAGCAGATTAGTAGTAGAATGATACGTCTCCAGGTATGATTCCTATTCCCTTCAGCATGATTAAGAACAGGTACGATCTACATCATCAGACAGTTAATCTAGTTCTTCTTATTCCAGTTTCGTCAGTTATGTTATTGATTTCAGATATCTCTTTCACTTGTTGCTTTACATACTCAGTACCAGCGGTACTGACGCCCAGTGGGGCGCTGCATTACTTGCCTGCAGGTAACCATAGACGAGCAGGCGATACCACGTGATCCCCATCAGCGGTTGAGTATTCAGCTCCTGTCATCCGGAGACTGAATTTCTAGAGGTGTAGTCCAGTTCTTTTTGTTGTACAGTATGGGTAGGTCGGGGCCCTGTCCCGATCATTTCTATTATCTTTCCTAGAGGCTTGCAGTGTGTTTATATTCCCTGTGGTCAGATGAGCCGGCCGTGAGAGGCCGTGCAGTTGTATAGTTGTTAGCATTCCTTCTTTCTATTGTGATGGCCCAGTGGGGCCATAGTTATCAGTAGTGGTGACCTTGCCGGTCACGTAGCTTTTTAATACGTTATGATTGAATTGCAGGTAACTAGACAGCATGGTGGCCTTGTTGGCCCGCATAGGTTTCCCTGAATTACTATGTTTCTGGTCAGCTGTTAGTACAGGTACAGAAGGCTATAGGCCAATGGGCCGGGGGCTGTATTTACAGCCGTTATATAGCCCTTTGTTTCCAGAAATGTGAGTTAGAGCCAGCCAGGCGCCAGATGCGCCCAGGCTTAGCAGTCCAGCAGGTTAGGTCCTAGTAGGGCACCAGGTGCCAGTCATACCTCCCAGGGCGGGATGTGACAAAATGCCTCAGCCTTGATCTATCGAAAATTATAGATACCATCTTTTAGCTATAACATCCTAGATGGGGGAAAGAATCTCTCCAAAAAGGCCTGTTAAGCTCCTTCCAGTTGGTTATGGAGTCGTTGGGCAACTCCGATAACCACAAAGTAGCTTCCCCTGATAGAGAAAAAGGGAAGAGTCTGAGTTGTATTGCATCCTGGCTTACTCCGGGCAACCTGTACGCCTTGCATATTCCTACGAAGTTCATTAGGTGTAGATTGGCGTCATCTACTGCGTGACCACTAAACACCTCTTTCATATTTAGCAATTGAATCATGGTGCTTGTAATGCCGAATTTGGCCCCAACGGGCAGTGGTGGTGGCACAATTGCTCCAGTTGACCCAACTTCATCAATATCTGGGTCCTCATCATCGAAGAACTGAGGGGCAAATCTATGAGCTCTGTTGCCCCTCCCTTGTCGACCAGCATTTACCACTTCATCTCTTTCATCTTCCGCATGTTGTAGTGCAGCTTGCCGAGCTAGCTCGGCTTGCCCAGCTTCTTCAGCTATGTGGGCCTCTCTTTGCTCATAGTTCTCCATGTTACGCAGTGCTCTTTCGATTTCTGGATTTAATGGAACAAGGGGATCTCCTCTACTCCGAGTGCTTGCCATTCACCGGAGAACAGCCTGTGGATATCAAAAACACAAAAATAAACGTAATTAAAGAAATAGCTACCAAAAAGTTAATTACAAGCTAATATCCTAGTTTCAGCCGTATTCCCCGACAACGGTGCCACTTTTTGATAACGCTCAAACCAAACCTCTTATAGAAGTGAGAAGCGGACATTGTTAATAAAGAACTCAACTAGAGGTTGGGGTCAAACCCACAGGGAATAGGAAGACTGGATCATAGCTGGTAACTAAACTTATAAGGTAGTTACTTCAAAATAGGGGGATTCTAAAGAAAATAAATAATAAAAGCAAATATCAAAATTCTGATGTTAAGTCAATATCAAAGGATAAATAGGGTTTGTGTTCCGCATGGGTTCATAACTGCTTTGGGTATATACTCGTAATTATCACCAATATTTACTTATAGAATTGATAACTTAGGTTCATTCAAACGACCGACAAGTCCCTATTGAATGACTATACTCAATCATTCGACCAAGTCTCATGAGCGGTTTCAAACTATCCGTTATCACTAAGTTCCAGATTTAACTATCCTGCGATCAAAACTCAAGTTAATACAATGATCATCAAGATTAAGACTCCGTTGTAATTCTCTTTTCCTAATCTCTATCTTTTCGACCAAAGCAAGTAAAGAATTTGGGCACTTTATAACGTTGCACACCGTTAAGAATCATTAAAGATGAAGAGAATACAATATAAGTGGTTGTATTAGTTTTAAGATCACTTTGTGTAACCTTAGCTTGTTAATCCACCATGGTTCCCACAACTCTAGCTATAGAGATTTTAGCCTCTCATAGTTGCAAGATTGTGATTTGCATTCATGATTGAGAATAAAAATCAATGCTTACAATAATGATTGATAAAAACACTTCCTTTAATTACTCCACAAAATCTTGAAAAACAAGTAGCAAGAACAAGATGAATTCAAGAAAAGGTTGATCACAAGTTGAATCATCTCAATCCTCTCTTTCCTTACTTGTGTCGCTTGTCTATCGTTATATGATTGTCTACAGAAAAATAAAACCTAAAACATATTTATACAAACACAAGAATCTTTTGTCTAGACTAACTAGATGAATTATCTGGTGTCGCTGTCGTCACTAGCCAAGGTACGATCCATAGCAGCTTCCTATGACTCGTAGCTGCCTGTCGTGCCTTGCATTGTTGAATGATTTTTGGCTAAGTGTTGGATCCAGGTACGATTCGTACATTCTTCATACAACCGGTACTGATCTCTCGTAGTTTAATTCTGAAACTTTAGAATTCTTCTGAAGTTCAATACGACCGGCATGGTACGACTCGTACCTTCTTCCCACGGGTCGTACATTCCTTTCGTAGCAGGAGTCAGCACTTGATGCAACTTTTCAGAATTTTGTCATGATTCATTCATCACGATTCGTACCAACTTGGCACGATCCGTACTGAGACTCGTACATTGCCTCTTTGCACCTTAATCCTTCTGCAACTTTTCATGGCCCACAATATGACTCGTAGGTCCTTCTTACAGCTCATACTGTGGTCTTCACATTAAGCCTATTTTGCATCTTTCAGGCTTTCTTTTGCCATTTTTAGGTCCAACATCAATTCATCCTGCATTCAAAGGAAAAGTGTCTTATATCCACATAAACATACCTAAGTTTATGCTATTTTCTTAGTTTTGAGCGTTGAAAGTGTTGTAAATGCACAGCACATTAGATATCATGGGTTCATAAGCTTGAAATTTATAAGATCATACATAATTGAGTAAAATCACCGTAAACTTGAGAATATAGATTCATGAGAGATCTTAGTAGAAAACATGCATTCATAATCATAAAACATAGATTGAATCATATGAGACTTGAATTCATATTGAGTCTAACCTTAGAATTTCATAAAATCATGCTTGGAGATTTGAATTCATGAATTAGAGATGAAATTGGTCATGAGGATGGAAGAATTTCCCTATTTATGACCCTACATACCTGGGTTAGATGATTCCTTAACTTGTCTTGAAGACCCAGGAGAAATTGAGATGGTGGAGATGATGAACTCTAGCTTGCCTTGAGAGGGGAAATCCAATGTACGGTGTTTTTGAAGAGAGTGAGGGTTTAGGCTTAGTTTAACCCTTAAATCAGATCTTTAGGAATCCTAAAACAACGTCACTTAGGAGTTAAAAGCATAGAATTTTACCAAAATACCCTCGAACTGCCGAAATAAATTTTGAAACTGGCAGAATCAATGACTCATACAATGGACCGTGGTGTCAACCAACGGACCATTGGTCCATCCGTTGGTTCCTGCCCTGCCTCTGATTCACCCTCTGAACCTACTCCAATGATTAGAAAAAATATCTGTTACAATCAAACAACAGGTCATGCAATTCTCTCATCGATTCTGGGTATTTTTAATATTTTTTAGAAGTTTGTTACCATGGACAAACCGACGACTCGTTGGTTCTTTGTACGGCTCGTTCTGAGGGCCATTAAACGGCCTGGTGTCATTTTTCTGTTGTTTTCGGTTGCGAGTCTCGAATATGATCTTAGAGACTTTCCGGGGCGTTATATCACCAATATTGCAATAAATTTTTTAAAAAAATACATTATACAAATTAATGAAAATTACAATTGCTTGCCCTATGAAAATTTTAGGAAAATTATATCTGTATCTTCGAACATCTTTCATTTTCTCATGCAAAGTTTAGATAGGGTGTTGGGTAATGAAAATACAGTTGAAATAGAAATATATGAAGAATGGAATGATTAATAAATAAATAGCATTACTCATGAGAGTTTAAATGTACTATAAAGATTATAATAAAGATAGGTAGCTCAAGAAACTCTAAGTCATTATGTGTATAAAAATTTAGTATTATTTGAAACTCATAATGAATGATTTTCAATTAAAAATTTTATTAAATTTTACGTTAATATTATTATGAAATAATAAAATTATGGTGGATGTCCATAATTTTTAAGAAGTTACTTCCACTATTTTTTTTCATGATGTATAATTAATTCTCACTACTTCTCACCATTATGGACTTAATTGTCGCACCTTATAGCCTTCCCTATAATCTTCATGGTTGATGTCATATTATGAAAACTTTTTGTATGCCTCTTGAACACTATAGATAGATGCATAGCAACTCATATTGTATACGTTTGAATACTTGAAACACTTGAAAGCTCTTGCTTTCTACATTTTTTGTCTCTCTTTATTATTCTTGCTTTCATCTTTTGATATATCGTGCTAACTTTTAGGTCGTAACACTCTTTTTTTCTTATCCTAGACTTTGTCCCACTGTTTTCTAGCAATATTTTTAAAGAGGCAATGAAGAATTCAAAGATATATGTTTTTTTTTTCTACACTAAAATTTATATAAGTGAAAGTGTAGGAGGAGGAAAAGAAAAGGCCAAAAATGTCAAGGTCATGTCTTTAGATGCTTTGTACCAGGTTGGGGGGGAACACCATGTGACTCCATTCAGCTTCTGTTTTCACCTTCCCCACCTAAATAGTTTCTATTTATGGAACTTGTAAAAACAATATATTAAACCAAAAGGGCTAAACTTGCCATTCACTAAAACCCTATAGCTCTATTCAATTTTTTGCGACTCTATTATTTTTGGGATAAAAATTATTTTATTTTTTCTTAATTTTTTATTTTATTTAATAATCCATATTTAATAAAAAAAATTATAAATATAACTTTAAATTACATTTATAATGCAGAAAACTCTCAAAATTTTATTTTCACTTTCTCAAAATTTTATTTAAATTATATTTAATATTTAAATCATAGTTCATATATTTTAGAGAAAATACATTCAAACAACCTAATATTATCTGTAAAAACTATAATCAAACACAACTCCAAATTTAAAATTTTCAAATAAAGTAATTTTTTTTTTTATAATAGTATGTAATAGCTCATATATGAGATCTAATATTTGACATGATGTGATTATATATTTTGAGATATTACTTTTCTAAACAAATTTAATTGTATGTTTCAGATAAAATAGTCAAATTGAATAATTTTACTATTTTTTAGAGACTATAAAAAGAGGGGGAGGGGAGAGGGGGAGGGAGGGCGGGGGGAGAAAGGAGTATACATCATATTTAGAAAAGTTACATTCAAATTCTAAATAAATTGAACAATATTTAATTTTCAGATCAAACACTTGCTTATTATTTCGTTTCAATAGAATGATTTTAAAATTTTTAATATTAAATTTCTAATTATATATTTGATGACATGCTTTTATACAAAATCTAATAGCATGTTCTAATCATAAATTTTAAAAGATTTTTTTTTCCTTACATTTGGTATTTAATCACATGTTGTATCATAAAAGAAAAGGCGAATATTCTAATAATAATAATAATAATAAGAGATTGTTAATTTGTGGACAAAATTAAATTATGATTATAATTTTTTAAAATAATTTATTCCGTTTTAAATAAAATAAAATAATTAGTGTATCAAAATTTAAAATATAAATTTATTCTAAAATCAATTATACATTCAATCAAATAAAATATAAATTTAATTATCCAACTTAATTCTGAGCCAATATTTTATAAATCAAAGAAGCCCCTCAGTAAGTAAGGACAGATATGCAATTTCGGTAAAATTGGAGGGCCATTATGAAAGTAGGCATGCATAAAAAGGGAAGGCCGGAATTCAAACCAAATCAATCGGCCTTGTTCCTTTTTACAAGTCCTTTTCTTCTTCTTATTTAGCGTTGGAAAAAAATGAAGAGCTCAAGAATAGCTCTACTGCTGGTGGTGCTACTCTGCGCCGTTTCCAACATTTCCTTAGCCGTAATTGATGGTAAGCTCTACAAACACTTGCTTAATTCCATATTCATGATTTTAATGTCTACTTAATGCTGCTAATGATAGGTTTGTTTACGCTACTTTAAATAATCTCTTTACATATGTGCTTGCTCTCTGTTTTTAATGAAATTTGTTACTCCATTATAATTAAGAAATGACATTAATCAACTTCTAATTGGAAATTAAAACATTCCTATCGTAAAATATTATTTAACTTCGTTTTGTTGATAAAAAAGACCACTGTATTTTACATTGGAAGTTTGAAAATAGTTGCAAAGTTTTTCAGAAAGTATTGAGATTTCAGTTGAACAAAACTAAATGGGTAACAATAATTACTCCTTACTAGAACTAGAACCAACACCTATAGTACTTGAAAGACAGAAAAACAGACAATTTAAAGGTGGTATATTTATTTATAAAATAAATAAAGGAAAAGGAGAGGACTGATGGGTAGGTTTCAAGATCAGCTATGAGTATCAGAGTGACCCATTTATTTAATTTCATTTATATCATAAATGTCTTCTTTGATGTAAAATGACCAACCAAGACAAACAACTCGACTAGTCACGGAGGTGATTTTTGTCATTTACAATGTAGCAATTAGTCAGTAAGGAGTCGGGACCTCCGATGCACTAAAGTTTTTCCCTTTTCTTTCCGCACTTAAATTTAAATTATTACTCCCTCCGTTTTAACTACGTATATTAAAAAATTTAAATTTTTTAATATTTAAATTATTTTAAATTATAAAAAGAATAATTATTGTAAGTTTTAAAAAAGTATTATTATTTAAAAAATTATTATTATTAAAAAGTGACTATTTCACATATATTTTAATTAAATTAATTTAAAAAAATAATAACATTTTCTCAAGATTAATTTATAAAACTTCTCACTGCTTTAATTAGAATCAGTTTCTTACCGTATATTTCTTTAAGCGAATTAGTTTGGTCAAAAATGATTAAAAAATATATTTTATAATATACATTTTACATTAATTTGGAATGAAAATCTTTTCTTACTTTTAGTAATGTATATGTTAATTAACATAATTATGATCTTTATTTTTTTTAAAATGTGTGTAAATATTATCCAATTAAAAGATAAGGAAGGGAGTACATCCAAAAGATGATATTATTTTATTAAGGAACGGATTGAATTATTTAGTGGGTATTTTTTATGGCAGAATCCATTTGAGTTTTTGAAAGTCGTGCTATAACCTCATGAGTTATCCAAGAAGAATAAATTTGTACATGTGCATGTCATCTCAACTGAAAGTGAAACCTACTAGTAGAGAGGTGCACGAGATGCTGCTTACTAACTTTTTTCAACTTTCGGGTGACTCTTGTTTTGGATTTTGTGAGAAAATGACGCTACAGCACCCCATCAAATTAGGGATTCTAGAGGATTTTTCTCTTTTGTGACGGAGTACAGGGAAAAGACATGGGACTTTTTGGGGAAAGGTTAGGTTTCACAGCTGTTAGCTGGTGTCTAGTGGCTAGTGGTAATATGGACTATCTAAATTAATTCCAATTCATGAAGTGATTTAATAGTGCAAAATTCTTACATTATTGCTTAAAGGTTTTAACTCATCAATTTATAACCCCTTAAAGCCCCAATAATAAATACTCTACGTACGGTGTAAGGTGGCCGCCGTCCCTAGGTTTGAAAGTTAAAAAATTTTGTACTCTTGTACTAACGATACGTTGTTTAAATAAAAATTCTGTAATAAAAATTAAAAAGATAATTTTTTATTTATTCATTATATATAAAAAAATATTTTTTATAGTTATTATTTTTTTAATATTAAATTATTTATTTTATAATATTTAAAATCAAATATTAATTATAATAAATTATAAATATTAATCGGACAAATAAATAAAAGTGAATGGATGGATAATATTTGAGATGGAAAGGAGTTGCATAACAAGGCATGGGAATTTGGGATATTTCGAACAATTGAATATTTACGGAGAAAGGTTGTGCAATAATAGGGACAAGTTTCATCACATTCTTATTATTGTTGCCCCTACTTTGGGATTTGGATTTCACGGGATACCTATTCCTCTGTCAGATATGCTTCGAAATATAATACTCCGATTACTCAATAATGGAGTATATTCTGGATATGGATAACTATCTTCATGACATTCTAACTAATCATTTTAAGGGCATTTTGTTATCCTGACTATCTCTGTCTTTTCATTTCCTAGTCAAATAATTTTAATTTAGTAAGGGATAAATCCTTTCTCTAAAAATTAGTATATTTAAGTTGAGAGGAAAATTGTTTGAACATGAAAAGCAAACTTATTCACATGGAATTAAGTTATATGTACTAATAATGCTATAAAATTATGAATTGATAGTGGATTAATTATTAATATATTTATATTTAGATCTGATTATGTAAATATGTTACACAAATTCTGTATAAACTTAGAACATGATGAATTTGAAATTCTCCAAACAATTCACAGGATTGTTAAAGAACGGAAACTTCGAAATGCCTCCGTCGAAAGCGGACCTAAATGGTACGGTGGTTCTAAAGCACAACGCGATACCGGAATGGTCAATCTCCGGGTTCGTGGAGTACATAAAGGCGGGCCAAAAACAAGGCGACATGCTGCTGGTTGTGCCGGAGGGGTACGCAGCGGTTCGTCTAGGGAACGAAGCATCGATCAAGCAAGTACTGAACGTTACAAAGGGAATGTACTATTCGCTAACGTTCAGTGCTGCTAGAACTTGTGCTCAAGAGGAACGTATCAACGTGTCGGTGACGCCAGATTTCGGAGTGCTGCCAATACAGACATTGTATAGTAGCAGTGGTTGGGACTCTTATGCTTGGGCATTTCAAGCTGAACTTAGCAGAGTTGAGATCTTGCTTCACAATCCAGGTGTTGAGGAAGATCCTGCCTGTGGTCCTCTCATCGATTCCATTGCCATTCGCACTTTATATCCTCCTAGGGCCACTAATCGTAAGTCTTTTCTTTCACGTTACATTGAGTCGGAATGCACTGAGATATAGAAACACCGACAATAATGGATATATAAAAATGAATCTGGAATAGACATGAGTTTAAATGATTTAGTATATGATTCTATTATTAGGTGAATATGTATACATTGACTTGTACTAGTATCTAGCTTTTGATGACACCTATATTTATATATAGAAGAAGTCTCACACACTCACACATGCCCAAAATAAAAGGTGACCTTGCATGATTATGATGTTGTCTGTTGGACCACTCTTTCTCATCTACTATCCAATCTACTGCTTTTCTGGAGGTAGGGTTACACTTTTCTGTCACTATTAACTTTTAATATGTGAATTAATGTTTCCCACTAACATTTTTATTCATTTGAGAGTACTAAACCAGTAACGAAATTTCGTCTGAATTCTGAAGAGAATAACTTGTAATTATTAGTCGCTTCTTCATGAATTTTTTTAACTCTGCTATAAAGTCATTAGCGGTTGGATGGCTGAGATATTTCTCTTTCTTTTTTTTTTTTTGGGGGGGGGGGGGGGGGTGGTGGAAAAGATTAGGTTACACTACTCTAAAATTATGTACTGGAATTTTAATTAATGGGAGAAATCCTTTGAGAAGTACATGTACTGCTGGCACCCGTTGCTAAAAGGGGACCCAAATTTTAATCCTTTGAGAAGTACATTTATGGATGCACTTCCCATTAATTCATTTCGATGTACTAATAATTTAGGGGTATTAAATTGCAAAGAGCTGTAATGTGATTATATTCTCATACGCTCATACCTAATTCTATCATTTCTGACATACATATTCAAGTATATTGTAGGTTATGATTAATTATTTATACATATTAAGTAAAAAAAATTATAACGGAAATACAAAATTTGAGACAATGTAGTTCCAAATTTGCTATTTTAACGGAGATAAGAGTCTGTGTTATGCATGTGATAGTTTGGTCCGTCGGTTGAGTTTTTAATTTACAAGGTTCTCAATTTACCATGATCCATTTTGACTGAAAATCAGTATATATGTAACTATGCAGAGAATTTGTTGAAAAATGGAGATTTTGAAGAGGGTCCATACATATTCCCAAACACAAGCTGGGGAGTGCTTGTACCACCAAACATTGAAGATGACCACTCCCCATTGCCAGCATGGATGGTTGAGTCCCTAAAGGCAGTGAAATACTTAGACTCTGACCATTTCTCAGTGCCACAGGGCAAGAGAGCCATTGAGCTTGTTGCTGGCAAAGAAAGTGCCATTGCCCAAGTTGCAAGAACCACTATTGGCAAAATCTATCAACTTAGTTTCAAAGTGGGAGATGCAAGCAACTCTTGTGAAGGTTCCATGATTGTTGAGGCCTTTGCTGGAAGGAACACACTTAAGGTACCTTATGAGTCCAGGGGGAAAGGTGGATATAAGCGCGCTATTCTCAGTTTCAAGGCCACTGCTGCCCGCACTCGCATCATGTTTCTCAGCACCTACTACCATACGAGGAGCGATGATTTCGTTTCCCTCTGTGGCCCTGTCATTGATGATGTGAAGCTCTTGAGTGTTAGGAACCATCGTCGATTCCTCTGAGCCGCGTGTATTTTGATAACATACGGTGAATTTTATGACTAAAATTTGGTTGTAATGAAGCAAAGAAGAAGGTGGGATTTCTATTTTATCTTACTTTTGGCTTGTTTACTATACTAGTAGTATTATCATATGTGTACTATACTAATGTCTAATGAAAGGCAAACAAGTATATATATATATATATATATATATATATATATTTTGATTGGTGTTGAGTGGTTTATGTATTACATTTTGGGTTTTGACTTTGGGAGTACTCAAAGTAGTTTGAGCAAATGATTATTGTAACACTAGTAATTTGAGCAACCAATGTCTTTTTAGCCAATAAAAAAGTGTGGCTTTGATGAAGATTGAGTGGTATGTCACTGGTTATATATGTTAATTTACGTTTGTATAGATATAAGGCATCACTAAACTTTCCCCATCTCTTGCCCACTTAAAAACAAAGCATCCAAATAAGTTTTACAAATCAGCAATTTGGTATTGAGTCTTCAGGCTTTGGACTACGGGATTGTGAATTGGACTCCATAACGACAAAATGGAGGGTAATTTGCATTGTATGGTCAATTTTATTTTTTTTTATGGGAAAATTGCACTAACGTAGTGCCATCTTCATTTTTCTTATTTTGTTAAATTGTTCACAATTATTTTTAGATTTTCATATGTTTTGTCGGGCAATTATAATCTAATACTCTTTAATGTACCCATCTTGTTAAATTGTTCATAAATTTTATCGAATGAAAATTTTATATGTGTTATTTATTTGTTCGTGAGTTTTGCTAGATGGACACGATTTAATATTATTTTTATTCTATCTATATTAAATTATGAGAATTTTTTCCCCAAAAACAACAAAAGACTTAACTACCCGTTTTACAGAGGATCTCAAATAATTTGCCAGCATAACAATATTTTTTAAACTATAACAACTCAACAAATAAAGTATCCTTTGATTTTTAGGCTCCAATTTTAGTAATCTTATTTTTTCTCTTCCTCCTCCCCTAGCTCGTTCTTCCCCATTTCTCTCTTCTCTGTTTCTTCACCTTTTAAGCTTCAAACAGTAGACAAATTGAGTTTTTAATCACGAATTAATCCAATCAACAACAAAATAATTTTAATTCCTTGTGTTTCTACATCGGCAAGTTGCATATGAAAAAGGTTTCAAGTTTCTTCACTTTAGATCCTTCAATCAATAACTTCAAGGAAATTATATATGTGAATCGATTTTGAGTTAGGATTTAAAATATCAAATTAGGTTACAAGCTCAATGAAACAACTCAAAATTTTGAAATTGTCTTCTTCTTCTTAATGATGGTCTGATTTTTGCATTGTTATGGTGGAATGAATGGGGATTATGGTGGTATCTAATGGTGGTTATGGTGATGTTTTGAAAGAGAAAATAAATGTATGTTTAGTGTTGTGTGTATGTCTTATGTAGCACTGTAGATATAGAGTTTGTTTGGTTGGGAAATAAGTTATCCCCGGATAACTAATTTTGGGTTTAGTTATCCTCAAATTATTATCCCGCCTTCAATGAATAATAAAGAATAAATGTGGGTTTATTCCATATTTGGTTGAAATAAAATTTTGGGATAACTTATCCCTGAATTAGTTATCCGGAGATTTCTTATCCCATATTAAGGGTGGGAAAAAATAATATTATAATTTCGGAATAAGTTATTCCAAGATTCTATCTCAACCAAACATGAGATAAACTCATATATATTCCTTATTATTCATTGAATGTGAGATAATAATCCTAGGATAACTAAATCCGGAATTAGTTATCCCGGGATAACTTGTTCCCCAACCAAATGATTTCATAGTGATATACACACGACATACAAGTACACATAAGTACATACAATAATATACAAGTATGTACGAAACGTATATGACATGTACATATCTTGTATGTTTTGTGTATGTCTATATATATATATTTGTGTATGTCACATGTATATATTGACATACAATAACATACAATATAATACAAATGTTCATGAAGATAAGAAGTTGTGGAACCTATGGAGAGAACTCCAACGATGAAGAAAATTTCAGTGAAAAAAAATAGCAACAAACGAATCTAGTAATCTGATTTTCCAGTCAAACTCCAGCAATTTTTTGGTAGAAAACCATCAAACCGGGGTGGTACCTCAATAAACGTGACTGGAGAAATGACATAAGGTGGTAGAGGAGCGAGGGCAGTGGGCAAAAAAAACGATGGCTAGTGTTTGTGGGAAGAGAAGATAGGCCAAAAGAGAATATTGGAAGAAAGAGAAAAAGGAAATCTCAAAACTTTCTAATTTTGTGGGATTTTGTAATGACCCTCAAGGTCGTTTTGCAATTATTTGCCTTCCCCCCTCCCCCCCCCCCCCTCTTATTTGACCCTCTCTTTAGTTTCGATTGGTTGTTTATGACTTGCAGGGATGGATGAAACAACTCCTGAGGTGATCATATGTTTTCCGAGAGAGTTTTTGTTTTGGAACTTAAGAAGTTTGACCGAAGTAAATATTTGGGGTTAATGAGCTCAAGGTTAATTTTAAGTTCTGACAATTCCATGAAGAGTAATTTGTGACTTAGTTGGATGGTTGATAAAAGTCCTGAGGCACTCGAAAGTGATTTGAACCCTTAGATGGAATTCTAGTTTATCTTAAGTTTGGAGTTGACCACGATAAACATTTGGTCAAAATGACCACGAAATGATAATTTGATCATTCCAACAGATTCAAAATGTGTAATAGTCAATTTGCACTATTGATTTATGTTTGAAAGGTCTCGAATGTGTTTCGAGTGTTGAAACCAAATTTTGAACATAGCAGGAATTTTTGGTATATGGTGTGAGCATAATCGCACTCCAGGGGAATTTGGCCAGCGTCATTGCATAGAAGGATAGACCACGCTTGGGCGAAGTCGACACGGGCAACGCACGATCTCACAAAGGGAGAAGGGCCGCAAAAATAGCACTATCACACAGTATGAGCGCGATCTCGCAGGCTTGGGTCCTTCGCATCTCGCGCTATTGCGCTAATTTGTTGCGATCACGCCACCAAGCCACAATAGTTAAACAGTGAATTCTCTGTAAGCTCTCACTTTGTTCCATTATATTTTGGAGTTCTAGAGTTCAAATTGAGGCGACTTTTGGTGCAATTTCTTCGTCTTTGAGAGGGGATAATCTTCTAGCTCAATGGTAGTATTTTCCCGCCTTTTTATTTTGGATTTCAAGCTTTGATTTGTGATTGGAAAGGGGAGAACTGAGAATTATTTCCCTAAGCTTAGAAATTTAATTTTTGATGAATTGAGGGTCATATAAGGCTCGAAATTAGCGCATAAGCTTTTTACTCGTCGGTAAGTCGATTGTGGAAGAAAATTTTAGATCCGCCCTGGGGGATCGAGGTTGAATTTTTGAACTTGATTATAATCCAAATTTTAACATTAAAATATTGATGAACGGCAAATTTACGCATTTATTAATAATATTTTGTCCATCTTTGGCTATGTTTCGAGAATAAATTATGTGTGTTTTCTTGTATTTTATGATATATTTATGAAAAAGAGCTAACGCACATGATTAGATGCTTTCAGGTATAAAAGCGATGAATTTGGACTTAATTAAGGCTTAAAAGTGCAAGAATGGCAACACGGGGTTGACAAGATGAGTTGATAGAAGTTGGCAACGCGCAGGCACACTTGTACCATGGCCTGCACAATGCACAGGCCTGATCAGAGCACGGAGAGGCGTGACGCACCAGGCTTGATGGCACAGGGAGGGACGTGGTGCGCGGGCATTGTCCGGGCGTGGCAGATTTCAATCCCAATTCTACTAGGAACAAAAGCTGCAAAACCCAATTCAAATCTAAGAAAGAACAATGAAGGGTAATATACTATTATAAATACCCTCTCATAACATGTTTTAGGGATGAATTTTCGTCCAACACATAGGGATATTAGATTCAAGTGTTGCATAATCCATACTTTACGAATTTGTATAATACCTTTGTTGAATATTTGTTGGAGAATCATCAAGTTCTTGAGACTCAATATATCTTTGGAGATTTTGTTGAATAAGTTATATTAAAGTAAGTATTTCATTATAATTTTCTTCTACACCTTTTGTTTTTATTCTCATAAATATGAGCGGCTAAATCTCTTATACTAGGATTGTGGGAACCTTGATGGATTAACGAAAGTAGCCATAATAAAATAGTGATTCTTGAATGGTGAATTGGGTGGATTGTTATTTCTTCATCTTAATGCTTAATTTCCTGTCCAAGGAGGTTGAAGTTAAGAAAAGAGAATAACAATGGAAATTTGAGGTTATCAACCCTCATCTAAATAAATTTGAGCTCTAACCGAGGATAGTTAAGTCAAGACTTACTACGAGATAAATATATACACGCTTTGAGTCTGAGAGGAGATAAGTGAAATTCATCTACCAAGGTCGAGAGACGTTAGATGATATAAACATAAGTCTTACACAAAATTCACCAGGATAGATCACTAGTAAAAGCCTACTAAATTATGAAATCATGGGAAACATAGTCCTATTAATAATTTGATAAACAACTCAATAATTGTTAGCATTATTTTCTTCTTTTTATTTGCAAACCCCCCTTCCGAAATATTGATTGGAATTTGAATAGTCTTATTACTTCAAACAAGTTAGTTTATTCATCGTTAACATATTGTTTCTTTATTATTACCTGTAGGATCGACCCCAACCTAGTTGGATTACTATATTTGACAGCGACCCCACTTTATACTTCAATTACGAGGTATAATTTGGGCATGATCAAATATGAATATCGATGGACCCGTATTTACTTGTAGAATGTGATTTTGATAGATTGAGACTTTTTGAGGTAACTCGCAAGGGGAAGGCAGTATTGTGGGGGTTCATGGTGCATTTTTTTCAGTTTTCGAGGTAGACTATGACTTACTCTTTTTAGACTTAGCTTGAATGATGATTTATTGTATAAAGCATGATATGGTTTGGGCGAATTGTGAGGGTTGACTATTGAAAGTACGGATTATGGTTGTTGAATCTAAGGTGATTACTTAGATGCTAGGTGGTGTACGAATTGTAAACAGCTTCTGATTGAGTTGCTCTTTGTTTGATATTTTGTTGTACTTGAGAGATTATTTTACTAAGATGGACATAGATTCTAAAGAAAGTTGTGTAAAGTGATGAGATGTGGCCTAAGGAAACGTTTGTATAGTTAATCTATCATTATTGAGGCTTGTAATTTGTACGGATTGTGACCTAAGGGCATTGTTTGAGATTTTCTCTGTGACTCATACGATTGTTGTGTTGTTTTATATTCATAGTTATGTCATTGCATTTAAATCTGTCATTTATTTATGTGATCATGCATGCATGTGATATGATGTTTAGGTCTTTACCAATGATGTGGTGTCGAGATCTTTACCGACAATGTGATGTTGAGGTCTTTGCTCTTAGCATAGATTCGAGGTATTTATTGGCTAAGTTCGAGATCTTTGTTGGGTGATATATGGGTCTTGCAAGCCATTCATGGGTCCTACCTCATAGAGTATTATGTGGAGGGGATGTATACTAGTAGGATCATTGGTCACTGCATTGCATTGCATTACATAACATTGTATTGTGTTGCACACTTGTATATGTTGTGACTTGTATTGCTCTTTACCGATTGATAATGTTAAATTATTGAGATGCTTTCTGAGTGTAAGGGTTATACTATTCTCCATGCCATATAGTTACTATCTTAGCTTATCGGTCAATGATGCCTACTGTGTACCCATATTTTGTACCCACCTTACTCTTGCTACATCGTTTTAATGCAAATCCTAGCCTAGCATACTCGATTGATCTATCATCCCAGGCAACACCCTTCGGGAACCCCGGTGAGCTATTAGCATTTGGAGCTATGTTGGGCTCTCTCTTTATTTTATTTTCCTATCCTTACTATTTCAGGCAGTGATGCAATTTTGAGAAATTTGTATTAATGTGGTACTGTTGTATTAGTGACACTAGGTTTTGAGTATTTGTTGTACTTTCATATTTTCAGTATTTAATTTAAGACTTGAGTTTCAAGACTATGTACTTCGTTGTTTTATTTACTTCCATGATTTCTTGATTATAGTTTTGTTGACTGAAGGGTTGGCTTACCTAGCTATCGGTGAGTGAGGCTAGGTGCTATCACGATTTTAAATTTTGGTCATGACAGATTTATTGGAGGTTATATATATATATTTTTTTTTGTAAAGGAACTATTGCTATAATTTGAAAATGTAGTAGTATTAGCAAATGGTAAATATGAATTTATTTTAGTAATATCATTGTAAAAGTTTCTTAAATTATTCGCGAATTTCGGATAGACAAATCTTGCTTATGTTGTTCAACTATTCAAATTTACCAAAAGTATGAAAGTTGAAATTGATATACATAAAATTCAAACAACTGAGGAATAAGCATCTCTAAATGGGAAATATAGATACATGCATTATCCCAATAAGAAGATTCGATACTTGCACCTAAAATGAAATCAATGTTTAGGTAGAATATTTTATATGTCTTCCATGAAGACAAGTAAAAGAGATGATCCACGAAATTTCATTGTCTAATGACAACACTTCCCATGACTAGTATTTTCAATCCAATTATTCTTGTAAAGTAACCTTCATGGCTTTCTTTATGAAAATTCTTTAGGTTTAAAATCTAAGAGAGAGAAGAGAAGGAGGAAACACGAAGAAGATGGAGAAAGAAGAAAAAAGAGCGTAGAGATGAAAGCAGTTATTGTTTAGTATCAAGTAGGCTATCGGGCCAAATCACATGAATACCTTTAACTTATGAATTGTAAGGTTGTGATCTTAGTAAGTCAGATTTTCTTTTTTAACGAGTTGATTTTAAATTAGACTTATTTAAAAAATCTCTCAACCCTCAAACCTTTAACATATTTTAGTGGAACAACATTGGGTCAGTCCAATAATGGGGCCTGTTTATTTTATTTCATATATTTTATATTTTTGATTATGTTAGTATTTCAGAATTAGGTAATTTACAAAAATGAGAAAATGACTAGAAATGCCCTTCAAACTATTTAAAATAGATAAACTTTATCCTTCACTATGTTTTTGGTTTAAAATGTCCTCCTTGTTAGTCAACTAGCTAAAAGATGACTTCAAATAAACTCTTTGTCAAAACTAAAGGGCAAATGGATAATTTTACTTTTGAACTATTTGAAATGTGGTCTTCCCTTCCTTCTACATTTTTGTTTGGATTTTAGAGGAGAGGGTTTAGAATTTTTTTAATAATGCTTCGGTGCACTGTGTATTTGATCCGATACAATATATCGTGATCCATTGAAGTTATATTCTTTTGATTATATATTTGTCGTGCCCCATTTTTCTCGCGAAAAGTGTGTCAGGACCGTGACAACTCTTGAAGAATTGAAAAAGATGAAGAGTCGCCACCTAACGAATTAAAGTGTGTTAGGGCACCAACTAAACTAATTACACAGAAAAACTTTTTTAACTAGCTTACGCCACCAGAATTGGATAATTGTTCAAGTTAGCTCAAAAGGAAGGTGTTAGGTACCTTCAAGGTCCACAACTATGGGTCCCTTCTGGATTCATTACTATGTGGCGATTAACTAGTGAGCAAAAACGAGATTTGATTTTAACTTATTTTATTTAAATTTAAGCTAAACAATTAAATTTGAATTAAACTGTGTGATTAAAATAGCAGATTCTCAAACAAGCGAGAAGAAAGAAAATTGAGACAATAAGTACTAAAAGACAAATATATTATTATTATAACAATTTTTTACAACATATAAATAATTGATAAAAAGTAAGAAGAGTGAATACAAAATTAAGGATCACAATTAATAATTCATAAAATAAATTACATATCATGAAATGCAAAGAATAACGTGACCCAAATAAATAAAAATTCAAAGGATTGGACTGAGTCTCAAAGAGACGCCTACATATCCCCGAAGGAAATTAGGTCAGACGTAGTTCTGCTTTTAAAAGGGAGATATTTTAACCTAAGTGGATCACCTCGTGCAACTAAAATAATACTTTGCAAACGTTTAGGTTGCTCGTATTATTCAACGAGCACGGACTATCATATCCCAACCGCCCACCTAATTATTTGGTTGTTAATTCTAAAACGGTCTAACGAAGTGAGCACCTAGAAAGTATCTACTCGTTCCAATCCTAATGTCCAAGAGGCGATGGACTACTAATTTATATTTTGGGGTCTAAAACATACTTAGGGCTATTAAGGTGATAAACGTCAAACAAATAGTAAAAGCCCAAAGAAACACAACTAGCATGCAACAGTATTATATAAGCCTCTATATGAATTCCTATAGATAGGATAACTATTATGGTGGATCTAATGAGCATGAAATCTAATGCAATGACTGAACAAAGTTTGAAATAATTAACATAGGTGTATTATATCTGACAATTGAATCCATATTCATGATTTCCCCCCAAACTAACCAAATTAATATGTAGCAAATAAATCTTTATAGATAAAATTCTCTAATGGCAAGTAGTTAATTAAAGTATAAGCATGAGCCAGTAATGACAAATAATTCATAACTTATGATTGGCTTAATGGCGGCTGATTATCTATTCTCCCGCTTATAAAAACATTCTTCATATTATATAATTAGCTCCTATACTCATGATATCTATTATGAGATTGATATATCACAAATATATTCCTATAAACAAAATCTAATGACACAGATATAGGCGTGATTAATGTAATGAACCCTATAGTCATGATTTCTAATGCAATAGACAAATCACAAATTATGAATCATAGAGGCAGGTTTCATGATATGAATCATATATACACGAGAGAAGACAGGTTGCAGAATTTATTATTAGCTTCATATAGACATGACATCTAAATTATTAGGTTAAACATCAAATAGGTAACTACATTCTGTTGACATGATTCCTATCATGATTGGTTCAAACATATTAAACAGACAGTGAAATCCTAGTCATAATATCTAGCAGAATAGTCATGCTTGACATGATATCTAACAGGTGCAAATTTACTGATTTTGTAATAACTCGTGTAATTTTATGAAACAAAAGAAAATTATTCATGATCAGTTACTTACATGCAGATCCTTAAGATACTTAGCATGTTGTGACATAACAAAATAAATGTGTACACATATATCGAGTAGATTTCTATAGGCATCACTTTTAACCAAAACAGTTAAACTTTTGTTCATCCTATAGATAGGGTTGCTAAGACTTAGACATAGGACATATTTCAGATTAAATTGTTTAAATTCCTATAAGCATGATTTCTAATGAGACATATATTAATCCTATGGGCATGCTTTCTAGGCGAAATCAACAGTTAAAGAAACAATAAAGAAAACATACAATCCCCGCCCCATAAACCCTTTTCATTATCATTAGTATTTTTTTACAACTATTACAAATTGATGAAAATAAAATAACAAATAATACAACACGATACACATGAATAACTCCAAATTGAAATTCATAGCCCCTCTTGTCTCGGCGACTCTTCGCTCCAATTTAAGAACCTGTTAGATAAATAAATAAAGAAAAAGATGCACGTATAAGTATACACATCATGAATTCCCGAAATTAGAATATACTTAGAATTTTCAAGTACTTAGTTGAGCATGACTAAGTTCTTCGCTCCTTATTTTTTTGACTTCTCTTGCACTGCTCGGAATCCATGAGATTCTCGTGATCTTGATGTGTTGAGGTTTGGGTCTCAATTGTTGGAAAGGTCTTTTGAAGTTGCTGATATTTACTATTTGCGGAGATTATTATTAAATGGTTAGTTTATTTTAATGCCATGTTTAAATTCGCTAATTTGTATTCTCTGATATTTGATGTTCTTTTACTTCTTTGCATCGTAATATATGTCTGAAATTTATTCAACGTGGTCCTTCTTCTAAGTACTTGAAAATTCTAAGTATATTCTAATTCTAGAAATTCAAGATGTGTATACTTGTATGTGCATCTTTTGCTTTATTTACTTGTCTAACAGGTTCTTCTTAATTGAAGCGAAGAGTCACAGGGACAAAAGGGGCTATGAATTTAAATTTGGAGTTATTCTTGTATATTGTGTTTATTAATTTGTTATTTTATTTTCATCAATTTGTTATAGTTGTAAAAAACACTAATGATAATGAAAAGGGGTTTATGGAGGCGGGGATTGTATGTTTTGTTTACTATTTCTTTGACTGTTGATTTTGCCTAGAAAGCATGCCCATCGGATTAATATATGTGTCACTAGAAATCATGTTTATAGGAATTTAAATAATTTAATCTGAAATATGTCCTATGTCTAAGTCTTAGCAACCCTGTCTATAGGATTAACAAAGGTGTAACTATTTTGGTTAAAAGTGATACCTATAGAAATCTAATTGATATACGTGTGCACGTTTATTTTGTTTTGTCACAAAATTCTAAGTCTCTTAAGGATCTTCCTGTAAGTAATTGATCATGAATAATTTGCTTTTGTTTCATAAAATTACGCGAGTTATTACAAAATCAGTAAATGTTAGATATCATGTCAAGCATGATTATTCTGCTAGATATTATGACTAGGATTTCACTGTCCGTTTAATATGTTTGAACCAACCATGATAGCAATCATGTCAATAGAATGTAGTTACCTATTTGATGTTTAACCTAATAATTTAGATGTCATGTCTATATGAAGCTAATAATAAATTCTGCAACCTGTCTTCTCTCGTGTATATATGATTCATATCACGAAACCTGCCTCTACGATTCATAATTTGTGATATGTTTGTATGAATTATAAATCATGACTATAGGGTTCTTTACATTAATCACGACTATATTCGTGTCATTAGATTCTGTGTATAGAAATATATTTATGATATATCAATCTCATAATACATATCATGACTATAGGAGCTAATTAAATAATATGAAGCATGCTTTTATAAGAGGGAGAATAGGTAATCAGCCACCATTGAGCCAATCATAAGTCATGAATTATTTGTCATTACTGGCTCATGCTTATAGTTTAATTAACTACTTGCCATTAGAGAACTTTTTCTATAAGGATTTATTTGCTACATACTAATTTTGTTAGTTTGGATGCAAATCATGAATGTGGTTTCAACTGTCAGATATAATAGTTAGCTTAAATTTCAAACTTTGTTCAATCATTGCATTAGATTTCATGCTCATTAGATCCACCATAATAGTTATCCTATCTATAGGAATTCATATAGAGGCTTATATAATACTGTGGCATGCTAGTTGTGTTTTTTTGGCCTTTTACTATTTATTTAACATTAATCCCCTTAATAGCCCTAAGTATGTTTTAGACCCAAAAATCTAAATTAGTAGTCCATCGCCTCTTAGACATTAGGATTGGGATAGGTAGGCACTTGTTAGGATGTTAGTGCTCACTTTGTTAGAACGTTTTAGGATTAACAACCAATCAATTAGGTGGGTCGTTGGGATATGAGAGTCCATGCTCGTTGAATAATACAAGCAACCTAAATGGTTGCAAAGTATTATTTTAGTTGCACGGGGTGATCCCCTTAGGTTAAAATTATCCCCCTTTTAAAAGCAGAACTACGTCTGACCTGATTTCTTTCGGGGATTTGTAGGCGTCTCTTTGAGGCTCGGTCCAATCCTTCGAATTTTCATTTATTTGGGTTAAATTATTCTTTGCATTTCATGAATTTGTAATTTATTTTATGAATTATTAATTGTGGCCCTTAATTTTGTATTCACTCTTCTTACTTTTTATCAATTATTTATATGTTGTAAAAAGTTATTACAATAATAATATCTTTGTATTTTAGTACTTATGGTCTCAATTTTCTTTCTTCTCGCTTATCTGAGAATCTGCTATTGTAATCACATAATTTAATTCAAATTTATTTATTTAGCTTAAATTTAAGTAAAATAAGTTAAAATCAAATCTCTTTTTTTCCTCACTAGCTAATCCCCACATAGTAATGAATCCGGAATGGACCCATAGTTGTGGACCTCGAAAGGTGCTTAACATCTTCCTTTCGATGTTGAACTCTTACCCGACTATGGTGGCGCAGGCTAGTTAAACAGGTTTTTCTGTGTAATTAGTTTAGTCTAGTGCTCTAACGCACCTTAATTCGTTAGGTGGCGACTCTTCATCTTTTTCAATCCTTCAAGAGTTTTCACGTTTCCTGACTCACTTTTCACGAGAAAAATGGGGCGCGACAGCACAGAAACTCTACGGGCATTTTTTAGGTTCTAACCATAGTAGGTTTCAATTTTTATATGGGTATTTTGATTTCTTTCCTTTTTGGTAAATGATTTTATTTTCCTTACATGGTTACTGCCATAATTAATTTGTATTTGTCTGTTGGATATATCTCTTTTCCTTGCTTATTTGATTTATTTCCATGATTAATCCTTTTTTTTTTCCTTTATTCGGATTTTTAGTAATTTACCATGTTTAATCCCTTTTCCTTATCCCATTTATTTGCTTTTTATTTAATTGATTAGTTTTTTTTTGTATGTTTTTCCCCTTTATTATCTATTATCTCTTCAAACACGAAGTTACTAATGATTTTCTTTCTTTTTGTTTTTATTTGTTCATTTTTCATTTATTATGTAATTTGTAAATTTTAACTACTTGGCTAAGTGTTAATGTGTTCCATAAACTGTAATTTACACTCATATCTTCTTCCATTTGGAACCTCTTTTTTATCTTTTGGAACAGTTGTGTGGTGACACAGACGTTTTTTTCTAAAACATATGTGCCGAGAAATGTCTCATGGATCGGTCGATTAGCGGTGCGTCGACAGTCATGAGCCTTTCCACTCTCAAGTTGTCCGCTTAATGGAAGCATGTCTAAACCTACTCTCATTATTAGAGCTTCACCGTGTAATCCTTTAATAAAAAATGCACATTTTCTTATACCTAGGCTTTCTCGACATCCAAGGTGTGTCAAGGCCAATAGTGAAATATTTCCCTAAGTCCCGAGGGATTTCTAATCCCGCAAAGGACGTTTTCGTCAAAACTATCTGCATTTGAGAGAAAATATGGTTGAGTATTGTCATTTTGCTTATGGGTGGGTAGATTAGTCTAGCATTTTGTGATGTAGGTATCATGAGTCCACCTACATCATACCCCAGATTTAGCAAGGTTTGGTGTGTTTTTGCAACAATAAAATCCTGGTGGAACGATTTAGGCGAATATGATCAAGAAAAAGTAAGGAAGGTGTTGGGACACTTGCCTTCCCTTATGCAAATGACCCCTTGTAGAGAACTCACCGAAGTTGTCACAACATTTTGGGACGAAATGCGTTCTGTGTTTAGATTTGGTGAGGTCAAGATGACCCCACTCCTTGAGGAAAGTGGAGGTTATAAGAAGAATGTTAGTCTACGCTGGAGGAACAAAAAATGGCAAAGGGTTGAAGTTATCATACCTAAGAGTGTCACTCTAGAGGACATCAAGATAAGTTGGGACTACAAGGGAAGCATCTTATGGCCTATGTTGTAAATGGCAGAATTCCAGGTTCCTATTTGTATGACAGATTTAGTCAAAATGTGGCTCGAAAAACTTACGAAATTGAGATTTCAGATCCCGTTCATGGGTTAGCAAGAATATTAGGGTTCATGGTTTATTTCTTAGGATTGATGGTCTTCCCACGAGGAGCTGAGGAAGACATACACATTCGTCTTGTTTTGGTCGCCCACGTTTTACGTAATGGTGTTGATAAAGGTCCTTGCATGATTGTCCCTATGATTATAGCAAATATTTATCAGGCCTTGGTGAAGTGCAAAAAAACGGCCAAACATTTTGAAGGTTGAAATTTATTACTACAGATGTGGTTAATTGAACATCTGCAAAAGGTTAGGGGAAAACTAACATTGCCCGAACCCATTGAAACATATCACATTGCTGCGCATGAATTTAGAGTCACCATGAGGGTCAAGAAGATTAAAAAGTATAACTCAGTGGAGAAGTGGGGGCAGATGTTGAGCGCTTTGACAGAAGATTCGGTACAATGGATGTTTGATTGGTTTTCTAGTTCGGATTTTGTGATATATACCAAATATCATTGTTATATAGTCTTGATGGGACTCCATGGTCTTCAGCCTTTTGACCCAATGAGAGTGATGAGGCAAGCAGGAAGAAAACAAATCATACCTAGAGTTACTGATATGAGTGTTCATCAGGTAGATTATGAGGACGACAAGATTTCCAATGCCACCTACCTCGACAAGATCTGGATGAGGAAGATGATCCTTGACGGAAAAATCATTGAAGTAGACAGGTACGAAGCAGGCTACATGGTTGGCAACATTGAGTGGCTATATGCAGATTTACCAGGTGAAGCTATAAGAAGTCTCAAGCGACGCAAGCACGTGGCCAACAAAGAGGCACAAACACAAACCCTTTATCATCGCCTTAAGAGAAAGGTCCAAGATTCTGAGGCCTGCCATCGATAGCTACATGATGACAATGCTAAAGAAATTGATGAGATGGGCAAAGAATTGGAATACTAGAAAGACCGCGCTTTAGGCTTAGAAGAAAGGATACAAGAGTTGCGCGACGAGTTCAGCAAACATGGGGTAGAATGTATAAGTGGGGGAGCCTTGGGAGACAATCGAGTACTGTCTTATCTCCTGTCTAGTCGTCATCATTTCGATAAAGTACTAAAGGACCCGAAGAAAGCAAACACCAGCGATGAAGTGTTTAAGATTTAGTTTAATGTTATTTTCTTTAGTCATCTTCTTGTATTTGCAACAATTTCATCTTAATAAGAGTTTTATTTCCTTTAGGGTTTATTTTGGGAGAAAAATGACAATACTTAATTGCATTCTTCTCTATCAAATTCATTACTCCTACCTCTGGCACAAAAGAGGCTCCAAAATTAGGAAGCACGTCAACGTGTTTATTTATTTATTCAGTCTTTACTTTGAGTAGCATGATTTCTAACCTCTCACTAACTTTGACTTTGCTTGTTGTTTGTCTTATTTTTTCCCTTTCTCAAAGGTTGATCTATGCAATCTGGCCTACTACACAAGGTCCAAAGGGGCTCCTCCTCCTCCTCCTCCCGTTCCTAGCCGCAATAACAGAGGGAAGAACAAAATGGATGAACACAACAGCACCATAGAGGAGATCGGTAACAGTATATCTAGATATGAAAGAGAATTCTGAAGGGGCCTGTCCTCCAAGTTATAACGAAGTGATAATGAGACTCGAGCAGAAAATTTTTGAGCTTCAAAAAGAATTAGCTCAGGTTCATAGTTTAAACAACCTGAAGGCTTCATTCGGGGTTCAAGCTGACGCCTCCATTTCAAAAGTACCAGCAAGAATCCCTATGACTTCCCAACCCGCTACTCCACCTCAAGATACCCATCATACTCCACTTCAATATTATTAATACCTGTCATACATATCTCCAAACCTACAAGCTCCGATTACCTCTCACTACCCATCACCCGCCCAAGAACTACCTTCCCCGACAAACGTAAATGCAACGTATTCCTGCACCCATATCAACCTAATTTATGTGGAGATTGCACCTGTGACTCACCATCTGGAGGAACCAAGATGAAGCTCTTCATGAGAAGTTTGACAGGCTATGCTCTTATCTAGTATGTAGAGCAAAACCCGAAGAAGTGGGTTACCTGGGCAGAGATGGCTACAGCTTTTGTGGAGCAGTTTGGGTTCAACACAGAGAATGCACTTGATTTGCGTAATAACCAGAAATTGAAAAGAAAGCCCATAGAAACTTTCAGAGAATTTGCAACTCGTTGGAGGACTGAGGCCGCCAGAGTGCGACCTCCAATGGAGGGGGTACAGATGAAAGATATCTTCATGCGAACTCTAGATCCGCAAGTCTATGATAGATTAATGCTGGTTAGTGAGTAAAGCTAGATCATAAAATTAGACGAAAAGATTAAGGATGGTATCAAGGATGGTACCATTATTAACTCGAATGCAGTTCAAGCTGCTAACAAAGCTTTGCAATTCATAGGTATTTCAGAGAGCCGCAAGAAAAAGGAAGTCGGCACAGTTATGATGGCACAAGGGCGGAAGAGTTATGTTTACAGACCCCACACTCCACCCCCACATTACCAAACTGCACCCCACATTACCAAAGTCCACCCCCACAATATCAAGCTCCACCTCCACAATATCAAGCTCCCCTACCTCACAACCAAGATCCATCACCACAATACCAAACTCCCCATCATAATAACAAACTCCCTCTCCAACCCATTTCCAAACCCCCTTCACATTACCATGCTCCCTCTTACTCCATCTATAACACACAACCTTCTTATTCCATACCATCTCCCTCCAATCATTCATCAAGCCAGAGGCTTAGGGCCCACTTTGAAAGGAAGCCAACAAAGACCTATACCCAACTGGCAGACCAATTGCTCAACTGTATGAGCTTGAAGGAAGCTGGATACATTGAGCCTATTCCTTCCCTATCGGTCGATACCCAAGTCAAATGGTACGACCATAATAAAGTGTGCATGTACCATTTAGGCATGAGGGGGCATATCACAGAGCCATGCAGATCGTTGAAGGACAAAATGCAAAAGCTGATTGATACAAAAGACATTCATCTTAAGGACCCAGTGCCTAAAATGACGAATAATCCTCTGCCAAACCATAGGTGAACATGGTTTGTTATGATGAGGATGGGGATTTTTCGAATACCATTAGGGTCATCGAGCACAGAGTAGGTTCTTCTTCAAACCCGTCCTATAACAGTGTAAAGACGTCCTCCGTTTGAGGTTGAGGTAGCTATACCAAGACCTTCATTTACGATGGTAAGAGATGCTCCAATGTCTTAAAAGACGATACCATGGAGCTATGAGGAGAATACCCCACGAGGAACAAAAGTGCTAGAAGCAGATGCAGCACAAGGAGTGACTTGGTCGAGACGGATATATACTCATGATATTTTGGGTCAAGAAGGAGCCAAAAAAGGGAAGCAACCGGTGGTGGAGGTTGAAGATAATGGTGTTTAGAAGAAAATACAAGCAAAATAATACTCTGCGGTAGAGCGGTTGAGTAAGACTCCGACCCAGATTTCCATTTTGTCTTTATTACAAAGTTCTGATCAACACCAAAAGACTTTGATGAAAGTGTTGAATGAGGCCTATGTGCCTGCAAGTATATCTAGCAGCGAAGTGGCCCATATGGTGGGTTAAGTCTTTGAGGCACAAAAGATCTCATTTTCACGAAGATGAATTGCCTGCAGAAGGTGTGGCCCACAACAAGGCTCTACATATCATGGTGCAACACGCAGATAATTCATCATTAAAGTGTTGATTGACCCAGGCTCTGGCTTAAACATTTTCCTCCTTAACACTTTGACCCATTTGGAAGTAGATCTTGCCAGAATCAAGTTGTAGAAGATGAATGTCAAAACTTTTAATGGGTCACAAAGGGATACCATGGGGGAGATTGACCTAGATATATTGGTTGGCCCTGCCACGTTCACCATCACATTCCAAGTCATGGACATCCCAGCTTCATACAATCTATTATTGGGGAGACTATGGATACAGGCCGCATGAGCAGTTCCTTCAACTGTGAATCAATGTTTAAAGTTTGAATGGAATAACCAAGAGGTCGTGGTCCATGGGGACGAAAGTCGTCCTATTTATGCGGCTCCCGTTATTCCAACCATTAAGGGGAGAGGAGGTTTAGATGGAGAAAGCTTTCACACTCTAGAGCTGGTTGGTGTCGCTGAAGGAGGAAGATGGTGGAGTGACAAAGTTTTGAGCATGTTGCTATGGTTAGGTTTTGAACCAGGCAGAGGCCTTGGGGCCAAATTACAAGGAGTAGCTGAACCTCTGCATATGGAGACACAAACGACCACTTATGAGCTTGGATATCATCCCCCCAGAGGAGCAAAATGGAAGTTTCCTTTAGGAAAAAGGGACTTTTTATTGCCAAACCCACAGCCTTCACCACAACAAACTTTTGTTTCTGATGATTTTATGGATATCAAATGGGCCGAAGAAGATGCGGTGCTACTCAGTCTGAGGAACCTATTCTCTACAAAGCCGGGTGAGGGAAATTGTTATGCCATTATTAAAGAGGAGGATAGAGGGGCCCCACTACGGGAAGCTGGTGTTGAAAGGGGACTCACCACTGGACAGCCACCTCATCCAAGGCTCGCCTGGCATCTGGGTAGATTTAAAAGGTTTGGTTTTGTTGTGTTAAAATAAACTATTCATTTTTGAAATCGTTAAATTCTCCTGAATATTATGTCAAATTTTGAGCAAGTTTTTCAATTAATAAAATTATTTCCCTTTCATATATTGATTTTGTTTTACTTATATTTTCAGAACTTCTAATATTAAACGTGTTGAATCTGAGTCTATGGCTTGTAATGAAACTATACGGCATAATGTAGGCAATTCATTAGAAGTAGAAGAGGATGAGGTACCTGCTGAAATTGTTAGAGAAGTAGAGGAGTTTGAGGATAAGCCCCAAGCAAATCTGGAAGAAACAGAGGTGGTGACCCTGGAGGATGCAGACCTAAGGAGACCTGAGTCAGTACTTATTTGCCGAAAGATGAGATAGGAGACTACATTGAGTTTCTAAAAGAATACAAGGACGCCTTTGTCTGATCCTATGCTAACATGACTAGGCTTAGACACTCCATAGTAGCACATAAGTTGCCTATTGATCTAGCATATCCTCCTATCAAGCAAAAGCCAAGGAAATACAAACCTAACATGAGTTTGAAAATAAAAAAGGAAGTGGCTAAGCAGATTGGTGCTGGAATTCTTAAAATAGTGGAGTATCCTACCTTGTTAGCAAATATCATGCCAGTGCTAAAGAAGGACGGAAAATTCAGAGTTTTTTTGGATTATACCTCAACAAATCCAGCCTTAAAGATGACTTTCCGCTATCGAACATCCACATCCTCATTGATAACTGTGTCAAGCATGAGACGCAATCATTTGTGGATTACTTTTCTGGTTATCATCAGATTGGAATGCATGATGAAGATGCCGAGAAAACTGCTTTTCTTTTGGCATTGGGCGTATATTTGTTACACCCCGCAAGATGTTAGAGTCTAGTGCGCGTGGGCTTGTGGTGAGCAATGAGAGCTTGACGTGTGCGGGAAGAGCATCGAAGGCAGGACGAGTGAGGACATTATCGAGTGGATTGGAAAGGTCGGGCGAGGCCAGGCTGCGAGGGCCTGCGCACTGCCTACATAATGGGCAGCGCGAAGCGTCGACCCTACCTGCGCGATGGGTAGCGCGGTGTGGTAGCCTCCTGGCGCGATGGCCAGCACGAGGTGCCCCCCTTCCACCGACCCCACATATATAAATATATATGTTATAGTCGAAGTTGGAAACATTATAAACATTTTGCTAAGTTCAGAATTCGGCCCTACAAGGTTTTCTCTCTACTTTTCCTTCATTTTCACCGATTTACGCTGCTAAACTTTGTCAAAACGCAAATTCATCTTAGAAAACGAGTTTTAGGCCTACGAAAAGCATCTCTACAGAGTTATTTCTTGAAAATTCGCTTGGTATACCAAAATTTCACCGAGTAAAGGTTGTCGAAATTACTCCAAATTGAGTCTTAAAGAGCCACAGGCAATAGATAAGCATTTCTCCCTTCTAAACTCTCGAGAAATTATGGGTTTTCGGCCAAGTTAAACAAAGTTGAATTATAATAATTATAATTATCGAAAGATATCATTGTTTGCCAAATTTAGTATTGAAAATAGCCTTATTCTCTCAGTGTAAGGGCTGCAGTTGAGTGGAACTGCCGGCACATGTTGAAACTAATCAGTTAAACGAGAACCGACATTCGAGGTATGTTATGGCTTATCCCTTCGGCAAGTTATTCTTGTCGTATAATGATACAACTTACATTCTTGAACGAAACCAATAATCCTATACGTTGTAATTAGCTATTATCAATAGAACATGATTATATACATATTGTGGTTAGTTGCTAAAAGATGTTGTCAGTGTATATTATAGTATCCCTCATCGGGGAAGAGTATGTTAAGTGTGACTCACGCTAGGAGCGTCATAAAAACTCCTTTGTTCTTCTATTCATAGTATTAGTAGAATTGTTGATGTTTTTTTGTCATCCTAAGGCCTTAGAAGTTTATGATTAGCTGTTGGGCCTGACTTAAGTTGGACAGCATCGGGTGCAGTTCGGATGATATAACTTTCAGTTTGACGCCTGTATTGTCAGTAAAGCTCGCCCAGAGGCCGTTGGCGTACCTTGACGCCTCCAAGGCCAGAATTTGAATAGGATAGTATTATCCTAGAGTCAACGGCACCAGGATTGCCCAGTGAAATGAGTGACATCCTGTCATGTAGTTAGCCACTGCCAGTGACTAATAATTGCAATCGACTTAGTGTTTGTCATACAGGTCGCCTAGGAATTCATCCCAGTTATACGAGTCAGACAGACCCGTGGGTACCCTAAGGAGGGAACCTTATTAGTAGTTGGATGCGGGGACAACGCCTCAGCCTACTCTTATAGATACTCAGGTACAGGTTGCCGCGAATGGGCAGGTCCAGGTAAACTTACCTACAAGGTTGGGAATCACTAGAGAAGATATATGAAATCTGAACAAACCAAGTTAAGATCTAAGGGGCTAGAACCACAGTAGTACATTATTACCTTCAGACTAAGAATTATAGTAAACCGCCTGGGGAAGGTTAGAGGGTAACTGCTCAGGAGCATGTTTGATTAAGTAGCAGCCCTATAGTTGTTCTAGGAACTAAATAGTTGGTCGTCTGTGACCTTTCGATTCGCTTATGAGCTATCATTGTCCTAGCATGACATTCAGAGTAGAGTTTAGGCCACTTTAGATCTCGCCCTATCCGATCTAGATCATTATAGATTATGATCACTATCAGGATCTTTGATCAGATATAGGCACACGGGGTATGTCTGTTGGCAACTATACAGACTATTCTAGGGGCGAGTAGCGGTCGCATTAGCCCTTAAGAGCCAGATATGTCTTTTGAGTGGCTATATTGAGACTAAAATGCTGTATATCGGTTGGGATTGACCCCACCTAGGATAGCCTTTCATTGACCAACTTCAGGGTTGTTAATTGTGTCATCGCCTACGGGGCTATTAATCGCTCAGAGGAGCTATATTATAATTTTAGTGCCTATGGGGCTATTGATCGCTCCAAGGAGCTATATTTTGTCCCAAGGTACTATATTCAGTCCCAAGGGCCATATTACAGTCCATCCATAAATGGACTTCTATTTTTATGTCGTACAGGCATCATTGACCCTCCGTCGAGCCTTGTGTGCTCAGGGTGCAGTTACAGGAGCCTAACGGGCTCAAACACAGTTATAGGAGTCCAGTGAGCTCAGATGCAGACCCACAAGCCAGGTAGATTGGCTATAGTATCAGTATAGTAATAAGAACCTAGATAGGGGTGTATAGATTGGATTGTACTTTTCAGGGCTTATGGGGGGCGCTGTAGGTTATTTCTATGTTTCTTGTACCTTCCAGGCTCATGGGGGCCAGGTTAGGTTCTTGTTTGTATACTTTCTTGCTAGATATAGCCTATGAATGTATAGTCATACATGTTCAGCTCATATACATGTAGTGATTTACTAGATGCACGTTATGTATAAAAAGCTTACAAGCTATCTTCTGTTCCTTCTTGCTACTTACTTTCAGTCTTTATCAGCTTCTATTCAGCTTTTTATTGATGCCTTACATATTTGATACATATTATACTGACCTCCAACTATGGGGCGCTGCATACTTGCCTATAGGTTCAGATAGACAGATTGCGGGGTCTCCTAGAAGCTATTCAGAGTCAACAGTTTGGCTAGCTCCTTTCATTCGGAGTTGTCAGGTTGTAGAGGTTTATCCGTCTTTTATCTGTATAGCATTTGGGTTGGCCAAGGCCCTGTCCCAACCAATATTTTCACTCCTAGAGGCTTGCAGACGACAGTATTCAGTTAGTTGGTTGTTGTTGGCCATGTAGGCCCATGTATGTCTTATTTTATGCGTTGGTCGTGTGGGGCCTAGTATAGCTGCTTGTTTTTATTTTTATTGTAACTAGACAACATGGTGGTCTTGTCGGCCCAAATAGGATCCCTATTATTTATGTTGGCTGGGTTAGCTGTTTTCTTTTATAGGTGTTGTGTGGCCTCGTCGGCCCGAGACTGTGTTTGCAGTCGAGATATAGCAATTTGTTTTCTTGGTTTTGAGTTGCTGGTCGGCACTAGAGGTGCATATGCCCATCCAGGTCAGCCCAGATCCCAATGTGGTATTAGGTTCCAATCATGCCTCCCAAGGTGGGGCATGACAATATTGATACAAGGTAATGCCATTCGGGTTGAAAAATGCTAGAGCTACTTGCATGAGCGCCATGACCACTATCTTTCACGACATGATCCATAAGGAGATTGAGGTTTATGTGGATGACATCATCATCAAATTGAAGAAAAGTTTATATTATTTGGCTGACCTCAGGAAGTTCTTTAATAGACTGTGAAAGTATAACTTGAAGCTAAATCCGGCAAAGAGTGCATTTGGTGTTCCCGCGGGAAAATTGTTGGGATTTATTGTCAGCCGTCGGGGTATTGAGTTGGATCCAACTAAGATCAAAGCCATCCAAGAGCTCCCGCCGCCAAAGAACAAGAAGGAAGTCATGAGTTTTTTGGGGTGACTCAACTCCATCAGCCGTTTTATTGCCCAATCGACAGTTATCTGTGAGCCTATTTTCAAGTTGCTAAAGAAAGATGCCACTACGGAATGGACACCCGAATGCCAACAAGCTTTTGATAGAATCAAGTATTATCTATCAAAGCCTACGATTTTAGTTCCACCAGAACAGGGAAGACCTCTGCTTTTGTATCTGTTCGTGCTAGAAAACGCATTTGGTTGTGTTTTAGGGCAACATCATGAGATAGGGAGGAAAGAGCAAGCAATATATTATTTGAGCAAGAATTTTACACCTTATGAAGTGTTGTACCCTGACTTGGGTTGCTCAGAAATTAAGGCACTATCTGTCTGCTTGCATGGCCTATTTGATCTCCAGAATGGATCCACTGAAGTACATCTTACAAAAGCCCATGCTGACAGGAAAGATGGATAAATGCCAGATATTATTGAGCGAGTTTGACATTGTCTATGTCACACAGAAAGCACTAAAGGGGCAGGCACTTGCAGATCATCTAGCGGAAAACCCTGTGGACAATGAGTATGAACCTCTAAAAAAGGCGTACTTTCTCGACGAGGAGGTAGCATTCATAGGCGAAGATATTGCTGAAGAGTATGAAGGTTGGAGGTTGTTCTTCGACAGAGACGCCAATTTCAAAGGAGTAGGTATTGGAACTGTGTTGGTCTCAGTTATTGGACAACATTACCCTATATCAGCTAAACTGCGATTTCCCTATACTAATAACATGGCCGAGTATGAAGCTTGCATCCTGGGTATTCGACTGGCGGTTGACATGAATGTGCAGTCAATATTGGTGATTAGAGACTCGAATTTTTTGATGCATCAAGTAAGAGGAGAATGGGCCACGAAAAACACAAAGATCTTTCCATATCTGCATTGCGTACAAGAATTGTGTAAAAGGTTTGTAAAGATTGAGTTCCAACATGTTCCACGAGTGCAGAATGAATTTGCAGACACTTTGGCTACATTGTCCTCGATGATCCAACACCCCAACAAGAAGATTCCATTCCCATTCATATACACAAGCAACCTGCTTATTGTTTTCATGTTGAGAAAGAGTCAGACGGTGAGCCATGGTACGCTGACATCAAAGGGTATTTGAAGAATGGAAGTTATCCTAAGAATGCTACAAGTGTTTAAAAATGCACGATTCGGAGGTTGGCCAACCAATTTTTCCTAAACGGAGAAATCCTTGATAGGAGGACCACTAATTTAGGATTGCTGAGATGTGTGGATGCCAAGGAGGCAACAAATTTGATTGAAGAGATCCATGCTGGAACTTGAGGGCCTCACATGAATGGTTTCATTTTGACGAAGAAGATTTTGAGAGCTGGCTACTTCTGGTTGACTATAGAGACAGACTGTATCAAATATGTGCAAAGGTTTCATTGGTGTCAAATCCATGCAAACATGATCCGAGCTCCTCCCAGCGATCTTCATGCCACGAGCTCACCTTGGTCATTCGACGCCTAGGGATAGATGTCATTGGTCCCATTGAGCCTGCAGCATCTAACGGACATAGATTCATTTTGGTTGCAATCGACTATTTCACCAAATGGGTTGAAGCTACTTCTCACAAGTCTGTCATGAAGAAGGTGGTGGCAGATTTTGTTAGAGACCATCTTATTTGCCGAATTGGGGTGCCCGAGTCTATCATTACCGATATTGGTGCTAATATAAATAGCGACTTGATGAGAGCGACATGTGAAAGCTTCAAAATCAAGCATCATAATTCTACTGCATACAGGCCACAGATGAATGGAGCCGTGGAGGCTGCGAATAAGAATATCAAGAGGATATAGCGTAAGATGATCGATAATTATAGACATTGGCATGAGAAGTTGCCTTTTCTTTGTTAGGATATCGTACCACTCCTCGAACTTCACCGGAGCTACGCCTTATATGTTGGTGTATGTTAATAAGCTGGCGATACTCGTTGAAGTAGAAATACCTTCCTTAAGGATTATTAAAGAAGCAGAACTGAGCAATGTAGAATGAGTACAAAGCAGATTTGAGCAGTTAGCACTCATCGATGGAAGAAGGATAAACGCAGTCTGCCATGTTCAACTTTATCAGAATAGGATGACTAAGGCCTTCAACAAGAAAGTCCGACCAAGACTCTTCACGTCGGGGCAGTTGATTTTAAAGAGAATTTTCCCGCACCAATATGAGGCAAAAGACAAGTTCTCGCCTAACTGGCAAGGTCCTTACATGGTCCATAGAGTTCTGACAGGAGGAGCACTAATCTTAGCAGAGATGGATGGTGAAATTTAGCCCAAGCCTATAAATTTAGACATTGTTAAGAGATATTATATTTAGAGTCGGAGTTTATTTTATGATATGTTTTGTAGTCTGAACTGCATTGGACCTGATTCTCTTTTAAGAGGTATACGTAGACATCCCTGTCGCTAGTTAGAGTTATTGAAAGATTATGACGTGGACATTCTGTATCATCCGGGAAAAGCCAATGTAGTAGCAGATGCTCTCAGCCGTAAATCAATGGGAAGTTTGGTGTATTTGCAGCCCGAGCAACGGGAGTTGGTTAGAGAAATACATCAACTAGCCAGCCTAGCCGTTCGTGTAGCAGAAATAGAGGACAACAGAGCAGTAATTCAGAACACCGCTGTGTCGTCATTAGTTATGGAGGTAAAAGAACGGCAATATGAGGATCCTGACCTAGTCCAGCTTAAGGTCAGAATTCAACAAGGGAAAGCGCCAGATTTTTAGATAATTGAGGATGAAGTGCTGCGATATAAGGGTCGTCTCTGTGTTCCAGATATTTCAGGGCTCCGCCAGCAGATTATGAATGAGGTACATTACGCCTGCTATTCTCTCCACCCAGGCGCGACGAAAATGTACCACGATATCAAGGAAATCTATTGGTGGCCAAGTATGAAAAGAGAAATAGCCGAATTTGTAGCCCAATGTCCTACCTGCCAACGGGTAAAAGCGGAACACCAGAAACCAGGCGGGTTAACTCAGGACATAGTTGTGCCTCTTTGGAAATGGGAAGCAGTGAACATGGACTTTGTAGTAGGCTTACCCCGTACCAGACACAAACATGATTCCATTTGGGTAATAGTTGACAGACTGACAAAATCAGCCTATTTCCTGCCAGTGAAAGCTACTTTCTCTGCCAAAGATTATGCCGAATTGTATATCAGAGAAATAGTTAGATTACACGGTGTTCCAGTATCTATTATCTCTGACAGAGGAGCACAATTTACAGCTAGATTTTGGCAGTCATTTCCGAGAGGTCTGGGAACGCAGATTAATTTGAGCATGGCATTCCACCCTCAGATAGATGGATAGGCTGAACGCACTATTCAGACGCTCGAGGATATGCTACGGGCGTGTGTGCTAGATTTTGGAGGTAGCTGGGACGAACATCTTCCACTAATTAAGTTTGCTTATAATAATAGTTGTCACTCAGTTATCCAGATGGCGCCCTTTGAGGCATTGTATGGGCGAAAATGCAGATCGCTGGTTGGCTGGTTTGAAGTGGGAGAGTCAGCGTTGATTGGGCCAGACATCATTCAACAGTCAGAGGAGAAGGTAAAGCTTATCAGAGAATGTCTACTGAATGCACAGAGCTGCCAGAAATCATATGCTGATGTGCGGCGCAGAGACCTGGAATTTGATGTGAATGACTGGGTATTTCTGAAAGTATCTCCAATGAAAGGGGTGATGAGATTTGGTAAAAGAGGTAAGCTCAGTCCGAGGTTCGTTGGGCCTTATCAGATTCATCGAAGAATAGGCCAAGTGGCATATGAGTTGAACTTGCCTCCAGAATTAGAATCCGTTCATCCAGTTTTTCATGTATCTATGCAAAGGAAGTGCATCGGAGACCCATCCAGAGAAGTCCCAGTCCAGGATGTCCAGGTTACGGAAGAGCTGGCCTATGAAGAGGTTCCAGTAGCTATCTTAGACAGACAGATTCGTAGATTGAGAACCAAAGATATTGCGTTTGTCAAGGTACTGTGGCGTAATAGGAACTGAGAGGAGATGACTTGGGAGGCAGAGGAAGATATGAAAACCAGATATCCTTACTTATTTCAAGCCTAGTCAGTCAAGAGGTATATTAGTATTGTTATTTTATGCAGTGCCTTATAGTATATGTATAAATGAGATAATCGATTCCAATCTTTCATGTGATGAATACTATAGTATTGTATGGAGTACCTGTATTGGACTTTTCTACATTTAAGGTTTTTGAGATAGTCCATATTACAGGAGAAACTCTGCCAAAATTTTTCTAAAAATAAGTTGAGTAAGTCGAGAATTCTTATAAATAGAAGTTCACATTCGACGACGAATGTTCTTAACGGGGGAGAATGTTACACCCCGTAAATTCTCGACATGTAGATGGCCTATTCACATGTTGGTTAAGAGTTTTTGAATGTCATACATGCTAGAAAAAGGCCCGGGGAAAGACGGGATAAGAAATCCGTCGAACCATCGCGGAAGGAGCCGGGACAGAGCCCCTCCGCGATGGAAACGTGCCACGGAGGGAGGGCCTTCGCGTTGGCTCCGTGTCACGGAGGCCCTGTCCAGGCCCAAGTATATAAGCCCCCAACTTCGGTTTTAATGTTAAATTTCATATAATTTTCCAGAGAAGTCGAGGGAAAACAGAGAGAACGAAGGTTCCTTGATAATATTCGTCCGATTACGCCATCAAACGCGGTCCAAACTCAAATTAACTCCAGATATCGAGGTATTAAGCAGTAAGGAGCATTCCTACGGATTTAGTTTCATGAAATTCGGCCGGCGAATCGTCGTGCTACCAAGCAAAGGTAACTGGAATTGCTCCAAATTAGTGTCAATATACTCCTAGCCCTAAAGTGAGTATTTCTCCCTTCTGGACTCTGGAGAAATAGCGAGTTTTTGGCCGTTTTTTGATAAGCCAAAGTTCGGACTATATATATATTGAAAGTGATATTTTCTTCCAGAATATTAGCGTATTTAGTCCTAATTGACCTATATACGAATGCAGTTGGGAGAAATAGCAGAAGTACTGACCGAGCTACGCCAGTTAGTCGGGAAATCTGAAGCGAAGGTATGTAAAGCTAATTCCTTCGGCAAGTTAGTAATCCAATACAGTAAATAGCGTGATGTATAGAAGAAAGAACTCAGAAGTCAAGAATTGAGTCCAGTTTGAATTTAGCAAGCATGTTTTATGATATTATGATATATTTTCAGAATAAAAGTTAGTAAAGGAATATCAGACAGTCAGATAATATCCCAAATACAGTATAGCCAGACAGTCAGATGATATCTCAGTTACAGTATAATCAGACAGCCAGATAATATCTCAGATACAGTATAGTTCAGTATGAGAATCAGTATAACACAGAAAAGAGTTCAGAACGAGAAATCAGAGTACAGATAGTATTTTCAGTTTAAACATGCTTGGTATATGTGATTATTGTTTGTTGAGACCTATTTGTGTTATGAGGGCACCCTTTGAGCGTCCTCGCCGCCCCTGGGTTGGTAACTGTGTCGACCCACTGTGAGGGTGGGGATACGCCACTCCAAGGAGTGGTATGTCGTCCGTAGTAGGACGAAGATGGGATGGAGCATTCCCCATATCAGGCTGATCAGCATAGCAGTATAGCTTACCCTGTTGTGCGCTTGCGCCCAGGGGGCAGATTACAGATACAGATTACAGTTTATAGTACAGGAGTCCTTCGGGCTCAGACACAGTTATTTATATTAGAGGCCATAGCCTGAGCTGGAGACCCAGGGGGCCGGTAGAGGTGCTCATAGTTAGTAGACGAGTGAAGTGATTTAGTTTTGGATGGTTTTGACCTGGGTAGGGGTATATAGATTGTGTGTTGGTTGGCACCTACCGGCTTATGGGGGCTGGTATAGGTCCTTGTATATTATATATATGTATATACATGATATCTATTAGCTTATAAACAGCAGGTCGCCATGATGACAGGTATTATTATACCTTACCTTCAGTACATATAAGCTTATTCCAGATCCTGCTAGCTCAGACAGTTTCAGATACTTTCTGCCATTCAGCATTTACTAGCATTGTTATTTATATTCAGTTATGTTCAGTTTTATTTACATACTCGGTACCGATGGTACTGACGCCCATTTGGGCGCTGCATTACTTGCCTGCAGGTACCTATAGACGAGGAGTCGATCCCTCGTGATCCTAGCCAGCGTAGAGTCATCAGCTCCTGTCATCCGGAGCTTGATATTCAGAGGTTTACATCATTTTCTTTTGTTGTATAGTATGGGTAGGTCGGGGCCCTATCCCGACCATCTTATTAGTATTCTTAGAGGCTTGCAGTCTGTATATATTTCCCTGTGGTTAGTCGTGCCGGTCGTATGGGGCCGTGCGTATGTTTAGTTGTTTGTGTTGGCTGTGTGAAGCCTTATCCAGTCAGTAGTGGTGACCTTGCCGGTCACGTAGCTGTTCAACATTTATTATATTGATTTAGAGTTAACTAGACAGCATGGTGGCCTTGCTGGCCCACATAGGTTCCCCTATATGAATGTGATTCTGGTTAGCTGATGTTATAGTACAGGTGGCTATAGGCCTAGTCGGCTGGAGGCTGTACTTACAACCGTTATATAGCTCGTTGTTTCCGTGAATCAGAGTTAGAGCCAGCCAGGCACCACATGTGCTTAAGCTCAGTAGTCTAGCAGTTCAGATCCTCATTGGGCACCAGGTGCCAGTCATACCCCCCAAGGCGGGGCGTGACAATGTTTAAATTTTATGTCGATTTATTTTATGGAGTGTTTGATGCCTATGCTTAATTATTTTATTTATGTGAATGAAGAAGTTGAACGAGCTACGAATGATGACACATCGCGCCTTATTTTCCCGACTTACCCTGATTTTATCGCATTGACCCGAGCCTTCTCACCTTTTCATTCTGCAATCCATTCTAAAGCTTGTCAAATCACGCTACCTTCATCCTTATTCCAGCCTCGTATTATCAATTTCTTTTAGATATTTCGTTTGTTCCTAAATCTAGAACTACATGCAACCTAATTCTCGTAAACCCGAGATATGTAGGAGACTTGATACTGAAGTCTCGGCCATGATTTCCACAACTCTTATTTCTTTTCGTCCTGCCCTATCAAGTTCATTCCTCGGTTGGACAAAATTGGCCACTAGGTCAACGTTCTCTGCTCCACAATTCATCCTTCATTCCCGAGTAAAGAAGGGGGCAGTTGTTGATACCCAATTTTGACTTCCCCATGCCCCCATCTAAGTTGCCTATTAATATGTGTGTGTGTATTTAAAAATTATCTTTTTACGTAATTATTGATTATTAATAATCACAACTCTTAACTTTGCATAATTATTCCAAGTTATAATTTTAAAATGTTTATTTCAATTTATTAATTTTCTAATATTATGTAATTAGGTCATATATAGTATATTGCGTATTAATATACATGCATACATGATTTCAATTAAACAAGTTTTTATCTTAAAATATATAATTTTACTTAAATTTATAAATTTATTTATATTAATAATAATATTTATATAACTTTGTCGTAAATTAAACTATGATATTATCTATTTATTAAATTATTTACAAGTATAGTATTGTATTAATCATATAGCAGCTAATTTTAAATTTTCTCCAATTTATTTAAATTTTAGCAATTTTCCATCTAATTTCTGTCAGTTCTAGCCATTTAGTCAAATTCTAGCCACATTGTAACCTCCAATTCAATTTCAATTAAACCCCAAGCTGCGACCTGCGGGTAACCCACAACCTGACCTGTTTAATCTAGATCTAATCCCAGTCGTCCATCACAGATAATCCAAAGGCCGCAATTAAACCCTACCTTATTTCCTTATTTACCATTCAACACCCAAACCGTAACCATTTTCTCACTTCCCCTTACCAGAACCGCCGCACCCCTATCTCCCCTCTTACTCGTCTCTTCGGCTAGCCACTGTAGTCTCCGGTGAAGCTTCCAAAAACAGACGCCGCATAGCCTCATCATCTCCACCACCTCGCCATCGCAAACCCAGGCTCTCATCTCTTCCCCGCCTTTTCTCATACCCGTACTTCACCAAAATGCATCGCCGCTCACTGTTCCAACCAGAAGCCACCCAAACGCCACCTCCATTTTCCATCTCCGGCGAGAAAATGCCAACTGCAACGCCATCCTCCTTCTCTCTTCTTATCCTTTCTACCGCGACCAACCATCAGATCTCCTAGTTCCCTCTACTTTCTTCTCCTCTCCAATCAACAACCCCATGTTCCGGCCAAAACACTACCAGATCTCTCTCTGTCACTGGTCTCATCGGCGAAAACAAACTTGACCAGCCCAAAATAACACCCAACAGCCGCCATCTCCGGTGAAATAAAAACCACCAGACCTGTTTCTCTCCTTTCCTTTTATTTCTACTCCGCCTTACCACCATCACTATTTCTTTCTCTCTGACAAAACTAGCAGCCGACATCAGAGACTCCGGTCTTATAACAGGTCTAGTAAGGTCATTTTGTTTGTGGTTGTTAACATATCTTGAAATCGAAATCCGCGAGCTTTTTGGTTTGATTTCTGTTCAAATATGGGTAGGTTCGTAATCTTCAATGTTCACGTATTGTCATATGTGAAAATTCCTTATTCCTATAAATTTTATTCTATATGCTTGTGGCTAATTTTTGTACATTGAATTAGAGTTAATTGATATTGCTTCCGTCACACAAGTCGTTCCTTTTACATGTCCAAGTTTGATTCATGTTAGGGTAGTGAAATATGAGATTCTGTGCTTGTAATTGATTTGCAAATTGTATGAAAGTTTCAGTGCTTGTCTAATTTGAGTGGATTTGGTTGCTAACATCACTTTGACTAATTTGAGTCCTCTATTTGGAATCTGACTTACGACAACATCTAATTTGGATATTTCTTTTGGGGTAAGAATTAGACTATCGTTATGCTAAGTTGAATTGATTAGTTTATACTAAGGGAAAATCTCCTATGATTCATGTTTCCACCTCTTTAGATTCAAATTTATATATCGATTTGTGACTGTATGCTCAAAAGAAATCTGTTAATTCAGTTAACAATCTAGATATTTGATTGCCTTAATTGATTTTGACTAATTAGAAGTTAATTAGCCTGTTAAAATGGTAGTCCAAAATTTTCTTGCCGGAAATAGAATAGTTTAGTATTTGTCAGTCATGGTAAGTTATTTATTTTATATCTAAGGGATTTGATTGCTTGCTTTAAGGAGAATTTATGTCGATTAGCACACATGATTGTGTGTATTGATAGTGAGAATTTTATTTGCAGAATATTGAGTAATTTCGTACTCATTAATTTACGGTAAAATCCCTTTGTTAGATTTGTTTCCAGCTTTAATTTGTCTAACACTGTTATTTTGGGATTGATTTGCTCCATAATTTTACCTTTTCTGCCTAATTGTATGCGCTTATGGTATCTTAATATTTACTTATTTAATTATTTATTTTTCTCCTGTATGACTTATCTTAGTTAAAGCAAGCCTCCCATGACAAGAAGATTAAAGCAGTGTTTGTGTTGAGGAGAGAGAGAGGATTCAAAGAAATGAGGAGCGAAGAACAAAGAAGAGGTGCTAAAAGTAGTAATTTTCAGAGAGTAGGAGTAATTCTGCATGCCCCGAAAGAATAGAAAGGGACTACTTATATAGGTAAAGAAAAGGAATTTTAAAAAATAATAAATATTCAGTGTAATTAATGAAGGATTCTTTTCCTTAAACAGGTAAGCTAAATCACAATCCCAAACTACACCAAATTTCATACGCAGACAAGTGCTATATTATGGACGGAAATAAATAATCAATCACACCACCTTTTCCTTAACTAACAAATCATGTCAAGATCTTTCAGTGAAAATCTTTGTTTATCATAATTAATAAATAATAAATAAAGACTCAGTTATGGGGAGGCTTGCATTAATTAAGGCAAGTCATATGAGAGAAAAATAATTATTACATAAGTAAATATTAAGTTACCATAAGCGCATACAATTAGGCAAAAAAGGTAAAATTATAGAGCAAATCAATCCTAAAATAACAGGGTTAGACAAATTAGAGCAGCAAACAAATCTAACAGAGGGAGTTTACCTTAAATTAATGAATACAAAATTACTCAAAATTCTGCAAATAAAATTCCCACTACTAATACACACAGTCATGTATGCTAATCGACATAAATTCTCTTTAAAGCAAGCAACCAAATCCTTTAGATATAAAATAAATAACTTACCATGACTAACAAATACTAAACTATTCTATGTCTAGCAAGAAAATTTTGAACTACCATTTTTAACAGGCCAATTAACTTCTAATTAGTCAAAACTGGACAAGGCAATCAAATAGCTAGATTGTTAACTGAATTAACGGGATTTCATACAGTCACAAATCGATATATAAATTTGAATTTAAATAGGTGGAAACATGAATTATTGGAGATTTTCCCTTAGTATAAACTAATCAAATCAACTTAGCATAACGATAGTCAAATTCTTACCCCAAAAAAATAATCCAAATTAAAGGTTGTTGTAAGTCAAATTCCAAATAGAGGACTCAAATTATTCAAAGTGATGTTAGCAACCAAGTCCACTCAAATTAGACAAGTACCGAAACTTTCATACAATTTGAGATCAATTACAAGCACAGAATCTCATATTTCACTACCCTAACATGAATCAAACTTGGACACGTAAAAGGAACGACTTGTGTGACGGAAGCAACATCAATTGACTCTAATTCATATTACACAGAAATTATCCACAACCATATAGCATAAAATTTATAGGAATAAGAAATTTTCACATATGGCAATCCGTGAACATTGAAGATTATGAATCTACCATATTTAAACAGAAATCAAAATAAAAAGCTCGCGGATTTCGATTTCCAGATCTGTTAACAACCACAAACAAAATGACCTTACAAGACCTGTTATAAAATCGGAGTCTCTGATATCGGCTACTAGTTTCTTCGGAGAGGACGAAACAATTATGGTGGTAAGGCAGAGAAGAGAATAAAAGGAAAGGAGAGAAACGGGTATGGTGGTTTCTGTTTCACCGGAGATGGCGGCTGCTGGGTGCTATTTTGGGCTGGTCAAGTTTGTTTTTGCCGATTAGACCAGTGACGGGGGGAGATCTGGTAGTGTTTTTGCCAGAACATGGGGTTGTTGATCGGAGAGGAGGAGAAAATAGAGGGAACTAGGAGATCTAGCGACTGGTCGTGGTGGAAATGATAAGAAGAGAGAAGGAGGATGGCGTTGCGGTTGGCACTTTCTTGCCGGAGATGGAAAATGGAGGTGGCATTTGGGTGGCTTCTTGTCGGATGCTACGCTCCGAGCCTACACCCTGGATGTAACACGGAACTTGAAGCCACAAATAACTTGAAGTCAACCCCTGGTCTATCATTCACTAGCATTCTGAGTAAACATGCACAACAAAAATTTAAAATAATAACGTCAAAGCATTTTATTTGAAAATTTAGAGACTGAAAATAGCGAGTTAAAATATCTGAAAATAAATCTGAAACCTAGTCTGATCTGACAGTCATCTAAATGAGGAGTTGCTGAGACAAACCCCCAGCTAACTCTAAGTCTAACTGAAACTAATAAATGACTGAAAGAAAAAAATAATGCCCTCGGATGATGAGGACTCACACTTCAACTGCTGAGGTGGAGAATCTGGCTGCGGAGGCTAGCAGTGCTGAGTTTGAGAACCTGCAGTTGTATCATGAAATGATACAACATAAAAGTATGCGTCACTACTTCGAATGTACTGAGTAAGTGAGATAAACATGAATAATATGATAGAACTAGTAATTGAACTGATACGACATGAAATGACCAACTGATATGCTGAAAACTAATATAACTGGTGTAAAACTAATATGGTCAAAAATGACCTTGGCTGCTGGTCATAAACATGTACTAAGTCTGAGATACTGAGTCTAAAATACTTCACTGAACTGATCTGGACTGAAGAACCTGAGAGTAGACTGTACTGACTAGTGGGAGAGTCTCTAACCGACATATAACCACGTGAGCTAGACGTGGAGTCCGATGTATACACCCCATCGGTAGAACTCAATATACCTTGCCAGGGTATAAAGGCATGAACTGGGTGATCACAAAAGTTTGGCGCCAATCAGGCCAAGTAATACTGTAACCTACACTCGCAATGTAGTTCTGGGAACCTGGGTGCACTGGAACCCCGGTTTGCTCGGTGTTAAGTCCTACTCCCACTAGAAACCTATACTGAACTGCTAAGTTGATAGCTTGAAACTAGGGTCCAAGACTAGTCAGGGACATATAACTGCAAGTACCCTGAGGGTCTTAGCGAACCAGATTCTGAAACTGGGTTCTATACTGGTCAGAGCTGCTTATCTAGAAGCGTCGTAGCCATCTAAGAACAAGCTAAAATCTGAACTGGGGTCTTGGGGCAAATCAGAGCTATATATTTGAAATGTCATGACTGCCTAGTGGACCAATAACTAAATTCGGATTCTGATATCTAGGAGGTACTACTGGCACATCGAGAAATTCTATAATTAAACTGATCAACTGACATTATTCTGGTCAACCCGGAGGTTGCTAAAATATGACTGAGACTAGACTGACGTTTCTGACTAACGTTGAATATTCTAGTATTTTAACTGGAGCTAAACTAACAATTCTGAGAAAATATAAAGTATATAGGCTTTCTGACTAAATCTGAATATCATACCAGTAACTGAATTTTTAACACGTACAAGCATTATAGAAGCCCCTAACTCTGAAAGATGCAAATAATTCTCAAGAATTCAAAGCTTAAGCAAGATTCTAATTTATGACTTTTTCAAAAGTTAGGGTTGAATTACTAAATTAATGGAATGAGCATCATTTTGATTACAAGATGATGGAAATTAGCTACAACGAACATAAATTAGAGTTCTGCATGAATTATCAAGGTATGACAACAATATCTTCACTTTTGATAAACTCAGGGCTAGAACTGATAGTGAACAGGGAAAGAGTTTTAGGGGACACAAGAGGAGAACAATCTCCTTGTTGAATTCCCACATACCTGTAGAAGAAACTCTGGCTGAGAAAAACTGAGAGGATTTTCGTTTGCCCTAACTTCTGTTCTGTGCTTCCAGAGGAATTCTACGCTTTGTTCTTGAGAATGAGAGAAGGAATATGGGGAGAAACTATTGGTTAACCCTTATAAAACCCCTAAACGAACCCCAAACGGCGTAGTTTAGGGACTAGGTAGGTGGAATGTTACAAAAATAACCCTGGAATTTAAATCTGAAATCTAGCCGACAGGAACCAACGAGCCTAAGAACGGGTCGTTGGTAGAGACGACGACCCATTACATTTGATCGTGGTTTCTGGGTTCAGAAACTAGGTTCACAAGGGTGGCCCACGGTTAGGTACAACGGTCCATTGGAAGTCACAACAGGCCGTTGATACCTCCCATTAGAACTAGTAAGAAAATAAGTACGGGAACAACGAGTGACAACGACTCATTGACTCTAACAACGGGACATTGTATCCCCTCGTGGTTCACCCTGTTGGGTTTTGGAACTGAATGACGGGTGGTCACAACGGCTCGTTGGAGGCTACCACAAGCCATTGTTCGCTCCCGTTGTTTCGTGGAAGGGTCCAGTAGAGCCCTGAGTTGGGATTCAACAGATGACAGGACGGCCCGTTGTTAGAATCAATGGGTCGTCCTATGACTCGTTGTTTCCCCTCAAAGAAAGGTTGCTTCTAACCATGACCACTTACAACGGACCGTTAGTTCCACCAACAGTCCGTTTTGGGATCGTGTGAAACAGAAAAATTTCTAGTTTCCTGTGGTTTTTCATGCAACATCTGAATTTGGTCTAGGAAATTTTCGGAGTGTTACATCGAAGCATTGAGCGGTGATGCATTTTGGTGGAGTACGAGTACGAGAAAAGGCGGGGGAAAAGATGAGAGGTTGGGTTTGTGGTGGTGAGGTGGTGGAGACGATAAGGCTGTGCAGCGTCTGTTTCTAAAAGCTTCACTGGAGAAAACAGTGGTCGGGCGAAGAGACGAGTAAGAGGGGAGATAGGGGTGCGGCTGATCTGGTAGGGGAGAGTGAGAAAATGGTTAGGCTTTGGGTGTTGAATGGTAAATAAGGAAATCATATAGGGTTTAATTGTGACCGTTGGATTATTTGTGATGGACGACTGGATTAGATTAAGATTAAGCGGGTCGGGTTGGGGGTTACCTGTCGGGTCGCTGGTTGGGGTTTAATTGAAATTGAATTGGAGCTTACAATGTGGCTAGAATTTGACTAAATGGCTAGAATTGACAGAAATTTGATGGAAAGTGACTAAATTTTAAATAAATTGGAGAAAATTTAAAATTAGCCGCTACTCCCTCCGTTTCAAAATAAGTGGTGCTTTCGGCTTGAGCATACCCCTTAAGAAAACTCCTCATTCCTAGACAGAAAAATGTAATTTTACCCATGGTACTTAATAAATATCTTGAAAAAAAATGTAACTCTTTAATATTTTCTTGATTATGTAAAACTCTCTCCACTTAAATAAGGGCAAAAATTGGAAGAACATCATTAATGTCTTCTTGATTATGTAAAATACCACTTATTTTGAAACAAAATCAAAAGGCCAAAACACCACTTATTTTGAAACGGAGGGAATATATGATTAATACAATACTATACTTGTAAATAATTTAATAAATAGATAATATTATAGTTTAATTTACGATAAAATATTATTATTAATATAATAAATTAATAAAATTTAAGTAAAATTCTACAAATATATATATATATATATATATAGACCTAATTACATAACATTAGAAAATTAATAAATTAAAATAAATATTTTAAAATTATAACTTGGAATAATTATGCAAAGTATAAGAGTTGTGATAATTAATAATGAATAATTACATAAAAAGGTAATTTTTAAATACACACACATATATTTACGCAGATTAGACGGGGATATGCGAAGGTTAAAATTGGGTGTCAACAATATTTTCATTGTTTTTGTCATGCCCTAAATCTAGAAAGACATGGCAGGCACTCGGTTCCTTACTTAATCGAACTAGCCACTGAAACTCATGTAATCTGTATAGCAGTTGGGCAGACAAGGCTGCCATGATAAAACTGCTATAAAATAAAATAAATAGAACTGGCAAGATTACAAATATACTTTCTAAATAGCTGGCAATCCAAAAGAAATATATAAAGATAACAAAGCCACAGAGTACTTCAACTAACAAACAACAAGCCGAAAAGGCTATAATTTGTACGAAAGTTAAATAGAAGGCCGGTAAGGACATAAATCACACACTGACAGCTCATATCATTTGTTACAAGACTCTAAGACTTTACGACTGTTGTCGCGCCCAATTTTTCTCGCAAAAACAGGACTCAATGCGGGACAACTCTTTTAGGATGTAAATGAGTAAAGAGTTGCCACCTAACGAATTATGGTGCGTTAGGGCACCATACTAAACTAATTACATGAAGATCCGTTAACTAGCCTACGAAACCAGGATTGCGTAAGGGTTCAAGTTACCTCGAAAGGAAGGTGTTAGGCACCTTTTGATGTCCACAACTGTGGGTCCCGACCGAATTCATTTTATGTGGGAATTAGCGAATAAAATATAAAATATTAAACAAACTAGTTTTAAAAATGACTAAAAGATTAAGTAAGAAAATCAATTTAGGAAAATAATCAAATTATTAATTATAGATAAGCGAATCTAGAAAAATAACAGCTTAAGGCGTGAAATCTTTTGTTGCTTATAATCAAGGCAGTATGAAATAGTCAAGTAGTAAAGCATGAAAATCCATTTAATAGTTAACGTGCACAAAGAAGTAGATTAACTAAATCAAATAATTGGAGATAAAAATAAAGAAAATAAAAATGATAGAAAGGGTACGAGACTTTCTACTAAAAGAAAAATTATTATAATAATAAATAATTATAACTTTAAACAAATGCACAAACTTAATTGTCTTGACAAGAATTGCCACATTTTAAAGATACCATTCTTTTAGTTATCTCAAAAAAATAACCTTTAAGACAAGACTAGATTTCATAGTATATGGTTTTAGACATGGATTTCTATACGTGTTGATATGAACTAGTAACACTTACAAAGCTCATGAATCTACCCAAACAAAGCATGTTCTCAGACCACCAAACAAAAGAAAAATACTTGTAATATTACGATAAAAGATGGAGAGATTGACCTGGTTGCTTCCGATAAGACAGTTAAACTAGTTGAATAGTAATACAAATAAAAGGAGAAACTAAGCTGAAAACTAAACTAGTTGAATAGCAATACAAATAAAAGGAGAAACTAAGCTGAAAACTAGAAGAGTAATGGATAGAGGAACTAACCTGCTCACTTTCAAATAAAATGCTAAAAGGATAAAATTTGTTTATTTTTAATTCCATATAGTGTGTTATGGCAGACCCCTGTGAATTACAAAATCTCACAAAAGAAAAGAAATTGTTAGTAAAATATATGTCACGTTAACTTTGATGGCGAATATAATGTAAAGGATTAAAATATATAATAAATTAACAATACATAAAGTTAAGGTCAAGAGAGTGAGATCCGGGTATGACAAGGGCCCAATGCAATGTACTCCCCTTATTTTTTATTTTTTTTATGATCAACCCTCTTAAACTTCTTAAGGCATAACAAAAAATTTCTTAAAAAATGTACAAGAGTATTTAATAAAATATTTAAGCATTTAAAAATCGCATGTAGCTAAAAATAATATCTATTGATATTTAGATTATATAAAAGTATAATCTATAATCTAGCATAATGGTAAAAGTCATCAAATGTTCGAGACTTTTAAAAGGGTGACATATAAAATTAGAAAACAAGGGTGTAATGAGTTGCTTTATTTTTTATAAAGCTATACTTAAGCTTCATACAAGAAGGCAGATACGACCTATCTTTTTGATTATTTTTCGAAACGTACCTGAGCACTATCGGAATGACGACAAATGAGTTTTCCATGATGATTCCACATGATCCCCTTATTGGAATTCAAACAATGATACCACTTTGGTCGCTCTCTGAAAAGTAAGTTCTGGATAGACACCATGGATAGCAGCTCCTCACAGTGAAAAAAAATTAATAGTAGAAATACACCACCTTACAAGTATGGAGTTATTGGCAATTGTTAATCACATAACTTGATTAGCCGGACAAAGCAAAGAAATATTTCAAACACTTGAGCCCATAGTCCTTAAACTCCCACAAACCACTAATTAACTTGGTGGAGGCTTGCATAAAATGCGTATACATGGCCAAATTAATCAAATAAATAATCAAAAATAGTTAATTCATTTATTAGATGAAAAAATAATACAAAAAAATAACTCATACCAAACCATTATTTTACATAAAAAAAAAAGAAAGGCTTAAAAAGGATAAAGCATTGACGCATAATAACAGTGAAGCAAATGAGCGACAAACTATGTTTATATTTGGTCATCCTCACTAATTTATAAATTGAAAAGCAAAGTCTTGATCAAAATTTATTTAAGTACTTTTATTTTTTCAAACAAATATTGTTGCATGTTCTAAGAGATTCCAAATTGAAAAATATATTTCTTCACGCAACCTTAAAACTGTAGAACATTCAAATATATTTCAAATAATCAATACGGACAATCATAGCTCATATTCGTATATATAAAATGTAAATAAATTTGATAAGGTTCAAAAGCTTATCTATCATACAAAAACTTAATTCCAAATAGTTTTTAAACTTCCCACACCAAATCAGATTCTAAAGAATACAATTTAACCACACCGACACATTTAAGCAAGTTGTACTAATTAGGCTCATGAGGATAATAAATAAAATTGACAATAAACGGTAAGCAATATTCATAGAAAATCTTAAGTTATGAAAGCTTACACATGAAGTGCGGAACTAAATCGAGAAAATCAAGAATCTGAACTTGAGAATACTCTTTCAAAGACAAAGTGGTTCCACAGTCATGCCCTTGAGTTTCTTTCAACGAATGAAGATAATGCAAGATACGATAATTTAGATAGGAATGACCTTAATTCTCTAAATAACTTGTTTTAACCGGCTTCCATAAATTAAAATATTTCAACCAAATCATGAAAACTCGTTGAACGTGTCACAAAGAACTTGAAAAAGTGGCAAAGAAGGAACCAGAAGAGTCGATCTTTATAAGAAAAAAACATGAAGCATGAGAGAGAGGTCGTCGAGATTAGAGAGAAAAAAAATCTCTTTCTCTCTCGTTTTTTTCTTCAAAAAGAGGGGTCCAATCATTTTTTATATTCAGGAAAAGAAGGGAGGAAAAAGGACGTTGGTGGGGAAGAGTCAAAAATTGAAAGAGTAATCAATCAAGGATATTGAGTAATATTTTCCAAAAGAAAGAAAAAAAGGGTCTTCCTTACAAGATGAAGATATTTTCATAAATTTGGATTTTAAAACTTAGAAATCAATTAGAATAATTGGCTTTTATTGAAACACTACTAAAATAGTCAATAAATAAATAAATAAAATAAATCGGTACGTAGTAATTGCATTTTGCCAAAAAAATTACAAATAATTATGATAAACTTTAAAAAATAATAACTTTTAAGATATTTGCTCAAATAATAATAATAAAATTTTTATTCCAAATTGTGACTAAATAATATAGTAATAGTAATAATAATAACAATAATAAAATAATACGGGTAATATTTATTAGCACAAAATTTGGCAAAAATAAGTAAATAGCATTTTCGGCATCACAATTAAAAAATAAAGCTCAAACGTGTTAATTGAAAGAAAGGAGGGTCAAAATTGGATGTCAGCAACTGTCATATAGTCAGATGGCCCCAACCTACCCATTTGCTAATAAACATACTCGAAAAATAAGCTGAACCTCTAGCTTGACAGCTCTAGGAAGATGAAGCTTACTAAAACGGCTAGGACTTCTCCTACTAAATAGGTCTATTTGGATCTCGATCTGGACCTGTAGGCATGAATGCAACATCCCTTAGATATTGGGGACATTAGATTGAAAGAATGTATGTGTATGTAAGATAGAAATATTATCTGAGTAAGTTGCAAATAGTATATAAGAGCAAGATATAATGTGAAACCTGTGAACTGTAACCTAGAAGACTCATTAAATTTTTATCTTCTTTATTTTTTATAGAACACAATACACACATTAACTCGTGTTGTAACACACGTTGAATCACCATAGCTCCTCAAACACACTATGTATATATTTGCCTCAATAAGGTCAAAAGCGCCTCAACGCACCCAACACATGCAACTTACGCATAATAAAGCGATATCAATATGATCTAAGTTATATAATGACTTCTATTAAGTTATTAAATCCCATCTAGCAAACTCCTTTATGCTCAATTTACTAAAAGACATTTCAAAGTACTTTTTAAGACTCGGCTCAATAACTGAATACAAATAAGGATTCGGCTTGCCAAACATTTCTTTTGTACTTTCTAAAGCTTGATTTTCGATAACAATAAAAAAAACTCAATATAAGAATAACTTCCATTTTACTTTCTAAAATCAGATTCCTATGAGATTACGACTCAACTCGAATAACATAACACTTAATTATTTAAAGCTCGTTTAGCTACCAAAATAGATTTCTTACAACACAATGTTAAAATTACTTCTTTCAGAAACTTATAGTTCCATTTTTAGATTAATGCCAAAAAGAAATAGAGAAGCCTTAACATAGCTTATTTTTTTTACAACCATGACTAACATGAATCGACTTTTTCTTTATTAGATTAATCTACAGTATAAGTTCATAATGAATCTAATATTAGCCTCTAAACACAATGTAATTTAACAAAACAGTAGCTAAATACATTTCAAATAGAATGTATGTATTGACGTTAATTAAATGATGTGTAGCCATATCCTCCTTACCCGTTTTAATACAGCACAAACACACGTCAACCAACTAACCAAAACCATATAAAAACACACAACATAGCTCCTACACAATTCATGTAACACCCCAAAAGTTTCCAAGATTTAAAACTCGGAGTTGAAATGAGTTCAACAATAAAATATGCAAAATGGCCTCAGAACGACTCGTCTAACGAGTCGTTGATCCCTATAACGGGTCGTGGAAGCAGTCGTGGTGAGATTTCAGGTTGGGCTACTGGGAAGGAACGAGTCATGTAACAACTCATTGGTGTCTCTGACGGATCATTGTAAGTGATCGTGGGTTGGAGCCCAAGGTTTTCAAGTGGTGGCAACGGATGGTTGTAACGGGCCGTTGAAGCTAGCAACGACCCGTGGTATAGATCGTTGGAAGGGACATGAGGGTTAGTCCAGTATGGGTGACGAAAAGAACGATGAGTCGTTGATTCTAGTAACGACTCGTCATGTCAATCATTATTTGGGCCACCAGTTAAGTAACCAGTGCATCTAATGGATGGTTTTGATGAGTCGTTAGAGGAACTAACGACCTGTCCAATCGGTCGTTGTTTGAAGAAGTTGAAGCCGTGAGGGAATTTCAGTGCACCTAACGGATGATTGACAACGAGTCGTTAGAGGAAACAACGACTCGTCCCGAGGGTCGTGGTTCCAATTCAGGTAATTTTTCATGTTTTTCCGGGGTAATTTGGTAAAATTCTATGCTCCCAATTCTTAAGTGAGGTCGTTTTAAGTATTTTAGGGGACGTTTTTAAGGGTTTTCTAAGCCTAATATCTGATTCTCTCAAAAACACTCTCTCAAACCCTTTTTCCTTTTTCTCTCTCAAGTTCAAGGATCCTTCAAGGAAGTTTTCAAGGACTTCAAGGTCAAGCTTAAGTGGGTGATTCTTTGAAGCAGGTATGTGCGTTCTTCAACAAGAATATTCTTCCATCCTTTTGCCCCAAGATGTTTTATTAAAAATCCGATTTCAACTAATCTAGAAAAGTATGATCTAGGGTTTGTGTGATGGGTAATTTCTTCTACATTTTCTTGAATGCTAAAATCTACTGTGATTATGAATTAATTTGGGATATAGATTAATGGGTTGTCTTGAATTGTGGGTTAGATGATGAAAATGCATGAGTATAGAATGTTCTTCATAAATTGGTTTGGACTTCGAATGGGACTTTACTATTGTTCAATTGATTATCGTAGTAACTTGTGTCCATGTTTAAAATATGTGAATATCGTATGATTATCCCTAATAACCCGATTATGCCATTAATAACAATGTTGAGATGAGTTGGGAGTTTATGGGCTTGAACAATTGAAAGTAAATTATGTATTGTCGCTACGTTTTCGTTGGAATTGATTGGGTATGAGGTGAATATATGATAATGGCCTAATTATTGCATCTTTCTCATGAATTGGATTAAATTATGAAATGGGTCTTATAAAATGAAAGTGTATGCTCCTCCCATGATTTTGTTGTAAATGACGAGGTATGAGTTAAATGTACGGGTTGTCCGTAAATCTAAATAAATGAAGAAATGTATCTATGATAAAGTATGAATTGAACCTATGGACTATGAATGACCCTATGCTATCGAATGAGATGAATTTAGAATTGGAATGTTGTGAAAGTATAGTGCATAATGTGAATCTATAGAATGCTCGTTAGTGTAAGATGTTTGAAGCAAATATTGAATTGGTTCCATGACGATGTAAATTATGATAATAAAGCATGAGAATGATATTTCAGACTGTTGAGCTTGTGTGTATTAGAAAGTAGACCTAATCCTTTCGAAATGAATATTGTATGATGAAAACAGTGAATGTTCTTGTCTCTGATTAGCTGTAGTAATTTAGACCAGCTCTAGCCGGCTGGGACTCACATCCCTAGTCACCAGCTGAAAACGTTTCCCCTTAGTTTGTCGGGACTCATATCCCTAGTTACCAGCTGAGCATGTTGCCCTTAGTCCATCGAGACTCACATCCCTAGTCAGCCAGTGACTCTTTATATCATAGAACACTCTCCCTTAGACAGTTAGGAACTCTCTCTAGCCGAGAATGTTTCCCCTTTGACAGTGAGGAACTCTCCCTTCGATAGTCAGGGACTCTCCCTTAGACAGTTAGGGACTCTCTATGATATCAGTCACAGCTTCGTACCTCTGTATTGGTTCTGTTTATAATATTTTGCGCATCAGTTGACCTTATGTTAATGAATGTCCTTATAAAGTGGTTATGCTAATATGTATATGTAAATTTCATATAAGTTTGTTGTATCTCCTTTCAGTTATATTACTATTAATGTGTGTTCAATTTTTTTTTGTATATTTGTATGTTTCAGTTTATTTACGCTTCCTGCATACTCAGTATATTTCAAGTACTGATCATACGCCTTTATGTGCTATATCGTTTCATGATATAGATTCAGGTCTCCAGACTCAGCCTCATGGTTAGATACGCTTCGTCCTCTCCTAGCTACTAGTGGTGAGTCCTTATCTCTGTCACGATCCGAGAGTACACCCAGATCGTAGACACGGGACAAGGAGCCCCGAGAGACCCTAAGTCAACCCATGGCGTGAGCATAATACTAATTCATTCATACAAGCCTAAAAACTTAACTTATCAATCATGAACTAACTGAAAATCGTAACATGAAATGTAAGGAACGACAAACTGAAATAGATTCATAAATGACAGAATACACACATAAGTCTGAAAGCCTCTAATCATAAAAGACGGGTTGAAGGGACAAGACCCCAACTAACCCAAACAATCTGAAAACATAAGACAAGTAAACAAGTCTGAACATGAAGCTCTAGAATCATGAGGACTCACCACTGAAGACTAAGCGAAACTGAGCGCAAGCTAGGGACGATGCTGAACCTGCGAACCGGATCCTGAAAATATGTGGGTCAGTACTTGGAAGGTACTGAGTATGTAAGGTATGCAAAAAAAATGCTTAAAAACATGAAAGTTATAGGAGTGGGGGCGTCATGATTATAAAACTAAAATCGTAAACATATCATAAGGCTCAAGGTTTGATCATAACAGAGAGAAAGCATTTTATAAAACATGACTTGAGCCAAGGAAAACATGATCATAACATGCATAAAAACAATGCGGAACGGTGGGAGGTTTCTATAACTGACATACCCCATATGAGCACACATGGAGCTCGACCTGTAAACCTAGTCGGGAGTTCGTCCATATCTTGCCAAGGATATGAACCATAAAAGGCGAGATATCACTCATAAAGGCCCCGTAGGGCATAGGGGACGATCATTGAGGAGGTCCCAAATATAACCTATGGTGGCACGTAGTTTTGAGATTCGGGGCGTAACCTGAGCCCGAACCTACTTGGTATTAAGTACTACTCCCAAAACATGCAACGTGCTCATAGAATTTCGTACACGACATGTATGGCTAGTTAAATCATGAGAATCATATCATGCTTGAGAATTCGTAATCCAAGTTTGTCACGCCCCGCCTTGGGGGGTATGACTGGCACCTGGTGCCCTACTAGGACCTAAACTGCTAGACTGCTGAGCCTAAGCACTTCTGGTGCCTGGCTGGCTCTAACTCTGATTCATGGAATCACGGGCTATATAACGGTTGTAAATACAGCCTTCGGCCGACTAGGCCTATAGCCACCTGTAAGCAGACAACAGCTAACCAGAACAATAGTAATATGAAGGAACCTATGCGGACCGACAAGGCCACCATGCTGTCCAGTTACTTCTGAATCAAGAAGACAAGTGCTAAACTGCTACGTGACCGACAAGGTCACCTCTACCAACTGAATGAGGCCCCACACGGCCATCATAAACAAACTAAAACATACACACGGCCTCACACGACCGATACAGCTAACCATAGGGAATATACAATTTGTAAGCCTCTAAGAATACTGATAATATGGTCGGGACAAGGCCCCGGCCTACCCACACTGTATAATAAAAGATAAAGGGATAAACCTCTAGTTATCTAGCTCCGAATGACTAGAGCTAATGACTCAGTATGCTGGCTGGAGTCACGAGGGATCGACTCCTCGTCTATGAGTACCTACAGACAAGTAATGCAGCGCCCCAAACGGGCGTCAGTACCGCTGGTACTGAGTATGTAAAGCAACAACTAGAAAATAACTGAAGACAAGCAATATAACTAATGGAACCGCAATAGAAAGAAATAGATTGTAACTAACTGAAAGTATGAGTTCAAGACTGTCTGCAACTATACTGAAAGGAGTAGGAGTCATACCTGGAAATGTAGTGCTCTACTGTCGATCTATTGATACCTAACGTAACATGGCATAATATAACATGACATAACATAGCATAGCACACATAAACCTTATCCGGCCCCCATAAGCCGGGAGGTACAACCAACACGCAATCTATACCCCTACCCCGGTCATCCCATCTCCAATAGTAACTATAAGCATCTTATCGGTCCCCTGGGTATGCACTTGGGCTCGTTGAGCCCCTAACTTGCCACTCCATAGAGCGACGTATCCTCGTCCTCTGGAGGACGAGTCGATACAGCTATCAACCCTGGGGTGGTCATGAATGCTAGGTAATCCAGCCCAAAACAATACAGTCAGGTCTCAACTAGTAGTACTAGCTGCGTATACTACATGCTGAAACTAGTGATACTAATAGGTATATATATACTACATGCTGAAACTAATAGTAGTAATATATATGTATTTAATACATGATGAAACTAATAATGGTATCTATATAATTTTTTGTCATACTGTGCTGAATTTGATACTAAACAAGATATAATATTTCTGCTGAGAATCATGTTGTATAATTGAGTTTCATAGTAAACATGATTTGCTACTTCTAACATGCTTTCTAAGCTTCATTTTTATGCTACTGTTCTATTTCTAAAATACTTTACGGGAACTTATATTGCTTCACTAAGTTTCGACTGAACACAATGATGTCCTGCCATATCTTACTAAGTTACATACTGTGCATGCTGTACTATTTCTGAAACTTTCTACTAGAATATGTCATGCTAGTAAGTTTCACGCTACACATGACATGATGTTGATAATATCTTACTAAAATTCATACTAAACATAATATGCGGCTTCTGAAACATTCTACTGGCACTTGAACTATTTTACTATACCGGAACTACTAACTTGCCAAAGAAACTGGCTTTACATACCTCAGTTTCTGACTTCTGGACTAACTGACATAACTCGGCCAATATCCAACTATTCCTTCTAACTACATCCATATACACAGTAATTAGGAGTAAATCCATCAATATTTCGAAAGAAAACACTATTTTGAATATATATATATATATATAGCCCAAACTTCGACTTATCGAAGAACAGCCGAGAACTCGCTATTTCTCGGAAGTCCAGAAGGGAGAAATACTCACTTTAGGGCTAGGAGTATATTGACACTAATTTGGAGCAATTACACTTACCTTATCTTGGTAGGACGACGATTCACCGGCCGAATTTCACGAAACTAACTCCGCAGGAATGCTCCGGCAGCTTAATACTTCACTACCCAAGATTAATTCGAGTTTGCATCGCGTTTAATAGCGTAAATGGAAGAAATTTCATCAAATTATTTCGTCCTCTTTGTTTTCTGTTTGTTCACTGGAAAATTATGATAATTATCCTAAAAAAATGAAGTGGGGGTTTATATAGTTGGGCTTGGACAGGGCCTCCGTGACACGCCGCCATCGCGCAGGGGTTCTGCCCCAGCTTCTCCCGCGGTGGTTCGTGCAATGTTCGTCCGGTCTTCCCCCGGGCCTTTTCCTAGCATGTATGGCATTCTAAAATTCTTAACCAACATGCAAATAGACCATCTACATGTCGAGAATTTACTGGGTGTAACAACTAGCCATGGAATTGGGCCCGTGAATCGGCCAAAATCATAGTTCATAAATCATAAGTGACATGTGTGCATTGCCCATAGTTTCAATCATACATGAAATGCTTAATTTAAAGGAAAACATGATCATAATAACATGAGTAGTTGAAAACATGCTTAAATTCAAGAGTTCATATCATGCTTGAGAAAATCACCATAACCATGAATTTCACTAAAACCCCATGATTTGGGGACAAGTGCTTTTAGGGATTTAATCATCAAATAATGAATAAAATAGGTGAAAACAACCCAATAATTCAAACCCGTGATTTTAAGCATACTACAACATGCTCATATCGATTTTTGAGGAAACATGCATTTGGGTTATGACCCATCAAAAGTCGGTAACTTAAATATAGAATTAGGGAGAAATTATGTATGGGTAGGGACTAAATTACCCATTCAAAATCCCACATACCTGCAAATTTCGTGATTCCCACTCCCTTAAAGAACCCTAAGTGAAAACTTGAAGAAAATTGCTCGAAATCCTTCCTACTCCCTTCTCTAGCACTTGCAATTGCTAAAATAAACTTATCAGGAGTTTTCATCTCTTAAAGACCCTGTTTCAACCTCAAAATGACGTGGTTTAGGGCCTAAAAGTGTAAAAAAGTCGAATTTGCCCTTACTGAAACCTCCTTGAAAAACATGTATGGCCCTGACCACGAGTCGTACCACGAGTTGTACCATCAAGTCATGACTCGTGGTTACCTCTCATGGTCACCTCACCATTCTTCCCAACTTTTTGAATTTGGCCACGACTCATACCACCATCCTACGGATCGTACTGTCAACCATGGTACCATCTACCCAAACCAATATGACTTAACTACAACTCCTCACCACGACTTGTTGCTACATCCTACGAGTCGTACCATGACCCGTGACGACCCACTCTTGCACCACTGAGAAATTCACCACGACTCCTAACTACGAGTCGTACCCACACGCCATGACTCATAGGACTACTCATGGTATAACCTCAGGCTCTCGATTTCATCACGACTCGAGTCACGAGTCGTAGGTCATCACCATGACTTGTATCTCAAGTTGTTCTGGTGAAATTTTCAGGTTCTTCTGCAGTCTTCAACTTCAACTCCCGGGTCTATTCTTAGGCCCTTCCTGGGTATTACAATCTCCCGAGGATGTGATTTATATTTTATTTTCCTTATGCTTCAGTTCTCAGATTTTAGGAGTTAGCCGGGGGCTTGTCCCAGCAACTCATCAATTTAGTAGAAGGCTTTCAGACTTGTCTAGGCAGATTCAGCGTTGTATCTAAGTGTTGTTAAAAGTTGTTCTCATGGTTTCTATTAGATTCTTGCTATTATATTCCGCTTATTTATGTTGTTGGTCATTTCTATTGTTAAGTGTTATGCTATGATCATGCCATGGGTCGACTTGGAACCTTTCGGGATTCCTTCTCCCGTGTTACGGCTAGGGTGTGAACTCGGATCGTGATAATTCACCACACCTAAAATATAATAGCAACACATTGAACTCACGGCTTTCGATCACTGTCCTATGAGTTCTTAACAATAATATAATAAGATTTCTCCATCCAAACTTTCATACAAAAAGGTGAACATGGGCAGAGTATTTACCATATTTGAATGGCTATTTTTATTCCCTTTATATTATATTTTTTTAAGAGATTAACTTCTCTTCACACCTAAAATAAAAAGGAAGAAGAACACTTCTTAAAGTTGAAGAGAATTGAGCAGCAGTTTGGTAGGGGTGGACCGCCTTATCCCTCCACTTCTACCACATGATTTTTATATTATAAGTAGAATAATATAGCTCAAAATCATAATTTTTCTTCACTTACCTTGGCTGAAATTTGATGTACTCACCACAACCCTATTTAGGATACTAGGGCGGCAATTTTGATGTTGAGAGAGAGAGGAGAAAGATTTAAAAATTTTTAGATTTTTAGCTAAGTGTTATGTTGAAAATTCAAGTGTATAATTGTCTTTTTAAAAAGGCCCTTGGTCATCCTCTTTGACTCTCTTTAAACCCCAATTTGATCCAAATTTGGTCAAGGTTGTTGGGCTAAATTTGTCCTCCATTTAGGCCTCTAATAGGTTAAATTTGGTGGCTTCATTTTATTCTTATTTTAGGTTACAAATTGATCAATATTGGTAGTCGCCTTTGTACTTATTTTAGGCCATAAATTGGCCAAGTATGCTGGTTGCCTACTCGACCCTATAAACACCTACTTGGCCTTAATTTATGCCCCTTTTGAGCCTTAATTAATTTGGGTTTCTTGGGTAGATTTGGTGTCGCTTTGTTAGGCCAGCTTTAAGCTTCATTTGGGCCATCCTCAGGTCCATTAATCTATGCAGGTGTTGCACTTACTTGGCACTCTTAACTTGGTCCATTTAGCTTAAGTAGGTGATGCATCTACTTGTCCTTTAGGGGTCGTTTGGTACGAAGATAAGTAAAGCAGAGATTATTGATACATGGATTAGCAATACAGAGATTGCTAATTCAAGGATCGTAATGATGAAATTATTCTTTTATCAAGTGTTTGGTGTTCATTGTGCTAAAAACTAGATATACCATGTATTATATTTGGTTTAGAACTTTACAAAAATTTTCTTTAGAATCATACCCTTGTAGTTTTTTATAAATAAATTTAGGAAAAGGGATTGAGGGGTAGTCTAGTCATTTAGAGGGTCTTATCCAGGAATTAGTTATTCCTTTATTTTCTTGGTATAAAATTATACACCTTATGGTATATAAGTAATCTATGTATTAGGTTGAATTGAGTAACCAAACAATGTATTGGCTGGACTAAATTTTAATCAAAAGGCTTTTTTAATTAATATAGCCTACCAAACGGGTCTTTATTAGCTTAAATAAGTCAAGCAAGCATCTCATTAATTTTATTTCATTTTCTAAACTTTCATCCTTATACTTTAACTTATCACTTATACACACTTGACCATACTCTGTTTATAATGTTAATGAACTGAAATAAGAAACTATAAATCTCTAGGTTAAACGAATAAATATTATATATAATATAAAAAGGTATTACATAGACGAAGGATTGAAAATAACAAGAGTAAAGGAGAATCTCTATTGTTCAAAGTTGACAGGGGAATTTAATTTTTAAAGCAAAGTTGAGGAGTGAAAAAAATTATTTTCACCCAACATGCAACAGTGATTTATTAAAATGTTGCTTTCATTTTTGAAGTTTAGATTAAGCAGTAACTATTGACTTTTACTTTTTTTTTTTGGATCTTGTGATATTGTTCTAATGGTGTGTGATTTGTGAAGTAGTTTTAATGCATATGACAGTGGAGTCGAGTTTTTGGTTTAAATTAATAATGATTCCAATCTATCTCTTTTATTTGAATATCATTCGTATAATTTGTTGCTGAAATTGTTCTTGCTTTTGTGTTCTATGACTGAAAAGCTAGAATTTTCATTATTTTATTATACAATTATGCCTATAGACAAGGCATTTATACCTTTATTTTGTGTCATTTCTCTCAATTAATTCAAAAATTTCAAGGATTGTTTTGTTTATTTTCATCGAAGTTTCAACGATTAAGTGAATCATATCTATCACTTTAATGTATGTGTCCATGACAAACTGCAAATAATTTGCAAACAAATAGAAACATATTTCACTAGTTTTTATATTATTAAGCAGAGAGTATATGATTTCATAAGTAAGTTTATCATCTTTCTAGCATGATTGTTTGCTTAGAGTGAAAGAAAGACTAATATTTCTAATATAAATATTTAATGCTTAAGCCTTAAAGTGTATAGTTATTTTTGGGATTTAGGCTCATTACACCTATTTGAGGTTTAATGTTTTGTAAAATCAGATATGAAAAAAATAATTTTTAAAAATTGATATAATTTTGAAAAACTAGTATAATTTTAAAATCCCAATTAGCATAAAAAAAGACCCAATATGATATATCTAAACCGAATCAAAGTTGTAATAATCAAATTGAACCAGAAGTTTGTTTCAATTAAATTTCAATTATCATTATTATCAAATCAAAAATAAAAAAATCAAACCGATCGAACGCCCAGGGTGAGTTGTGCTCACATAATAAGCCATGTTAGGTTCTATATTTTTAAATAGATACTAGCCCATATCTTGATTCAATAATATTTGGAATGTATAAAGCATAAAATATGAATAAAAAGATATTGCAGTAAATATTTATGAATAAAAATAAAAAATATTCAAAATCTACTTGAAAGCCTATCTCAATCAAGCAAAAATTGATAAAAAAAATAAATTATTGTCAAATCACCAAAATAATCTAGCATACCGATCTCTATAGGTTTTAAAATATAAACATAAAAATTTAGAGTAAAATTTGTGTGAGAAAAAGAATGGCCGAAATTTGACTATCAAAGATATTCAAGATCCACACAAAGGTCTGATTCGATCAAACCCAATAAATTGATTTAAAAAATTATTATGGCTAAATAACTAAAAGGATCATCTGGCATATAGGGTTGGACACATGTCAACTTGAACTGAAAAAATTTAACTGAATCAAACTTTTTTAAATTTGATTTTTTTGATTTTTTTAATTTTTCATTTTGTTCTGACAATTTTAGTTTCAATTTCTAAAAGCTCAGTTATTCGCTTCGATTTTCAGTTATTAAATATTTTAATTCGATTAATCAAAAACTTGAATTTATTCACAAGCCAACTCCCCCCCTAGGGGTGTGCAAATTAACGGTTAAACCAATAACCCGAACCGATAATTGAATTATTGAATTAATAGTTTGGTTATTGTTTTAACGGTTTGATTATCAGTTTACTATCCCAAGTTATTGGGTTATTGGTTCGGTTATCGGTTTGACCACTTTTTTTAACGGATTAACCAATAACCCGATAATAATTTATTAAATTATAATTTTAGCCTTCAATATATAAAGTATCCACACAAGAAGATGAAATGAGTGTCGATGAAAAGTGAAGGGGATGGTGTTTTAATTTAAATTAAAGTTGACTATTTTAGTTGAGCTAGTTATATATGTTTTTTCTCTTTTCACCCACTTTTTTCTAGCTAAACATATGACTTATGAGGTTTTTCATGTGAAATCTTATTGGTTAACCCGATAACCGAACCGATAATGATCAATAACCGATTAACCAATAACCGATAAACCGATATCTTAATGGTTCTTTAACGGTTTAGCATGTCTACAAACCGATAACCGATAAGTAAAACCAATAACTTTCAAAATCGAACCGAACTGATCGATTACGCAACCCCAAAAAAATTCTAATACAATAGATTTTGTCAAATTCTCAGTCCCGCAAATCATAAATAATAAATAAAATAGGTCCAAAACAGAACATTATACCCAACTTTATGCCTAAACTCTAAAATCAAATTCTCAATTCTTTGGTTAAATTGTCTATGACTCCTATTACAAAATCAAATAGATGTTTACCAATGCTTTATAAATCAGTTGAACTACGTTTATGACTCCTATAAAAAAGTGAATTATTGTATCGTTGAAACAACGTGAATTTTAGAAAACTATATAGGTGATACAATGTGAATCTCAGAAAGCCGTATTAATCATCTAGCGAATTTCAAAAAACTGTAGCAGTGATACAATGCAAATTTCAAAAAATTATATCACTGATACAGTAAATTTTAAAAAATCATACTACTGATACAATAAATTTATTTAAAAAATTATTATAAATTATAATTAAATAAATTATAGCTACTAATAATAATTATGACACCAAAACTATAACTATTTGTGAAATTCCTCATCAAAAATCGAGTGTGCGCGCACTTCCTTGTGTAATTTTTGGCATTGGGCCTTGAGGATTTCACTTTGCGATGTCCAAATCTCCATTTTGACGAAAATGGATTCCAATTTTGCGCACCTTCTATTTCAAAATGAGCCCAAACTAACTGTCAAACCTATCCAGTGCTACTACACTCCCGTTCCTCTCTCCGGCGAATACATCGCTCTCCCCTCGCCGTTTCTCTCTCCGGCGAAGATTTTGCGTTGTTAGTTCCTCTGTCTCTTCCTTCCCCTCTTTCCTTACATACTCTGCATTTCCTTCTTACTTTCGCTCTTATTATAAAAACCCTAAACCCTTTTTACTTCCTGCCGCCAGCCATCGTAGCACTAGCTGACGGGCCTTCTTACCGGAGTTCCGAGTTCTTTGTTGCTGGTTTCTTCACGTTTCTATAAACTGGTACACCAGCTCCTTCAGTGCTCCTCCTTGTTCTTTTCTTTTTCTGCCTGCCTCTTATATTTGTGTCACACTATATTCTAAGAATTTTGGTTGGCATATTATTTGTAAAATTTCAGTTTGTCATTATTGTGCGATTTGATTGATTTCCAGGTTGCTTTCAGGATTTTCTTTTAGTGGTTCTCAATCTATTCTTGTGGGAAGTTCATATTAAAAATTAGAAATTTAGAATGTAAATCCTTGTTATCCCCTTAATCATTATCTATATTTTATATGCTATTAACAGTACTACTCTCCTCGAAAGCTCCTCTAGTCCTGTGTATGTGGTGATATATGTCTGTGAAATCTCCTCAAAGTCCTCTGTGTGTGTTGATGAAATGAGTTTGCTGGAGCGCCCCCAATTGGATATGGCATGCAGCTCTCTGTGAGGTATTTTGCATGGTGAACCAGTCAGCGTCTGGAGAAGAACTTATATGCTAATCTTTTCTATTTTAGAAACTTGGATTAAAGATTATTGCGTTTGTATGTGTACCTAATGATGTAATTATTGATTGTTTTTGAAACATAACAGATGGATGAGGCCAATTTTAATGGTGATGTTTATGTTTGCATATTTGTGTTTAGGTGGTTGTTAACTTTTTCTAATATGTATTGAATATGGATACTAGATGCTTGGTCCGGTTATTATTGTATATTAACTCGAGGTCATTGTCCTAGAACTTTGAATCTTGAATCCATAAAGTTGAAATCTTGGATCCGCCTCTATCCTCAACCATGATGGCGAGTGGTGATCCTCATCAGCATCAGCAGCACCAGCCGCTGCCACAGCAACAATTCCAGCAACAACACCCTCCACATTTTGGAGATTTTCCAAGGGGTCCACAACCTCCGCCAGGTCCACCTCCCATGATGCGACAGCCATCTGCATCCTCCACTACTCTTAATGCTCAGCCACCTGGACCTCCTCTTCATCCTTCTTATGATGGTGCGGTGTTGTTTACTAATGTTTCATCTATTCTTTTACTAATCATCTTTGATTGATATGTTTTTCACAGCCTACAGCTGGTAGGGAATATCAAGAATCTAGTTGTTATCAAATTATTTATTGTAGGGGAAAAGACATTAGCTACAACTTTTCTTCTTCTACTTCTTCTCTTTTATTTCTGTGATCTAAGTTGTCAAACTGCTGTTGTGTAATTCATTAATCTGAAAAGAGATACGAGTAGATACTGAAAGTTGTAAATTGATTGTAATTTTAATTTGAAAAAAGAAAGAGAATGTTAGTAGAAATTACAGGTATGGAGAAGAGTCATTTGAGCATACTATCTAGTTTTCTTTGGGAAGGACCAGTGTTATCAAAAAGCAAAAAGCGGAAAAAAGCTCTAAGGTCCATTTGGGCAGTAAGCGCAAAGGGCGAATAAAGTGCGGGCTTTAATGAAAAAAGGCGCAAAGTGAGAAAAATTACTAATATATATATATTTAGTCTAAGAGTGGTAACTATAAGCATGAATGACAAATATATGAACAAACAAATTGAAAAGAAAATTAAGTAAAGTGAAATATCAATTGTTTAGTGTCTTCTCTTCAGAAGAAGCTCATTGGCAAGAAAAAATATGCCTTAGAACCTTGATGAAGACATTGAGGCGCACATTAAGTGAGGCGAATCGCCCAACACGTTTTGAGCTTCACTTCTGGGCTTAAACACGCTTTTTACAACACTGGGAAGGACCTCTTTAGTTGTTATTTCATACAGTTTGTATCTAGTTGGAAAAGAAAGAAGATTTTCTACTCACAGATATTCATGTTGAACTATTATTACCATTTATCATTTTCATTCATTTTATAAGAGGAAGCAAGATGAAAGAAAGAATGTTTGAAGCAATAAGAAGGTTGATAGGCAATTTCCTCATCACTTCTCTATTTCTTGTTATCTGATTCGGCAGTGAGAATTGATTGCCTTTTCTTATCTTACTCACAAAACGCCTGATAATGAGGCTATGATTGTCTCAAACTGTCAAATTCTGATAGAACCTACCATTTCTTATTGCTTGGATAAGTTTAGGTCCATAAAAGCTGAAGAGAGGATGCATTATTAAAAAAAGTTGAAAGAGAGGATGAATGTTACCCTTGTTTTAGGGACTTCAATTTGCTTTGGTGACACATAATTCACTTCACCTAATTTTTATTTTGATAAGTATTTACTGGACCTAATTACGATTGCTACCTAAGTTTTATTCTTTTCCTTATATTTGCAGCTCATGCTGACAATTTTGCTGCAAAGAGAATGAGAAAAATTGGCCAGAGAAGAGCAGTTGATTACACTAGTACAGTTGTAAGATATATGCAGGTAATAACTGTTGAATGTGGGCATTTACCCAGAGACCTAGTTATGCAATGTGGTGCGGTAAATGCTGTTCTATGTGTTACTACTATATAGATTAGCAAGGGCTAGAACCATGAGCTGTTATCCTGTCATCATAAAGAACAATTACGCAAGTGTGGGTTCATTTTCCTCTTTTCTTTCTTTTACAACCACGAGCTGTTGTCCTTGTCACTATTAGGAAAACTTTGCAAGATTGCTTTTATTCAATCTTAATGTATTCCCTGCCTTGAAATGTGTTTATACTTTCCAATCAACGTGGCAAATAAACATCAGGGTATAGTTTTCAAGTGTTTATTCATCTACATGCCACAACATTTTCACCAAAAATTATGGAAATCCATTTACAGAGTTTGGTGTAATGAAAGATAAAGATGTCCTATGGTTAGTTTGGATGTCATTGTTCCATTGATCATGAACACCATTTGTTTTTTTTTGGGTATGCACTAGGGCATTTGTTCTTGATACCCTTTTTTTCCCTACTATTGTTACACATGGGAGAAGCTTGGGTCTTTATTCTTGTAAATGATCCTCTAACACAACTCAGCCCTCCATCAGAATTGACAGTTAAATTTTGGCTTCTAATCTCAAGCTCAATCCCCCTTTGACCCTATATATCAGTCAATCAACTATATTCAATTCCAAATTAGTTAGCATTGATTATAAGCAATATCTCCTTAGTTAAAAAAATGAATCCTATTCCTTTCTGTTTGGTACATTTCATTCCGATAATAAGCATTTTGTGTTTTAAGGCTAATTAGGGTTTTAAAAAAACTAGAGGTTCTTTGAGTCCCACACTTATCCCCGCACTGATTTGCAAGTTTCTTAACAGACTAGAGAAATATTGTCTATTATCTCCTTTAATGTAACTGTAAGGACATAATTAAGCCGTAGTCTTGGTACTGACTACTTTAAATCTCACATTTATTCATATGCTGACATACAAGTTTCTAGCCATACTAAAAGACTACTGGCAAACACCACATTTAATGCAAGTGCAACTACTTTGACCAAGCCTTACTCTTATGTACTTGATATAGACTATATGAATCATTTGCTTTCATTGTGCTATGTTCTTAGGGGTCTTTTGGTAGCTGGTTAGAATTATGCAGGTATTAGTAATACAAGGATTAATTATGAGGGGATCTATGCATTATAATATGTGTTATTTTATGCAACGATTGATTATGCATAGTTTAGTCATTCATGTATTACTTATTCCACCTTCTATTTTGCATAAAATATACATAGATTCCCTTATAATTATAACTTGTACATGTATTAGTTATGCGGGTTTCTAAATTGCAAACCAAATACCGTACTAATTTTATACATGAATAATTTACCTCCTAACCAGCTACCAAAAGTGGTATTACTTTATGCAGGAATTAATACTTGTATTACTCATCTCCAAACTAGCTACCAAACGATCCCTTAGTTAAATCGTTGTTGATTCCAAGAGATTGTGGATTTTAGGTCTACTTCATCCTATTTTAATTCCTTCTATTATCGTAGGTGTTGCACCTTCGGGTTGATGCCCTCTGAGATTTACATAGTACATGTCAGGCAATCTCATGCAACTTCCTATTATTTCATCATATATTGCACTTTCTATTGATCGCACATCCATCTTAATATCGGAAATTATGTGCTGCTCATATTGTGGATGTGTTGGGCCTTAAATACACAACAGTCATCCCATATAACATTGATGGTATCATAGTTATTCTAAAGTACTAGAATGCCTCTGTGTTTAGTCTATGGAACTCGGGCAATTGAATTTTAAAGAAAGATATGTAGGCTACAATACTTACTGTACTTCTTCTAATTGTTCTAGTGGAAAGACTATTCTCAAATTGCAGTAAATATAGCCTTTACAGTGGTTCATTAGTACTAGTTGCCAAGTAGCAGTAGTATAGCCTGTATAGTGGTTAATTTGTCTAGCAGTAACCATACACTCCAGGAATATTGCTATAGCTGTGATTATTTTTCCAGAAGCTGATCTGTTCAATCGCACATATATTTTGAAGGAGTCCAACCTCTTCCTAATTCCACTTCTACAAGAACCAAATACATGCTTTTTGTTTGCAGTAGCTAGCATAGCACCCATATGAGCTGTATTGAAGTTCCCGGTATATGTATATGTCACTGCACTATGTGGTTGCAATAGCTCTAGGAAACAAGGTCTTTTTATCTTAATAATAGAAAAAAAAGTGAGTGGAAATAAAAAGAGGACGAGAAATTCTTCTGAAACCTTTTTTCCACTCAAAAAAAGGAAGAAAACTGAGACCGAGAAACCAAAGTCGTCTTGATTGTTTTGTCCATTAATAACTTTGATGTCTCTTCTTTTTTGTGGTATTGTCAACTTGGCAATGGTACTCATAACATTCTTTAACTTTTAAGGTTATTTTGTGGTCCAAAGTTTAAGAACGATCGCTTTTTCGCAGATCCGAATGTGGCAGCGCGATTCAAGGGATAGGACAGTGTTACAGCCTAGCCCAGCAGCAGCAGTTGATGTCAGTTTACTCCACCTATGAATTGGTCTTTGATTCTGCAAAATTCAATTAGTTTTCATGATCATACTTTTTTTATCTTTCATTACTGGGAAGATCTCTGACAAGCTTATCATGGGTGAGAAATGAGAACGGAAAATCACCCAAAATATATTTTTCCTTCAGTTCTTGGTTGTGCAAAATATAATCCCAAAGCTACTGTGAACCACCATTAAAGTGGCAAGGGACATCATTGGCTGAAGTCCTGTAGGTTTCAAGCTTCTTATGTTAAAGTTATTCAAACCTTTTATTTGTACTCACAAACATAGATTTTCAAACAATAGAGTGTGTGCGATGAGAGTATCATGTCTTTGGAAAGCTATATTCTTATCTGAGCAAAGTTTACAAAAAACAACACCATAGTCAGTGAATCCCACAATATGGGGTTTGGGGAGGGTAAAGTGTACGTATACCTTACCTCTATCTCGTGGTGGTAGAGAAATTGTTTTCAATAGACCCTTGACAATCTTGAGGAAAGTTAACCAAAACATTCCTGTAGTCCTGGAAGGTGATAATAGTTCAGTTTTACCTGCATGTAATGCTAGTTATAAACTCCAAGAACATTCTAGAACCACCTAATGGACGAGTTAATTGTAAATTTGTAACTTAGATTTCCAAAAAGTACCAAACTAACATGTTTGAAGTTGAAGTCTCCCCCACAACCAAACATATTATAAAAATATATTGTGCTGAAACTAACAAACTAAATGCTAATGATGCTACAAAGTGTGCGTAAGCCCAAACTTACGTTGCTTGGACTCTCCAAAAATGCTGTCGCCCCGTGTTGGATCCTTTGAAGATCCACTACTTTTAGAGGATCCGACACTCATCCATCGACATTTTTGGAAGAGTCCGAGCAACACAGGCTTAAACAATATTGTTCCAAAAGAAATGAAAAACAGCAAGATTGTATCTTCTTCTGATCTTATTCCTTTAAAGTCAACATTTGATCAGGATTTTGTGCTTGTTCATGGGTGCAGATACTGCCAGCAGTTGCTTATTTGGATAATCCATCCACAAGTTTTGCTGCTAAATTTGTTCATACATCTCTAAATAAAAACCGTTGTTCAATCAATTGTGTTGTGGTGAGTTGAAGAATTCTTCTTGGTCTTCTATCTTTTCTTTCTGCTTTTGTTGTGTATATCTTTGGTTTTGTGTTCATACACAATTGAATTACTGTGTCCAGTAGCATACATGCATCTTTGTACATGTGCCCTTTATCTTGCATCTGTTTCATACTTTCTCCGTCCCTGTTTATGTGGCACTTTCTCCTTTTCACAACGTCCTAAAATGGTTGACACTATTCCATTTCTATACAACTCTCACCACTGTCAAGAGTTCAAATTTGTTAAATTCAAAGTGTAAATTTCGAGGTAAATCTTTCTATCAAACTAGCTTTTCCAGCACTACTGTAACGCGCTGTTCCTCTATCACTAATATAGTATATAAATCAAATTAACTTATTAAACTGCGTGTTAATCAAACATCATCACATAAAAAGGAATGGAGGGGTTAGTTTTTTCTACTGATAACAAAAATAAAATGGGACGGAGAAAGTTATATTTATTAGTAAAATAAAATTATTCAATCATTGTATGTTCTTCAGAGCATTTAAATGCAACACATCTGAGTGTCTAAATATTCACAGTTAGTTGCCTTGATTGAATGTATGAATCTGGATACTTGAAACATGATTTAATTTGCTACCAAACTCTTTTCTGCTGAATTTTCTTTTCTCTGAGAATTACTAGTTTCTTATTCTGGTAGAGCTCTTTGTATTCAGTTTTTTCTGACAAGCTTCTCTTTTGAAGGAGTTATCTTGTCAGATGTTGTAGTTGGAAATCTTATAGCCTCTTGGGCCTCTTTTATGTCATTGTCACTCTAATAATTGATAAAATAAGTAAAGGGGTTCCAGCTTGTGTTATGACACAAAACATAGAGCTAAAACTTTTCTGAGTCGCTCTCTCTGTCTCTGTCTCTGTCTGTCTCTCTCTCTCTTGGTTGTGTCACATCCTCTGTGTATTTCATCTTCATATTTCTGTACTCTTATTCAAACCTTTTCTCTTGAATCACGTGAAGTGGACTCCTAGTGGGCGGCGCCTTATTACTGGATCTCAAAGTGGTGAATTCACACTCTGGAATGGGCAATCATTTAACTTCGAAATGATACTTCAGGTATGAATCTGGGGTTGTGAATTTCAAATCTTAGTACGTGACAAGCAAATTAGATGGAGAATGTAATGTATTTCATGTGCAGGCGCATGATCAAGCAGTCAGGTCAATGGTATGGAGCCACAACGATAACTGGATGGTCACTGGTGATGATGGGGGCACAATAAAGTAAATAACATTTAGGAACAATCATCAGTTGACAGTCTCATTATCTATATGGTGTTTTTCTTTCTCTTGTGTGAATTTGCGTTTATATCATTTGACAGGTATTGGCAAACCAATATGAATAATGTCAAAGCCAATAAGAATGCACATAAAGAATCAATACGGGAATTGAGGTAATTATTCTAAATGATGTTACTTGGTTTTGAGAGTTTTTATGCATTTCTTGGGTTTTATTAACTTTTTGGTTTTCACTATCAGCACATTTGCATCATTATCATTATATATTTTTTGGGTATGCATGATTCAAATGTCAGTTGGTTTCCATTGTCAGAAGAAAATGTTAGTTGGTTACTAAGTCTTATGCTTGAATTTGAACAGCTTCTGTAGTACAGATTTAAAATTCTGCTCCTGTTCTGATGACACTACCGTTAAAGTATGGGACTTTGCAAGGTGCCAAGAAGAGCGCTCTTTATCTGGTAATGTTCCTCAAGCTGTTTACTATAAGAAGCTTGTCGATTCAAGTGAAATTAGTGATGGTTTGACTGCATATCTGTGACCCTATGTTGAGGCGATTTTTTTGTTTTTTTTAATAACATGCATGCTGCTGTAATGCTCTTACCTGTCAGATGATACTCTGCTACCCGTTACTTCTTGTTGCTGTAATAATTTTTATGACATGGTTAGACATGTGTTCCAGCAGAAGTTTACTCTGAAATGGAAAATTTGTTCAAAAAATTTCACTGGCAATAACTCTTCAATTTTACTATCAACACTTATTAATGTACCAGTTAACTTGAGCGTGAGGTGACCTAAGAGTAGTTCCTTATGTCACTTGAACTCAGGCAGGCCATGGTTGGGATGTGAAGAGTGTGGATTGGCACCCTACAAAGTCTCTATTAGTCTCAGGTATATGCTTTTTTCCTTCTCTTCTTTTCTTAGAAATGTTCCGGGTATTATTTCTTTGATGGTTGAAATGTTCCAAGTAGTTAGATTCACTCTTTGACGCCTTGCTTTTGTCCTGCCTGCAGGTGGAAAAGATAATCTTGTTAAACTTTGGGATGCCAAGTCAGGAAAGGAGCTTTCGTCATTGTCAGTCAAAAACTACTCTCTAAATCTGCAATATTATTACTTCTCTGAACTTGGGATTTTACCACTTGATAAGTTGTAATTTTTTGAGCAATAACATGGATGCTGTTTGCTGTTTGCAGTCATGGGCATAAGAATACCGTTCTCTGTGTAAAGTGGAATCAAAACGGTAACTGGGTCCTTACTGCTTCCAAGGATCAAATTATCAAGGTAGCCTGTTCCACGTCATACTTTTCCCTGAGCCCACAAATCTTTTTTCCGATTTTGCATGTAATGATCGTGTGGTGTAAATTGGTTGTTAATGAACAAATGACCCGATCCTTGTTTCACAAGTTCATAATTTGAAATTGCATGGCAATTGACAAAAGTGTATTACTTGTTCTGTAATGTTGCTGTTTGTACGACATGGTTGGAGGTGGAATATGTGCCAAACACTAAAAGATGCATCAAGTATAAAATACAATAAAATAATAATGATAATAATATTATAATTATTTGTTAGGTTGACTGTATGATATGTAATTGTTGTTATCTGAGGAAAGATGTCATTTTTTTTTATAGAACTGACAAATACTAGATTTATGCTGTACTTTTTTTACTCTTGACAAGTCAAATGCTTTCATTAATGATGTACAAAGATGATGTCATAAGTTTTTAAAATATGGGTACATAGAAAAACAGAGAAGGATCAACTTGAAGTTGCTGAGTACAGTTGAAATGTTTATTTTCTTTTCTGTTTAGTTGTACTTTGAGGTTTTTGAAGCTCTAGAAACATGTTATAGTTTTGTTAGGGGTTCAGTCAGATTCACTAAATCTGTAACTGTGGGGGTTTGAGAAGCCTTGCTAACATTTCTTATTAGTTGGTTGGTAGCAACAAAATAGCAATTTTACTCAGTTTTAAGTTGCAACTACTTTACTGCAATTGCATTGCTTCTTACCACTTCTCTGGTTCTGGTTGCAGTATTCATTTTCTTATTTGGTTAGAAATGAAGAACAAAGCTTATATGCATATAAATTATAATCACATGCTAATGAAGGAATACCTGCAAATAGTGTAGATGATTATTGTGTCAGTCAAACATTTGTGTGCAATTGCTTGTATTCTGTCCTTTTTAACATGCTATTTTATTTCAGCTTTATGACATAAGGGCTATGAAGGAGCTTGAGTCGTTCCGGGGGCATCAGAAGGATGTGACATGTAATAATTACCTTCTTCTGTATGTGTATATATATCTTATGCAACGCACACAACACTAGCATGTCATGTAATAGCCAGGTTATGGGGTTGGATGAAAATTTGCAGTTAGTATATGCTGGTATTTTTCAGTAAATTTCACCAAGGTATTATTTGAAAAAGAAATTTCAGATTGTGTTGATGAAAAAGTGAATAATACAAATGGAGGTAGTGGCTGAATTGTTTTTCATGATAAAACTCAAGAGTTAATCACTTTATGCCTTCTCTACTTTGTGTTGTGCAACAATAATTTTGATGCGTCTTTATTTTGTTCATTAAGATAATAAACTCTTTTTGTTCTACTTATTGTCTTGTTCCTCCTCCATGCTTCTGTGGTCAACTTTCATCTGTTTGTGATACTAGCTAATTGCCTGTTTATATTCATATGACTGTGACAGCACTGGCCTGGCATCCGTTTCATGAAGAATATTTCGTTAGCGGAAGCTTTGATGGTTCAATATTTCATTGGCTCGTGGGGTATGTTCCTTGAAACTTATTTCATCATAAACTGTAAATCATTTGTGCTACCTTTTTCTAAAAGTTTTTTGGGCATCTCCTGTTCTTTCAAAATATCATTTTATGGCCTTGTTTAGGACATTAATCTTGATGTTTCTTATTTTTGTCAACCTCACATAGGAATAACAAGTTTTATTTGATGAAATAGAAAGGATACCTTGCTGTTGATCAAGGAAATATTGCTAATTGCTCCATCATAACATTACCCTTTTCTTTATATTCTTTTGCCACCATTTAATAAAATTGAAGTGTGGTACTCCTGCCATTTTTTTTTGGCTGGATTCAAGTTGGGGAGAATGACAGAGACAATTCAGGATGAATGTCGACTTATCAATAAACTTTATGGGATAAAAAGTCTAGGTTAAGAGTCAATAAAAGGTCCAAATATGTGCTTAACCTTTTCTAAAAAAGAGTCCAAATATGTACTAACTTGAACTAACTTGAAACTTCAATCAAATTTTCTTATCTTATTTCTGAGTCTTAGCGAAATACTTCAACTATTCTTGGCTACAAGAAGTCCGAGATAAGAGAGGGAACCTTGTTTTCTCTTCTAATGCTCTTCTTAGCATGTATCTTTACTTCATCAAGCATTCTTTAACTTGAGAAAACCAAAACAGTGGAGATACATGGTTGTTGTATGTGAAGCTGGTACTATGGTTATTGACCGGTTTTCCCTTACTCGGAAATTGTCAAATTATTGCGATGAGTTTCAGATAGCTCAGGGAAAAATCATCTCCCTCCACTCAATCCCTTTTTATTTGCTTTTCCTGTAATAGGGAGACTTGAATTTTTATCATGTGCATTATTTGCCCTAGTTTTATTTAAAAACACTCTTTTTCTTTTGCTTTAAATCAAAATGTTCGTTCTACCCAGTATGGAGCAGTTCATCCTACAGTTTCTGTGAATTGTGCGGAACAAAAGAGCCCTCTGGACTACTAGGTCTGTTGTCCAACATGTGATCAGAGAGTCCAGAATATGATTTCACTTACAAAATGAACTCCTAAAGGGAACTTTTATCAAATCAAATCTCCCTATTATCAGTAAATTAGTAGTTTCTAATATTTTTCTCTTTTGTCTTCTTGATGTTCTACCCACAGGCATGAAGCTCCTCAAGTAGAAATTACAAATGCACATGAAACTGGTGTTTGGGATCTTGCATGGCACCCCATTGGCTATCTTCTTTGCAGGTTAGACTGCATCTTCTTAAACTGCAGCTCTGTAGTTATGTACCATTTATTACATTAGTACTTGTTTCCAGTTGCAGAAAACAATTTTCTAAAGTGTCAATTGTTAGAATTCTTCTCATAATTCGTCTGCTTTTCTTCGGTGCATTGTCCCTTGTTTAAATATTCTGGTCAATCTATCTTGGTTGTTGCTGGATATTATTTTGAAGTTGTTCATTGGAGGAAGTCCAAATGGCAACTGACTTGGTGGAGCCCAACTATTGGTTGCTGGCCTGAAGAAATCCTTCGAAGTTGGGTGTGAATCAGAATAATGGGCTTCCCTTGAATTTGTGGTTGCAAAAGGTATTGAAAGGAGATTGGGGATTATTGTGGGGACTGGTTAGGAACAGAGGAGGAAACCTCCCTGAAATATCACCTCCACTGGGCAAGAATAAAAGTAAGGAGAGATGGCAAAGAACTTCCTAGTGGTAGAATTGTAACGATGAAGGTTGGAATACATGCTGGACAAGAAGCAGAGGAACACACAACGGTCAATCACTTGGAGCAGCATTACATCGGGGAGGAAGCATATATTTGCGGCTTCAGGTGTCGGGTCACATGGGCTCTTCAAATGATGGGGAAAATTTTAAATCTTTGGCACGTGGACAACCCCCTTCAAGACCTGGATATTTTAATTACCCTACCGTTAGGCCTTTAAGACACAAGAAACAATTGGGCCTTAAACTGGGTCCTGACCGAATTTTGCTTAACAGAATAAAGACCCTCACACTCAAGCCCACCCAGACGACTCTCTTTTAATTGAGATCCAAGCCATTACTTCCAACAATTCGTACCAGTGAAACAACCAAAAGAACAGATATCGCATCTAACACAACTACTGTTCGCGAGAAGGAGACCCAAGTTTTTGAGCATGGAGATACAGAAAACAAGTTGATAAACAGAACATCTTCATCCATGAGGGAATCCCTCAACATACAACTATGTGAAAGAGAAGAAAGCTTAGAAGTGACAATTGAAGAAGCCATCCCACTGAATTCTCTTTCAGCAGAAAGAGAGGATGATCCAGACTTCGATACTCTTATATGGATTCATCAAAACATTCTGAGATAAGCAAAGAACTTGGGGCAGATTTCAATGGATACGGGCAGGACACTCTAGAACCGCTTATGAAGATAGAAGGGAAAAGACAGTCCAATGGGAGATATGACTGAATTTTACAACTCCAAAGAAGGGAATTAAGCAAAAAGGACTAGACATTGGGAACAGGTTCATGCCCCACAAAACAAGAAGGAAGGGGGGATTCTTAGCAATACAAGATCAATGAATATAAAAATGGTATCTTGGAATGTGAGGAGATTGAATCAAGCTAGCAAGAGGACAATGATAAAGGGTTTGGTGCACACTTGGGAAAGCTGACATCTACTGCTGTCAAGATCCAAATTAGAAGGGGATATTAACAACACAATTAAGGAGTTATGGCCTTGCAGATGGGTTCATTATGCCCTATTGGAGGTCAGTGGCAAAAGGAGAGGCATTATTATACTGTGGGACAACAGGGTCTGGAAAGGACTAGCAGCAGCATCAGTCTACAATCACTTGTAGTTTTTCTGGCAAGAATATAAAGGGAGGAATTATGGTGGGAAGTGGGGGCAGCCAGGCGTCTCTTCAATGGACTCTGGGTGATTTTTGGAGATTTTAACGCCGTCAGGTTTCCATTTCAAAAGAACTGTAGAAAAATCAACAAAGTTATGTGGGATTTTTCAGAATTCATACAAGATATGGATCTGATTAACTTACAGCTCACCTGGGGGGGTTAAACAGGTTCCTCATCTCTTATGAATGGAACTCAAATTTCAGATCCATCAGGCAATCTACTCTTCCAAAGGCAACTTCTGACCACTTACCACTATTATTGCAGTGTGGTAATTGGGAATTCATGAAAGCTTACTTCAAGTTTGAGAACTGGTGGCTCCAAACTGAAGGATTCAGAGAAAGTAAAAAGTTGGTGGACCTCTTTTAAATGTGGGGGAAGGCCTGAATTTATCCTTGCTTTCAAATTGAAATCTCTAAAGAGAAATTGAAGGAATGGAGCAATCCACTCAACAATCTGGGGTTGCAGAAACAAAGTATACTCAGCCAGTTAGTTGACATGGATAAATACAAGACCAAAGAGAGTTAAATGAAGATGAGATTGAATAAAGAGCATCTCCGGCAATGGAAATGGGGAAATTGCTAAGCATGAGGAAACAACCTGGAGACAGAGGTCCAGAGCCTTATGGCTTAAAGAAGGGGATAAGAACACCAAATTCTTTCATAGAACTGCTAATGCACATAAAAGGATCAACACTATTGACCAGCTTCACATAGAGGGAATGGTGGTAGATAATCTAGAGGAGATCAAATAGGAAGTTGTTTCTTTTTATGAGAAGCACTATTAATAAACTGAAGACTTGGAGGCCTGGTTGGAATCAAAGGGCCCCTCCTATGCCATCAGAGGAAGAGAAGCAGATGTTGCTGAATTGTTTTGAAGTTCATGAAATCTGGGAATCTGAAAAATCTTGTGTTGGATACAAGACTCCTGGGCCAGATGACTATTCCATGGCCTTCTTTATTTACTGTTGGGAGACTGTGGTCCCTGATGTAGTTGCTGCTGTTCAGAATTTTCATGAACAAGGTATGTTCGAGGAGAACCTCAATGCCACTTTTTTTACACTGATTCCCAAGAAAGTGGGGGGAAAAGGAGTTGAAAGATTTCAGTCGTATCAGCTTGATAGGTAGTGTTTACAAAATCATTTCAAAGTTGTCAGCCGAGAGGCTCCAAAAAGTGGTTCACAAACGGGTGGATTCTCAACAAATGGCTTTCATCAGGGGTAGAGACAGATCATGGATGCTGTCCCAAGAAAGTGGGGGCAAAGGAGTTGAAAGATTTCAGACCTATCAGCTTGATAGGTAGTGTTTACAAAATCATTTCAGAGTTGTCAGCCGAGAGGCTCAAAAAAGTGGTTCACAAACGGGTGGATTCTTAACAAATGGCTTTCATCAGGGGTAGAGACAGATCATGGATGCTGTCCTTAAAGCAAATGAATATGTTGATGCAAGGTTGAAGAGCAGAAAGCTTGGTATTCTTTGTAAGCTAGACATAAAGGCTTTTGACCATCTCAACAGGAATTTCTTACTTAACTTACTACAGAGAATGGGTTTAAAAGCAGGTCGTTAAACTGGATTAAATTCTGCATTAAATTCTCTTTTTTGGTCAATGGACCCCCCACTAGATTTTCTCATGTCAAAGTAGTCAATCTTTTTGGATAAAGTAGTTCATATGATAAAGGGTTATTCATTCGAAAGGAATCATTGCGCTGCCACCCCCCTCCACATGACCCTGCTTCTGCCTCAGTTCAGATAATGATAAAAATTTACTTCTGACTGTGCTTGTTGGGGCATTATGATACCTAGGCTGAATCCGACCCTTTCCACTGGCTTCCCCTTTGTCCCTTTTTTGGTGCAACTGTTTTTCTATCAAATTTTTGAAACCCTAAAACCCTTTTGTGGTGTTCCCTTGATATTGTCACCCACTGTTTTTCTATCAATATCCGGTGATCAAGAAGGGAATGGCGCAATGGAATGGGCGAGGCCTATTCTCATTAGAGAAGGGAATTGTTGTCTCAAGTGCAACATGAATTGAGAACAAGTGAACATTATCTATTTCCTGGTCAAAGGTGAAATTATAGTTTGTATCGGACACCACTTTTCTAGAATGGAATTGATGATGAACTCTGATGTGAAAGTGCATCATGAATTATTCATAGAACATTTGTTGCAGATATATTTCATTATTATCATAGAGGTGGGAATTCTCCTATATGTTTTCTCTCTCTCTCTCTCTTTCTCTCTCTCTCTCTCTTTGAGATAGTAACAGTTGTGTATACTAAAAACTAGTACAATGGTTGTACTGAAACCATATTTACAAAGGAACAAAAGGAAGAATACTGTTCAGTGGTCCTATCAAAATCCAATGATTTGTATGATTGAAACAGTATCTTCTATGTAAATCTGTTTACACCAAAAACAAAAAAGTCTAATGCAATTCAATTAGATCTTCTGTATTGAATTGCTGCTGTCCCCAAAATATTTTGGAGTTCCTCTCTTTCTAGATTGTCCACCAGATGCAAGCTGGGTCAATCCTCTATCTATCTCTGTATAGATTTCCTCATTTTGTTTAAACCTTTCTTGGGCAGGTAACTATATGTGTGCTTACTTGCAGTTTAGGCCTGATTGTGTTTATATTTATTTAAATCCCGCACAGCCTCCACAGGATGGATTTAAAACTTTTCCCTCCCTCTCTGTCCTCATGTGTGAGAGGAATTTGTGTGCTTTATACTGTAAATTGCATGTCATTGTCTTTCAGTGGCTGGTTCTAGCTTTTCTTGCTGTGTTATTTCGTTTTTTATTCTGTTTAGAACTGTGGAGATCTTAAGCCTTCTACGCTAGGTACTATTCTGCAAACAGGAACAAAATTTCCATCAACATAAAACGTTTAACTGGAGTAACCTAAGCAGGTAACTAATCAATCTTTTTACTGATGCAGTGGCAGCAATGATCAGACAACAAAGTTCTGGTGCAGAAATAGGCCTGGGGACTCCGCTCGTGATAAATTCAATTTAGGACAGCAAGGTGTTTACTAATTCCTGTCCATGCAGATGTTATCTTTATATTTTTTTATGCTATTGGTTTATTGTACTTCAGATTGTACCAGTTTATTTTAAATATATTTAGATAACAGGGCATTGAGCCTTGTAGACCAGGGAAAAATCAGCTTGATTTTAAAGAGCTTTTTGGAAAGATTATCGTCTTTCTTTGTCCATTGGAACCTAATATTTTTAGTTCGACCATCACTTTGAACTACAAAACAATAGCGCTTAAATAGCCTCAGCACGGGTATTGTGGTTGATTTCAGGTTTGGGTGATCAAAGCAATGTTCTTGGTCGCATGCCTGGTAATTTTCCAGGTCCTGAGCCCCCATCAACTCCTGGAGCATTTGCCTCTGGTATGTTACGAACTGAGGGTACAATACCTGGAGTTGGAGCTGCAATGCCACTGTCTATCCCATCACTTGATTCATCATCTCAAGGAGAACAGAAGACTTCAATGCCAGTGTCAATGCCTTTAGGAGCTCCTCCCCTACCTCCTGGTCCACATCCATCACTTCTTGCAAGTAATCAGCAGCAAGCATATCAACAAAACATGCAGCAAGCTCAGCAGCAGCAGTCACTACCTCAACAAATGACTTCTCTTCCTTTGCAACCATCGAATTTGCCACAGCTACAGCCTCCACATATGCCTCTAATGCCACATCCTCATTTACCTCGGCCACCACACCAACTACAACCTGTAAACATGCCTGGCCTTCAGTCTTCAATGCCAGGATCTGGACCTATCCAAGGAATGCCTATCCCTGGTCCGATGGTATGTATAATATTTCTACGTCTGTCTCTGTCTGTTTGCATGCATCGTTCTTTTTTTCCTGTAGATGTGTCGTAACTTATCTTGATCACCCGCCTTCTTGGTGCATCTCTAAGTATAATGCTCTTGCTAAACAAATGAAAATAGATAAGTGGTGAAAATGCATTTTTCGTTTAACCTTTGCATACTGATTTGTATCTCTGCATTTATCTTTGCTTATTTTGATGGATTCTGAATTTTCTGATTCTGAATTCGAACTTCTCCCTCAAGTGAAAAAGTTTATCTTCTTGCAAGTGATGCTGCATGCATGGATCAAATTTCACTAGGATCTTCGCCTTTTCCCAAATAGAGCGGAAGTGGTAGCTATGGCAACTATTTCGCATTGTGGCATAGTTGGTTGATTGATACAAAGTGCATTTGCTTTGAAGGAAATATATGGGGAGGATCAAGAGGTTATTTCAGCATCACAGATTGACTGTCTTCTTATTTTCAGGGGATGCAAGGTAACATGAATCAGATGGGCCCTCCGATGCCTCAAGGTCATTTTGTTGGCATGCCTTCTGGATCTGGACCACAGGGCAATGTTCCTCCTGGTGGAATGCCTAATGGATTGCCAAACATGCAAGGCCCTCAAAACCCAGGAGGTAATCAGATGTTTCCTCCAGGACGAGGCTTCAACAGACCACAAGCTGGACAGATGCCGCTCATGCCTGGACTAAATCCTTATCAGGTGAATGGCATGTAAATTACTTTAAGAGATCTGAGAGTGCAAGGGTGATAATCTTTTGGCAGCTTATTCATTATTTGTTTCTGTCAGGATCCCCCTTTTATTTGGATTCTTAGTTTCAGTTACATGTATCTAACCTTTTAGTTAATTAGCTACGATTTGTTACATGGCTTTCATATTTATTGTTGCATTAAGTTGGGTATTCTAGCTGGGTTGAAAAGAGATAGTTATAGACTAAAACTTATTGTTTCGAGTAACTTATCCAAAAAAAAAAAACTTATTGTTCCAAGTAATTATTGTCAGCATTTTCTTAAGCCATTCTTGGAACATGAATTCAGCACTGCAACTTCATCTTTTGCCAGACAAGTGCAGAATGTGTTAAATCCAGATCTACAAAAAAGGATTAAATTTGGTCATTGAGTGTGAAGACAAGTAGCCCTAGTGCGAGTAAGTCAATGATTTTCGGGTTTGTAGAGGTTTTAGTGCTGTGCTTGGAATACTACTGTGAGGTCCAGCATATCAAAAGCGGTAGGAGTGTATGGGTGACACAAATGTTCTTCGCCGAAAGGAAAACTTAGGTATCTATACCCTGCGAGCTTATGTTAGGGGCAAGTAATGGAGTAATAAGAATGGGTCTGATTGAATTTGCAGAAGATGGCATTGTCTTCATAATTGTTTTGCTTTTATAGTAGTTGTTACTGATTGCTGGGAAGGTTAAATTTATTTTCTTTAGACTGTGCTGGGAATTATTCAAATCTATGACATCACTTGGGCTAGTTATGCATGAGAGGGAAAATCTTGGGAGTTCATATGCACATAATACTTAAGGGAGTAACTGAATATTCTTTTCCAGGTCAGTTTTATACTTGTGTGAGAATAGTTGGGTAGATGAATTAGCTCTATCTTTTGACTTTTTGGATAGGATGAACTACTGATTTAATTGTGCTTCTTGCAGCATTTTTGTATATTTTTAGTAGCTGCTTGGTACTATTCATAATCTTACCTTACCAAAAAAAGTTCTTTTCAAGGTCGTGAGCATGAATGCCCTACTTTTCTGCGATTTTTACTCGATTAGTTTTATATGGTAGATGCAGTATTGATTTGTTTCTTCTTTTTCCAGTGGTTGGACCTTGGCTCTTGGGAGATTTTGGGGGTAGGCAGTATTGTTTTCTTAGGTGGATGAGGGGCTTCAACTTGTTTGGGACTAATTGTTGGTTTAGCACTTTCGGACCAGATATTTGTAAGCCCTCCAGGCTTTCGCAAGACTATCTGTGTCGTGTGAACTAAAATTGGGAGGGGAAGGTTATTTTAGTGAGTAAAATGTCTTCAAACTGCCCACAGTGCTTTGGTCTAGTGGTAAGGGTGCAATGCGTGAGAGATAAGGGGTTAAATGCACGAGTTGAAACCTTGCCGCAGAAGCATGATATTTAAGTGGAGATGAGTAGAGGGATGAGTGATGGGTCCATTATCCTTCGAGTTTTAATCGTTTGCCAACTGGCCCTTACAGATTTTTCATTTATGACAATAGAAATAAATTGACTTCTCAAATTACCCTGTGAAATGGTAAAGGCTTACTTACCCATAGATTGTTATTTTCATGGGAGACGAGCAGTTAATGAGCACTTCTCTAAAAGCTTTTTCTTTTCCTGCCAAAACTCAATTCATGATATTGCCCTTACTGAAACCTGGTGTTCTACTCATATTGTTCTTCAAACCAGCTGATCTTTTATTAATTTATTTCTTCCTATTCCCTGATCTGTTGAAAGTAATGATTGTGAAGGAATTTTACCTGTTGTTCATAAGAAATGTTGGACCCAAAGGAAGATGTTATCTCTACAAGCGCTCCCAGCCTGGATAATCTCCTCTCTTTTTTTTAATGTTTTTAGATCTCGGACATAATTTACTTTCTTGGCCTCTTGTGTTTAACTGAATAATGAATATGAATTACCTTTAGTCGGATTCCTGGAACTTGAAAAATATGCTGTTTGGGTTGAGTTCATTTCTTCAGTTTAATGATACTTGTTTTTCTTTTCTTTTTTTGGCCTTAACAGCAATCTGGAAATCCAAACACACCTGGAATGCACATGCAGTCAAACTTTGGTCATCAATCTGGAATGCCTCCGCCACTGCCGCCAGGGCCTCCACCACATAATCAAGGACATTAATAGGCCATTGTTTATAGTTACAAGCCTTGTTCAAGTTGTCTGTTTGAAAATTTCTCCTCTGCACCAGTTTAATTGGCTAATTGTTGTTTTGGAAAGACATTAGATAGCATCTCTGTATTTTCTTTAATGTATTTTTAGAAAATTTACTGCATATTTATGCATTCAATATTATAGATAGCATTTCTAAATTATAAGAATTCATAATGATGCCTGGTTTGTGATTTTCACACTTATTTTAGCAACGGAAATGTCACTGTCAGGTACTATAGGGTTACAAAAATTATTTTTCACAACCATAAAGTTGCTCAACTTTGCTTGTGTCACAGAAACGTCTCCCTTGTTTCTATTTATCGACTTTTTGTCATATCTATGGAAAGTTGAGTAAATGTTTCGTATACAAAAAAGTGGTTCAGTAACTTATATGATACTTGTATAAAGAATTTACCGTTCGCCATAATCTCCCTCTCCAATAATTCTTCATCCAAAAGAGGTTATTTTGGGTTGGGTAAACAATGGGTGTGGGGGGGTGTTTTCATAATAGCAGAAAACTTCCCATTATTCACCACTGTATTCATTCTAGTGGAGACTGGAGAGGTCTCCTTGCATTGCTACTGATTTGCATTACATATGTGCATGAGCTGTAGGTACCTAGTCGTTGTGCTGCCTGGGCAGAACTGATTCTCATACAAATGTTTGTACCTGGTGTCTCATTTCTTGGCCACCTGCTGGCGTTCTGTTTTTGCATTTAAAAGCATCGTAAACTCGGTCGAGTGGTGCTGATGGTAATGGGGAGGGGCGGGTTACAGTGTTTTGAGGGGCGGGATGAGAATTTAATTCTTTATTTTGTTGCTGTTAAAATCTAAAAGAGCAACAAAACTGCGGAGGACAAAGTTCTTCATCTTCACTTTTTCTCTCAGGGCACTGTCACTCTCACTGCAACAAAAACAATACAGTCAAACTTTATTATAACAATTATTTGTTATAATAGTATTTTATTATAACAGTTAAATCTTTATATTATATCTAACTTATCTATAACTACATTATATTTATAACATTAGTGACGTTCAGCATAGCGATATACTCTTCATAAAATTACTCCTCTATAACAGTCATATTCAAATATTGTGCAATAATATTTTGTAAGAAATCTATTATGTATAAAAATAAATATTAATATATTTATGGTAATCAACATTAATTTCATGCACATAGTAAATCTTAAGTATGCATATCTGAAAGAAAAAAGTTATATTAAAATACTGCTCACCAGTTATGGTCGTAACTTCACGAGGAAAGGCTACTGGTATTTGTCTTTTCGACATTCATATTCTTTCCATTTTTTTGATTAAATTGATTAACAAATACATTACCTCTTCTTGGTACACAAAATCATCAAACTAGATTTTTGCGTACTTTTGTTTATAACTGCTAAATGAGATCTAAATGTCAAATGTCAGAATACATATATAACAACACCTCACTGTAGTAGCCATAAAATTTTCAGGTAAACACTGCCACAATAACAATGTTTGACCGTAAAAGCTTTTTTCACTCTATCATCTCTCCATTTTTGATAATACTCTAACCGCAGCCGTTTTTCTCGATTTGGGTCTCTTTTAGAAAATCAAGTTGTGTTTAACAATGGATGACTAATCAAATTATTCAGCAGAATGTGTATCAAATTTACTTTACAAGGCTCTCAATGACTAATTATTGATATGAATTTCTTCTAAATCAAAAAGCAGGTATAGCTTGGCTTTAATTTCATATTAATAAAATTCTTGATATAGGTTTCTTAATTTTGTATCTTAACTTTGAATTTTTTTAAGCCATAGCGATCCCCTTTTAATTAAAGATATATAGATTTTATTTTATTCTTAGAGATTAGCAATATTTTTCTATCAATTAGGGGGCGTTTGGTAGAGTGTATAAGAATAATGCTGAATAACGTGTATTAGTAATGCTTGCATCGGTAATGTTAGTATTAATTATGCTTAGGTTATTTCTTATGCACTATTTGATTTAATATGTTAAAAATAACACTCATTGGATAATTTATTTTAAAAAAATATTTATTTATAAAAATACCCTCCACAAATAAGATAGAAAGGATGTGAAAAAGGTTGAGGGGCAATTATGTCTTTAACCATGTGAATGCATGAATTAACAATCATTGCATTACTATTATCATGGTTTTTTATGCATTAGTTATACATAGTATAATACAGAACAGAGTGTATAACTAATCCAAGAGCATTAGTTATACATAAGTTGAAAAAAGTATACCAAATAAGATATTAATAATAAACAAAATGTTATGACATAATAAAGAAAGAACAAGAATATTGTAGAGAAAGAGAGAAAAGAGAAATTCTTGTTTCTCTTGATGGGATGAAATACAGTGAAGGAGAACCCCTCTAATTAGAGGGATAATCCTCCTAACTTTTCTCCAAAAGATAGACTTTCACTATAATATAAATACATGTATCCACTACAATACAAATACCTTTATAGACATTCTCTATAATACAAATATGTTTATAACACTCCCCCTTGAATGTCTATTTGATAAATAATGTGTCTCGTTAAAACCTTACTAGAAAAAACTCAGTGGGAAAAAATCTAGTGAAGGAAAAAGAGCACACATATCTAATAATACGCATTTTGGCTGCCTCATTAAAAACCTTACAAGGAAAATCAAGTGGGACAAAACCTCGTCAGGGAAAAAGAGTACATCATGTATTCACTCCCCCTAATTAGAACATCCTTGAATCTTTGCATCCCGATCTTGTGCACCATCTTCTTGAAAGTTGCAGTTGATAGAGACTTGGTGAACAAATCAGCCACATTGTCACTTGAACGAATCTGTTGCACGTTGATATCACCATTCTTTTGGAGCTCATGTGTGTAGAAAAACTTTGACTAGATGTGCTTTGTTCTATCTCTTTTTATGAATCCTCCCTTTAGCTGTGCTATGCATGTTGTATTATCTTAATATAAAATTGTAGGTACTTTGTCACATTTCAAACCATATTTTTCTCTAATGAGATGTATCATGGACCTCAACCACACATATTCTCGACTTGTTTCATGAATAGTTATTATCTTAGCATGATTTGATGAAGTAGCCACAATAGACTGTTTTGTAGATCGCTAAGATATGACAGTACCCCCCACATATGAACACATAGCCAGTTTGAGATCGAAATTTATGTGGTTCAGATAAATATCCTGCATCGGCGTAACCAACAAGATCGTCTTGCTAACGAATTAATCAAATGTCACGCCTTATAGTATTAGCAAGATACATTAGTGCTTCAATCACACTAAGATATGGTACTTCAGAGCCAATGATTTCCTCATTCTTTTCTTGAGGTCAAAATAAATTTTTATTCGCATCAAGTGATCGAACAACCATCGAAGTATTTAATGGATGTGCTTTATCCATATAAAATCGTTTCAAAACCTTTTCAATATATGCAATTGTATAAAGATATCGTCTGCTAAATGTTCAATTTGTAGAGCAAGATAGAATTGTCTTTCCCAGATCTTTCATCTCAAATTCTTTCTTTATATAATCAATTGCCTTTTGAAGCTCTGCTGGAGTTGCAATGAGATTTATGTCATTAACATAAATAGCAAGTACAATAAACTCCGATATTGTTTTCTTATTTGATTTTCCTCATATAAGAATTATGAAGAAGTTTGTAGAAACTTGTAAATGCTTCGGTCATTTTGAATCCTTCATAATTTTCATATAAATTTTATCAAGTGATAACATTCATTAGTATTTAAATACTTGACATCTTCTGGTGTCTGGACTACAGGTCCAATAAGCTTTACGCTTATCAATACGCAACATTTTACTTGATAATTATTTCTATATCAACATGCTTTAATAGACGTAGAATTCAGATCCTCATAATCTTTTACAATATTGTGCGCTATATTGTACCAAAGATATCGTCGACGGTATATAATTTATATCGTTTGTAATTGGACATAACTCATTGAGATCTTATCACTTTCAATATTTTCTTAGGTACCTAAACCTCTCATAAGATTTCATGAAGTGTTATGTCGTAAGCTCTTCAAGAACACATTGCCTCCTTATTATAATCATTTGTTCCATTCTTTTTCTAAAGATTATTACAATAGATACCGATTGATCTACAATGCTTCATGCATACTGTAGACTCTGTCCATCATGGACATAAATTTAAGAGGAGCTTTTGCAGCTGATATATGAAAATAATTTTAGGTTAGCAAATGCTTCAGGTATTTGACTTGAATGATTTTGAATGAGAATCATACAAATAATAATTCATAATATATTTCTTAGCTGCTTATTCTCTCCCCCTCATGTTAGAAGAACTAACATGCATCCCCGATCTTCTTTGGGGAAGATCTGTGTCCATCATGCTTCATTAATCATATATTACAAATCAAAAGTTATTAGATGAAAATATTTGATTCCTGATCCTAAACTAATTGAGTGGATGGAGAATTAATCATAATTTATTGGTCAACATACAAGTGTTATTGTATTTAATGTATCATATCATAGACCAACTCACTAAGCTTTGTTCTCATAAGCAATGTTTTAACTATTTATCGGAGGCATTTAATGTCAAACCAACTTAAATATAAACCAGCATTATCAAGGTAAATTGTCTTGATTACACAGTTTGAAAATTATACTTCTAACTCAATGAATATTGAGTAAGCATCTTTATCAATGTCAAACTACAGATTGACAATGAATGCACATGTGACCATCTTATGGATGCATCTACCTAAGACATCACATGGTAGGTGAACGGGCCCATATATACCTTTTATATTTTTTAGAATTTTGGAGATTGAGTCTCAACATTAGCTGGTACAATCAACTTGTCATGAGAACAAGCAATATAAAAGATTTCTTGAAGAATCTTCTACTTCTTTAATATATATTGAATACTCAATTAACACATCATATCAGGATGACCAAAACGGTCATGTCAACAGATAAAATTATCTATACTAGTAAACTTCAGATTTACCATGATATGTGTTATTTATTTTAGTAAACTTCAGGTTTGTTGTATCATGAATTTCACATTAATAAACTTCTGGTTTACTATAGCATATACTTTCATCATGCTTATATTTATAGTACAAATAGGGTAACCTTTCATATACATTTCTTACCCAAGTAATTTGGAGATATTTAATCTTCCAATCATTTGTAGTCTCAATATGATAACCATTTTTATTGTTGGTAAACTTCAGGTTTACTACAATTTGTATTTTGATCACACCAACTTTGTACTACAATAGAGGGTGAATGACATAATAATAAATAAACTCTTCGGGAGCTTTCAATTTATTTTCTATAATAAAAATATTATTTGAACACAACTGGTATCATGATACTTGTAGACAAGCAATCAGGCTCTTCTGGAGACCTTGATCATTAATCATTAATTGATATTACCAAATATTTCTTAGATACTTCTGGTATCATGAAAGCAAATTTAGACACTGCTGGTGTCATAAAATAAATAGTAAAATTGAGCTCTAAACTTCATTATTTCAAACTTTTACTACTTCGAGAATAGATTGCAAGTTTTACTACTTCAGGAATAAATTGCAAGATTTACTTTTGCAGAGTTTTACTGCTTTAGGAGTAGATGTTAAATTCTTACTACTTCAGGAGTAAATTTCATATTTACTATATTGGAAGTAAATTTCAGATTACTACTTTGGGAGTAAATTTTAAGATTTTGTTAAGTATTAAATTTATATTTGTAGCATTTATCAAAAGTTCTCATTCTTCAGGAATGGAACATAATCATCTTAACATGCCTTAAACATATCAAATTATGATAATTTAAAATCCCTTTTCAAAATATATTGCTACTTTAAAAACATCGAACCACATATAATATAGGAAAAGAAAAATTCTCCCTCACAACATATTAGCTGATTAACCGAAACAAGAAATATGACCTTTCAAATAGTTAGCAAGTGACTATAACCACTCAATTCTAAATACCTCATGGTTCCTGGTCAATGTTGGTGACCGAACAGTATTGCGTTGCAGAGAATTGATGGGAATTTATTTCCAAATAAAAAAAAATAAAAAATTAGAAGAAGCTAGCATACCTGATTTGTACATGTTTTCTTGATTGCAGTAGTTAATATTATTCTTAACAAGAATATTATAGAGAAAAAGAGAAGGAGAGAAGTTCTTATTTTTTTTAATGAGATGAAATACAATAAAGGAGAATCCCTCTAACTATGCCAAAAGATCAAAAATGCTGACAGAAGCAGTCTTCCAGCTGGAAATTTAAAAGGAAACTCCAGCTTAATGGATATAAAACTGAAAATATATACAACACCATAGAATCAAATATTAGCAAAAGAATTAAGGGGGTGAAAACAATGGCCAAGTCATGCTACAATAGGAAATACTATGAACCACAACAAGGAAATAAGTCATTTTCCGAACAAAATAATTATTGTAAAATGGAAAAATTAGACTCGTTTTCTTGAATAAAAAAAAAGTCACTACAACATTATATATATATATATATATATAGTTACGACGTATGTGTAGCTAAATATGAAATTTTTGTAGCTAGACACTTTAGCCATCATAATTTTTCGCTAGAAGTGGCATAACTAAAAATTAACGGAAAACTTTAAAATTTCGCGGTTAAAGACTAATATCTATCGCTAGGAGAATTTTTATGACGTGGCTATAGTGAAAAAAGAATTTGCCGCGAATATATATATAGAGCTAATAATTTATTCTTTTGCCACGTCAAATTAACTCGGTAGCTATTTTTTATACTTTAAGCCACAGAGAAATTTTTTTTGACAAAAATATAATAGTTTTGCCACAAAAATTTAAATATGTAGCTGTAAGTTTTACAAATTTAATTTTTTGTTGTTATAAATAGTGACAATATTCATGATTATATATATTTAATTATATTTTATTTTTGTGACTAAATTTTCTATTACGTTTTAATTTATTGATGAAAAAGAATTTATTATTGACAATAATGTTTTCATTACAAATATTTTTTTCATTAATTTTCTAGAAATTGTTAAATATTTCATATCCATTCAAATTTTATGAAAATTAGAAACATAATAACCTTTGAATATATTTATTTAGTATAATGACATTTGAATAATTCCAAAAAATAATTTCAAAATATACAATTGTATATTTAAAGTACATGATATTTATAGTCTACAACTATTTTATAAGAGAACTAATAGAGTTTGAAAAACAAAAATTAGATAATGAGACGCTAGTAATAAAAAAGAACTCAAATTCGAATTTTTTCAGATTAAGAAAATAATATTTATGTACAATAGGTTAGATATTTCATACTTTAACTTACACAATTTTGAAGATTCCACATCAAAATAATAATAATAAAAAACTTTAATTATTTGATTTGAAGATCCGAGATGTTAATCTAATTGTGTTCAAGGATGAAATATTTTCACTCTCTACATTAAGGTTGAATCCATGATTTTCTTTCATTTCAGAATTAAAATGTACCCTATAAATTTAAAAGAAACAATAATTCTAAGAGAAACTTTAATATAAAGATGTAACTTCAATTTATAAAATAATAATAAAACTTCAACTAGAGATAGATAAACATACCTATACACTATTTTAAGAAATTTCTTAAGGGAATTTGGTGTCCTCCTACTATTATAATCATCAAATCATGATTAAACCTAAATCTAAATCAAATTAAACCTAAAAATCTAAATCAAATTAGTATAAAAAATTCAGAAATACTAAAATATAAAAATATAAATATATCTGGAGGATGACACAAATTTATTGATAACCGAAAAACAAAAGCGGGAAAAAAAGCAAAAGAGAGGACAAAGAGTGTGACGGCTGAATGCCAATGAGGAAATGCAGTAAGAATAAATAGATTTTAGGTTTTGATTTGCCATGGGCCTTTGTAGTTACTTTTTTTGTAGGTAATCAATATTTTTTTAATGAAAAAACTACCTACCATAGCATAATTATCAAATTATTTACCTATAATAACTACAGTTTCAAAAAATTATATATTATGACTTTATTTCATTTAATGTGCCACTTTTTTATTTATTTTTTATTTATTTATTTTTACTCTGTTCATATTCAATACCTAAAAATCCTCCCCAACCCCCCTTGCCATCTTCTCTCTCTCCCTCATTCTTCATCATCAACCCGATTTCTCTTCCTAGCAAATCCACGATTCTCTCTTTTTTATCTCTAGAATCCATTCAAATCGGGTAAGTCTCATTCATGATTTTTATTTATTTTTCAATTTAAAATATGTATTTTTTATATTGTAGATAAAATTCTTTAACCGTGTAAATCATTATTTCTTTTGTAATCAAATCTTTATGATATTTTGGAATCTCAAATAGATTTTAGAAAATCCCGTTAATTGAGGTAAGTTATTTTCTGATTTTAAAAATAATATTCATGTATATTTATAGTTTATGTACTATATGTATTTGATACATTCAAATACATAATTCTTTATGTTATTTTTAGAATTTTACATATGCAGATACATATAAATACAAATATATGTTTTTGGTTTGAATGGTTGTGTTCACTAGTAGATAAAATTTATTTTAATACTTGTATATGTGTATTGTTGAGTAGTTATATATTTATCAGTGGAAACTATTTATTTTAACAGAAATACATTTTACTACTTTTTGATACATTCAAATACATAATCCTTTATGTAATTTTTTAGAATTTTACATATACAGATATATATAAATACATGTATAAGTATTTTTTTATTTTATGATACAAACTATTCATTTATTATTCTGATTTACCATTATGTAACAGGAAATAAAATATTTTCGTAACTTTTTTCTTTTTTTATTTTACAAGTTGTTATGGTAAATAAGAATTCTATCTGTTATTAGAATTCTTTTATTTAAGGAACGCAATAATTATCAGTTGAGTAAAAAAAGGTAACTGATTATTTATGTGAAACATAATCTTTAAAATTACTCACCTAACCAGATTTTGTATTTGTATTTTGATACGTTTTACCAATAGTAAATACAACACATGACACATAAATAATATCATTTTATGTAAATAAGTAAATGTTGCTACTTAAGCCTATTTTCTTCTAAATTGTTGCCATTTCTGAAATTTTCTCTTTTTTTATTAATCACCATGTAGCAATATAAAACTTAACTACACATCCTTTATCTAGCTATTCTCTAACCATATCTCTGATGACCCCTTACATACCATAATCTACCTCTTATACCATCCCTCTTTTCTCACAGTTATGCAGCTATATTACTACAATTATAAAAAATCCAAGAATGTATTAATGTATGAGCTCGAGGTGGGGATCTAATTGTGCATCTATAAGCCACTTCTCTAGCAATTCTAGTAGAATCCTTGTGTCTCTGCTCGAAAATCCTTTGATTCCTCTCATTCCAGATGACATAACTTGCTTCTGCAAAAATCAGCCTAAACTGTTGTGCACCTAGTAACCTGCCTTTGCCATTAGAGAGAATCTAGTGCAGCTTCTGATTCCATGTAGTGCTAACATTGAGTTGTTTTACCATCCACTTCAATAGACTAGCACAGCCTGCGTGAATCCACACTCACTGAATATATGATCTCTTGCTTCCAATCCAGTTCTACACCAAAACACACATTGGATATGCTTGAATGCCCCAGTGAATTAATATGTCTACAGTAAGCATTCTATCTTACAAGAGTAGCCACATTGTGAAAAATGGCTTTAGGCCTAACTCCATTTCGAAACATCAATGGTTTCCATACAACTCTAGGTAGATTACCAAGGAGCTAGAGGTAGAAACTTCTAGCCAAACTCTTGTTGCTTTAAATAAGTGTGTTATTTCCCTGCCTCCATAGACTTCTTGCTTCCATAATCTTACGCACCATCCGGCTAGATTGTCTTGGTATAATCATATCCTCATAGTTCTGACCCTTGATATAATAAGAATGAATCCATCTTATCCATAAAGCATTCGCTTTGTGTGCAAGATCCCAACTACTTTTAGATATAGTTGCTTTATTCCACAATTTCACATTGACCAGATTCAAACCACTTATAGATTTTGGTGTACATATTTTCTCCCATGCTACTAAAGCCTTTTTAGTGATGGTATTCACCCCTGACCATACATAACTTCTACAGTAGGCCTCTACAGTCTTCATTACCTTTGCATGGAGAATGGATAATTGTGCAAGTGTGCCTGAATGCCAGATAATACTGCTTGTACTAGTTGTAATCTTCCTGCATAAGACAACTTTCTAGCTATCCAAGTGGAAATTCTGCTCACAATTTTCTCTATTAGTGGCTGCCATTGTAGTACAGATAACTTCTTAGAATCCAGTGGTATTCCAAATACTTGAAAGGAAGTTCACCCAATTAATATCCAAGGAAGTGAAGAATGGCATCCTAAGTAGCCTGATTGACCCCTCTAAACTAAATGGCACTTTTGTCTAGATTTGCCTATAGGCCAGATGCCTGCCAAAAAGTATTAAAACATTGGCTAACTGTTTAGACTGACTTCATATTTGCTCTAAGAAACAACAACAGGTCATCTGCAAAGCAAAGATATGTAAGTTTTAGCCTAGCACATCTGGGGTGATACTTGAAAATTTGGCCTTGTTTGAATACCTGGAAGTTCCTGCTCAAATACTCCATAACAATGGCAAACAAGAATAGTGATAGCGGATCTCCCTGTCTCAATCCTTTTGCAGCTGCAAAAAGGGGTGTAGGTTCCCCATCAATAAGAATAGAATAGTTCACTGTCTGCACACATTCAAGGATCCATTGAATAAATTTTCCTGGAAACCCGAGCTCCTCCAATATCTTCTTCAAATAAACCCACTCTACTGAGTCATAAACCTTCCTCAAGTCAATTTTAATCATATATCTAGGAGACAAGTGCTTCATGTTATAGGCTTGTACCAGTTCATGTGCTATAATAATGTTATCTTATATTTTCCTTCCAGGAATGAGTCCAGCTTGGGCTTCATTTATCAGCTTTGACATAACCACCTGCAATCTGGCAGTTAGGATTTTTGAGATGATCTTGTACAACACTATATAATAGGCTATTGGCCTAAATTCCTTAACTGTGGTAGGCTGACTAGTTTTAGGGACTAAAATCATTGCAGTACAGTTAACTGCCTTATATAGTCTTCCAGTGGCAAAGAAATCCTTGACAGCATTGATGATGTCCTCTTTGATTATAGACCAGGTCTTCTTGAAGAATACTGCATTAAAACCATCCACACCTGGTGATTTATCATCTCCTATGTCCTTCAGAGCTTCCCAAATCTCTTGTTCAGTAACATCTACACACATATGTTGCTGCTGGTCCAGGATAAGCACTGGTCCATATCTCATAATGATCTTGTTTACTGCAGGCAAAGAGGTTGCAACAGTACCCATCAACCCCTTATAAAATTGCACAATTTCATCTTTGATATCCTCAATATTTGTCAACTTATCACCTAGCAGACTAGTAATTTTAGTGATTTGTTTCCTCTACTGCCTCTCTTTAACTATATCAGTGAAATATTTGGTATTAGAGTCCCATAATTTGATCCACTTATCCCTAGTATTCTCCTTCATAATGCTTTCCTCCATTTGAGACCATTTTTATAACCGTTCTAGTGTCTTCTTCTCCTTAGTAGATAAGGTCTCACTAAAGTTCTTGCAAGTTGAAGTTGTACCTACCTCAGCTCCATCCTAGCTTGCTCAATTTTCTGCATTACCCCTCTGAAGTCACAGTTGTTAAACTTTTTGGAAAAAGGCCTCAGTTGTTTCAGTTTGAGACAGATATTCTTCATTGGCCAGTGATCCAACTTCTGAGCCAAAATAGTTGCCATAATATGAGAGAAATCCTGATGCTCAGCCCATACATTGAAGAATCTGAATGGACTCTTGACAACCATTTGCTGCACCTTGATATTAAGGAGCATTGGACAATGATCAGATATATTATGCACATCATAGTCAGTCACCACATTTCCTCACTGGAGCATCCACTCATCATTACCAAAAAATCTTTCTATCCTGCTATATATCCTGTTTCCCTCTTGCTTCCTGTTAGTTTATGTATAATAATCCCCTCTCCAAGCTAATTCAGTAAGCTTTAATGTATGGATACAATCAGAAAAATCTTTGATCTCAGCAACTGCGATCGGATTCCCATACTTCCTGTCCTGTAAGTACAAGACAGAGTTAAAGTCTCCACATACTAACCAATGGATATGAGTGTTTTGAGAAATGGCATGCAAGTTTTTCCATAAATCTATGCTATGCTATATAGTGTTAAATCCATAAATCGTAGTAATCTACCATTCATGCCCATCCTGTCTATTAGTAAGAAGACAGTGAATTATTTGAGCTTCTATTCTGAGAACCTGAACATTGTAAGTATTGTTGTTCCATAGAAGCCATATTCTACAATTTTCTGCATGTTGATAATTACTCAGGCTCAAATAACCTGGCAACAAGTTTTGCATTATATGTTGAGCCTTGTGTTGTTTTACTCTAGTCTTCACCAAGTCCATCCACTTTCACATTCTTCATTCTCATATAATGTTTAAGCTCCTTCTATTTGTATCTCTTATTTGTAACGATTCATCTGACTGTTATAGCATTCCGACCCCATAAAATCGGGCGAATTAAATTTTTCAGAAATTCGCGATAAATCCGTAACAAATGAAGGGCACACAGAGAATAAATTTGAACGGGCGTAATCGAGATTGGGCAAACTCAAGTGAGTGTCCGCCGCGGCAGAAATAGTTTCCGCCATAGCGCAACTGCTGCAGAGGGAAGAGTGTTCGCTGCAGCAGATAACACGGATCAGAAATCTGCAATCCCTTCTAATTTGGATATTAAAAACCTAGTCCTTGATTAGAACTTATTGAAAACGTCTAAAAATAGAAGATAGAGTTTTTGGAGGAAAACAAAAGGATAAAACTGTGGAATTTGACATCCATGGCTAGGAACTCTGGCGAGAAAATTAAGAATGGGATAATCGTAGACCAAGACGATCTGGACAATAGCTTGGTGCCCAGGTAGGCTATGGTTTACTCGCTTTTGCATTAGACTTTGGTTAGCTAAACATACACGTGCGTATGATTTATATGCTTTCGATGAGTATGATTGTACTTTTAACTATGTTATGGTCTATTAATCGGGATTAGTGAAAATTTAAGAACAAGCGTATTATAAGAGGGGTGACGAAAGCTCATAATGAGGAAAACCCTTGGGGATATATTTCAACTAATAAATGGGTTCATGTTCTAAGATATGCATTGAGACAAAATTTTTTGAGGAGATTAACTTTCGATGTCGTTGACAAAATACTCTTAGGCGTAAATATGGACTTCTTTCTTTGAATCGAAATCTTGGACTGGTAAATCACATAGACTCTACGTAGGAGATGCGATCAACGGACGGATTAAGAAATTATAACTATGTTTGAGCGTGAGATGAAGTGAGTGAAATAGGATAGTAATTCCTTACATAATGACTTGAATGTGCTGTCGTCGGTATTGTATTTTCTGAATTGATGATTGTTGTCCGTATTAATGGTGAAACTATGGCAAGTTAATTGATGAATGAAGCGCGTTATAACATTGTTTCATTATAGTAGATATAAAGAAACCAAAACATGGGAGAAACTGAAATAAAGACTGGTCGCAGTACTTCCAGTAGTACCGTTGCAGCGAGACTGCTGTAATGACAGTGTTGCCGTTGCAGCAGATCCCGAGCCAGTGAGTGAGCCAAGTCGAAAAACTTGTAACTGCTGGATTAAATATTATTATTACTATTCAGACACGAGGTTGATTTAATTTCATGTTATTGTACTTGTACTTGTTGTGTGACTGAGTAATTCTTGTCGTGTGATAATCTGTTATGTAATGTGTTGCATTATGCGTCCTACGATTGAGGAGAGAATTGACATTAAATGAATGTGTGACGGGGAAAACAGATAATACGGAAGGAAAGTTATCGATATGATGGTAAATGAGGGGCCTATGACTGAAGTTAAGGAACTCAGATGAACAGGTTACTACAATCAGATTTTGAATCAGGATTGGAAACACGAGTAGCTCATGCCTAAGGTGAGTATTCAGGCGAGCGGTATGAGAGAGTACACAAACAGGTATGAATAAAGGACCATGCAGTTGAGTGTATGAGTGAGTACACTGAAATGTATGATGAATGTTCATACGACGAGTGTACAATACATGAGTTTCTAGAGTTCCTGCAGGTCATGACTGGAAGGACAAGCATAAGACCCTCTGGTGTGTGTGTATAGTGATATGACGGAGGCATGTTTCCAGCATATCACCAATGCTATAATTGTGAGACAGAGATTATATGGGTATGGTTAATATACATACTACTACAGATACAAAAATGTAATCAATATACCAGTGTGATACAGGATATACCGACATGAATCGGGTTTGAGGTGAGGAACAAGCATGGAATACCATTTATGGCTATCCATGTTCAAGTATGGTATCTTATGACATTTCGTGGTATGAGGTCAGGTATGTGCATGTACTTTACTGTTGGGGAAATTGACTCCCTCATGTTGTTTTAATGACCTTTATGTGTACTTGAGATAGTAATTCATAATTGCGTTTGATTGTCTTATTTTAAACTGATTTTGTGGGCTGTGGATGATAGTATGACGGGGTGAATGGAAGATAGTACAGTACCGCGAGATAGAAGTATATGTTATTATTTAATGTACTACACTAAAAAGAGAGACATAAATCTATAGGTAACTAAATATTTTAATAAGTTGTAGAAACGTACATGGTCATTTATAACAAAGTGGTGAGAGGAGTAGTAGAACTCTAAGTGTATATAGGGGAATAAAATCGGACTAGACTATGAAAAATTAATTACTGACTGGATAGGGTAGCGCTGCAGCGAACACATCGCTATGGCAGTCGGATCATTGTAGCGGCCTGGGCCTTCACTGCAGCAGAATTAGAGAGAGAAAGACTGATAGGCAAATTAACGATCAAAAGTTAGGATAATTCCATGAATCGTGATGAGTCATAAGAAACAATACTGTAGTGATTAAACTTTGTGGGGGGGGGGGGGTGATGTTGCATAAGTGAAGTAATTGCTAAGTTTAGTATTATTGATTATATATTGATTTTTTCGCTGTTGTGTTAACTAATCCTAGTCAGCCGATGATGCCTACCAGTACGTGTGGTGTATTGATACTAGCTTGCTACACCTTCTTCTTTTGGGTGTAGGATGTGGTAGGTTGAAGTTTCCTGATTGGCGTGGAGTACTCAACACCAGCTTTAGTGTCCCTCTTCTTAACAAAGCTGGGTCATTTTGTTGTCAAGTATTCAAATAGAGCTCTTGTACCTGTCTAGACTAGATTTAGAGAGAGTTATGTTAGGGAAATCGTGTAATGATAAAATTGTAGGAATTTTTAGCAGTTAATGAGAATTAATGTGAAAGTTAGAAATTATTTTCTTGTATTATTGAAAGAAATATTGTAAGGATTCTCCTAATAGAGTAGAGCCGATATAGGTGCTCGCACGGCCTATCTAATTGGGCCGTGACATTATTGGAGCCTCTGATATTCCAAAATAACCAGGTCATCAATGCAGTAAAGATGTTCCACCTCTATCTCTGATGGTGGAACTATTTATACTTTGTCCTCCTCTAAAGCCAGATTCACTCCTATTCTTCAAATTTTTTGCACTGAGAGCAGGGAATTCATGATCATTCCATTGAAGGCTAGGTGTCACCCCTCTATCTCTATCAGGTCTAAGCGTATCCTTTTTGTTAGTATCTCTTATTAGGTTACTCTTAATAAGGCTTTGAATTGCAGAAGGAACTTCCTCTACTTGAGCAGCAACCTGCATAGCTTCAACCCTAGGTGAGGTAGTTTGTGTCACTTGAGCCGTAGCAGTAAGTTTCCCCTTGGTCTGCCATTCCTGAGTCACTTTACCTGTTCTCCTCCTCCCACTCTTAGGCTGTGGTTGAGTAGGAAGTGTTTGATTCTGACACACATGACCAATTTTCATACATTTAGGATAGAACTAAGGCTTCCAATCATAGTCTACTTCTTGCTCATATTCCTCCCCATTAGGCTCCCTGACCAAAACTTTAGTAAGTAATGGCTTTGTTACATTCACTTTAATGAGAACTCTAACATAGAAATTCACATTTGTTTTGCTGTACACTCATCAACAAACAGTGGATTTGCTATAGCACTTGAAATTTGGCTTAGAGAATCACAGCTCCACCCTGTCATAGGGAGCTTGGGAAAGGTGACCCACAATGGAATTTCTGTTAAGAAATCCTTGTTGAAATTTAGATCACCAGATCATTACTTCAATATTAAAGTCCTATAGTTAAATGTATAAGGTCCTCCTCTCAGAATTGAATTCATATCCTCCATCAATTGGAATCTGACTATGTAGTAACCTTCATCATGCAAGTAAATTAGGGGTGCCTCCACTTTAGGCCAATTCTGCTGAATATATTGAGTCATACCATTATAACCTGGGGTTTTTCCAATCACAAATACCACCAGTGCACTTCTCCACTTATCAACCTCCTTATCTAGTTCAGATTTATCTAGTTGCACAACTAAATTTCCATTCACAATCTCAGGGGTTATGTATGTAAGGGTCATACCATTTTCAGCAGTTCGATTTCCCCTGAATAAGTTCGTCCAAGGCTTTTCCCCTTTGTTAACATGCTCCAGTAGCTCAGATTCTCCTCCTTGTGAGCTCTGCTGTACCAATCCTAGATCTGGGATCTATGATACTGTTTCATTGTCTACTCTCCCTAGATCTGTGGCTTGAGACCTATCTCCTTCAAATTTCTTTGTTACATAGCCTTCTTCAGCTTGGCTGAGTTCCGGCATCTGCAACACACCAAGCTATAAATTCTTAGGTGATCCAGCCGAAACCCTAGGTGAGGCGTTTCAAGAGATTTACTCAGTTGTTCTCCATGAGCTTTATTTGAACTTCCGTACCACTGTATTTGAATTTTCCTGGGTCTTTCTTGTCTTTTTTCTTTCCCTTTAGCCATGACTGACCAGGTGGTATACGTTTGACTAACGTGTGCCGTTGCCATGGAAGAAGAGAAGAAATACATCAATAAAATTAGTCAGACTGTAGTTACTTTTCATTTCCTTATATATATTTTTTATTTTACTTTCTTTTACTTTTTAATTTTAATAATATCATTTTAGTGTTGTAAAATAAATATTATAAATTTAAATAAGTTAAAATAGTAAATTTATGGAATTAGATGCGTAATGGAAAGCAAAGGGAATAAGTATATAATTCACATCAAGTAAAAGAGAAAAAAATTAATTATTTGCATAAAATAAAGATATTTTTTTGCAGATCTTTTCATCCAAAATAGTATTGTTAATTTTGTTATATGATCCTATGAAAATTATATTGACTTATTATTTTTAATATTTAATTATATTTATGATAATATATTTTTCTCCATAATATTGGGTTATCAAAATAGTATTAGAATATTATATAAATAGTTTTTATTATTAACTAAATTGAATATAGTTAGTGATCAATATAAATGCATATAAATATAACTACATAATTATATAAATTTATTATAGTCAAATATTTAAATTTAATTAAATACAATTATATATTTATTTAATTAAATTTGAAACTTAAAAAAAAAGTTTGACACTATAGGAATATTTTATAATCTTATTTAATTATGTCATCTTAAATTCTTGATCTTTTTGAAATAAAAGTTAATAATACAAAAACCATGTAAGTGTTATAAAATATCAAATAATGTAACAAGAGAGATAAGGTTCTCTTTTGAATTATATTTAGTACACAATTTTTAGATTCAGTGTATAATTTGATTTATGATACTAAGATATTAAGATAGTATAGGACCAAATCATTATGAGATATTTTACTGTTTATATAAAATACATATATTTGTTATATAAATTTTTAATTATAATTAAGACTAATAGCTAATTTTAATTTAATAAGAATTATAATATAAACTAATTTTTTAATGGACTTATATATTATTCATATTACCATCAAAAGTTGTGGTGAATTGGTAAGTATTTTTGTCAATATTAACCACAAGTTTTAGATTAGAGTTTTGAGTATGAAGTAGCCTTTGACAGGGTCTTTTACCCCCTCAAAACAAGACTTTTTGGCGCGAATCCAATTAGATGGGCCTCAAATCGAATACTAAACATAAGATGAAATTTTTTTAAAAATGATATTACTCATATTAAATTCTTAATTATTAGTGTAATTAAATATAAGAAAATTATATAAAATTAATACGAATAATGATATTAGTACTTATTTAAAATCTGGATATTATATTTAATACTTTTCATAACCTAATATTGTTAGATCAACTTTTTCATGATTATCTTAATCAAAAGAAAAATTATTCATCCATAAAATTTTCTTATAACTAATTTTTATGGTTAAATACACTATTATAATGAAACCCTCAAGCATACAACAAAAATCATAATTAACTCTAAAAGTTATTATAGCTCTAAATTGTATCTATTCATTTTATCATGTCAAATAATTTTAATTATACATTAAGTTAACTATTTATACATTTTTTTTTGGCAATTTGAAGCCAAAATTCATCTACTCACAAGATTTTATTTCCAATAATTTAATGTAGTTAAAAAATCACCATGTTACATCAATTTTCATTAAAAAAAAAATAATGATGATTGTTTATTTGTCGTAACAAATTATTTGTGATTGTTTATTTGTCATAACAAATTATTGTAGCTTTTGAGCAAGCTATTGTCATGAACAAATATTTATTCAATTATAATATTATATTTAAAATACTTTATTATATCTAAAACACTTATTTAATCATAATATTTTGTTCTAAACAACTTATCGTGGCTAAACATTTATTTAGTTATACTATTTTGCTTTAAACAATTTACTTAGGCTAAAATTTTTATATAGCTTATTTTTAGTACTCAAAATAAATTTATTTAGCTATAATATTTTATTTTAAATAATTTGTTATGATTAAAAAATTATTATTGTACAATAACTTTTTATTTGTGGAAAAAATTAATAATTAGCTATAAAATTTTTCTATAGCGATATTATTTAATGATTGCCACTATTTTTAATTACTTGAAGTAAAAGTATCTATTTATCCATAAATTTTTGTTTCAAATAATCTATTGTGGTTAAAAATTTATTATTGCTCGATAACTCTTATCACATGGCAACAATTTATGATTAGCTATATAATTTTATTATAGCAATAAATTTATGGCTAGTCATTTAACTATTGCTATGATTATTTTTTACTTGAAGAAAAATTATTTATTTAGCTATAAAATTATATATTAAGTAATTTAATGTGGCTAAAAGGATATTATTGCTACGATAATTTTTTTCGCGTGACAACAACTTATAAGCTATGAAATTACATTGTTACAATAGATTTGTAGCTATTTAGGTAATTATTGTCACATTTATTTATAATTATAGCAAAAATAAGAAATTAGCTTCGCCAATTTAATTTTTGTAGTTAAGAAATTTTACGAATTTATAAATAGTTATGAAATTAAAATTTTTGTGTCTGTTATTAGATACTAACCACGATTTTTAAATTCATTGCTAAAATTTTGTAGCTATGTATACTTAGTGTGATTTATTTATGGTATATACTCTGAAAATTTTTCGTGTTTGTTTCTTAAGAAAAACATGTTTATACTAATGTCATTGATATACAGATGTTGGTACTTTTTTTTAAAATTAGTACCAGTAAGTTAATTCGTTTATCTCTACTTAATGTTTCTTTTGCTGATTTTTTTATAGAAAATTATGGAGCCTTAAGATAAAAAAAATCCAATGTGTTCGTCTTTTAGTATTGTCCCCATTGAGAATGAGAGTCAAATGCCTTCACAAGCGAATAAAGTTACCGATGAAGTTATTGAAAATCAAGAAGAAAGATTTACTTTTAAAGCTTGAAAATATTTTAAATCAGTGAAGATTTGTGGTGTCCGCTTTAGTGTTTGTAAATATTGTGGTGCTCATATCAAATCAACTAGCAATTATAGGACATTATCTATGTTAGATCATATTCGTAGATGTCGCAAAAAATCAAGTAACTTGAAAATTGAGGGTGGTTCGGAGGGAGATGATGATAGCCAACCACATTACTTTGATCAAGATATTTCATGTAGAGAACTTGCTTATATCATCATTTTGTATGAGTACCCACTATCCATTGTCGATCAGGTGGAATTTAGGAAGTTTGTTGTTAGTCTCCAACCTTTATTCAAATTGATGTCAAGGAACACAATCAAGAATGATATTTTGAAGATTCTTGATAACTTGAAATAGAAAACGTCCAAATTACTGAAAAAACTCACAAGTAAATTTGCAATAACGACTGATATGTGAACTTCATATAACAACAAAAAAGGGCTCATGGCTATCACGACACACTTTATTGATGACTCATAGAGACTTCAAAAATCATATTTTGAGGTCTGTTTATGTCCCTGCTCCACATGATAATGATACTTTATGTAGGGCATTGCTCAATTGTTTGTTAGGTTAGAATCTTGAAAGAAGAGTATGAACGATTACAGTTGATAATTGTAGCACTAACAATGCTATGATGAAAACCTTGTTTACATGAGAAACTTTCTAAAAGAGATCTATTGTTGATGGGCCGAGTATTACATGTGCAGTTGTGTTGCATACATATTAAATTTAATTGTGCAAGAAGGCTAAGGGTGATAGGAGATAGTATTAGTAGCGTGCGTGCTAGTGTCTTACACTAGATAGGGTTATCGGATAGAATTAAAAGGTTTAAATAATTCGCCCGATTGCTACATATTTCCTGTACCGAAAAGTTAGAGTATGATTGTCCTACTCATTGAAACTCAACTTTCTAATGTTGAGAAAAATGATAGAATACAAATAGGTATTTCAGAAGTTAAGTCTAACTAATATTAATTATCGGTGTTTTTCAATTGAGGGGGTAATGGAGGGAAGTAAAAGATGTTTACGATATGTTGAAGCTCTTTTATCATATTATTGAATAATTTTCAGAAATTCAGTGTCCTACTTTAAATTAATATTTTTCTAAAGTTTTTGAAGCTAAGCTCAAACTAGAAGTATGGGTAAAGAGTTTTAATCCTTTGATTAGCAATATGTCGTCAACAACGTTGTTAAAATTTAAGAAATATTAGGATGATATGCATATATTGATGGGTATAGCTGCTATCTTTGATTCCAGATATAAAATGAAGTTAATCGAGTTCTATCTTTCATTAATTTATGATGAAGAAACTTTAACTAAAATTCAAGAAGTTTTAACTCATTGTCATGATGAAAGAGTACAACAGTAGAATATTTTCTCCGCATGAGTTGGTTGAACAATCTAGTTCAAATGAAACCATTGGTCTTTCAGAGGGTGATTGACTATCAAGTTTTGATAAATTTTTTTTCTTTGAGTAGCGTTAATACGGAGACAACATCAGAGTTAGACAGGGGTGGGCATAGTTTGGGCCAATCAGAAGTTCAAATCGAAATCCGAAATTTTTGGATCTTTGGGTTGAAATTTTAGATTATGAATTGGATATTGGATTTTATTTTTTAGAATTTATGGATTTTGGATTGGATATCGGATTTTGTATTATGGATTTTTGGATATCCGAAAGTTCAAAATTTTTAAATCTTATATTTAACCTACTCAATTATTCATATTATATGTGTCTAAGACTAATAAGTCTAATATTAAAGATCCAAAAGATTAATATCTATGGCCCATCATAATATTAAATCAATATAAAATTTTTTTATTAATCAAATATAAAAATATAAAATATTTTATGAGTAAGTAAAATTTAATACACGACATGGGCGGTAGAGTCACCTCAATTCTTGTTAATGTAGAAAGTTATAAATTTTGAAGGAACAAACTATTGGGTGGATTGTGGTTGTTAATTGTTATGGTCTATCTAAAAAACAAGTCAAAATAAAAAATCTGAAAAATCCAAACCGATTAATTTGAAATCAAACTTAAAAAATTTAATCCAATCCGAACTTATTTGGATTAGATTTGGACTATATTTTTTTAATCCGAATATCAAATATCCAAACTGAAATTCTCAAATCCAATCCAATAGCCCCAATGCCCATCTCTAGAGTTGGATATGTATTTAAAAGAAAGTTTGCTGCCTCAAACTCCATCATTTGACAATTTAAGTTGGTGGAATACAAACGGATCAAAATTTCCTACTTTACAAAAGATGTTTCGTGAATCAACATTTAGCATTAGTAGGAGGTTGATTAGTCCGCATCGCAGTAGATTTCATCATACTATTTTGAAGATTTGATGTATGGCATTTGGTAATGGAATGAAATAAATGATAAGCAATTTTTCAATGACTTGTTATCTTAATAATTCTTTTGCTTTTAATACTTTAACCACATACTTTTCTTTTTAGTTTTAACTTCAAGCATTGATAGAGTTTCATGTCAGACATTGCTTAATGAAGAAGAAGAGTCAGATTCAAGTTGTAGACTATTTGAATGCAATGACAGAAGGAGGGACTGTTGTTTTTAATATTCTGTTTTTAAGCATTATGTTCACCAATATAGCTTTCTGTTGTTTCTCATGTTGCCAAATTGTCATCGAGACTTTCTTGTGTTTCTATTATTAAGTGGTATTAATGTTCCATCTACTTTCTTGATTTGTATTTGTATGCCCCTTCTGTTCTAATGGAGCTGAAAGTTATAGTTCCAAGCAATGTGAGACAACTTGTTGATGCTTGTCGGAAGAATACCAAGCGATGTAAAGGAATTTGCTGATGCATGCTCATCTTATTAGGTAATAAAAATATTTCTTTATTACTTGATATGTTGTGTGACAATCTATTATTTTGTAGTTGTTGAATTAACAGAAGTGTTTATTTTCAATATTGCCAAGAAAATGCTAATTTATTTATAAAGTGGCAACTTTTTTTCTTAATCATTTCTTTTTCTTTCTCCTAGAGTCTGTCAAATGGGAAGTGATGATATCGTCTTGTTTTATGTGATGTCGAAGAAGAACAAGCAAGCCATAGGGTGCACAGAGGATGTTCTCGTTCTCCAACATGTAAAAAATAGCAAATTATGTGGAGTGGGCAGGGCGAGGCGAAAACAACAAATTATGCTATGCATAGCGGAGCGATGCAAGTTGAAGTATTTACGGAGTCATGCGGATTTGCCTCACAATCACACTGCACCCGTCCCATTTCCATCTCTAAAAATGATAGAGAAAGCAAATTGAATTATACATATAGTATAGGATGATTTATAAAAATTAATTTTATATATATATATATATATATATATATATATATATATATACACGCAGATGACGATGAAGTTTTGATCATAATTACTTTATTAGCAAATTTTCAAGTTTAATAATTCTAACTTTTATCCTTATAATGTGTTCAAGATAGGTGTATGTGTGTGGGAGGAGGGGGGGGGGTCAAAAAGTTAAACGCCAATAATTTTTAAGGTTATTGAGCATAATTTTTTGTAGTACAGTGAAAAAATTGAATCATACGCATAACATTAAAGATAAATTTGGTCCATTTTGATTTAATTAGGACATGGAATATTAACCGATTTTAATATATAATTTGATATAAAATATGCTAATTAAAAATAAAATACAAATAAAAGCTCATTAGTCCCAAAAAGATAATTTTGAGCCATTTTGGATAACGATGAAATTAGATTGGGACCAATTTTTAGCAGGTCATTCGCGGGAGTGCCCCAAGCCAAAAGAAAAAAAGTTTGGAAGATCAAAAAAATCGTTTGGCTCAAGTTATTTCATATAACAAATAAGTTTAATTTTAAAATATTATATTTAAAGACGATTATAATTTGTATCTTGCGATTTTTTTTTTTACATAGATATAATTTATGTCTTTGTGCATAAGTTTAATAATATGAACCTGTTAAAGTATAAAATTCTAAAATTGAATTTATGCCTTGTAAGGAGTAACTCGCACCTTGGGACATAAGTTCAATTTTAGAATAATATACCTTAAGAAGTTCATATACTGAACTTGTGCCTTGGGGCATAATTTCAGTAGTATGAACTTTTGTCTTATATAATATAACCTGTGCCTTGCATTTATTTTAATATAAGGATAAAATTTGCCTTGTAAATTAGATAACACTGAACTTATATCTCAGGACAAACATTTTCTAAAAAAGTTTGTCTAGCAAAAATAAGTTATAGTTATGATACTGTGAAAAATAAATTTTCTTTAATTGAGTAGTAGAGAAAAAAAATTAAAAACCATCAATTGAAGTGCAAAAATTAAAGACCACACCAAATAAAACAGTCGGTGCAAAATCTTGATTTATAAAAGTAGTTCATTTTACATATTTCAGAACAACTTTGACCTTTTATCCTAACTTAATTTTGTTACTAATATTTGGCCTAAGAAGGAATTTGAGCAATCATTATGAATCTTAAATGAGTTTTTTCTTATCACTATCGCCAAAACATGAGCCTCACTCGAAAACCCGAGGCTTCTTAGTGCAAGGCTCAAGATCAAGACTTAATTTAAGAGTTGAATCCTAAATTTTAATATTTAGGTTTAAGGATCCTATTAGGATTAATGCTAGTTAATTCAAATATAATTATATGAGCTTCCAAACCAGCTTTCAAATTTTCAAAACACATATTTTGGTTCAAAGTAATAAGAAATAAATTAATTAAAATAATAAATAGCTTATCTAAGCTTCCAAATTAGCCTCCAAGTTTTAATAAATATAATTTGATCGAGCGTAATAAATAATAAATAAATCAATATCAGAATTAATATATATATATATATATATATATATATTTTACCTTATAAAAAATAATTATAAAATGATTTTCCTCTTTCAATTCATTAAATATTTTTTTCTCCCACATCTGAAATATACTTTATTGACAATAATGGTTCAAGCTTGAAAAACTGGATTTTCAAAAAAGTACTTATTTCGAGCGAGTGTTATTGAATTTTATGGGCGATGTTTTAAGGAGTTTGTATCTCAAATTTGAGGGAGTTTAAAGAAAATTTAAGGCGATTTTGAGTGAAATTTCAGATTCGTGCATGAAGATAACGTCATTATTGAAGCTTGAGCTTCAAGTTTGAAAATGAGTGATTTGTTTCAAATGGGTGTTATTGGATCTTGTTGAGGATCTTTTAAGAAGTATAAATCTCAAATTTGGGGGAGTCTGGAGAAGATTTAAGACGATTTTGGATAAAATTTTAAATTTGAGCTTGGGGTTGAAATTGAATATTTCAGATTTTTGTTTGACATTCACATATATTATAGTATATACTAGACAACCTGGATGTATCGTGATTTATAATATATTTGTGGTGTTTAAAGTCCTCAAAAGAGCTATCATCTCGGTCCCATATTAAGTATCGCTTTAGCTCAAAAAAATTATCACTTTAATAATTCAAGACTAAAGTTAATAACTATTTTCAATTATATCATTGACAATAAGAAGTAATTCTTTTTAATAATGCTCAATTTTTAAAAAATATCTAATAAATAGAGCTAACTCAAATTCGGTAGGCGAACCCTAAAGCATTCTAAGTCCATTTTAGCAATTTAAGCAAAATGGTAAAGATATATGAAAAACATAAGCAACGTATCAAAGATATCTCATAACATAAGTGTAGAAGTAACAAAATACACCCCCCAAAATTTAAAAATTGTAAGTACAAGAGCCTCTAAGATTTGTGTACAAGTATGAAAAGTATAAATACATTATTTGAATGAAAGAAGAAAGAATATAAACTAAGGGGAAGGAGATAGGGTCTGCAGATCAGCCAAACAACTCACTACTATGTCTTCTCAAGGACGACCTCAAACTCAATGATCAATTCGCACTCTGTTGGTATTCAGATCCAACCTACACCTAAAGGGAGCAACAAAAATAGTATGAGTAAAAGGACAACGTACACCTAGTAAGTATCATAAACCGACTCTTTCTTGAATTAGTAACACGACTTAATTGCTGAAAAACACAAGGATTAGAATTTACAGATTTTCATGAATAATAAAAATATCCAACATCAAGGTCAAAAGATTTAACTCCACGGATAAAGGATAACTACTCTACTATAAGACAGGTAATATAATCTCTAAATTATCAAATAATTATGAATATAAGGTGATGAAATGCAATGCAAATAACCAATATAATGCAACTGATATCACACGTATTCCATAGGGGTGTCCATGAGCCATTATTCATGAGGAGTTCATGAGGTCCATATATCCATCCAAAATCATTTTCCCTCATCATATCACTTGTCAGAAATATTTCTCCTTCGCATAAATGATTTAACCTCACTGAAAATATTTTCTCTCAGCATCACAAGAATAGATGAAAACTTCACAGTAAATTATGATTTCAATAGATTAAGTCAACTGAGCCATCTGGCCTATAAATATCATCTATCAATATGAGTGGTATGAATGTGTATGAAGACACAAACATTCCACAAAATTCATTTTTAACAGTATTATTTGTTTATTGCTATGCACGATAATTAAATTTTTTTATGCTGTCAATTGACGTTTAGTCAAGACTCATCTAGTCGCGATCAATCAAGTCAATTTGTGTATTCAATTTCACCCATAAAGGCCACTTATTGACCCTATAGGTGCTCGTCATCATAGCTACATGTCACCTCCTTACCCAGTTCTTATTTATAGTATGTATGAAAACATCCTCCAACAATTGAAGTATTCCTACCTTGTTTATTCATAATAATATCTCAAACTCAATCATAGTAGGTCGAATCGTCCACCACATGGTCTTTATTTACAAACATCTTTTTGCTACTAACATTTTATATTCTGGACCTTTTTATAACAGTGGTAAAGCCCCACATAATATAAAATTTTGTCTTTCTATCTTATTTGCCTTTTTTAGCATCAGGAACATGTGCATAGCACACCAAATCAAATATTTTCAAATGTCTTGCACATGACTTTATACACTTTCAAGCTTCAAATAGTGTCATATTTTGGATTAGAGGTGAACCCAAGATTTGAAGATGAGGGGTGCATAACTATCTTTAATATAGTCACTTAAAACTTAAAAAATGTGATAAATTATGGGCAAAGTACAAACTTCAAAATGATTCAATATCATTAATTTAGTACTAATATAAGAAAAGTAGATCAATCATTCATACTTGATATCAACACGCTTTCATATTATGAAAATGGTCAATGATAGCATCGTTGTTATATTTACAAACAAGCTAAAAAAATTATTTAGAAATTTATCACTAATACTACTATATAGCTTATTATTGATATGCTTTATGCATGAGAATGCTCTTTCTACAGTTGCACTAGTGATATATAAAATCAAAGGTCATCTTCACGAGTAAGTAAATAAGATAATAAGTCTCCACAAGATTTGCATTAACTAATGTTTCTGCCAAATCACTAATTTCTTTCAAATCAGAGAATGTTGGATCATCACATTGCATGTTATGAAATCACATCCTAAAATAGAAGAAACACTTATCAATTTGCGAGCGAAAAGATAATCTTGAAAATAAAGAGTTGTTTAGCTCAACAAAATTGAAAATTCTATGATCCTGCCTTATAAAATATGCAAATCCTGCAAATTCATTTAAAGAATATTAACAAATTTAGATCCTAAACTATGTTCTTCATTCATAAAAAGTATAGATCCTCAACTAAAACTAAACTTTGGTTCTTGAACAGACATCTATACTTAACAGTACTACTTTGTCAATCCCTCTTATCTATTAAAATAAATTATAATAAAGCTACGTATTTTTTTAATCCTCAATTTCTCATTTATTTAATATAAAAATATATACATCGTAACATCCATATTGAGAATTGAGATATACATTGTATATTATATATAATATATTATAGGTAAAGCAAGTAAGCAACAAATATATATAGAATAGATATCATGAAATACAAAAAAAAACTTGAATAAGAAACATTTATATTTGTTAATAAAAATTTAAAAAGTGAGAATTGAATCTGATACCGTGAAAAAGAGGCTGAGAATTTTGGATTGAACTTTGAAATTTTAGAGAAATTTTTTTATTATTCTGTGTTGTACAGTTGTAGCGTGAAATGACTGAATGAAAGATAGAGAATTAAGCCTTTCTTTATTTTAAAGTTTGTTTTATAATTAAATTAAAAGGAGGTGGGGCCATATGAGGTGACCAAAATTTAATTTAAATATAAAAATAAAAAATTGACGCAACTGCAGCTATTCAAATTCGAATTCACAATGTGGAGTCCAAACGCGAGACAAAGCAGCTAAATTAGCCAGTGCACCGAGATGTGTTTTGTGTTTTAGAGTGAACAATTAAATATATATCCATTCTCTAGGTATAATATGCACATATATAAAAAAATCTAAAATTACTCGGTGCACATACACCCCCACTGCTCCACATGGGTCCGCCTCTACTTTTGACTACTCTAGTTGGTAATCTATTTAGCAAATAGACTGCGGTATTGACTTCTTCTGTTCAATAGCATTTAGGCATCCTTTTTTTTCCTGCCAACATGCATCTTGTCATCTCCATCACTGTTATGTTCTTCTAAAAAGCATTGTTCTGTTTTGGAGCATAGCTGACAACGAATTATTGTTGAATACCCAAATTTTTACAGTACTTGTTGAACCGATACGAAGTATATTGAGTTTCATTATATGATTTGAGATACTTCAATAGGCATCTACCTCCTTTTCTATTACAACATTGAATTCCTTAAAATAGAAAACACTTGAGAATTACTGCTAAGAAAGTAGAGACATGTCATTCTAGTTAGATCATTTACAAAGAGAATGAAATATTTATTTTCACTCAAAGAAGTTGTCCTTATTGGTCAACATAAATCTGTGTAAACCAACTCTAAGTTTTCCTTAATCATTCAAAGACTTCCTTTTGGAAAGGATTGACTATGCATTTTACAAAATTGACATGACTCACAAACATATCTACACATTTCAATTTTGGGTACATTAAGCACCATACTCTTTGATTACATATACACCAATAACGTAATGTTGTAATGACCAAATCTAATGCCAAAGCCGGATATAATTCAATTCAACATTAAAAAGCACCTATCAACAGAATAACATGAAATTGAAAAAGAATTCTCAATCATGCTAATTTTAGCCACTTTACATCCCTTTGAATCATAAATGACATTTTTTATTCTATAAAATTAAGATAATAATTTTTATGATGCAACTGAGCAACGCTCAATAAGTTTTGAGTTAAATTTGATATACAAAGAACATCATGCATGAGTTTCATACCTTCATCAGTAGAAAATTTTACTGACCCTCTACCTTGAGTTTGAACTAATGCTCCACTCCAAGATTCACTTTATTTTTATCAGATTTTTTCAAGGTAACAAATAAATTTTCATCAATCTCCATGTGTTTTGTATATGTGCTATATCAACATACCAATTACATTCATTAACATGTGATGTGTTCTAGGCAATGCGAACCTCCACCTCTAATTCTTTTAAATTGGTGATCATTCGCGAAATTTATTCATTAGGAAGTCTGACCACTTTAATTTTGATTTTGCTTACAATATCTTTTAATCTGCCTATAGTTCTTCTCTAATTGGTTTATCTTCTTACAAATACCACAGGATGAAAAATTTTCTTTTCTCGACGAATCACCTTGATTTTCACCAAATTTTACCTCCCCAGAGTTATCTAAAGGAGACTTTTTTAATTTTTTTTTGCTTGAATTTATGTCTTACTTGAACGGCATATTCTACCATCCCATCGCTTCTCATAGTCACTCTTTGCTCTTAGACTTGTAATTTGGAGATCAATTCAGTTATTATAAGAGTAGTCAAGTCACAAGACTTTTCAATAACGGAGATTTTTTATTCAAACTTGTCTCGAAAGCTGACCAAGATCTTCTTTATAACTTTCTGATCTGAAAAATTTTCATCTAATATTCTTATCTGGGTCATAATCTCCATTAGCTTGGAAGAGTATTCTTTCACACTATCTGAGTCCTTCATCTTCAAAAGATCGATCTCTTTCTTCAAAGTTAAGACCCTAGACTTTACTTTGTTGTTACCTTTAAACTCCTCCTTTGACTTATCTCTGACCTGTTTAGCTATTTTACAAGACATAATTCTTGTAAACATCACTTTTATATGACGTGAATATATGTAAGTGAGAGCTCTTGGAGATCTAGTCACTAACTCATAATACTTTTTAATGTCATTGAGAGTTGTATTATCTCTCAAAGATTGGACTGAAGGTTCCCCTCTCTCCACAACTTTCCATAAGTTGAGAGCCTTTAGATGAACCTTCATCTTGATGGCCCAAAGTGATAATTCTTTTTGATAAAAATTAGAGGGCTCGTCATTGGATGTGTCATGACTTTACTCATCAAATAAATTCAAGAAAACTCAGAAACTAGATAAGCCAATCAACAAGATTTAATTTAGATCCCTTAGGAATAAGCTCTGATACCATGTTAGAAAGGAAAAAAAGAATTTTAAAGGTACAAGGAGGAACAATAGAGAAATTGCAGTTGTAAATTGCTACAACAATTTGAAGAAGGAGAAGGTTGAAACTTTAGATTTCTATTTTTCTCTGTATATTTCATTTCAAAAACTTTTGTATACATAAAATGTGAGAATTAAAAATCACTTATAAAGCAAAATATCTCACACTAAATTATGTATATATGGGGTTCACTAACCACAACTTATTTTAACCCAAAAAACATATCTACTATAAAACTCAAAAATATATACTAATCTTGAAATTTCTAGAAAAATCATAATTTCCTAACACTTATCATAGTTTAAGAAATGATCAAGGATGTTATTGTATTTCTTTATTTTTTTTTCATTTGTCTGATACCAGCAACTACTTTATAAAAATTAGTTACTTCCTTCATCCTAGTTTATGATGTAGTTGGATTGAGCATGAAGTTTAAGAAATATGAGGAGACTTTACTATATTTTGGTACTACCTTTAAAATAAATTTTTAGATAGAAGAGTACAACTTTATGAACTTTTTGCCAAATAAGTGGGATCAAACATGGGTAAAATATTAATAGTATCAATAAATATTTGCCAAATAAAAAAATATATCATTTGTTTAGACCGAATAAAAAGAATAATATGAATATAAAATGGGATAGAGGAAGTAACTTTTTTAGACTCTCTTTGAGCAGGTTCTTTTACAAGCAAGTACACCTCTCTTTGTTTCTTTTCCTATATTATGAAAGCAGACATAATTATTATTTTGATATTTACTTGATAGTCACATTTTCTTTTTGTAATACAAGCATTAAGAGATTTGTACAGAACTCTAAGTAGCCCCGTAGAACTCAAAGAACTGAAAATTAGAGAGAGGTGATACTCATGAGGAATCATGCACTAAATTTCATGTCCGGTAATTAATTGTTGATATATATCGTTTCTATCTTGTAGTTAGACATCATGATTATATTCTTTCTAGCCAGATTGATTTCTTTAAACAGGTTGAAATTTGGTATATAAAATTTATAGGAACATTTTATCAATTTTTTAAAAATTGAAGAGTTGGCAACATTTTAGGTCTAACAAATTTCATATTATATTAGAGGTAGATGTACATTCTTTTTGATATAAATGTCGTATTTGACATACATTTATTTTATTGGTTCAGGTCATATAGTATGATGTGCAAATACCATACGAAAGATTTTCATACTACGAAAAGTTATGGGAATTATTTGTGGGCTATGCAATTTGAAAATTATTATCACGGATATTTTATAGTAATAGTTACAATGACAATAACTATTTAATCTAAATATGTTATATTATCTTTTAGTTCACTAATACATTAATATCATGAATTAATATTTTTGTTTGTTTATTTAGATTTAATAAAATATATTATATCCTAATTAATAATAATATGTTTAATTAGCCTATTCATTATAATTATTGTTAAATATTTTTTTGGGTAATTAAAATAGATTTTATTAATTACCAAGGAAAAGAATACAAACTCAGGGGTGAATAAACCTAATTTCATCCCCTCTAAAAATCGAAGACCACAACCAAAATAAACAACATTCATATAGAAAAATAAGTTAACTGCACAAAATAAAATAACTAGGCATCCTCCAATGACTCCATCAGTCGTGTTAAGCGCTTGTTATTTGGAACTTTGATGCACACATTGATCTTCAGATTGTGAATTATCATGCTCGCATGTCGACTTTGTTGTTGGTATACCCTTGTGTTCCTTTCAATCCATATATCATATATGACTGCAACAAAAAAAGCTTTTAACATCTTGCATGTCATTATTTTCCTCCTAGAAGTCTACATCACCCACTTCCATTCATCTTCCTAATATAGAATAATTCGAGTCTATTTCATTTAAAGAAGTATATTCTGCAAGACAACTTTGGAGTAAGAGCAATCAAACTATATATGTGAGGTAGTTTCATCATCCATATTACACAAGACACAATTGGTATTTATGTTCATTCCTGTTGAAGGATTAAATACTCATGGAAAGCGTTGAAGTGTTGAAGCATCAAATACTCAACCGAAGCAGTTGAAGAAAGGCAGCGGCTTATAATCAGTTGTCTATAATTAGCCTTAAGTACACAAGTTAATTAAGTTCTTTATTAGTGGTTAGAAAAGTTAGTTAGGATACTTATCTAATCCTCATGTGATGTGTGTGTCTGTGAATATATATGTAATGTTAGTATATTCAATACACAAGGATACACCAATAAGAAATATACAGATATATTCTCTTGATATTCCCTCTTTTTCTCTCAATCTTCTTCTTATATTACTTTCTTTCTTTGATCTTCTCGTGTACATCAAGAACACTATCAATTTCATATAGTAACATGATATCAGAGCCTAGCCATTAAATCTAGGCAGTTGTTCAATCTGGAAAATTTGAGTTAATTGAGTTCTTGCAATTTCATCTAACAATGGCAAGTAACAAAAGTTTGGGAAATATTGAAAGAACTGGAGTTGAGGTAGAGAATTTACAATCTTCTAGCTCTGCTCAAACTGCTAGAATTGACTATAAGATTCTCTAAAATTTGAATTAGATGTCTCAGAGTTTTTCTCCAAATCTATAAGGAATGAGGAGGCCTACAATCTATCAAATTAAAGCTCTATGAGCCTAGTTTCTAATGCATAAATCATTTGCTAATATGACTTTAGAGTAGAGAGATATTCATATTTTTGTGAGATTGCGCAAACAGGTGATGAGGACCAGAGAGGTTCCATGATAACAGTGTTTCATGCCACCAAAATGATGCATTGGGCAACGTGACACATTTCCCCTATGTCGGTTAGCCTCTATATAAGTGTTTTAGTCAGTTTGTTCATTTCATTTATCATTTTCCTAGCATTTTCTTGACCAAGAAACTTCTCAAGCTTCTCCTATGGTGGTATAATCAATTCTTAGGGTAGGAATCATATTCCAAAGTTATTATTGATATCGGGAAGCTAGAAGCTATATGTAGCTCATATTTGGGCAACATTTTTAGCAGTTTGGTGGATGCCTTGTCTTGGATTGATTGGTAAGTTCTTTTCCATTTGTTTTTAGTTTCCTAAGACGATAAGGATGCTGGGTCATTTCCTTGGAGGTTCTACCGTCAAATTTATAGAAAACTAGTTGATAAGCTCCATTTTGTATTGTTTTTCTTGTCAAATTGCTTAGCTGTGTAGGCTGTATTTTGGCAGTAGCATGGGCTTCCTTTAGGAAGAATCTTCATGGTGTTGAGGCTCAGGATTCGGCTTAGCTTAAGTTCATCAGATTCGAGGTATGTTAAGACTTTCGTTCCTCCGTTTCGGCATAATTCCGGTTCCAATCGTATTCTTGTCTTATGGTGTGAGTTTGTCGTATTTTTAGTTGTTGTTTAGATATTGTATATGTATGCTAGGGGGATTTTTGGTTGTGGTATTCCCCTCATATATTAAGACCGTAAAATCGGGTAATAGTTTAGTTGGTTGTCGTGCGATGATAGGATGTTGGAAGGTTTCTTTTGTGGTCTGCATTGTAGCGTTGTTCATGATTCTATTTGGCTTATTAATAGTTTTCCTAATGTGTTATGCATAGATGAATGGTGCTATTTGTGTTGTCCTCTAGTTTGTATATGAGCTTGGGGGATAGAGTTGTTAGGCTATGATCTTTCAGCCATTCGATAATACACTGAGAACTAGAACTTAAGGATGAATTCTATAGTGTTGATAGTTGGACTGGGATGTTGTGGTGTTGCCTAAATGTATGGATATATTGTTGTATGTGTGTTGTGATTGGTTATTGATATGATTGCCTCTGAGGGCTTAGCGATACCCAACGATTATTGAGTATTTCAAGTAGGAGTCGAGCCTGAGACATAGCCGATCAGGGTGGCTATGGTAGCTCGATCTGAATGGTTGGGCTTATGTTGGGATTATACTCACGGGTGTTTGGATGTGGATTCATTTCAGCGGCACCTGGTCCTTGTACAGTTTATTATGAGACTAGTGTATGGTTGTTGAGTGTTTTCGGTGCATTAGTGATATAATACAAGTGTGGGGCCATTGAGTGTTAGCGGTGCACCTTGCTAGTACATGTCATTAGACTTGTAAGACCGCGGGGTATGCCTCGACAAGGTCCGGTTGTGAAATGATTGATGTGCTGTGAGTTCACAGCACTTTCGACACTCAAAACTAAGAAAATAGCATGGACTTAGGTATGTTTACATGAATATAAGACACTTTTTCTTTGATTATAGGATAAATAGGTGTTAGAGAAAGAATGTGAAAAGGATAGTCTGAAAATGCAGAAAATAGGCTTAAGTCACAAGTCTCAGTACGAGCCGTAGGTTGATGCTACGAGTCGTACTGTAGATCGTGCAAAGTTTCAAATGGTTAAGTATGAAGAGTGCATCCTACGACTCTCAGTACGAGTTGTACAATGCTTGTATGGACCATAGTATTGAGTCATGGAAAGATTTAGAAGATTTGCACAAGAGGCTGACTCCTGACACGATAGACAGTATGAGTCGTGGCGTCAAGGTATGAGTCGTAACATCACACTCGTGAATAACTTCAGAAAAGTTGAGAATTCTCAGAGTCAGACCATGGAAGCACAGTACGACTCGTAGAAAGTATGTACGAGTCATACCAAGGTACAACACTTAGTCAAATTTCAGCCAGTCAATGACATACGGGAAGTAGGTATAGCCCATACAAACCTGCTACGGATCGTAGGATTAGTCGTGACACAGGCGACATTAGTTATGGAAATTCACCCTGTTAGCCTAGGAAAAGAATTTTTATGTTTGTATAAATATGTTTTATATTTTATTTTCATTAGACAACATTAGAGGATGTCAGAATTGAGTTAGAGAACATTGAGACAAGATAGAATTGAGTTGATTGGCTTGTGATCAACCTTTTCTTGATTTTCTCTTGATCTTCATACTTTGTTCTTGAGGATTTTGCTGATATATTTAAAGAAGTTTTTCTCTCATCCATAATTGTAAGTATTGATTTATGTATTTAATTATGAATGCAAATCACAATCTTACAACTATGAGAGGCTAAAACCTCCATAGCTAGGGTTGTGGGAACCATGGTGGATTAACAAGCTAGGGTTGCATAAAAGTGCTTCAAAATCAGTGCAAAACACTTGTATTGTATTCTCTTCATGCTTAAATTTTTCTTAACAGTGTACAACGTTAGGACTTGCCTGAATTCTTTACTTGCTTGAACCTAGAGAGGTAGAGATTAGGAAAAGAGAATTACAACAAAGCCTTGATCTTGATGTTCATTATATTAACTTGAGTTGTAGTCGCAGGATAGTTAAATTTGGGAGATATTGATAACGGTTAGTTTGCAATTGCTCATGAGACCTGACCCAGTGATTGAGTATAGTCATCCAATAGGGACGAACCAGTCGTTTGGATGAACCTTAGTTATCAATTTTACAAGTAAGCATTGGTGATGATCACGTATGTATACCCAAAACAGTTATGAACCCATGGGGATCACAAACCCTAGTTATCTTTCATTCTTGATTTCAACCAAAATTTTAACAATTGTTTTTAATTATTGTTTTCTTTAGAACCCCCAATTTGGAGTAACTACCTAACAAGTTCACTTATTGGCTTTAGTCTAACTCTTCCATATTCCCTGTGGGTTTGACCCCAACCTCTTAGTTAGGTTCTTTATTGACAATGTTCGCTTCATACTTCAGTAGGAGGTATGGTTTGAACGTTATTAAAAAGTGACGCTGTTAACGGGGAATACGGCTAAGACTAGATTATTTGCTTGTATTTAACTTTTTGGTAGTTATTTTCTTAATTACATTTTCTTTTTGTATTTGATACCCATAGGTTGTTTTCTGGTGAATGCCAAGCACTCGGAGTAGTGGAGATCCCCTAATTCCGTTGAACCCCGAAATTGAACGAACACTGCACAAAATGAAAAACCAGAAACATAAGAGATGCCTGCATAGCTGAAAAAGCTAGGCAAGTTGAGCTAGCTCGGCAAGCTGCACTTCAGGATGCGGAAGATGCCAGAGAAGAGGTTGTTAATGCTGGTCAACATGGGAGGGCAACAGAGGTCATAGACTTTCCCCTCAGTCCTCGATGATGAGGACCCAGACATTGATGAAGTTGGGTCAATTGGAGCAATTGTGCCACCACCACTGCCTGCTAGGGCCAAATTAGACATCATGAGCACCATGATTCAACTATTAAACATGAAAGGGGTGTTTAGTGGTCATGCAGCGGATGACGCTAACCTGCACTTGATGAACTTCATTGGAATATGAAAGGCGTACAGGTTGTCGGAGTTAGCCAAGATGCCATTAGGCTCAGACTTTTCCCCTTCGCTCTATCAGGGGAAGCCACTTTATGGTTATCGGAGTTGCCCAATGACTCCATAACCAACTGGAGGGAACTCAAGCAGGCATTCTTAAAGAGATTCTTTCCTCCCTTTAGAATGTTGCAGCTTAAGGATGAGATTTACAATTTCTGTCAGCTTAAAATCGAGGCACTTCATGAAACCTGGCGAAGGTTAAAAAAGAAGTTGACAAAGTGCCCGAACCATAAGATCCCAGATGACAGTTTGTTAGAAATTTTTTACAGCTCTTTAAACAATAGCACAAAAGCTGTGGCAGACACGGTTGGCAGGAGGAGCATTGATGAGTCACACCTAGGAGCAAGCTGCTACTATCCTTGATAGGGTGACCAAGACAAACAGGGCATGGCATACTAGGGAGGCAGATGCAACAGTCGGTACATATGTTGTTGGTTTGACTGCAAACCAACGTAGGAAGGAAGAAGAACGCGACCAGGAGTTGGCTCACATGCACACATCATTGGATTTGCTTACAAAGCACATTATAGAAGCAGGAGCCAAAAAGATAAATACAGTGGGGATACAAGTACTAGAACCGGGGCAGATCACTCTGATTCCGAGAAAGAGGCAAATTTCTTGGACAACCAAGTGGTGGGTTTTCGAGCCAATGCCCAAGCGTCTAGACAAGAAAATTGGCACCAAGGTTCTGGAAACCATGGTCAAAACCAATACAGAGACAACTACAATCGAAATAGGTATAGAGGTAGGAGCTGCGGACGTGAGCGCGATGGAGAATGGAGAAGAAACGAAGGCTAACGCAATGACCGGGCTGGAGTTTATGTGCCTCCCAATGCACGAGAGAGGGAGGCTGGGAAGTCAAAGTTAGAGAGAATAATGGCCGAGATGCTAAAAAAGGTGAGGTCCACTGATGAGCAATTGAAGGAGATCTGTGGTGATATATCAAGTATGGGTCAGAGAGTGGAATCTCATGCAACAGCCATCAAGCAGATTGAATAGCAGCTTGGGCAACTGTTAGCATCACTGAATCCTAGAAAATAGAGTACATTACCTAGCAACACCATCCAGAACCAAAGAATGATGGCCACTACATGGAGGTGATGACTAGGAGTTGTAAGACCATAGTTGACCCCCCTTTTCTGGTTGTAATTGAGCGGAAGAAAGAGAGCATGATTGAGGAGAATGAGAAGAGTGTTGAGATAGAGAATGTTGAGTTGCCAGAGGCCCCAATAGGTGAGAAAGAACCTGACATTGATCAAGGAGCAACTCAATTGCACCGAGCTATCCCGCGGCCACCACCATCGTTCCCTCAAAGAATGAAGAAAAAGGCAGAAAATAGTAAGTTCCAGAAATTCCTTTCAATGCTGAAGCAATTATCTCTGAACATACTATTGGTTAAGGCATTGGAACAAATGCCGGGATATGCTAAGTTTATGAAGGACTTGGTGATAAAGAAGAGGTCAGTAAGCTATGAGCCGGTAGACAATGTACATCACTGTAGTGCCATAGCTACACGGTTCTTGGATCAAAAGAAGGAAGACCCAGGTTCTTTCACAATACCTTGCACCATTGGCAATGTTGAGATTGCAAGGGCACTCTGTGATATGGAAGCAAGCATCAACCTGATGCCCTTGACAGTATTCAAGAAATTGGGCTTAGGACCCCCACACCGACCACTATGCGACTACTGATGGCCGGCAGAACTGTGAAGAAGCCAGTGGGGATCCTGTTCGACATGCTTGTGAAGGTAGACAAATTCATATTCCCAGCAGACTTCATGATTCTGGGTTGCAAAGTTGATTGTGAGGTCCCCATAATTTTGGGACGACCATTCCTCGCGACTGGGAGGGCCTTAGTAGATGTGGAGGTTGGCCAGCTGAAGTTTAGACTAAACAAAGAAGAGGTCACTTTTAACATCTGCTGCAACGTTAAATCAGACGCTTCTTGGGAGGTAACTGAAATGGTGTCTTGGTGAAGTCTAAGTAACCGGGCCACCTGTGTCGTGCCGCAACGTTAAATCAAGCGCTTCTTGGGAGGCAACCCAAGTGATTGAACTAATGTGTGTTCAGTGTGCAGGGAAAACAAAAATAGGAGGCATAAAGACTGCTAAAGGAGCATCTGCTACGGCTCTCAGTACGACTCGTGATAGCATCATACGAGCCGTAGCAAGAGACGTGGTGAGGTTCATAGAGGTATTTCAAAGCAAAGACCTATGAGTCATCATACGTACCATACCCAACTTGTACGAGTCGTAGGATGTACTCGTAGGTCCTCAGGTAAGTTTTCCAAAACTCTGACTTACGGGTCCAAGGGACGAGTCGTGACGGGTCAAAATCTTTAAACTTACCCGACTCGACCCAAATTTCAATTCTGCCCTTCTCCTATTTTAAACCCTAGACCTAAAACAACCCTTTTTCCATGCAAACAAAACCATAGTATGAAGCATACCTACGAATCCCTCACACCCTAACTCAGAACAAAGAACAATCGAGCAAATTTTTTCTCAAGCAAGTCATCTCAATCCCAATTTTGTACTACCAATCGAAGAAAGACGCAACAAGTAAGTGTATTATATTGAATATTGAGAAACTTATTTGCTTGATGTCAGGACTGTCAAACCCCTGTGAGTCTTTGTGGTTGCTCGAAAAATTTGAAGGATACAATTATCAGGGGTGTTATTGAACTATGTGCGACTGGGGAAGCATTTTTTAGGGGATGAACTTGTGCATTGAAGCATTTAACTTGAGTTAGGGGTAGTGATTAAAAAGGGGAGGGATGAGTAGTGCTAAATGAGTTGAATTGCATGCCTAGACTTGGGAAATTCTGAGTACCCAATCATGAAAAAGTATCCCTGTAAACTAGACCAGAATCGAATAAGTCAAGAAAGAGGAATGGAACATAGTATGGTTCGTGGTATGTCACTATGAGTCATACTATGCATTCGTATCCAAGACCTGAATAGGGCCAAGCCAGATAGGGCAGAAGGGTCCTTCCTACAACTCGTGGAATCGACCTACTGGTCGTACCATGAGTCATGGAAAAATACAGAAAAAATGAAAGTGTAGGGGAATTCTCAGACGACTCAAGGAACGGGTCGTACCTTCGTGGTACAAGTCAAACCTTCATGGTACGAGTCGTACCTTTAAGTCGTAATGTGCACATAGAGTTTCTAGGACTTCATACGGGTCATACCTCCATGGTACGACCCGTACAGTCGACCCGTGGATACTGAAAATTTCTTTTCTAGTTTTTCTTTCTCAGATATGGAATTCTAATTCTCTTCTCTACAGGAACAATAACAATGAAACACAAAGCATCCAAAGCAACTGCACGGAGAACATTACATGATGAAACATTTGATTTCGAGGCTCAACAAGCAGGCAACCCCCCAATTGGTTCAGTTGAGGAGTAACAGGTTGATACATCAGATACTGACGGAACCAGAACCACTAGGGCAAAGGCAAAAGCACAAGCCACAACAACTACTGCCCTAGCTCCCTAGTTTGAGGAGGGAGCTAGAGAAGGTAATCAGGAGTTGGGAAACAACACAAATGTAGAAGAAGGGTCTGAGGAGACCCAATCTCAAGAGGCAAGTGGCAGCGATGACTCAGAGGAGGAGGCTCCTAATGCTGCGAAAGAATAGACTCCGTCTAGAGAAAAATCGCACAGTCCGGTGGAGAGTGCCGGGAGCTAGAGAAATTTATGAGTAAGACATTTCTCTTACCACAAAAACAAGCCAAGATGGAGCATCCAGGAAGAACCGCAGACCCTCACAAACTCACTGCATGAAGTTGAGTAAATGAAGCGGATATTCAACTTCTATGGCTTTGAGTGGATGGCTAAGACTCCAGCTTAGTATACCGCAGTATTGGTCTGGGAGTCTACACCAACTATTTTTCCACAATGGAACAAAAGGCTAAGAAGGGGCAGAAAATAAAAGACCAGCCCGACTGGAGAGTGTTTTGGTATGAGGATGAGAGGTAGACATATCAAAGCAGACCTTCTCTCGGGTTCTATATGGACCATAGTTTGTGCCTACACGGATGATGCCGGAGTATGATTACAGGGCGAAGGCAATGAAGCAAATCAGGAATTTGGGATTACCGTAAAGGTATAGGTAGCTGCAATGGTTGGCGGGTGTGATTGCTGAGGATAAGGAGGAAGTTGAGTGGGTTACTGGTGGAAAACAGGTTACAAAGAACTGACTAAACTTCATAGCAAAAATATGTTGGACACTAGTACGCCATCAGTTAGCACCTACAGTCAACGACAACACATTAAGTGCTAACAGAGCAGTTTTGGTGGCATGCCTTATGTCTTGATATCCTATCAATATCCCAAAGATCATCGTAGAGGAGATACGAGATCTGGTGGTGGGATTGAGCACTACCATCCCATTCCTGAGTCTTATATTCAGACTATGCACAGAGACGGGTGTGCCAGTACAACCGAGTGAGGAGCATCTGATCGGAGGGTAGAGGATTGTAGACACCGGCCTTATCCTGTGTGAAATGAACCTAGTAATCCAAGCCCGTCTTTCCACAATAGTTCCATTGGCCCAGGCAGCAAGGGGCGCACAGGTGAATTCCCCCACCTTACAGGAGTAGAGCGACACATCGGCTACAAATGTCGGTCATTCAGAGTCAGCTCCTAGCGCTTCAGCTACACCACAGCCTAGCCTGCAGACTTAGGTTCCAGAAGGGCATGTCTTAGTGCCCCAGGACTTCCTCTAGAAATTGACCAAAAGGTTGACCATGGCTGAAAGATTCAAGCTATGATGGAAACCGTGAAGCCATGGGTCAAAGTGAAGATAGATACAGCAGCTCAGGCCTTACATGCTCACTTGGATGGATTTGAGAGACGGTTCAACATGCGTATGGTGGAGCAAACAGACACCAGCAGTCTCCATGAGGAGTTGGGGGCTCTTCGAGCTAAGTAGCCGAGTTGTCATCACGACAACCGGCAGTCAAAGCAGCCCCCACTCTTCCAGACCTCGATGAAGAGTCAGATGAGGAGATTGATTTGGCAGCTTATTGGGAGACGATGACCGCTACTGGAGATAATGGAAAGAAAGAGCTTCTGATGATGTTGGAGAGGAGAGTTTGAGGAAGAGAAGGAAGAAGGAAAGGAGAGAGTGCAAGAGGGCACGAGCAGAGAGCCTACAGACTCATGGCTCACATATGTCAAAGTTGCAGGAGCGAACTAGAGGAGAAGGCAGCTCCACCATGACTCAGCCCGATATTGCTAGTGGTCGTGACCCTTCAGGTGAGCCACCTTCAGCCCCGATTGACACAGAGGTCGTAGAAGCGACCAAGACTACTGAGGGGGTAACCACTCCCCCTATGGATACTTTATTGAGTGCGCCGGCAACCACTAGCGCCACGATTGCAGCAGAGGTATCTCCTTCGCAGGATGACAGGAGTACCTAGAGTGCCACAGTTATGTTCCCTTCCCTATGTTCTTATAGTTCATGCTTCGGGGACGAAGCTCAATTTTCAAAAAAAGGGAGGGTTGTACTTGTGATTTTTGGGATTTTTGAATTCGTCCGAGGGTTTTTCTTGACGTGTTTCTTTTCTTTCAAGCATGCTATCTAGTAGAACCGGTATGTTTAGGATTTTATTTTCTTATTTTGTGATTTTTTATTTAATTAGGAAATAACTTAGGAGTACTCAGCCAATGAAAATGCGCTTGTTTTGATTTTTGAAAAAAAATTGACCCTGTTTAAAATTTTTTAATGCATTAGCTATGTATTTGTGACTGATGTATGATTTCTGTGGATCTTTTGATGACATTTAGTTTATTAGCATAAGAGTCTTGTTAAGCCATGTGTAAACCAGACAGGTGGGGTGAATATAAGTCATGTACCATGAGTGAATGAGGTGTAATACTTAGTTGAGTACTATATTAAAGATCTAGATCTTTCCTAGTTGGTCTTTGCATAGGCTAAGGATGGTTGGTTAGGATATGATCATAGGCCGTTCTTTGTTAAGATCACTTTTAGCCTAAACAACCCTACCAAAATCATATGATTCTCTCAATCCCAATTGAGCCTTTAATAGACCATTTTTCTTTGATTAACCGATGAACCATACCCATTTTTTTAATACTTAACATGTTTTGGCCCTGTTCCTTCCTTGGATTGCCTAAGTTGAGGGTGGCTGGAGTAGGGGTGCATAAATGGCGGGAACGAGAAAAAAGAGGAGAAAAGATAAAAGGTTAAAAATGAGGTGTGGTGTGAAAAAAAAGAGTTGAAAAAGTTGAAAATCTTGAAAAAGAAAATGCAAAAGAAAAAATATAAAATGCTTGAAAAAGTTGAAAATACACCACACCCATACAAATGCACACAATAGAGGTGAAAAGGGAAGAAAAGGAATGAAAAGCATAAAGGGTGAAATAGGTGAATGGTGAAGCCAATGTATGTAGTGCCAAGGAAGGGATAGTCACCCATAAAATCTTTCATATTTATCATGTATAGCCCTAAAGCCTACATCACAAGCCACAACAAGTCCTATAGTGATCTTAATCTGACCATCGAACAGACCGAAGCAGAGAAAATAAGGGCAAGCCTATGGTATATGATATATAGTACTTGAAAATTCTTTGTGAGAGTAGGCGTCTCGCTTGGTTAGTCCCATGCAATATTTGACACTATATTTGTGAGTGGGGACTTCATTTGTTGTGAGGGTACATGAATTATGTTTACTTTTATCATTGGTCTGTGTGGAAAGCATCGGTGATGACCTGATTGCCTGTTGATAGCTAGATGACATTTCTTGATCCCTATTATCATGTTTTGTGGTTGCTTGTAATACATTAGCTGATATAGTTCATGGGAAAAGGGTCTAAAGTTGTTGAATGTATAGTAAAAGTTTTGTTTGGTATTGACTGTAGTATTCTAGATTTATTTTCTAGCTGAGAGTCGTATTTAGTTTTTCTTTTCTTTGCCTGGGGATATGCAAAAGTCTTAAGTTGAGGGTGTTGATGTGCTGTGAGTTTACATCACTTTTGACACTCAAAACTAAGAAAATAGCATAGGCTTAGTATGTTTATATGGATATAAGACATTTTTTCTTTGGTTAGAGGACAAATAGGTGTTGGAGCAATAATATGCAAAAGATAACCTGAAAGTGCAGAAAATAAGCTGAAGTCACAAGTCTCAGTACAAGCCGTACTACAGATCATGTAAAGTTTCAGATGGCTAAGTATGAAGAGTTCATCCTACAACTCTCAGTACGGGTCGTACAATGCTTGTACGAGCCGTAGTATTGAGTCATGGAAAGATTTAGAAGATTTGCACAAGAGGATGACTCTTGACACGGATAGACAGTACGAGTCATGGCGTCAAGGTACGAGTCGTACCATTGCACTCGTGAAGAACTTCAGAAAAACTGAGAATTCTTAGAGTCGGACCACAGAAGCACAGTACGACTCGTAGGAAGCATGTAAAAGTCGTACCAAGGTCCAACACTTAGTCAAATTTCATCCAGTCAATGACATACGAGAAGCAGGTACGACCCATACAAACCTGCTATGGGTCATAGGATTGGTCGTGACACAGGCGGCATCAATTATGGAAATTCACCCTGTTAGCTTAGGAAAATAAATTTTATGTCTGTATAAATATATTTTATGTTTTATTTTCATTAGACAACGTTAGAGGACGTCAGAATTGAGTTAGAGAACATTGAGACAAGATAGAATTGAGTTGATTGGCTTGTGATCAACCTTTTCTTGATTTTCTCTTGATCTTCATACTTTGTTCTTGAGGATTTTGCTGATATATTTAAAGAAGTCTTTCTCTCATCTATAATTGTAAGTATTGATTTATGTATTATGAATGCAACTAACAATCCTGAAACTACGAGAGCCTAAAACCTCCATAGCTAAGGTTGTGGGAACCATGGTGGATTAACCAGCTAGGGTTGCATAAAAATGATTCAAAAATCAATGAAAAATACTTGTATTGTATTCTTTTCATGCTTAAACATTTCTTAACGATGTATAATGTTAGGACTTGCCCGAATTCTTTACTTGCTTGAGTCTAGAGAGGTAGAGATTAGAAAAAGAGAATTACAACAAAGTCTTGATCTTGATGATCATTGTATTAACTTGAGTTGTGGTCACAGGATAGTTAAATTTGGGACATATTGATAACGGTTAGTTTGCAATCACTCATGAGACCTAACCCAGTGATTGAGTATAGTCATCCAATAGGGACGAACCATTCGTTTGGATGAACCTTAATTATAAGTTCTACAAGAAAGCATTGGTGACGATCATATATGTATACCTGAAGAAGTTATGAATTCATGGGGAACACAAACCCTAGTGATCTTTCATTCTTGATTTCAACCAAAATTTAAACAGTTTTTTTAATTATTGTTTTCTTTAGAACACCCAATTTGGAGTAACTACCCAACAAGTTCACTTACTGGCTTCACTCTAGCTCTTCCATATTCCCTGTGGGTTCTATACCAACTTCTTAGTTGGATTTTTTATTGAAAATGTCTGCTTCATACTTAGGTAGGAGGTGCGGTTTGAGCGTTATTAATGATATATCTTGCATTTCATGTTTTATTTATCCTATAGTTGTTGCTTTGTATTTTTGCCTTGCATTATATTTGTTTGATAATTATGGATGCTAGATGTGACTTGGTGATAGCTGAGGCCATTGAAGGGCCTAAGGATGGACCAATTAAGATGTTGGATGGACCCTGAGTGGTACAGAAGGTTACAAGTGAGTTTTGTCGGCTAAGAGCCATTTGTTGTTCATTGTCTAGGTAGGTCCTGTTTGCTTTATTTAATTTCCTGAATATATTTATGTTGATATCTTTTGGGCTTTCTGTGATTATTATATATGTTTGTTGATCTGTACTCTGAATTTTATTATCATTTTCACCTTACATACTCGGTATATTTCCGTACTGATGTGCTAGTTGGGGGCGCTATATTTATGCCTGCAGGTGCTGATCAATAGGTAGATTGAGTTTTTGATTGCTAAGTGGAGTTCCAGCTGAGTTGTTAAAGCTCCAGGTATTTTGGAGTTACTAGATATTTGTATTATGGGTAGTTCGGGGACCTGTCCCGAACAACTAATTTCTATTGTGTATATAGAGGCTTGTAGATTTATACTGTGGGTGTAGCGTTATTTGCTGTACGACAGGTTGTGCTTATTGTATAGATTGTCTTCCATTTTGTGGCCTAGAAGATCCATGTTTTATCTTTTAAATTGGTCTATATGTTAGTTTCCGCTCCTACTATCACTTTCTCTGATTTCATAGTATTGTTATGCTGAACCTCATCGGTTCTGGTTATGGTAGTTGATTTGTGGTAGAGTATGCTCGATCAAATGCGACACAGGGTGCCAGTCATACTCCTCTGAGTTTGGGGTGTGACACATTGTTTCTATCCCCTACAAATCAAAGTGGAATTCAAATCATTTCATTTCAACTTACCAGAATTGAGAATTTCTCAATTTGGTAGAGGCCCATAAAAGTGGCATTGTTAGGAAGGAACAAGATAGGGCTTGGATGGAACATGTAGCAAAGGGAAGTTCCCTAAGAATCTATGGAACCACTGAAAAAGGGTGAATGCAGTAGTGCTTTCTTGGATCATGAATTCTGTGACAAAAAGGCTCTTATGAGGTATCATATATGCTTTAACTGCTCAAGTCATGTCAGATGATCTGGTAGAAAGATTCAACATGGTTGATGGCTTAAGAACATTCAATGTTCACAAAGAAATTACTACTCTCACCTAAGGTATTGCCTCTATATCTGCTTATTTCTCTAAACTCAAAAGCTTGTGGGAAGAATTTGAGGCATTGGGGCCAGTTCCTAGTTGCAATTGTGATAGTCTAGAGAGTTTGTTTTACATCTGCAAAAATTGAAGTTGTTTCAGCTTTTAATGGGATTGAATGAGTCCTATCATCAAGCAAGAAGTCAAATCTTGTTGAAGACTCCAATCCCTATACTCAATCAAGCATATGTTATGATAGTTAGTGATGAGGGTCAAAAATTAGTTGTGTTAAATGCTGGTATTTTCGGTTCAAATCTCGCAACTATGGGAAATGTAGATATATAGCCTGTTTGGCCAAGCTTCTCAAATCAGCTTATTTTGAGAAGTGCTTTTTTCAAAAGTGCTTATCAAAAAAGTACTTTTGGTGAGAAGCAGTTTGTGTTTGGCTAATAAATTTAAAAAACACTTTTGAAAAATAATTAGTGTTTGGCCAAGCTTTTGAAAAGTGCTTCTAAGTGTATTTTTCACAAAAGTGCTTTTTAAATAAGTGCTTTTGGGAAGAAGCTACTTTTTTAGCTTCTGAAAAACAACTTCTGCTGCTCCCTAAAAACACTTATTTTCTCTCAAAAGCTTGGCCAAACACCTCATTTTTTAAAAATAAGTGCTTTTTAGAAAAAATACGCACTTTTGGCCTCCCAGAAGCTTGGCCAAATAGCTAATAGTCTTGTATTCAAGGAATGCTGCTGCTGGTCCATCGATTTAAAAAGAACAACAATATGCAGTTGGATTTCTATAAACGAAGGGACATGTTAGGAATAGTGCTATGAACTGGTTGGGCACCCTCAGAACAGAGCCAAGAAGAATGGCTATGGTAATGTGTCTGATTTAAAAAATCAATATAGAGGTTATGGCAATGAGTCTAACTCATAGAATAAACATAGATCTCTACAAATTGTAAGTCTACTACTTACAATGTAATGTCTGATGATAAATGAGCGAATATATCAGCCTGCAGGTCAGTTCCAAAATGCTCAAAATGGAAAATAGAAGGGCAAAGAACCTATGGAATCTGATCAAGAAATGCAGATAGGACCATATCCATTCACCAAGGAATGTAGATAGGACCATATCCATTCACCAAGGATCAATATGAAGAGATTCTAAGTTTGTTAAAAGGCAAAACTGACACAGCCTTCTCAGTTGATACTGTAGGTATAAGTACAGCCTTATTAGCTGCTAAACAGGATCAAGATTAGATAATAGATATTGGGGATACCAATCATATGGTAGAAAATAAGAATATGTTGGATGCACACACTGTTGAACAGGTTGATAATCCGAAAAAGGTATTCTTACCAAATGGAGATGTGTCATTGGTGACACATACTGGATCTAGTATACTATCTAGTAGAAGTATAATTAGTAATGTCTTCCATATTCCACAATTTCAATTTAATCTTATGTCAATATCCAAAGTAACAAAAGAAGTTCAGTGCTCACTCAAGTTTTCTCCTAATTTCTATTTGTTTTAGGATCTTTACAATGGGAAGGTGAAAAAGATTGGTAAGGAGGAAAATGATCTATATATACTAGTAAATCAAACTTCCAACCCGAATAAGAGAGTGACATTGACCACAACAAAGTCCAACACAACCAACAATACATGAAAGATATCAGAAGATGACATACAACTTTAGCACCTGAGGCTTAGGCATATATTAGTATCTACTATTAATTAGATGTTCCCAGCAAATATAACGTCAACAGAAGGGAAGATAGATAAATGTGTTGTGTGCTTTTCTGCAAAATAGATTAGGAAGTCTTTTTCAATTAGTAATATTATAACCAAGGCTTCTTTTAATCTAGTTCATATGGATATATGGGGTCTTGAAAAAGTTGCTACATTTGAGAAAATAAATATTTTCTCACAGTTGTTGATGATTTACCAGAATGACTTGAATTTTTTAGCTCAAGATTAAATGTGATATGTGTGTAGTATTGCAATAGTTTTTTATGCATGTCAAAACTCAGTTTTTATCAAATAGTGAAAATACTAAGAACAGATAATGGTACTGAGTTTGTTATCTCAGTCCGAACAAATTTGTTCAGAACTTTGGGTATTATTCATCAAACTAGTTGTGCTTATACCCCTCAGCTAAATGGAGTAGCTGAGAGGGACCATAGACACATACTTGAAGTCACTAGGGCATTCAGATTTCAAGGCAAACTACCAATAAAATTCTGGGGCATATGTGTACAGTCTGCAGTATATCTAATAAATAGAATGCCTAGTGTTGTTCTCCATAATTAGTCTCCGTATGAGAAGTTCTATGGAAAGAAGACTTCTATTGTTCACTTAAGAAATATAGGTTTCCTAGGATGTCATGCCCCGAGCTTACACCCTGGACGGGACACGGTACTTGGAGTCACAAGTAACCCCAAGTCAACCCCTGGTCTATCATACACTAGCATTCTGAGTAGCATGATAATATATACAGCAGAAGTCTAAGGCAAAAATATAAATACTTTGAGAGAAATAAAGTTGGTTCATAATATTTGAAAATATTAGAACAAAACTACAAGTCTAAAACAAAACCAATCTACGTCTGAAAGCCACTACCACTGATGAGTTACTAGGACAAGCACCCAGCTAACTCCAAGTCTAAATAGAAGAAATGAAAATGTAACTGAATGAAATAATCTTCGTCCTCGAAAGATAAAGATTCACCAAATAGAACTGCTGAAGTCTTCGGAGAGCGATCGGCTAGTGAGGCTGAGACTGAGATCTTGTAGTTGTATCATAAAAGGATACAACATAAATGTATGCATCAGTACTTTGAATGTACTGAGTAAGTGAGAGAAACATAACACAATGGAATAAAAATGCTGAACTGAAAAGACATGTAATGACCAACTAAAGCTACTGAACTAAATAACCGAAATAACTGAGATGGTCTAAAAGACCCTGTCTAATGGTCAAAGCATGTTCTAAATCTGGAATACAGATCTGAAACTGGACTGAAATGACTAGTGGGAGGGTCTATAACTGATATATAACCACGTGAGCTGGACATAGAGTCCGATGTATACACCCCATCGGTAGGACTCAATGTACCTTACTAGGGTGTAAAGGCATGAACTGGTGATCACAAGAGTCTGGGGCTATACTATAATCTATGGTGGCAATGTAGTTCCGGGAACCTGGGTGGTGCTAGAACCCTGGTCCGCTCGGTGCGAAGTCCTACTCCCACTGGATAGTCCTAGATTGAATACTAAGCTGATAGCTTGAAACTAGGGCCTAGGAATAGTTAGTGATACATATTTGAAAGCACCCTGAGAGTCTTATCGAATTAGATTCTGGAACTGGGTTCTAAGACTAGTCAGAGCTACTTATCTGGAAGCATCGTAACCGTCTAAAGAACAAACTAAAATCTAAAACTGGGGTCCTAAGGCTAGTCAGAGTTTTTTTTATCTAAAGTGTCATAACCACCTAGTGGATCAATAAAACTGAATCCTAAATCTGATTCTGATAACTGGGAGGTACTACTGACACCTCGTGAATTTTTATAGTCAAACTGATCGGCTGACATTTTTTGGCTGACACTGAGAATTCTAAAATTCTTAATAAAACTAAACTGAAAATAATCTGATTTAGTTTCAATGCTACTAACAACATGGGAGTCCACAACACTGATAAATTCAAGCAAAATTTCGATATTCAAGCACTAATGCAAATTTCAAGATTTTCTAGTTCAAGAAATAGGGCTAAATTTCACTTCACACGATTGAACATCATTTCAATCACAAACTGGTGAAAAATATCTATAACTAACATGAAATAACATTCCACATGAATTAGACGAATATTGGTGAAGAATTTCTTAACATACGATAATTTCAGGCCTAGAACTGATAGAGAAAAGTAGGGAGGAATTTGGGGACACAAGAGAAGAATTATTCCCTTGTTGAATTCCCACATACCTGGTGAAGAAGCCCAAAGAATTTCCTTGAGATAAAAGTTTGCCCTAGCTCTTATTCTGAAAAGCTCTGAGAGAAGTTCTACGATGATTTCTGAGATTCTGAATGGGGAGAATGAGGAAAGAAACCGTTTAACCCCTATAATAAGTCTGAAAACATGCTTAAAACGATGTTAGTTTAGAGTCTAGAAAGGTATAAAATTACTGAAAAACCCTTGAAAACTCGCAGGGAAAAACTAATTGTCAATCCTCACGGGTGACCTAATGAGTCGTGGTCAGTGACCATGACTCATGGTCACGCTCGTGAGGTACACTGCCTAGAACCCCCTGTTGGTCACCACGAGGGACCTGACGAGTTATGGTTAGTGACCACAACTCGTGGTCACCTCTCATGGACTACACTGCCCCAAAAATCCCTAGAGTCCCCACGGGTGATACCACGACTCGTGGTGTTCAAATGAGTCGTGGTGAGGACCAGTTGGGTACACTGCTTGGTCTTCTCTAACTCTTAAACAAAACCTGACCACGGGTCACTCAATGGGTCGTGGCATGGACCACGACTCGTGGTGACCAGTCGTTAGGTTCACTGCCTAGCATTTTCCAGGCCTAACATTGTTCTTGACCACGGGTCATATCACGACTCATGGGGTTGACCATGACTCATGGTCACACCCGTGGTGGCCCATTCTCCAAATTTCTCACTAAGTCCATAGGCCTCACCATGAGTCACTTAACGACTCGTGGTCAAACCCCACGGGTCACAGAATGACTCGTTCTGCGACCTAGTGCAGATTTTCCAATTTTTTATGTTTTGAGTCCTGGATCTACTCTTTAAGTTTTCAGGGCATTAATATCTTCCCCTTAGGAACATCGTCCTTTAATATTGGAAAACACACAGAAAAGCAGAGAATGGCAATCTTTATATGCAAATACTGATCTTGAAAGCTAAAAAGTAGCGGAATGACTATCTCTGAACTGAATCACAAGTCTGAACTGAATTCACTAATCATGAACATGTTCATTTGCATGAAAAAAATTGAGGCAATGAACTAAAAGCAGTTTTGGGAAAGGAGTTGATACCTTAAACTGAAACTGAGTCGGAAGGGAACAAATGGGGGTATCTATCCATCATTTCCGCTTCAGCCTCCCACGTAGCTCCCTCAACCTGATGATTCCTCCACAAGACTTTGACTGAAGCAACTTCTTTGTTCCTCAACTTATCAACCTAACAGTCAAGGATCTGAACTGGGACCTCCTCGTATGAGAGACTATCTTTCACTCCCACGCTGTCCAATGGCACAATTGAAGTTGGATCACCGATGCACTTCTTCAATAGTGACACATGGAATACTAGGTGCACAAATGCCAATTCTGAAGGTAATTCTAGCTCATAAGCTACCTTGCCAATTCGCCTTAGAATTCTATAGGGTCCCACATATCTCGGGATGAGCTTTCCCTTCTTCCCGAATCTCATCACCTCTTTCATAGGTGGAGTTTTCAGATAGACCCATTCATCCACAACAAACTCTAATTCTCTTTTCCTCACATCAGCATAAGATTTCTGACGGCTCGCTGTTTTCAATCTTTCTCTAATGAGATTTACCTTCTGCATAGCTTCATGAATCGAGTCTGGCCTGATTATAGTAGCTTCACGAGTCTCAAACCATCCAATAAGAGACCTGCACCTTCTACTATATAATGCCTCAAACAGGGCCATCTGGATACTGGAGTGGTAGCTGTTGTTGTATGAAAACTCGATAAGAGGCAAGTTGTCATCCCAACTGCCCTTGAAATCGATTGTTCACACTCTCAACATATCTTCTAGGGTCTGAATAGTCCGATCAGCTTGCCCATCTGTCTACGGGTGAAAATTGTGCTAAGCTTGACCTGGGTACTGAGTCCCTTCTTAAAAGAATTCCAGAAATGTGAGGTGAACTGGGTACTTTTGTCTAAAATAATGGATAATGGCACCCCATGAAATCTGACCAACTCCCGGATATAAAGCCTAGCATAGTCCTCAGTGGAATTTGTAGTTTTAACTGGGAGGAAATGTGCTGACTTAGTCATCTGGTCTATTACTACCCAGATAGAATCATGTTGCCGACGAGTTCGAGGCAGACCCGTAATAAAGTCCATATTGACTTCTTCCTACTTCCTCGTGTGTATGATGATATCCTAGGTCATACCTCCCAGTTTTTAGTGCTCTACCTTGACTTACTGGAAGTTCGGGCACTTAGCTACGAATTCGACGATGTCTCTCTTCATGCCGTTCCACCAGTAAATATCCCGCAAATCATGGTACGTTTTAGTAGCACCAGGGTGGATTGAGTATCTAGAGTTGTGTGCTTTAGCCAATATCTGCTGTCTCAAGTCTCCGACGTCCGGTACACACAATTAGCCTTGGTAATGGAGCACACCATCTCCCCCTTTAGATAAAGCCTCAACCTCTTTCCTGAGAACCGCTTCCTTAAGTTTTAAGTAAAATGGGATCTTCATCCTATTTGGGCTTAACTTCAACAACCAAAGAGGAATCTGACCCGCTCTATATTACCACTCCACCCTCAGCTAGTCAACCTACTGCACCTCTAACCGAGCAAGTCTGTGATATCCTTCACCAATTCCTTTTTGCCTTACTCAACATAAGCCGTGCAACCTATAGACACTCTGCTTAGGGAATTAGCCACCACATTGGCTTTGCCCGGGTGATATAGCACGCTTATTTCATAATCCTTCAGGAGCTCTAACCACCTTCTCTGATGAAGATTTAGGTCCATCTGACTTAATACATACTGAAGGCTCTTGTAATTAGTGAAAACATCCACGTGAGCTCCGTATAGATAGTGTCTCCATATTTTCAACGTAAACACCACCACTGCCAACTCCAATCATGAGTTGGATAATTCTTCTCATGAGCTTTGAGCTATCTGGAGGGATAGGCTATCACCTTGCCCCGCTGCATCAGAACGCAACCGAGTCCAACTCTGGAAGCGTCGCAATATACTACAAACCCATATGATCCTTCCGGTAGGGTCAACACTGGAGCGGTAGTGAGTCGAGTTTTTAACTCATAGAAACTCTTCTCACACGCATCTGACCACAGAAATTTCACCTTCTTCTAAGTCAACCTAGTCAGAGGAGATTCTATAGAAGAAAAGCCTTCCACAAAACATAGGTAATACCCGGATAGACACAAGAGACTTCTGATTTCGATTGGGGAGGTAGATATGGGCAGTCTTTTACTGCTACTATCTTTTGAGGATCAACCTGAATACCCTCACCCGAGACCACATGACTCAGGAAAGTCAGGGACTTCAACCTAAATTCGCACTTGCTGAACTTGGCGAACAGCTGAATGTCTCTGAGTGTCTGAAGCACTATCCTCAGGTGACTAGCATGCTCTTCCTCATTTCTGGATTATACCAGAATGTCGTCGATAAATAAAATGACGAAAATATCCAAATACTGCTTGAAGATTCTGTTCATCAGGTCCATAAAGGCTGTAGGGGAATTTGTTAGTCTGAAGGACATAACCACAAACTCATAGTGACCATACCGATTCCTGAAAGCTATTTTTGGTATGTCACACTCTCTGACTCTTAGCTGATGATACCCCGACCTGAGATCTATTTTGGAGAAACAGCTGGCTCCCTGAAGTTGGTCGAACAAGTCATCAATTCTGGGTAGGGGATACATGCTCTTGACTGTGACTTGTTCAACTGACAATAATTGATGCACATTCTGAGGGTACGTCTTTCTTTCACACGAATAGCACTGGAGCACCCCAGGGAGAGATGTTGGGTCTGATAAAACCCTTATCAAGAAGATATTTTAGCTGCTCCTTCAACTCTTTAAGTTCAGCCGAAGCCATTCTACAAGGAGGGATGGAGATGGGTTGAGTATTTGGAATAAGGTCTATACCGAAGTCAAATTCCCATTCAGGAGGAACTCTGGGAAGATCTTCGGGGAACACATTTGGAAATTCACTGACAACAGGGAATGACTAGATAGTTAGGGTCTTAGAGTTGGAGTCCTTGAACCAAACTAGATGGTAAATACATCTCTTATTTATAAGATTCCTAGACTTAAGTAGGAAATAAACCTACCCATAGGTGCTGAACTGCTACCCGTCTATTCTAGAGCTAGATCATTAGGGAATTGAAACCTGACGACCCTAGTTCTGTAGTCGACTGAGGCATAACCGGAGTGTAACCAATCCATGCTAAGAATGAGGTCAAAGTCGACCATGTCTAACTCTACAAGTTAGCTGGAATGACTTTATTGAACATTGAGATTGGGCAGTTTCTATACACCTAACTGGCTTTAACTGACTCGCCAATTGGGGTGGAGACTGAAAATGATTCTGAGAGGACCTCTGGACTGATATCGACTGGACTGCTACATAGGGAGTCACGAATGATAGTGTGGCCCCCAGATTAAGTAGGGCATATACATCAAGGTGGAAAAGATGTAATATACTCGTGACTACATCCGGTGAGTTCTCCTAATCTTGACAAGATGATAATGCATAAAATGGTTTTGGCGCTAACCGCCCTCCATACTTGATGTGTTAGCCTGCTGGAGCTACTGAAGTAGTAGATTGTGACCTTCCTTGTCCCACTGACGAACGTTCCTTAAGCCGATGACCAAGTTGTCCACAACCAAAACAACTCTCTCGACCCTGAACACACTCTCCTAGGTGGTTCTTGCTGCACTTAGGGCAAGTTGGATATCTGTTATCGGCACCGTAGCTATGGGACTGAGAGCTGGATGCTCCACCCCTCCCATCTTGGTGGGACCGAAAGGTAGGGGCGCTGGCTGAGTTGGGTTTTGGAGCCCTCTGCTACTACTGCTACTGTGGGCGGCTGCTACCGCCAGACCTTTGGTGGACATAATCTGATTGGCCAGTCCTTTCCCGCTTGTTCTTTCACTCCATGTCCCTCAGTTTTTTGTCCTCATTTTGCTGGGCATAGACAATCAGGCTGGAGAGGTCAATATCCTTAATCAGCATCGCTGTCCTGCACTTTTTGAGGACCAGGTTTGATACGCCATTTACAATTTCAACATGCGAGCCCTTAGCTCGACCACCATCTCTGGAGCGTATTTGGACAACCTGGTGAACTCCATAGCGTACTCTTTTACTGTCCGATTTTCCTATCTCAAATTCATGAACTCTGCTACCTTTGCCTCCCTGAGCTCCCGAGGGAAGAATCTATCCAGGAAGGCTATAATGAACTCCTCCCATTCCGTCGGATCTACTACCACTGGCCTCCCCTCCTTCCACTGCTCGTACCAGACTTGGGTACCCCTTTTAGCTGGTAGGCAGCCAAGTCGGCACTCTCTGAGGGACTGAAACCTATAATTCGGGTGATATTTGTAATTTCATCCACAAATCCTTGTGGGTCCTCTCCTACCTTAGATCAATGAAAATCCAGAGGGTTCATTCGGGTGAAGTCCCGCACTCGGGCAGCTGCTACGAAACCGTTGTTGTTGATTAGAACCACCTGTTGGTTCAATTGGTTGGTAACAGTGTGAGCGAGCAGTTGAATGGCCACCCTGAATTCTGCGGTAGACATTGAGTCATCCTGAGGGGCTGCCGGGGTTGGTGGGGTAGGTCGGTCAAATTACCGGCCCTTCTTCCATTACCACATCACGGAGGCATGATTCATTGAAATAAAATAGAGCACGAGTTAGGAGAATGATTTTGGAACTGAGTTTTAATGCATGATAAGGAGTATGAAATAAAGGGAATTTTTTTCCTAATAACATCTCGTAGCCTCCCCGTCATAAGTGTCACGCGCTTCACACCCATGACGAGGACCCTACTCGATGTGGCTTTCAGACATTTGAGGATACTCTAAACCTAGTACTCTGATACCAAGTTTGTCATGCCCCGAGCATACACCCTGGACGGAACCGATACTTGGAGTCACAAGTAACCCCAAGTCAACCCCTGGTCTATCATACACTAGCATTCTGAGTAGCGTGAAAATATATACAGCGGAAGTCTAAGGAAAAAATGTAAATACTTTGAGAGAAATAAAGTTGGTTCATAATATTTGAAAAAATTAGAATGAAACTACAAGTCTGAAACAAAACCAATCTGCGTCTGAAAGCCACTAGCACTGATGAGTTACTGGGACAAGCCCCAAGCTAACTACAAGTCTAAATAGAAGAAAAGAAAATGTAACTGAATGAAATAATCTCCGTCCTCAAAAGATGAGGATTCACCGACTAGAACTACTGAAGTCTTCGGAGAGCGATTGGCTAGTGAGGCTGATACTATGATCCTGCAGTTGTATATAAAAGAATACAACATAAATGTATGCATCAGTACTTTAAATGTACTGAGTAAGTGAGAGAAACATAACACAATGGAATAAAAATGCTGAACTGAAAAGACATGCAATGACCAACTAAAGCTACTGAACTTAATAACCGAAATAACTGAGATGGTCTAAAAGACCCTATCTAATGGTCAAAACATGTTCTAAATCTGGAATACTGATTTGAAACTGGACTGAACTGACTAGTGGGAGGGTCTATAACCGACATATAACCGCGTGAGATAGACATGGAGTCTGATGTATACACCCCATTGGTAGGACCCAGTATACCTTGCCAAGGTATAGAGGCATGAACTGGGTGATCACAAGAATCTGGGGCCAATAAGACCAATATACTGTAATCTACGGTGGCAACGTAATTTTGGGAACCTGGGTGCGATGGAACCCCAGTCCGTTCAGTGCTAAGTCCTACTCTCACTAGATAATCCTAGACTGAATACTAAGCTAATAGCTCAAAACTGGGGCCCAAGACTAGTTAGGGATACATATCTGAAAGCACCCTGAGAGTCTTACCAGACTAGATTCTGGAACTGGATTCTAAAACTGGTCAAAGTTGCTTATTTGTAGCCGTCGTAACATCTAAAGAAAACTAAAATCTGAAACTAGGGTCCTAAGGTTAGTCAGAGCTGTTTATCTAAAGTGTCATGACCGCCTAGAGGATCAATAAAATTGAATTCTAAATCTGATTCTGATAACTAGGAGGTACTACTGACACCTCGTGAATTTCTGTAGTCAAACTGATCAGTTGACATTTTTTGGCTGACACTGAGAATTCTAACATTCTTATTAAAACTAAACTGACAATAGTCTGATTTAGTTTCAATGCTACTAACAAGATGGGAGTCTGTAACACTGATAAATCTAATAAAAGTTTCGATATTCAAGCACTAATGCAAATTTCAAGATTTTCCAGTTCAAGAAATAGGGCTAAATTTCACTTCACATAATTGAACATCAATTCAGTCACAAACTGGTGAAAAATATCTTTAACTAACATTAAATAACATTCCACATGAATTAGACGAATATTGGTTAAGAATTTCTTAACATACGATAATTTTAGGCCTAGAACTGATAGAGAAAAGTAGGGAAAAATTTGGGGACACAAGGGAAGAATTATTCCCTTGTTGAATTTGCACATACCTGGTGAAGAAGCTCGAAAATTTTCTTGAGAAACCGAGGAGAAAAGGTTTCCCTAGCTCTTGCTCTGAAAAGCTCTAAGAGAAGTTCTACGATAATTTCTGAGAGTTTGAATGGGGAGAATGAGGAAAGAAACCATTTAACCCCTCTAATAAGTCTAAAAACATGCTTAAAATTACGTAGTTTAGAGTCTAGAAGGGTAGGAAACTACTGAAAGATCCTTGAAAACTAGCAGGAGAAAACTGATCGTCAGTCCTCATGGGTGACCCAATGGGTCGTGGTCAACGACCACGACTCGTGAGGTATATTTCCTGGAACCCCCTGTTGGTCATCACGAGGGACATAACGAGTCGTGGTTAGTGACCATGACTCGTGGTCACCTCTTGTGGACTACACTGCCCCAAAAATCCCAAGAGTCCCCATGGGTGATACCACGACTCGTGGTGTCCCAACCGAGTCGTGGTGAGGACCCGTTGGGTACACTACCTGGACTCCTCTAACTCTTAACCAAAACCTGACCATGGGTCACCCAACGGGTCGTGGCATGGACCACGACTCGTGGTGACCAGTCGTTAGGTTCACTACCTAGCATTTTCCCGACCTAACATTGTTCTTGACCACGGGTCATATCACGACTCGTGGTCACACCCGTGGTCACACATTCTCCAAATTTCTCACTAAATCCACAAGCCTCACTACGAGTCACTTAACGACTCGTGGTCAGCCCCCACAGGTCATAGAACGACTTGTTCTGTGACCTGGTGCAGATTTTTTAATTTTCTCTTTTTTGAGTCCCGGGTCTAGTCTTTGAGTTTCTGGGACATTACATAGGCTATTAAAAAAATGTTCATGAATTGGATAAACTTCAGTCAAGTTCCAAAATGGTTGTGCTGTTAGGATACTCAACTACACAGAAAGGTTATATTCTATGTAGTTTACAATCAATGAACATGTTTATCAGCAGAGATGTTGAATTTAGAGAAGACACATTTCCCTTCCATCAAATACCTTCTCGTGATAAGCCTTTATTCCCTGAGATCAATCCAGAATACTACTTATATGATCTATCACAAGAATCAACATCAGGAGGTGCAGTAACTCAAAACCTAAACATAGTCACTAATCTTGGCCGTATTTGTACCCCCGATTGCTGTATTTTACCCATGTTTTATCTTGTTTTGAGAGCGTTATTCTCTTACAATTGCGTGTTTTGATTTAATAACTCTTTATTGTGAACTAATAAATATGATAAGGTGTTTATAGGAAAATATTATGGAAATTAACTCAGAATAAGCTATTAAGGAAGATTCAAAGCTTCGGAGCAACTTTGAATGTATTTTTGGACAAAATCATGTTGGTGCATTAGCTAGCGCTTAGCCCTAGTGGAAAGACTTTAGAAAGATGCAAGTGTAGAAAGTAGGGGCAGTAGAGGCCCACTTCACCAGGCCCAGAACTTCAAACAGACGGAAATTCAGCAGGCTGGTGTAATATTAGGCGCGACACACCAGGAGGAGAACTTCAGCGAGACATTCTGGCGGTTTAAGGTGTGTGGCACGCCAAGGCTATTTCGGCTGGAAATTTTTATTTTCTAATTTGTTTTGAGCTTAATTTATTGTGTAGGTTTTTTCCTACAGTTATAAATAGTCCTTAAAAACGTCTTGGAACATAACTTTTGATCGGGGAAAGAACTAGGAGCTTCCGTGGAGGCCAAAGAATTTAGGTTTCATATTTTCTTCTCTTTATTATTTATTTTTGTGAAATTCTTTAGATGATTTTTTGAAATTACTCCATTTCTGTGTTGAGTTAAACTTCTCGTTCTAGGATTATGATTTTATTAGTATGAACTCGAGTTGAATTACTTAATTATCATAGTAGTTATTCTTATATTCTTGTGATTACTATTTTGATGATTGATCTCCACTGAAATACATCTATATTCTTGTTGTGAACATGACAGAAGAATCAAAAAGATAGAATAAATAATATAGGGATAAAGATCTCTTCTCAGAAGTGATTTGCGACTAGGATAGACATATACCTAGAACGCTTTACTTGGTTACAAAACGGAAAGATATACAAATGTGTTCAGTTTGCTTACCACATCCCCGCTCAATGATGTGGTTGTGGGACCAATTTGGATAGATATTTAGAGGCTCTACAAACCTTAAGCATGCTATTAACCCCTTAAATCAATAACTCGATAACTATTGCAAGATAATGAAGGTGAATGATTGCTAGAAACTCATAGTCCTAAATCGATTTATCTCATTAATTTCATAAGAATCCACTCTTTGTTTGGTTAATTATTCATTAGTATTTTCTTTAATTTTTGGTTTAGATAGTTATAAATATTTTCTTAGATTCTATCGCTGGAATAAATAAATTAGCATTAGTTCAACTCAGTGAATAATTAATCACAAGTCCCCGTGGGTACGATATCTGGACTTATAATCCTATATTACTTGTTTGACCACGTACACTTGCGTGTGAGTTACCTGAATAAGTTTTTGGCACTGTTGTCGGGGACTTGAAAATTAGTTATTTTGCTAAGTTAGGCTTTTATTTTCTTTATTTGTTCAAGTTTTTCATTTTTATTTTATTTTATATAGATTTAGATTTTTTTTTTTTTTTTTTTTTTTAAATTTACTACCCTTTTTGAAATGACATCATGGAATGTAAATGGGTTGAATGATGGATATTCATATTTTGATGATCCTTCTTTGAATTATGGAGGATTGTGGAAACACTGCCATACTTGTGGTATATGTGGTGATCTAGATGACCATTGGAATGGTTGCCCAAATTCTTATTCCCCTTCCCTGAGCCCCTATTATGATCCTCCTGTTGTTTTTATACTTACTGGACTAATGAAGAGGAGGAACATCATGCTCACATATGGTAAAACAGGTCTTGAGAAGATGAAGTAAAGAGGGAGCAATATATTAAACAAGAAAAAGCCATAGAAAGGATGTGCGCCAAGGTCACGGAAATGAAGACTGAGGCTGAAACTTGTAATGATTTTCAAGTCACAGTCTTAGCCAATACTCGGGAGGAACCATACGAGAAGAAAAGAGTGAGTTCTTTGAATAATATCAACAAATAGAATTTCATGGATTTCTCCATGATCGTCTTACGTACATGGATAATCAATTCATGGAAGGAAGAAAGAGCTCATACAAGAGATAGACCAATTTGGCTCAGATATCCATGACTTTCATGCTCTTTTGAATGAAAAGTTTGAGGCATCTGAGGCCCAACTACAAAGTGTTGTGGATACTGGCCAATATAAGAAACTAAAAGAAGAATTTCAATCATTCGACTTTTTTTTTGGGGTTAATGTTGATGTTGAGGAGGTGGACAAAAGTGAGGATGTCAATTATAATGCAATGTTAGAGTTAGGGCATATTGGTCCTCATTCTAAATACTTTTCAACATTGTGTTTGGTTGAAAATCTAGAAATAGAGTCTTCCAAGCCTGTGGAAAGATGAGTAGATGAGGAGCAATGCTCCTATATAGGAAGTTGCAAGAGCAAGCTACCAAGTTGGAACTAAGTGTGAGGTGCTCCCGTGAAGAATCAAGTTTTATTGGGAGAAGTATCCAATGAGTTGCTAATACTTCGGCCTTTGGCCTTCTAGGGAGTTTCTTTACCCTCTTGTTACCTTTGTATGCACTTAGGACAATGCAAATTTTAAGTGTGGGTTGGAGAAATTGCTTTGGTTCTTTTATGTTCGAATTCTTAGGTAGCTAATTATCCCTCTCGGTTTTTCTTTGTGCATCGATTCTTTTCCGGGGGATGTAGCTTAAATCGGATAATTTTAAATTTGGAGTAGATTTTTTTTTTTTTATTTTTTTATTTTAGTCATATATAGAGACCTTTTCCTATGATGGATGGATGACGACCGCCTTGAGAGAACAAAGTCATTAGATTTTTTTTATTCTTCTCTAGGAATAATAGAGAGAGAAAAGAGAAGACCACTTTTGACTTGGTTGAATACTAGCAAATTTAGGCCTAAGATTGAGTAGTGCTTTCCAGTGAGTACTTAGTAATTAATATAATATAGAAATTTTTTTTATGCATAGGCTCATTTTTGTGATTATGTATATAGATTTTCTTATTTTTTAAGTTCACTATGACCCTGTCTGTCTTAGAGCATATTATCCATTTTGATTGAGACTTGTGCCATGTGAGGTGATGATTTCTTGCATAAATTTCATATTTCGTATCTTAGTCTAGAACTTTCCCTGCATGTTATTGAAGCAAAATAATAAATGTTGCTCTTTTTAGAAGATGATAATAGACTTTTTTTGATATGTCTTGAGAAATTTAGCCTGTTCACATGTTATTTTAACTAGTTATCCCTTTGAACATGTAGCCTTTCATTTGTTAGCTTATTTGCCTTGATCCTTTTTATTGAATTTCTAATATTTGCACCCTGCTTCCTTGAGCATTGTAGCATAGACTGTGATGAAATTGTTAAATCTAAAGAAAAGGGGTGGTCAAGTGTAAATGGTGAACAATGAAAATTACTTGTTATGAAAAAGCCCTTGTAAAAAGAATATGATATGAAAAGAAAAAAAAGAGAGAATAAACTGCTTGAAAAAATAAATAAATATATGAGTGAAACGTTCTCTATATGATGAGAATTACTTGTGAAAACAATTGGTGAAAAGTTGGCTAAAAAATAAAAGTGAAGAAAATAATAGGTGATAAGTCTAAAAAGTGCAAAGTGATTAAGGAAGTGTAAGTCAGTATTGTATAATTTTTCTACCCCTCTCTTAGCCAACAATACAATCTATTAAAGTCCTATTTGATTTTATGCTAGAACACTTAATTAATAGAAATGTACGTAATGGGCAAGTTTATGGTACTTTATGCATACATGTGAATTCTTTTATGAGTGTGAGAGTTGGGCTTTCATGCTAAGTCCTTAAATTACATTCATCTTCAATTTGAATGTGTAGATTAATTCTTCTTGTGAGAAAACTTGTTTCATGATAGATAGGTGATAAGGTTGGCTTCTTCAACAAAGTAGGTGAACGAGCTTGAATTTGAAAAACTAGAGTCCTTCTTTGAGGTTAGAAGGTTAGATGTTTGTTGTTTTTTGTATCTTTCGAGATGAGCGGGAAGTGTACTTGATATTGTGAATTGTTATAGAGTCAATTGTTTGTATCAACCAAAGTAGGTGTGTTCCTAGGCTGACGTATTAAGATGACCCTAAATGATTTCTCGAGGACGAGCAAGAGTCTAATTGTGGGGTGGTGATCTTGGGCGTATTTATACACCCTCTTGTCGTATTTTACCCATATTTTATCTTGTTTTAAGAGCATTATTCGCTTAAAATTGAACGTTTTGACTGAATAACTCTTGATTGTGAACTAATAAATGTGATGAGGTGTTTATAGGAAAATATGATGGAAATTAACCGGAGATGAGCTATTAAAGAAGATTAGAGCTTTCGAGCAACTTCGGATAAAACTATGTTGGTGCATTAGCTGGCGCTTAGCCCTAGAGATCAAACTTCAAAAAAATGCAAGTGTAGCAGGGCATTGAGAGATGCGCTGCACCAGGCCCCTAACTTCATATGGAAGAAAATTTTACCAAGCTGGCACAATATCAGGCGTGACGTGCCAGGAGGAGAACTTCAGTCAGACAATCTGGTGCATTAAGGGGCGCAGCGTGCCAATGCTACTTTGGACAGAAAATTTTATTTCTCAATTTATTGTGTGGGATTTTGTCTACACTTATAAATAGTCCTTAACAATGTCTTGGAATATAACTTTTACTAGGGGAAGAGCTAGAAGCCGCCGTGGAGGCTAGAAAATTTAGGTTTCATCTTTTCTTCTCTTTGTTATTTATTTTTGCGAAATTCTTTGGATGATTTATTATAATTACTCCATATCTCTGTGGAGCTAAACTTCTCATTTTAGGATTATTATTTTGTTGGTATGAACTTGAGTGGAACTGCTTAATTATCATAGTAATTATTCTTATATTCTTGTGCTTACTATTTTGATGATTGACCACTATTGAAATACATCTATATTCTTGTTGTGAACTCAACAGAAGAATCAACAAGATAAAATAGAGAGTATATGGAGAAAGATCTCTTCTTAGAAGTGATTTATGACTAGGATAGACATATACCTAGAACGCCTTACTTGGTTACAAAACGGAAAGATATATAAATGCGTTCAGATTGGATTACCACATCCCCGCTCAATGATGGAGTTGTGAGACCAAATTGGATAGATGTTTAGAGGCTCGATAGACCCTAAGCATGTTATTAACCCCATAAATTAATAACTCGATAATTATTGCAAGACAACGAAGGTGAATAATTGCTAGCAACTCATAGTCCTAGATCAATTTATCTCATTGATTTCATAAGGATCCACTCTTTCTTCGGTTAATTGTTCATTAATATTTTATTTTATTTTTAGTTTAGATAGTTATAAATACATCCTTACATTCTATTACTTGAATAAATAAATCAATATTAGTTCAACCTAGTGAACAATAATCACAAGTCCCTGTGGATATGATATCTGGACTTATAATCCTATAGTACTTGTACGACCACGTACACTTGCATGGAAATTGGACCCTAAAAGACACTCGGCCTAATATTGAACAAAGTCAAGAACAACTCATTCCTGAATTAAGCACAGTGGGAAACACTCAGGATAATGGTAATCATACTAATAATAGATTACCATCCATATTTGGTGAAAGAAGATCAGGGAGAGGTAGGAATCTTCTAGTGTGGATGAAGGACTTTGTATCTTTAAATATTTCATCAGGATAATTCCTGTGCTATGTCAAAATTCATCTCCTATGACAACTTATCTCCCAAGTATCAAGATTATCTAGAAAATGCCTCAATTACAATAAAACCTGTGAGTTATTTCGAAGCTATTAACGATCCAAGATGGATCTCTACTATGAAGGATGAAATTGAAGCACCGGATAATAGCCACATATGGGATATAGTGGTATTACCATAAGGGAAGATTCCAATAGGTTACAAGTAGATCTATAAAATAAAATATAAAGTCACTAGTGAGGTTGAAAGATTTAAAATTAGACTTGTGTCCAAATGTTATAATCAAAAAGAGAGGATCGATTTTCAAGAAACCTTCTCTCCGGTAGTCAAAATGAAGACAGTAAGAACTGTGTTATCTATGGTTGTTGTGAGCAGGTGACATATACATCAAATAGTGATCTTCATGATGAGAATTACATGGAACTACCTTAGGGATTTAAGAGATAGGGGGAGAAGACAGTGTGCAGGCTCAATAAATCCCTTTATGAGCTTAAACAAGCTCCAAGACTGAAATGCAAAACTAACAGAAGCCTTGATAAGGGCTCAAATTCAGCAAAATCAGTTGGATCACTCTCTATTCACTAGGAAGACAAATAAAGGTATTACTATTATGTTGGTGGATGTGAAAAGCATGTTTGTAATAGGAAGTAACATGGAACTAATCAGGGAAACAAAAGAAATAATCCAACAAGCCTTTAAGATAGAGGATCTATCAGAACTTAAATACTTCCTTGGAATAGAATTTGCTAGATTAAAAGAAGGATTCTTAATGCATCAGAAAAAGTGTATACTATAGCTAATCTCATAAATAGGTCTTTCAGCAGCTAAACCAGCTACAACTCCTATGGACATCAACTCAAAAATTAAAACAATATGATGATCAATTGAAGGGCAGTAACATTCAAGATCCACTAGCAGATCAAGATTCCTATCAGAAAATTATTAGTAAATTACTATATCTAACCATGACAAGACCAGAAATATTATTCAGTATACAGATTCTAAGTCAATTCATGCATCAGCCTAAAAAAACTCACATGGAAGTTGCATTAAGGATTGTGAGATACTTAAAAAATAACCAGGACAAGGAGTGTTTCTATGAAGCAAAAGCAACATGACAATGTCTGCCTATAGTGATGAAGACTGGGCAGCTTGCCCTATGTCTAGAAGATCAGTAACATGATATGTTATCAAACTAGGAGATTCCTTGATCACTTGGAAACTAAAAAACAGGCAGTAGTGCCCAAAAGCTATGCAGAATCAAAGTATAGAAGCATGAAAACTACTCTGTCTAAAATTATATGGCTATTGTGATTAGTGAAAGAACTGGGATTGCCTATGAATCAACTAGTAACCATGTACAGTGACAACTAGGTTGCCATGCAGATTGCTACCAATCGTGTATACCATGAAAGAATCAAACATATAGAAATAGACTGCTATTTCATAAGGGAGAAAATTTTACAAGGGCTAGTAACTACTAAATACATTGCTACTCAAGAACAGCCAGCCAATCTATTAACAAAAAGATTAGCCAAAGTTCAATATGAATATCTCAGTTCCAAGCTAGCTCTGGGTAAATATATTTTAAGTACCTAACACCTAGCTTGAGGGGGGGGGGGGGTGTTGGAGGATCAATACTCAAGGGAAGTAGTTGAAGTGTTGAAGGATCAAATACTCAAGGGAAGCAGTTGAAGAAAAAACAGTGGCTTGTAATCAGTTGTTTATCATCAGCCTTAAGTGTACAAGTTAGTTAGGTAGTTAGGTTTCCTATTGGTGGTTAGAAGAGTTAGTTAGAATGCTTACTAATCCTCATGTGAGATGTATATATCTGTAATGTTAGGGGTCGTTTGGTTAAAGATTAGAGTTATGCAGGTATTAGTAATACATGAAGTAGTTATGAGGGAATCTATGTATTATTTTACGTGGGTATTAGTTATGCATGGATTAGTTGTGTAGATATTAGTTATGCAAGTATTAGTTATGTAGGTATTATTTATGTAGGACTTATAGTTATTGAAATTACAATACATGAATTATTAATTATTAAATATTTAATTTATTATAAATTAATATATATTATTTATAAATAAATAAGTAAACAAATAGTATAAAATTCTTTCATTTTCTTTAACAAAAATAATATAACCTGTTTTTTATTTTAATAAAAGAGGGCTTACTTTAAAAAAATTTAGTCAATAATTTTTTAAAGTTTAAAAATTGTATACTCATATATCGAATTAAAAAAGATTTTTAAAAATGATAGGGGTAAATATGTACTTTTATTATTTTAATTCATGTATAACTAATACCCACATAACTTATTCCACCTTCTACCCCACATAAAATTATACATAGATTTCCTCATAAGTTATGTAAGTATTAGTTATGTAGAATTACTAAAATACAACCAAACACCACATAAAATTAATACATGAATAACTTTTATACAACATTTGAAACCTACCAACCAAACATGGTATAAAGTTAATAAATGAATAACCAAGTTATTCATGTATTAACTTATACCTTATCTAGTAACCAAACGACCCCTTAGTGTATTCAATATATAAGATACATCAATAAGAAATATACAGATATATTCTCTCGATATTCTCTCTTTTTCTCTCAATCATCATCATCATCATCTTATTCTTCTACTTTCTTTCTTTGATCTTCTTGTGTTCATCAAAAACATTATCAATTTTATATTGTGACAATTCCCCACCTCGCAAGGATGTCTTTTGTTTTTAATCTTCCTTGTAGCATCAGCCATAAGATAAAAGCGTGTTTAGGACATGCTATATTGCGACATAGAAAGCTTCTCCATTCTATATCCTCTACCAGCTCGCTAATGCTTCTACACACGTTAGAAATCTGGAATTTTCTCCTATGTTCGTACTGATTTTGTGAACTTAGTATTGGCCAATACTTCCTCATGTTCAATATCTTTCTCACCATCCGTGATGCTTATTTTGGAATATTTCTATCCGTGTAGTACCCGTCTTTTTATATAGTATGTATGAACCCAAGTGATCCATAGTTTCTCTTTATCAAGACTCAGTGCCCAAAATAGTTTGCAGATGGTTGCCTGATTCTAAACTCTCAAGTTCAAAATGTTCAGGCCTCCTGCACTCTTGGGTAGACACATTTTATCCCATGATACCTGTGCCCTCTTGGAAATATTTGCTTCTCCAATCCACAAGTATGTTCGACATATAGCTTCCACCAATTTGATTACCTTTTTAGAGAGTACAAAGAGTTGTGTCCAATAAGTTTGACCTCCAAATAACATAGCCTTAATCAATTAAAGTCTGCCCGCACAGGACAGACCCTCGCCATCCATGTAGTAATCCTTCTTGTGATCTTAACAACCAAAGACAAACATTGTGCAACAATGAGTCTCTTGGTGGATAATGATACGTCAAGATATTTGAAAGGAAGCTCCCCTATTTCATATCCTAACAGCCTCTGAATAGCCTCCTTGGTATCATTGTCAACCCCTCCTAAATATATATGACTATTTTGGATAGATTAGCTTTTATGGCCAAATGCATCAATAAACATGCAAGTCACTAAATGTTTATAACTATTGCTTTTGTGCCTTTCCTGTTTTTCAGAAAAATATTTTTTTTTGACATTTTAATTGAATTTATTAAGAATAAAAGGAAACATTAAAAAAGTAAATTAAGCCATTTTAGAATGTATTTAGCAGCCATTTGTAACTACTACTCCAAATAGCCTTTAAAGCATGTCATTTTTAATTGTAATTTAGTTAATATCTAGTGAAAATAAAAACAGACGCTAAAAAAATTGAATTTGGTTTTTTATAATAAATTTAATGATTATTATAATTATCACTACACAATAACTATTAAATTAGATCCTTTAAACCAGCAACTTACTTTGATTTAGAGGCAATTTAATAGGGAGCTAATAAGTGAACTGGATCATTTGGAAATGTATTTAGTGGTCCTTATAATTGTCGCTAAACAATTTTCCATTAAAACACCTTTAATGATAATAAAAACAGTCTTTACCAGCACTTCTATGAATTGCTGCTAAAACTAATGGCCGGTATATTATATTATAGCAGCAATTACTATTGTCGCTAAAGATATTTTTAATAGCCTTTTGTAGAGTGAATGTAAGGCAGAAAATGAAATGGGCATTTATCTCATCTCCAGTCTCTCGACTTCATAAGATTGATACACCATTCCAAATGGCAAGTGACAAGACTACAGAGTACTTGCACACCGACGAGAATTAGTAGCAGCACTAACTTCGTCTTTAGATACAAACTTGTGTTTAAGGTGGACAGACACCTTGCAGACACTACCAGCCCTCATTTCCTGCACAAAACTATAGGTGAGTGATAATGCATGCTCTGAAAATACTCCTCCAGAGCCTCTAGCGGCCTCGGGAACACCTTGTTGTTTCCAGGCCCAAACCAAAAATGACAAGAAAAAAATGCAAAACAATTTAAGAGGCAAATTTGTTGAGACGAGGGCACATGAGTCCAGGGCAAGACAAGTTTAGAAATCAACAACGGTAAAGGAAGCTCTACTTGAAACGGTAAAGGAAACTCTAGATCACGAGACAACAGCCTAAGTCAGCTGCAGAAAAGACTTAATTTCTTTCCAAGGGGCCCCTGTAGCATTCCTCCAATTGTCCTTTTTAAACATGACACTGCACATTGAAAATTTTCTAATTAATCCAATGGACAAAAAAAAGGTGGGATAGTAGGAAACAGAAAAATGTGAAATATAAATGCAGGAGGACAGCGCCAAGCTGTAAAAACAGTTGCTCCCAAAAAAATGGAGATAAAAGACAACTGTGACATATAAGCACAAGCGGAATCGTCAAGCTTAAATAAGTAGGCCCAAAACTACAGCAAAGAGAGCACAAATCCCAAATCAGATAAATGGAGCCAGTTCAACGATATCATTAAATTTTACCGCATAGGAGGTTTAACACGAATGTTTAAAAGTGCAAGATATACCATACCTTTGAAAATTCATGTCATGTTCCTCATTCTATGTAAAACGTTTTGCTGAATGATGGAAGTGACTTTCCTGAAGATCGTCTAAGCTCACAGTCAAACTCAACTTCCAACAACCGATGGTTTTCTTTAGAGCGATTCATTGAGAAATTAATTTTCATATTATCTCCTTGGATAACACGTATGGGTGGATATAACAAGAACACCTGCAAATACAAGAACAGGCAAAGTAAAACGTTGAAAACAACTAGACCGTATTTTGGAAGTAATAAAGTAAATTATAGCTTTAGACAAGCTCCGAGAACTAGGCCAAAGTTAATACAAACATTTAGATAAAATAACTTAGTGTAATCTCACAAGTGGCATAAGGTTGTATGTAGACCTCACACTTACCTCTATGGTGTAGAGAGATTGTTTCTCATAGACCCTCGGCTCAAAATAAATATTTTCGAAGATAGATTGCAAGAAAAATATGACAGCAAAATAGCAAGATACAAAGCAAATAAACAATAGAGAATAATACACATTGAAGAATAAGAAACTATGTGATTACTAAGTAATACTACTAATAAGGAGAATAAGAGAGGAGGCTAGCACCCCCCCCCCCCCCAACCAAAAAAAAAGAGGTGTGACAACACTCTGCTACGTATTGACCTTCTACCTTAACCTCAACCTCCGAATTTTCCCATCCGAGTCATGTCCTCCGTAAGCTGAAGTTATATCATATCTTGTCTAATCACCATCCTCTATTCTTTTTCAATTCAACTTTAGCTCTCCTAACTTCTGCTGCAGTTAACATCTCACACCTTCTTATTGGCGTATCCGCACACCTTTTTACATGCCTAGCGGTGCCACCGAGGCCATGCCCACTTTACCCCATATAACTTTGTTTCTAATATCTCCTACTATTCTCACACATCTATCTAAGCATCCTCATCTCCGCTACCTTCATTTTCTGAATGTGAGTGTTCTTGACTAGCCGACACTGCCCCGTACAACATTGGTCTAACCACCACTCTATAGAACTTATCTCTAAGCATTGGCACCACATTCTTATCGCACAATAACCCAAAGGTGAGCCTCCATTTCATCAACTCCGCTCCAATAGCACTACAAGAATTTGACTTTCAATGACCACTTCTTAGTGAAGGGACAAAAATCCGATCGTTATGAGTACATTATAACAACCATTTTTTTTCCAATCATTAAAATTTATTTACTTAATATTAATGAGGGGATAACATCTAATCATTAAAAGATGTAGTATCCGGTCGTTAAAACAAGATTTTAAAAAAAAAGCGCCAAATAGAAAGGTACTGAAAAATTTCACAAATTTATTCCCACTAAAACTATTTCCTTTAAAATTTCCCAACTAAAAGTATTCCTCTAAAATTTCTCAAATAATCTAGCAGTTTCTTCATTGGATAGGCTCAAAATCCAGAGATAAGAACATATTTGAGTTCCATGGATTTCTTCTCAAACCAACATAGGGTTTATTCAGCTCCGTATCGATTTACTATGCACAGGCAATACACTATTTTTTTAGATTTTAAGTTCAACCGATGAAATTCTAGTATTTAGGTTTCCTTTTGCATATAGAGTAAATGGATTTCTTAGAGAATTTTGTGCTTTTGGTATGATTTTTGGACAAACTTGGTTTAAATGATTTATGATCCATTACGTAACTGTGTATGTATAAATTTGATGTGAACTTAGCATAAAAGGTTTGAAATTATTATATTACAATTATTGTATACATTATGCTTCTTTTCATAAGGCATGCACTTTCCTATGTGTTTTCTATCACACATTTCCAAAGGAAAAAGGAATTTGCTTCATTGCAGAAACTTGTGATAGCTATACTAGCTTTATTACCTAAAATATTTCGCCTACATTTAGATGCTTTTATTTCTTTAAATATTCAGTCTGCATTTCTTTCATTTCTTAAATTTCCTTTTATTTGTCATGGAAATGAAGGAAGACTATGGGATTGTCAAAGGTATTTGAACCTTCCACTTAAATAATTAAGATGGGGAACTCAATAATTTATTTGTGCCATATTTCTTGATTTAACTTGAATTAGGAGAAAAGTCCTATGATCAATCCAACAGAAAGTTCCATCTCAACCCCCACCTCAAAACATTCATTATTGGGGTACTCAATCAAGAAATAATAGTTTCAACTGGTACAAGGCTTAAAATTTGATGCGTATTTTTTTCTAGTTGGTTCGCTCTTGGGTTTTATTAAAGGAGTCAATTGGTGATCTCAAAGTGGAGAAAGTTGAATTTGTGTGTAAGTTTATCAGGAAAAAAGGTGGACCCTTTACTTTGTTTACTAGTAAAATTGGAATTTTTACTAGTACTTTTGGGGTTAAAAATAACTTGTGCGGGTAGATATATGTGGAGTTTAAGAGGGCACTATAGCAGCTTTTGTTGATCTTGTTATAGCATATTTCTTTCTTTGTGCGGCTACTGTAGCTTTTTAGCATCAAAGTTTCTTAAGCTTTTTGGTTTGAGGTTGCCATGGCCTCGTAATGGACATTTTAGTACTGTTCCAAATGGGAATTTATATTTGAATTGGAGATTAATTGGTGAAACGGAGAATAGTCTTCATGGGTATCTTGAAACAGATGATGAGGCTTCATGTAGTTTAGTATCAGATGCAAGGAAGTCACGTGATATTGTTGGGATTGAGTTAAGTCCAAGGAATTCATCAGGTATGAGTGGAGGAAGGTTTGGGATAAAGGGTGAAGAAGTGATGAATCTGAGACAAAGAGGAGGCTTCGTCGAAGAAGGCGCAAAAAACAGCTGTTGATTATGGGAGATCTTCATATGATCCTCCATATGAAGAATTTCCACTATGTCCTCAAACAGAGAGAAACGTGCATATAATTTTCTACAGAAAGATAAATAACTATTAGTTTAAGAAAACGAAAGCCTTGTTTTTATCAACATATTGTAATGTTATCCACTGGTGCTATCTTAGAATATCTCAAGCGAAAGAGAAATATTTGTTGATCCTTTCGCGTTTTTCTTTTTTCCTTTAGCTTAGTACTAGGTTCAATGAGTGAGCTTCTGTCATATTTCTTAGTCTGTTTGGTTGATAATTTAATCAGAAAGTATGTTATACAATGTAGTTTAGCTTGTATAAATCATGCATAGAAGTTGCCAATGTTGTATTCTTTATCAATGATGGGGCAAACTTTATGCTTCTAAATAAAAATATCTTTTGACTTGCAGGTAAAATGGGTGAATACTATTAAGGTGTCTGACTGAAAAAGAATTGAAGGCAGATTCAAGCTCTTGTATTACATTATTTAATTGCTTGTTTTATAATTATCCATATGTCTGTCTTATACTCCATTGATGTTCTTTTACATGATTTAATTTTCTTCCGTTTGAATTGTCTAGAAATTCTAAATATTGTTGAGATTCTCATTTCCATGTTTTCAGGGTATTGTCTTTTATTTTCTGATTTGTTCCTACTATTGTGGATCTCCTATTAACTCTAGCATTATGGAGTTTTTCTAAGTATTGGTTATATCTTCAGCTTTCCTCCATTTACTGTCAGGGAAAAAATAAATAAATTACTTGAAATTCAATTTATCAGATTGATGTATGATGAAAATCTTAAAGAAATTAGCCTACAAAGTCAACTATGACCTTGAAATTCGCATTGTTAGGGCCAATTTCAGTTTAGTTTTTAGTTTACCTCTGACAATTAAAAAGTCTTCACTTGGACAATGTTTAGTCAACTAACCTGCTACTCCCAGTGTGTTCCTAAGTCTTCACTTGGAGTTGTTGTCAACTCAATCTCACGTTTAGCTGGACACTCCTTGCGTCCCTGACAAAATCAAATTGAATTTAAAATCATATTAGTTTGCATTCACTACCATGCGAAAAGACACAATAAGGACAACTTACTCGAAAGTGGACATCAAACCATCCACCAAACCCACAGAATCGTGTATTTTCTGTAGTAATGATTGATGAGATGTTTGCCTGAAGACTGAGTACATCATTCACACTTGCTGTTAAACAATCTATCTCCTTTATCACAACAGGTTTTCCAATTACTTGATTTGGATGAAGGTTGTTTCACAATGATGTCTACATAAAATGTTAGTATGGTCTTTGAGATGTTCAAGGAGCCAAGAAAAATGAGAAATCTATCAATGAAAACAGTAAGAATGGCAAGTGCAATAATTTCTTATAATACAAGAAATAACAATAAAGAAGAGTATTAAAGCCATTTGTGACAAAAATTGTTGACTTATTACATGTGAGTGACGACCGCCCTTTTTAGTTTATTCACATCAAAAGAAAATGCCTCTCAAGTCACCTCCATTTGGCTCATTCTGTTCAAGGTCCCTAACTGAATTTCCATGTTTGATTATACTCATCAAATACACTATCACACATAGTGTAACAAAAGGTGTATTTTTTATTTTCATCCATAAGAAGCTACGGTTATATATACAAGTTCACTGTGAAAATTTTTTTTGACAAAAACTAATGTATCAATCAATCTAATCTTTTCATGGTTTCTAGTCATTACTGCACAGTTTCACTCAAAAAAACTGTTGAACAAACCTCAAGAATGCAGAAATTAAATGCATTATCTATAATCGGAATTTGATAAACACAATAAAACAAGTAGGCCAGCACAACAACAGTTTGTTTTTAGATGAATTTGATTTTTTATCAATAGAAAAGGAGAACTTGCTGAAAATAGCTCACTATTAATGATATAAAACAAGTACACTAGAAAGATGATATAAACCATAACTAAGAAATGATTATAGTGAAGCAAGCAGTTTGCATAAACAAAAAGGGAATAACATCAACTTGTAGATAGTATTTTCTCTGCTCGTCCGTAAAAGGCGTAGTCAGACTGCCCATATCCATGCCATAAAACGTTTTAGTCTCATTGACAAAATGAGACCAATCATCCATGGCTCTATCATAATAAATCTTCTTTTGATCCACTAATCCAGAGCGGATTGGTGCGACCCACATTCAAGCATGGCTTGGATACCTGGAAAAGCAAAGCTTCTTGAGCCAAAGGACAGACATGCAGATATAATTTGTGATTAAATATGAACTACTAAAACAAAAGCAACAGATATCTCAAATCAATATGATTAATATTTTTTTGAGAAGGATATGATTAATATTCTTTATATTCGAGAAGAAAAGTTTTCGATTCACGGAGTCACCTGCACAAGCATTTCTTTTTTTCTTTTTTCTTTTTTCCTTTTTCTATTTCCTTTTCTTTTGTTAAAGAAAGTAAGGATTACAACATTCATGCTTCTAGAAAGTAAGGGGTGGGAGATCTTCTATGGAAATCATGTTTTTTTATCCAACACTGGAGGTTGCTAGGGGTCCTCCATCACTCGTTCCAGTCAAGCTTCTAGATTATAGTGTGCTCCCATATGCAATGTCCTAATAAGTTTCTAGTTTATTCCCAATGCTAGAACATGATCATACCTCATGCATCACCAAATGGTTATAGTAATTGATGGTTCATCTTCCTTTAGGGAGCATTAACTTTCTTCAGCATAATATACTCTATTGCAGTTTATGAGGTTTAATTCCACTGTATGTGAAAGAGGGGTCAGTTTGATTTATATATGCTCTGTTTTATTTTATATGACATTACACTTTTTTGGGGAGTCCAACCATTTTCATTGACTATAATTTTATTATTAATACTCTAATAATAAAAAGTTATTACTTATAGTACTTTCATATTGTTTCTAAATATGTATATTTTATTTTAGAAAAAATAAAAAAATTATTGTCCTTGTTAAAAATGAAACTTAAATGATTTGATCCTTGAACTCTGAATCTCTCATTCTTTTCAAAATGACTCCTTAGGGGTAGATAAAAGCATTAAGTTGAAGGTTGAAGCTTCCTTTTTTTTTTTTTGTGAAGTTAAATTCACAGCAAAGAAGATCAGAATTTAGTAGACATTTTAACTAATGGTTAAACAATATATTTTTTTGAAGTGGTAATGGTTAGATGAACTGAAATATGAACGAAGTATAAAGAGATTTCTCTGTAGTAAATCTATGTAAGAAATTTTAATATATTGAAATTAGAATGTGCAAAATAATATAGGCAAAGGGAATAGCAAATTCTGAAATGAAAAAGGCACTCACTACTAATTAAAGGTTTCTCAGCGGCATCATCTCCCCCCATTTAACATCCATATAGTCAAACAGAACTTTTAGTTCATGTCAACTGTTCATTATTCAAAATTATGATAGCAGTGGGGTAGGTTTAGGGTGGGTCGGTGGGATTGGCATATCTGAACCCACCCTGTCATTCTAGTACTTTCCCTGATATTGGTGGATATACTTGAACATGCTCACATTAATATGATTTTTAGATCAAATTAAATCAGCGTATACTACAGCAAAAATAAAATAATATATTTTGACACAATAATATACAAATGTTGGATGTAAGATATCCATATAAACAGTCAACAAAAATAGCTATTCTAGAGTAATGCAGAATCTAGAATCAAGATTTTGACAAAATGATTCACTAATCTAATTGTGGTAAAGCTATTGATATCACCATTCTTAGGTAAGCATGTAAATTTGAAAGTTCAAATAAAATCTAGGTATATAGTTTATCTACAGAGCAGGATGGAGCATGTACTATATGTAACTTAAACACACTACCATATCTTTGAGAAAATGATTTCCCTGCAGATGGCTGGTTAGATGAGCCAACCAGATTAGAAATGCATACACACTCCTCAAAACAAACCAAAGTTTCAGTACATTTATAACTAGTGAGAAATGCAGGGGTTATTAGTCAAGCAAAATTGTAGAAAAAGCAATAATATTGAGAAAGAAACTGTGATAAATATTGGTAATGTTTACAGGCAGTGACTCTTACGTAACTCCATGTGGGCTCAACCAGCGATCCCGAGCACAGATAATTGAGTCAAACATTGATTCACGTAGAAGGAAGTATCCCATCCACTCTGAAATGATTACATCAACTGCACAACATGATTTATTCAATTAGATTTCAAGATGCGGAGTTGTAGAGACGACTCCACTGGCTGCTACTGTAAAGTACAGGCTTAGTTTCCAAAGGAATAATAAGAAATTTAAAGACTAACCCTTCTCAGGCAGAGTAATATCTTCCATTGACCCCTCAATCACTTCAACAACATGCTCAAATCCATTTGTTTTAACAAGTTCACGAGCATGTTCTTCCATCTTGGTGGCTTCGACTGCATAGACTTTCCTTGCACCTGCTTGTGCTGACCATATTGCCAATATGCCGCTCCTTGTCCCTACATCCAAAACAGTCTAAACCAGTTTCCAGCTAAATTAATCCCAATCTACAACTGAAGATCTTAGTGAAAGTATTAGTGGCACAAATCTAGCTCAATGCGACCATTCACTCAAGAGTCAACAGAAGAAATTGAATGTGAAGCTTATAATGTGCAATAGTTTTTCTAATCTCAATAGCAAATAGAGAAGTAAAGCTTTTTCTCTTAGTACTTACCTAATCCAAGACTTGAGATGGGGAATACATATAAAAAGAAAAAGCAGTCACCTACTTTTTAAAGTTTATATGCATATAAAAATCGTCTCAAATGCTATTCCAACAAGTATTAGTAAGTACGTGGAAGGAACAAATTCTTTTGTCACTTGATACAAAAAGGTTTGGTCAAGTATCACCTAGAACAGAGCATAATTGAAAGTTTTCGCAAATTACAACCTATTTTTATTAGGAGATTTTCTCATTTTATCCTTAATCAACCAGAAAAATTAGAGGAGATACATGATCCAAGAAGATGGAATGAAGACGAACTGTATGCAATATCTTCCCTAGCTGTGGAGTTTGAGGATATGGCAAGGCATGAGGAGATGGCCTCGAGACAAAGAACCAAGTATCTTTGGTTGAAACGAGGAGACAAAAATACCAAATTTTTTCATAGAATTGAAAACTCTTACAGTAGGTATAACAGCCTTGATAAACTGATGGTTGGAGAGAATAGTGTGGACAACCCTACTGATATCAAAAGGGAAATTTTCACCTTTTACCTAAAGTTATATATTGAAACAGAGGATTGAAGACCTCAAGGTAATATAGGAAGTTGAACTAGAGGATTACACCAGAGGATACCATGACGTAACAATGTCCCTTTGAAGCTTAGAAATTTTTGGGTAGCCTGAAGGCAAGTGCTTGGGACAAAGTTCCTGGACCTAATGGATATTCTATGGTCTTTATGGATGTTGAACTTCTATGATCAAGGGGTTTCTGAAAAAAATTTATGCTACTTTTGTGGCTTTCATTCCAAAATAAATAAGAGCAAAGGAGCTTAAAGATTTCAGGCCTACCTGCTTGATAGGCTGTATATACAAGATCATCTCTAAACTATTGACAGAGAAACTAAAGGAAGTGGCACACAAATTGGTGAACGACCAACAGATAACCTTCATTAGAGGTAGATAAATAATGGATGTATTTTGATTGTACATGAATGTGTGGATACAAGAATGTGAAGCAAAGAGCCTGAAACACTTTGTAAACTGCATATAGTGAAGGCCTATGACCATCTCAACTGGAGTTTTCTATTGAAAACACTGATGAAGATGGGATTCAGTGGTAGATGAGTCGGTTGGATCAAGTACTGCATCCGCACCATCAAAGTTCTCAATTTTGATCAATTGTTCACCAGCTGGTTTCTTTCCCTTCCAGAAGGGTCTGAACCGACTCATCTCAACTGGAGTTTTCTATTGAAAACACTGATGAAGATGGGATTCAGTGGTAGATGAGTCGGTTGGATCAAGTACTGCATCCGCACCATCAAAGTTCTCAATTTTGATCAATTGTTCACCAGCTGGTTTCTTTCCCTTCCAGAAGGGTCTGAGACAAGGTGATGCTCTATCTCCTTTTCTTTTTATTAGAGCTATGGAAAGCCGTAATGATATGCTAAAGAATGCTCAAGAAAGAAATTGGTTAAGGGATTTCAAGGTGAGTTCCAGAGCTGATAATAATCTGGAGATATCCCACCTTCAATATGCAGATGATTTCCTGGTGTTCCGTGAGGCTAATAGAGAATAACTGAGATTGTTGAAGGTAATTTTCATCCTATTTAAAGCAACATCTCGTTAACAAATAAACTAGGACAAAAGCTTTATATATCCAGTAAATGAAGTAAGCCAGATCCAAGTTTTGCTGAGATTCTTCAAGAAAGAACAGGAGAACTGCCTACCATGTACCTGGGAATGCACTTTGGGGGATAAAAGCAAGTTAAAAGGAAAATGGAATGGTATCTTAGAGAAATGTGAAAAGAGGCTGGACAGTTGGAAGAGTCAATACCTACAAATGGGTGGAATATTAATCCTGATTGATTCTGCACTTGATGTTACACCTACATACACAGGGGCGGATCTATGTATTGAATTGGGGGTGCCACGACACCCAGACACTCGGGTAAAGTTTAATATACATACCGGTATTTCAGGTAAAATAATAGAAATAAAGTGAGAGTGGCACCCAAAATCACAAGTTGATGGTGGGTACCATGGTTAAGGTGTCGGACTTCAGCCTATTGGTCTCGTGATCGAGACTCCAACAGGCACTAAATCCCCCTTCTTTTTTCAATTAAGCCTTTGCTCCCTTTTTCTCTTCTCTTTCTCATTTTTTCCCTTAATTTCTTTTATTTTCTTTTCTCTTTTTAAGAAATCTATCTTATTATTTTATTTAAATTATGTGATTTTTTTATGGATCTTTAAATTCTTATTTGAATATAATTTAATTATTTTTTCTTTTTGTCCATCTAATGTTACTATTTTCTTAATTTTCAAAATCATTTAGAGTAATGATACGAAGAGACATAATATTAATCTATAATGGGGTGTATTTGCAAGTTGAAAATTTTATCTTATTATATATTTTTAGTCACTTAATTTAATAGAATTTGCATCAAGAAAATTAGTTGAATTGGACAAAATTTATTTAGTTTGGTGATCACATTTTTATTTATGCTCCAAAAGTTGTTTATAAATGAAATTAAATTAACTAATTCAAAATGGATCAAGCCGATTGAATGAAGAGCTTCACATCTTATTAACTACTAGTGGTTAGTTTACATTAAAGATAGTGTACTCCTAAAAACATACTCTTTTTTCAAGGGACAAAAATGACGAAATTCCATCAATTAAGAGGGATTACCGCAATACAAAATCGACGAATAGTTATTTATCTAAAATTAACATCTCCAAATAAAATGTTGATGGACTCCCTTGAATTTTTATGATAGTCTTAATTAAATTAAAGTGAAAACGGTATTAGAAAAAAATATACTTTTTGCGCATTTTTGCGCAAAATTAACCAATGAACGCCTATCGATTTTATTAAATAAATAAAAATTATCAATAGTCTATTAGTTTCATAAAAAAATTTAAAAAGTGTCTGTCGATCACCTTAACACAATATAGACCGATGTCATATGTCATTTTTCATCTCTTAAAAAAATTATGCCTTTTAATATTGATGGAACCCATAGTCGTCAAATCCTGGAACCGCCTCTGTACATACACGATGTCAATATTCCCGATACCTGTCCATGTGCTCAAGAGGATAGATGCCCACAAAAGAAATTTCCTGTGTGAAGGAATCTGTCACAAGAAAATGTTCCACCTAATAAAGTGGACTTCTCTCATTTCCAGTAAGAAAGCAGGGGGATTGGTATCAAGAACTAGAAGATTCAAAACCAAAGCCTAATGTTATGGAGATTTGCAGTTCAGCTGATGGAGAGTACTATGGAAACAAGTGACCAAGGAAAACTATGGCTGGGAAGGTAGATGGACAACCAAAACCATAAAGAGTTCTAGGAACCTATGGCCAAAGCTCATGAATAAGCTAACCTTCAGAGTAGGGAATGGTATGAATATATCTTTTTAGGAGGATAATTTGCTAGGTCAGGGAACCTTACAAAAGTTATTCCCATACATCCACATTTTGACCAAATGCAATAATAGGAAAATTATGGAGTAGTCAAGGTAGGGATTTTACTTCCAGAAGACAATTGAATGACTGGGAAAATTGATAGTTTGACAAAGCTATTAAAAAATTTAGAACAATTCAAGGGTCTCTTCTCTACCTCTATGGACAGCATAACATGGATTGAGAACAAGCAAGGAAAGTTCTCTATCAAATCTGTGTATAAGGAGTTCAATCTATCAAACAATCAAATTGAATGTTGGCCATGGAAATTAATATGGAAAGTAAAAGTTCCTTATAAAGTACTCCCTCTGTCCCAATTTATGTGACACACTTACCTTTTTAGTCAGTCCCAAAAAGAATGACACATTTATTTCACATTTAATGGTATGATTTACAGCCACACCAAACATATATTACTTATTTTAGATCACAAGCTTCAAAAATCTTCCTATACTTTTTAAACTCCGCACTCAGTCAAACCACGTCACATAAATTGGGACGAAGAGAGGAGCATGTTTCACCTGATTGTTGGCTAGCGAAGCAGTTCTTACACAGGATAATCTTATTAAGAGAAGTTATCAGCTATGTCCTAGCTACTACTATGTAGAGGGGAGGCAAAGACAACCAACGTGAATGAGTGTGAGCTTTCCTGAACACGATTGGTGTTGACCACACTAGGTGCTACCGTGGTAGCAAGAGAGGCCAGACAGTGATAATTGAGAGGTTTTCACTGAGCATTACTAGTCACATGGGAAAAGAGGTCAAATGGCAAGGCAAGGCCATATGCCCGTTTGGCTCCTCATGGAGTATAGCTCACATCCAAGCATCTGATTGGGGAATGGGGCAACGCCCATGAAGCTCTGGTGAAAAGGGAAGGCCTGCCAGACCGTATGCCCATGGGTGCAGGATTCTTCAAATCGCGGGCTAAATCAGTCATTTCTTTTTACATTGTAAATTGACTGTACAACTATGGAGGATATTCATCAATCTAGTAGGTAAAATGTGGAGTATGCCAAGAAACATTGTGGATGTCCTAGCATGATGGAACATAGAAGGGAATTATTCAATCTAGAAAGAGAGATGGAGGGTTGTCCCACCCTATATATGGTGGACAATTTAGGAAGAAAGAAATCAATTGTGCTTTGAGGATAAATCCTGTCACATCTGAAAGATTAACTTGAAGCATTTAGCCCTTTTTAATTTTCAGTTTAAAGGAGTTTGCTTAGATGATCATGCATCAATTTTTGATGTTCTAGACTCCGCATGAGAAGACATGGGAATTTGTTGTTTGGTCAACTCCCTCTTTAATTATGGATGACTATACAATCTTTGTGTAGTCTATATATCAATATATAAATATGCTACCTTTCTCAAAAAGAAAATATTTTGTGAATCCATATCAATTGGACAAGTTATCTTTTTTATCTTCTTAGGGTGTGTAATGCAGTGTTTGGCATCACAAAAAATACTTTCCTGGAAGATATTTTTCATGACAAAATCATTTTTTGGTGTTTAGTTACTCAAAAACATTTTCCAACAAAAACATCTTTCAACCAAAAAGGGACATATGACTTTCCTCACTTATGGGTGGAAGTCATTTTTCTTTACCAGCATCTCAACTCTAACTTCATATGACTTACTCCAACAAATCCTTTGACATTATTATCATTCTTTAATTCTCAAAAGTTTCATCAAATCACTATCAAGTTCTCTTACATTATTTTCAATCTTTAATAAATGTTCTTTTGAATATAATGTTAAATTCACTAACCACCAAACACCGGAAAATAAGTGAGCAGAAAATATTTTTCTTCATATTAAACAAAAAAAAGGTACTTATAACACAATAAAGTTGCAAGACCTAGAAGTCAATTGAAGGCTTTCTTCAACTCTATTAGACCGAGAATTTATATTCATCAACCCTTATAATTGATTTAACGCACAAACATATCATCCACAAAAGAGTTCCTTTGTGCCTTGTGGTTCCCCGAAACTCGCAGAAACCATCGAGCTTATACACAACTTTTAAACTTCAAGCAAAAGTCTACATTGAAATACTATTTACAATTTCACAAAGCAAAACACGCAACACATATTTTCAAGTCTTGTGCTCTTCTTTCTGCACCAAACTTTTTTTGACAAGTCATGGAACAAATTTGCAATGTTAAGTTTTTTTAACCAAAGTAGCTGCTGAATAAACAAAACCATTCCACTGCTTTTCTTCAGGTGGTGCTTGTTTCAAGTTCTGCAGAAAATGGTTTGGACTTACTTTTGGAATTATGAAAACTGAATGAACTCAGTTGGGAAAAACTAAGTCAGAGAAATTCCAAAAAGAATTTACCTACTTTTGCTAAAATTAGCATCAAACAAATAATTTTCGGAGAAACTCAAAACTGAATTTGCAGTGAGACTGGGTAACATATCAAGGTGTCACAGTCAATAAAGGAAATATTAGCTAGCTTCGCATAAATATTAGCTGTAAATGTTGTTATAAAATTAAGCATGCACATTCACAAAACAACTTGAAATAAAGATACAGGTCCATATTCAACAATGAATAGAAGTACATGCATACATATATAAAGCATAGGGAAATAAAACTTTTACCTTTCCAGCAAAATGATGTTTGTTTTGGAAAATAGCATTATAGTAAGCATCCATACGAACACGATCAGAGAGCATCTCTTTTTGGTGGTAGAGAAAGGCGTATGTGCAGAAATAGTTGGCATAGTCGACGCCCTTGTCCACGCTGTTGGGGGCGACGCCATTAGAAGAGCTACCCATCTCAGCGGCTGGCACTTGGTGGACCTTGCTGTTGAAAGCGCGACACAGAAATTTTGCTTTGAATATTAGGGAAGCAAAGAATATGCGCGTCCCCAGCCCTCAATTTAAATGGACGAATGTAGTGCGGTTCTTCTGATGAGAGTGTTTCCATAGACAACTTTCGACCGTTGATTTGGTGGGGTTCTACGAGGACGAAATGGCCTTGCAAGTCCTTGTACTTATTTCGCTTTGTCAGTTTCGATTCTTATACTTTAAAAAAGTTTTAATTAAATATGTGAACTTTGTTAAAATAATTTTTCAGAATTTCTTTGGCACTATTTGTTGCTCACTCACCCTAACATAAAAAAACATGTCATACCTACGTCACATAAAATCAATGTCAGGTCATCACTTATTTTTCGTATCATTTATTTAGGGGTGTTTATGATTAGGTTAAAAATCTATTCAAATTAAAAATCAAACCAAATCGTTAGTTGATTAGGTTTGATTTAGTTTTGCATTTTTAAAAATTAATAATATTTGGTTTGATTTAGTTAGATTTTATTGAAAATAATATAATAATGAAATAACTAAGTAAAAACTGAATCCCCACACAAATGGCTGGCAACGTCTACGAAAAAGCTTCTAGAATGTTATATCTCATAACAACGAAGCTTAAGATTGCAAAGTAAGAATATAATGTTTATTTGTTCTTCCAAAATCAGCCGCCCTTTTTATTTAAAAAAAAGTCAATTATTATTTATAGTTGAATATTAGGGAACAAGATCTGCAGATTTCGCCCTTATAAAATCTATTAATTATACATTACTCATAGTTGTATAATGGCTAGCAGTAAACTCAGACTCCTCCGCAATGCAACAGACTCAATCTCATCTCGACTGGTTATGATCTAGCGTCCAGGCCATGTTTCCAGAACCAAAGAAGCTCACTGGCGTGATATCGAATCCTAATACCATAACTCCGGATCTTCTTCGAATGAGATCATTGTCACGCCCCTACCCTGGGTGTAGGCGGGACCGACACTCGATGTCGAGTGAACCAAATAACGAAATCTTATCATGAGACATGTGCAAAATATAATGGAACAATTTAATATCATCATAAGAAATTCCATTTATAAGCTATCATTAATTTACAAAGTACAAGAACCCCAAATATACATTAAATAGGAAGATTTGTCATTATTTATATTGTTGAATTTTCTAGACTCATCTAACTATATGTGAAGCCTCTAACATGACATGAATAAAATATTTTATCAAGATTAGTTCCCGGACATACCCACAAAACTAAGCAAAAAGCTAAAAATAATGACTAATGCCCCATGAATAAAGTGGGGCTCACTGATAATCTAAAATTGTAATACCTAATGTGGAGCTTGTTCATCTTGAGTACCCGAGTCTGCATTATTTAAATGTAGTTCCCCAGGAAAAAGGGATATGGATTTTTATTATATGTAATATGATAGAATGAAACATAAAAGAAGTATATGAACTGAAAGGACAACCAAATAAATCATAGTCATAGCATAGAAAGGAATTCGAGGATTCAAAATTAGTAGGTTGGCCTTAATATTTGTATCTTTCATCATTCATTAGTTCATTGTGGAAGGTTCTTAGTTTAACCGATTGAAGCCCCAAACCCGGGGAGGCGCAACTGGCACCTAGTGCCTATCTGATCAAGTAAGCCAATTATATCTCATCTGTTATCATAACAAGCCATTAAGACCACAGTACGATAAAATATATGGACCGGCAAGGTCACAACAACAGAATAAACGACAATAATATGGTCGGTGAGGCCACAACTTAACAATATAAAATAAAGGCAAGCCGACGAGGCTGCAACACAACTATATACAATGAAGAAGGCCAGCAAGGCCATAGACTAAACTATGTAACCCACAACCAGTCCACAAAACCTCTAAGAGAGTATAATACTGATGGTTGGCACAGGGCCCCGACCTACCCATTCTCTGTACATATAAAACTCATACAAATGAAAAATTATCAACCTAACATCTGCTCCAGAAAGAAAGGAGCATACCAACTCTAATATTGAACTCAAAGCTCCTGCTTAGAGGGGGATCAAGGCCTCTACCTACACCTGCAACACGAATGCAAGTTTCCCAGGCGAAGGGGCATCAGTACCAATGATATGTACTGGTATATAAGACTGAAAATCAATAACTATAAGATAGTTATCAATAGGATAACTAAGTCAACTCAATAAGATAAAATCATTCAAATCAAACCAAATCATTAGTTGATTAGGTTTGATTTATTTTTGCATTTTTTAAAAATTAATAATATTTGGTTTGATTTAGTTAGATTTTACTAAAAATAATATAATAATGAAATAACAACATAAATAAGTAAGTAAAAACTGAATCCCCATGCAAATGGCTGGCAACGTCTACAAAAAAGCTTCTAGAATGTTATATTTCATAACTGCGAAGCTTAAGATTACAAAGTAAGAATATAATGTTTGTTTGATCTTCAAAAATCAGCTGCCCTTTTTATTAAAAAAAAAGTCAATTATTATTTAGAGTTGAATACGAGGAAACAAGATATACAGATTTCTCCCTTATAAAATCCATTAATTATACATTACTCATAATTGTATAATGGCTAGCAGTAAACTCTGTCTCCTCCACAATGCAACAAACTCAATCTCATCTCGGTCGGTTATGATCTAGCACCCAATCCATGTTTCCAGAACCAAAGAAGCTCACTGGCGTGATATCAAATCCTAATACCATAACTCTGGATCTTCTTCGAATGAGATCATTGTCACGCTCCTACCCTGGGTGTAGGCGGGACCGACACTCGATGTCTTAACTTGTCCGAGTGAACCAAATAACGAAATTTTATCATGAGACATGTGCAAAATATAATGGAATAGTTTAATATCATCATAAGAAATTTCATTCATAAGCTATCATCAATTTACAAAGTACAAGAACCCTAAATATACATTAAATAGGAAGATTTGTCATTATTTATATTATTGAATTTCTAGACTCATCTAACTATATGTGAAGCCTCTAACATGACATGAATAAAATATTTTATCAGGATTAGTTCCCAGACATACCCACAAAACTAAGCAAAAAGCTAAAAATAATGATTAATGCCGCATGAATAAAGTGAGGCTCACTGATAATCTAACACTGTAATACCTATTGTGAAAACTGTAATACCTGTTGTGGAGCTTGTTCATCTTGAGTACCCGAGTCTGCATTATTTAAATGTAGTTCTCCAGGCAAAAGGGATATGGATTTTTATTATATGTAATATGACAGAATGAAACATAAAAGAAGTATATGAACTGAAAGGACAACCAAATAAATCATAGTCATAGCACAGAGGAATTCGAGGATTCAAAATTAGTAGGTTGGCCTTAATATTTTTATCTTTCATCATTCATAAATTCATTATGGAAGGTTCTTAGTTTAACCGATTGAAACCCCAAACCTGGAGAGGTGCAACTGGCACCTAGTGCCTATCTGATCGAGTAAGCCAATTATATCTCATCTATAATCATAACATTCAAGCCATTAAGACCACAAATACAATAAAATATATGGACCGACAAGGTTACAACAACATAATAAATGGCAATAATATGCTTGGTGAGGTCACAACTTAACAATATAAAAGAAAAGCAAGCCGACGAGGCTGCAACACAACTATATACAATGAAGAAGGCCAGAAAGGCCATAAACTGAACTATATAACCCACAACCAGTCCACAAAACCTCTAAGAGAGTATAATACTGATGGCCAGGACAGGGCCCTGACCTACCCATTCTATGTACATAAAAAACTCATATAAATGAAAAATTATCAACCTAACATCTGCTCCGGAAAGAAAGGAGCATACTAACTCTAATATTGAACTCAAAGCTCTTACTTAGAGGGGGATCAAGGCCTCTACCTACACCTGCAACACGAATGCAAGTTTCCCAGGCAAAGGGGCATTAGTACCAATGATATGTACTGGTATGTAAGACTGAAAAGCAATAACTATAAGATAGTTATCAATAAGATAACTAAGTCAACTCAATAAGATAAAATAAGGAAGAGACAACATGTAACTCGCATCTTGTAACCATATATGCATGAACGCATATAAAGTCTGTTGTGCCCATATGTAGGGGCCTTTCGATACTTGGACCGAAATAGTAGATCTTAATGCTTGGACAGGGTATAGTATATTTTAATACTTGGATCTGATATAGCATATGCAATAATTCATATGCTATTCCATGAGAGTAAATTAAATCTGTAGACTTACTGTCACACCCCGAGTCTAGACCTTAGACATTGACTGACACTTAGACCACATAATGATCCAAGAAAACCCTTGGTGTGGCTTACTATTAGCTTAGATATCAATAAAGTATAGTGAAAGGAACAACTACAATGGGCTAAGATTTATTAACTGAAATCAAAATCAATGTTATAAAGTAACATTATTGACTCAACTCTAACTCTATCTATGAAGCCTCTATAACTGAAGAATAGGTATCGGGATATAGCTCCCACGACTACCTCAAGCTCTGTAGAGTAAAATAACTCAAATGACTGGGACTCTCTGAAAGTAGAAGGCCTCACATAAGCTGAAAGATAGTGAAGTCTTAGCACAATGTTTGCTACTGATCCTGTCTACCTAAGTCTGCATCATAATAAGATGCAGCTCTAAATGGCATCAGTACGTGGAATATACAGTATGTAATAAGGCTGAATGAAACAACAGTTAAGCAAGAATATCTAAACTGAAAGGAATAACTGAATGAATAAACATGATTAGAACTGAAGTTCTGTATGATGCAAAAAACACAATATGATCAATGTGTAAAACAGTTAGCAATAAAATTGTGCATAAAAACTATATCGAAAAATATATGTAAAAATGCATAACTTTAACTTGGGGAGTTTTTCATAACCGACACTATCATGAATAAGCACATGATGCCTAACTGTCTTACTCAAATTGGCTGAGCCACTCAAAGTCTTGTCAGGGCAGATAATACTAAATTGTGGATCCAAAACCGAAGTCCTTACCAGGGACTTATCTGAGGAGTCACTGAAATTAATGACATGATCCTAACCTACATTGGCTACGTAATTTTGGGGCTTACGAGTTATCTGATCTTCACCCACTCGGTGCTAAATAATTCTCCTAAAACATATACTCATATACTTATGCCTATCGAAGGCAACTAAAAATATCTTTTATAAAGAACTTCAACTATAGATATAATAATGTTTAAATCTCTGTGGAGCCTTGGCTCAAAATCTCTTTGAAAACTTGGGAGTCTCTATACTCCAAATCTCTTATAAAAACTTGTGAGCTTCTATGCTCGAAACTCTTGATTTTCAAAATAGGACTATACTTTAGCTTTCGGAAGTCCTACTCAAAATCATACTTTCTTTATCAAAATCTCTTCATTAAAACTTGATTAAAATTTGCTCAACTTTATGAAAGTAATGCAATTAAACTCAAATCACAATGCTTTCAAAATCATGTCTTTTACGTAATAGGGTTCATGGGATAAGAGACATGAATCAATCATCAATCAATAAATCAAGAATTCAAGAGAATATTATCAATAACATTAAGAGAATGATAATCAATAATAAGGAGATACAATTCAACAGGAATAACTCAACAACAAACAAACTAATAGATAAAGAAGAAGACAATTCAAGAATTTGGGTAAAAACCCTAGCTTAACATCAATGAACTTTTGCATAGATGTAGGGCATAAGGATGAATGGAAATCATCACTTTATTTATCCTTACATACCTGAAAATTCAAACTTAGACTCGAGGTTAAAGACCCTAGGTTGGAGAAGATGAATTCCCAACTTGCTTGATAAACTTAAGAACTAATGATCTTGATTCTTACGTTGTAATAGAAGAAATCGGAGTTTATATTAATTAAACCCTTAAATATACTCTTTAAGAATTCCAAAATATTCTGGTTTAGGTACTTAAAATATAAGAAATTATGAAAATATCCTTAAGAATTCATATTGAAAAACTATTGTCCAGTACCAATGGGTCATCCCACGAGTCATTGTGTCATACCAAGACTTGTGGTGACCTCTCATGGTAACTAAAAACATTTTGATCTATTTCTAGAATTCATCCCACGAACATACAGGATGATCTGTCCTTTGATACAACGAGTCATCCCTTGACTCATCCTATCAGGTTTTGGTTGCAGTGCTAGACTATCTTGGGTAGCAACTTCTGGGACTAACGGATCGTTGTTCCTCACAATGGTTTGTTCCTTGAGTCATTCTGAGGGAAAATTTTCCATTCCCTATTGGTTTTTACTTTAAGTCTAGGGTCTGATCATAGGGAATTTTGAAGGCTGTTACAATATCTCCCCCTTGGGATTATTCCTCCTCGAATGAAGACTAAGCTAGATTGATAGGTGATCTAATTGAGAGTAACTAAACTAAACTTAACTGAATTCACAGAATATGCGACCATACTAAGGAGTCCAATAACAACCAGTGGAACATAAAACTAATAAGAAAGCTACGAGAGGGGACTATTACCTCAAGATGATGCTGGACTAGGAGGGAATAGATGAGGATACTTGGCCATCATATATGCTTTAGCTTCCCAAGTAGTTTCCTCAACTAGCTGATTCCTCCATAATACTTTCACTAAAATGACTCCCTTATTTATCAACTTACAAACCCGATGATCTAGAATCTCAACTGGAACGTCCTCATATCATAGGTTGTCCTTAGATCCTACACTCTCCGAAGGGACAATGAGTGAGGGATCACTAACACACTTCTTAAGCATTGAGATGTGGAAAATTGGATAGACTGATGCTAGTTCGGCTGGCAACTCTAACTCATAAGCTACCTTGCCAACTCTCTTTGAAATTTGATATGGGCCAATATAGTGGGACTAGCTTCCCTTTCTTCCCAAATCTCATAACATCCATCATGGGTGAAATCTTCAAGTAAACCCAATCATTTACTTCAAACTCCAAGTCTCTACGCCTAACATCTGTATAAGACTTTTGGCGACACTATGTAGTCTTTGAATTTACTTGAATGATCTTAACCTTCTCCATGGCTTGTTGCGCTAAGTTTAGTCCTATTAACTCTGCTTCACCAACTTCGAACCAACCGATCGGAGACCTGCACCTTCGCCCATAAAGAGCCTCATAAGGAGACATCGTAATGTTGAAGTGATAAATATTGCAATATGAAAACTTAATAAGAGGAAAATAGTCATCCCAATTTTCCTTAAAATCAATCACACACGCTCTCAATATATCCTACAAAGTCTGAATAATTCACTTTGCTTGATGTCTGTCTGTGGACGAAATATTGTACTAAGGTTCACTTCGAACCCAAACCTCTCTGAAATGACTTCCAAAACTAGGCAGTAAACTGTGTGCCCGTGTCTGATATGATAAACAAGGGAACTCCATGAAGTTTGACTATCTCTCAAATGTACAATTTGGCATACTCCTCAGCTGAATCCATAGTGTTAACTGGTAAGAAATGAGCTGACTTGGTCATTCAATCTACAATCAGCCAAATAGAGTCATGTTTCCTACATGACTTTGATAGATCAGTAATAAAATCCATATTTATCATCTCCAACTTCCACTCAGGGATTGCTATATTATGAGCTACACCATATGGTCTTTGGTGCTCGACCTTAACTTGTTAACAATTTGTGCATCCAACCATAGAGTCTGCAATGTCTCTCTTCATACGATTCCACCAATAGACCTCCCTCAAGTCATGATACATCTTAGTGGAACCTGAGTGAATAGAATATTTGGAGCTATGTGCCTCTGCCATGATCCTCTCTTAGGAACCATCTACATTCAAGACACATAATGTACCTTGATACCTCAGGACACCATCTCTCCCTTGTGAGAAAATCAATACCTTCTACTTGTGGACATATTCCTTTAACTGAAGCAAGAGAAGATCTTTATCCTAATTTTTCCTTCACTTCTGCCACTAGAGATGATTCGACTCCATTCTGAACAAGCACACTACCTTTTTCAGAGTTTAAGAGATGGACTCCTAAGTGTGAGAGCCTATGCAAATCCTTCGCCAACTCTTCTTTTCCTCCTCCATAGGAGTTGTGCTCTCTTGGATATCCTTTAAGAGCATTAGTAACTACATTAGCCTTACCTGGGTGGTAGAGAATACTCATGTCATAGTCCTTGAGTAGCTCAAGCCACCTTTTCTGTCTGAGATTCAATTCCTCTTGGCTGAATACATTCTACAGGCTCTTGTGGTCTATGGACACATCAATATGCGCACCATAAATATAGTGGCGCAAGATCTTTAATGCAAATACTACAGTTGCCAACTCAAGATCATGAGTCGGATAATTCTTCTCATAGATCTTAAGCTTACTGAAGGCGTAAGATATAACCTTACCATTTTGTATCAATACATAACAACCACCTACTCTGGATGCATCCCAGTATACAACAAAACCATCTGTACCCTCTATTAAGGTCAACACTAGAGCAGTAGTCAAGTGAGTCTTCAATTCCTGAAAGCTTTTATCACAAGCTTCAAACCATTGAAATTTGACTTTCTTTAGTGTCAACTAAGTCAACGGAGCATCAATAGTTGAAAATCCTTCTACACACCTCCTGTAGTAACCGACTAAACCTAAGAAACTCCTAATGTTAGTTGGGATAGTGGGTCTGGGCCAGCTCTTCACAACCTTAATCTTCTGAAAGTCAACCTTACTACCCTCACTAGAGGCTATATGGCCTAGGAAGGCCACCGACTTCAACCAAAATTCACACTTAGGGAACTTGGCGAATAACTCATTACCCTTAAGGGTATGTAGGACTATTCTGAGATGACTAGCATGCTCCTCCTCACTCTTGGAGTAAACCAAGATGTCATTAATGAACACAATAACAAACATGTCTAGGTATGGCTTGAACACTCTTTCATGAGGTCCATAAATGCTGGAGGAGAATTAGTCAAACCAAAGGACATAACAACAAACTCAAAATAACGATACCAGGTCCTAAAAGCTGTCTTGGGAATGTCACATTTTCTTACCTTCAACTGACGATACCCCGATTTATGAGATCTATCTTTGAGAAACACTTGGCACCCTAAAGCTAGTCGAACAAGTCATTTATTTTAGAAAGAGGATATTTACTCTTGATACTAACCTTGTACAACTGCCTATAATTAATACACATTCTAAGAGTATCATCCTTCTTACGCACAAAGAGGATTGGATCATCCCAAGGTGAAACACTACTATAAAGGAAACCCTTATCTAGAAGATCTTTCGATTACTCAATTTTTTCTCTTTCAACTCGACTGGAGCCATTCTATATGGCGTAATAGAGATAGGCTGAGTATCAGGAAGAACATCTATTCTGAAATCTATTTCCTTAGCTAGAGGGACTTCGTGAAGATCATCTAGAAAGACCTCTGGAAACTCATTCACGACTTGAACTAACTGAAGGGTTGGTATCTCAGTATTAGAGTCTTTGACTCTCATTAAATAATAGATGCATCCCTTAGAGATTAACCTTCTAACCCTAAGGCATGAAATGATCGTTAGGCATAATGGGACTACCCTCCCAGACTAAGACTGGTTTATTTGAAAATCAAAACTCTACTACTTAAGTCCTACAATTAGTTATGGCATAACATGAATACAACTAATCCCTGCCTAGAATAACATCAAAATCCATCATGTCTAACTCTACTAGGTCAGTTGTGGTATCTTTATGATGAATTAAAATTATACAATCTCCGTAGATTCTCTTAGCTAAGATTGACCACCGACCGGAGTAGAAACACTGAAAGACTCTAAGAGTTGTTTTGGGGAGATTCCAAACTTAAATGCTACATAAGGAGTCATGAAAGATAAGGTAGTACCTAGATTAAGTAAAGTATATACATCAATAGATAATACTTTTAACATATCAGCGATAATGTCTAGCGAGTTCTCTTGATCTTGGTGAGTAAACATAGCATACAGACGATTCTGACCTTCGCCTGTCCTTAAAGTAGTGCCTTTTTGGACAAATCTACTTATTGAGGGAGTAGAATGATACCGATTACCCCCATTACCCTGTTGGGAGGACAATCTCTCAAATGATAGCCCTGATGGTCACATCCATAGCATCCATCTCTACCCAAATGAGATTCACCCAAGTGGGCCTTGCCATACTTGTTTCATGGTGGGTGTCAAGGGGTTTCCTAAACTGCATTACCTTGCGCTTGGGACCTATGATCATTTCTGTTACCTGAAGATGGGGCATTAGCTAATTGTGTAGGTCCCTCTTCCTTAAGAAGGACCTGTTTCCACTCTCGTTCCTTTGTTGTTGAGCCTCATTACTTGATAACTTAGTTCTCTTGTTCTGGTGCTCCTCTTTGTCCTTCTAATTATCTTCCTCTAACTTTTGGGCATATACCATATGTCTAGAAATATGTATATCATTGATCAATAGATATCCCTTGCCTTCATTCTTCACGTGCTTGCCCAATTCAAATACGAATTTCCTTATTCTGGCCCTCATAACTAGCACCATCTCTGGAGTATATTTGGATAATTGGATAAACTTAAGATTATACTCCTTCATACTCATAGTTCCCTACCTCAAGTTAACAAACTCCTCTGCCTTTACCTCTCTTAGCTCCTGAGGGAAGAAGTGGTTTAGGAAGGCTTCCTCAAACTATCCCAAGTGGTTAGAGCTGCATTATCACCTCGGGCTTGCTCACACTAGACATACCACTTTAGCCACATTCTTGAGCTGGTAAGAAGCAAAATTAACTCCTTCAATCTCAGTGGTGTGCATTATTTTCAAAATCTTCTAGATCTCATCAATAAAGTTCTAAGGATCCTCATTAACTTTAAATCCTGTGAATACTGGAGGATTCATCCTCACTCTCTAAACCTTGATGCTCTTGAATCATGGGAACTAAGACTAGTTGGTGCTGAGTTCTAACGATCTGACTGAGCAGCCACCAACTGAGTGAGCATCTAAATAGCCCCTCTAAACTCTACCTCTAAAGTACCCATGCTAGGAGGCTGAGGAACTATTAACTCTGGAATCCTTCCACTAGTAGTTGGTTTGTCCTAGACTCCAACACTAGATCCCTGAATCAGAGCGCGGGGACCATTTTTGGTCTGTATACTACTCTATGGAGACATGTTATTTGCGTTCCTCTGGCTGGCAGTATGTTTAGGAGGAATGATCTGAAACACGTGAATGCACGAGTTAGGAGGAAGTCTTTATAGAGTTAAACTCAATTGCACGATCTAGAGTATGAAAGAAGGGAAGTATTTCCTATCACCCCATAGTATTCCTGTTATAGGTATGGCGTGCTTCACACCTATAAGAAGAACATTACTAGACACGGGATCATAGATATCCTAGGACTCTTTGAACCTAAATTCTGATACCAAGTTTGTCACGCCTCGAGTCTAGACCTTGGACATCGACCGACACTTAAACCATAGAATGATCCAAACGAACCCTTGGCCTGGCTTATTTTAGCTTAGATTTCAATAAAGCATAGCGGAAGAAATAACTGCAATGGGATAAATAAATCAACTAAGATTTACTAACTGAAACCAAAAGTAATGTTATAAAGTAACATTATTGAGTCAACTCTAACTCTATCTATGAAGCCTCTATAACTGAAGAATAGGGACAACTCTCATGGATACCTCAAGCTGTATAAAGTAAAATAACTCAAATGACTGGGACTCTCCGAAAGTAGGAGGCCTCACCAAAATTGAATGATAATAAAGTCCTAGCGATGCATTTGTTGCTGATCCTGTCTACCTATGTTTGCATCATAATAAAATGAAGCACCAAATGACGTTAGTACATGGAATGTATGGTATATAATAAGGCTGAATGAAACAATAGTTAAACAAGAATATCTAAAATGAAAGGAATAAATGAATGAATAAACACGACTAGAACTGAAGCTCTTTATGATGCATAAAACATAATATAATCAATGTGTAAAATAATTATGCAATAAAACCGTGCATCAAAGCTATCTCTAAAAATACATGTAAAAGCGCATAACTTTAACTTGGGAAATTTCTCATAACCGACACCATCATAAATGAGCATATGATACCCAACTATCTTGCTCAAATTGGCAGAGCTGCTCAAAGCCTTGCCATGGTAGAGAACACTAAACAGTGGATCCATAATTAAATTCCTTACCAGGGACTTATCTGAGGAGTCACCCGAATCAATGACATAATCCTAATCTATGTTGGCTACGTAGTTTGGGGCTTACGAGTTATCTAAACTCCTCACTCACTCGGTGCTAAATAAACCTCCCAAAACATATGCTCATATACTTATGCCTATCTGAGGCAATTGAAAATATCTTTTATAAAGCACTTTAGCTATATATATAATAGATGTTAAATCTCTGTGGAGTCTTGGCTCAAAATCTCTTTGAAAACTTGGGAGTCTCTACTCTCCAAATCTCTTGTATAAACTTGTGAGCTTCTATGCTCGAAACTCTTGATTTTTAAAATAGGACTATACTTTAGCTTTCAAAAATTCTGCTCAAAATCATACTTTCTATCTTAAAATCTAGGCATGTAAACTTGATTAAAATCTACTTAACTTTATGAAAATAATGCAATTAAACTCAAATCACTATGCTTTTAAAATCATGACTTTTATACAATAGGATTCATGGAATAAGAGACATGAACCAATCATCAATCAATAACTCAAGAATTCAAGAGAATATCATCAATAACATCAAGAGAATGGTAATCAATATTAAAAAGATACAATTCAATGTGAATAACTCAACAATGAACAATTTAATATATAAAGAAGAAGACAATTCAAAAATTTGGGTAAAACCCTAGCTTGAATCTCAATGAACTCTTGCATTGATATAGGGCATAAGGATGAACGGAAATTCTCACTTTAGTTAGCTTTACATACCTAAAAAATCAAACTTAGACTCAAGCTTAAAGAACCCTAGGTTGGAGAAGATGACTTCCTAGCTTGCTTGATGAATTTGAGAGCATTTATTCTTATATTGTAATGGAAGGAATAGGAGTTTAGACTAATTAAACCCTTACATTTACTCTTTATGAATTTCAAAATATTCTAGTTTAGGTACTTAAAATATAAGATGTTATGAAAATACCCCTGAGAATTCGTACTGAACAACTGTCGTCCAGTACTAAGGAATCGTCTCATGAGTCATTGTATCATACCACGACTTGTGGTGGCCTCTCGTGGTAATTAAAATAATTTTGATATGTTTCTAGAGTTCATCCCATGAACATAGAGGATGGTATGTCCTTTGATACAATAGTCGTTCCTTGACTCGTTCTATCTGGTTTTGGCTGCAGTGCTGGATAGTCTTAGGTAGCAACGACTGGGACTAACGGGTTGTTGTTCCTCACAACGGTTCATTGGTTGAGTCGTTCTAAGGGAAATTTTTTTACCTGATTCTAGTTTTTACTTCAAGTCTAGGGTATGATCATAGGGACTTTTAAGGGATGAATATCTCCCCCTTAGAATCATTTGTCCTTGAAAGAAGACTAAGCTAGACTGATAGGTGATCTAACTGAGTGTAACTAAAGTGAACTTAACAAAATTCACGGAATATGCAACCATACTAAGGATTCCAACAACAACCATTGGAACATGAAACAAATAAGAAAGCTATGAGAGGGGACTGTTACCTTAAGATGATGTTGGACTAGGAGGGAATAGATGAGGATACTTGGCTAGCTGATTCCTCCTTAGTACTTTCACCGAAGAAACTTCCTTATTCCTCAACTTACGAACCTGATGATCTAGAATCTAAACTGGAACTTCCTCATATCACAGGTTGTCCTCAACTCCTACACTCTCGAGGGGTCACCAATATACTTCTTAAGCATGAGATGTGGGAAATGGGATGGACTGATGCTATTTCGGCTTGCAACTCCAACTCATAAGCTATCTTGCCAACTCTCTTCAAAATTTGATATGGGCCAATATAGAAGGACTAAGATTCCCTTTCTTTCTAAATCTCATAACACCCTTCATGGGTGAAACCATCAAGTAAACCCAATTATTTACTTCAAACTCCAAGTCTCTATGCCTAACATCTGTATAAGACTTTTGAAGACTCTGTGCGATCTTCAACCTTTTCTGATTGATATTAACCTTCTCCATGGCTTGTTGCATTATATTTGGTCCTATCAACTCTGCTTCACCAACTTCAAATCAATCGATCGGAGACCTACACCTTCGCCCATAAAGAGCCTCATAATGAGCCATCGAAATGCTAGAGTGATAACTATTGTCATATGAAAACTCAATATGAGGCAAGTGGTCATCCCAATTTTCCTTAAAGTCAATCATACATGCTCTAAAAATATCCTCCAAAGTCTGAATAGTATGCTTTACTTGACCGTCTACTTGCAGAACGAAAGTTGTACTAAGGTTCACCTTCGAACCCAAACCTCTCTAAAATGACTTTCAAAACTAGGTAGTAAACTGTGTACCCTATTTGATATGATACATAATAGAACTCCATGAAGTCTGACTATATCTTGAATGTATAATCTAGCATAGTCCTCAGCTAAATTTGTAGTCTTAACTGGTAAGAAATAAACTGACTTGGTCGTTCGATCAGCAATCCCCTAAATAGAGTCATGTTTCCTACGTGACTTCGGTAGACTGGTAATAAAATCCATATTGATCATCTAGCACTTCTACCTAAGGATTGCTATATTATGAGCTAACCCACATGGTCTTTGGTGCTCGACCTTAATTTGTTAACAATTTGGGCATCGAGCCATAAAGTCTACAATGTCTCTCCTCATACCATTCCACCAATAGACCTCCCTCAAGTCTTGATACATCTTAGTGGAACCTGGGTGAATAGAACATCTGGAGTTGTGTGCCTTTACCGTGCTCCTCCCTTTGAGACGATCTACATTCAGGATGTATATCTACCTTGATACCTCAGGACACCATCTCCCCCTTGATAACTCTCATTAAATGATAGATGCACCCCTTAGAGATTAACCTTCTATCCTTAATGAATGAAATGAAATGACCCTTAGGCATAACGAGACTACCCTCCTAAACTAAGATTGACTCATCTGAAAATTGAAACTCTACTACTCGGATCCAATAGTTAACTGTGGCATAATATAAATACAACCAATCCATGCCTAGAATAACATCAAAACCCATCATGTCTATCTCTACTAGGTTAGCTATGATATCTTTATAATAAATTGAAACTGTACAATCTCTGTAGATTTTCTTAGCTAATACTGACCACTGATCGGTGTACAAACTGAAAGGCTCTAAGAGTTGTTCGAGGGAGATTCCAAATTTAACTACTGCATAAGGAGTCACGAAATATAAGATAACACTTGGATCAAGTAAAGTGTATACATCAATGGAGAAGACTTTTAACATTTCAGTGACAACGTCTGGCGAGTTCTCTTGATCCTGGCGACTAGACATAGTATATAGACAATTTTGACCTTTGTCTATCCTTGAAGTAGTTCCCTTTGAGCAACTCTGCCTACCGAGGGAGTAGACTGAGCCCTGTTACACCCATTTCCCTATTGGGATGGACAATATCTCAGATAAGGCCCTGATGGTTTGCATTCATAGCATCCATCTCTATCGGAATGACATTCACTCGAGTGGGCCCTGCCACACTCTTACATGGTGGGTTTCGAGGGGTTCCCTGAACTACACTTGGGACCTATGATTATTTCTGTTACCTAAAGCTAGGGCATATTTAATAAAAATTAGCGCCTTGAATACCTCTTTCCCACGAATTCGATTCATCCAATCGACAACTCAACTTTATTTTACTATTTTATTCAAACTTTGGCCCAAATACATATGTATATACAATTCTTCAACCTTCTAAATTGATCAAACAAGTGCAATCATAATTCAATATGATAATCTTTCTGACAAGGCGTAAAACTACAAACTAATAAAGATGAAGAAGATAAGATTACTTACCTCAATCTTAGAGAAGCTTTAGCTATGGAGAGATAAATTTTTTAGAATTCCTTCTTCTTTAGCATGCCTAGATTCGAGCCGAATTCAACAAACTAACTCCGTTATGATGTTCTTTATGACTTTAGCAATTTATACCAAAGATTAATTGGAGTTTGATTGAGATTTACTCTTGATTTCCATGGGATTTACCTCAAGAAACTATGGGAGAAGGAAGGGTAAATGAGCTGCTTAGTTCTAGAAATTATAGTGTACGAGAAATAATATTTGTGCTGGATTTTGCCTTATAAAGGCATCCAAACCCATGACCCATTTCTGCCCCGATAATTTGCAGTAAAATGATCGTAACGTTTTACTCAGATGTTGGATTGACGAGCGGTTAATGTCCTAAAACTGAGATGCAAAAAGCTTTAATTTTAAGGGTAGTAGGACTTCTAACTAATTATAGATCAGGAGATATTCTTGTCTCAAGTTATACCATATAGGAGACTTATTTGAAATACTTTTTGTAGTAAAAATTGTGAACTAGAATTTCGTTAGCAAGTTCCCTTTGGCCCAAAACATTAGTTTAATTTTTTAATCATCTTCATAGATCCATTTCATGGTATAACCACTTATTTGGAATTTCATTCTCCCGATATCTCGTCACTAGACAACGTAAAGTGGAAAACATTTGACATATATGTCTTCAACTTAGCGGGTTAGTCGTCTTAAAATATATTGGGTGTTACAAGGGCATAATCCACCATGTGAGCACGTATATTTTGATATCTCCCCATAAGCTGAACCATCACATACCTTGGTGGGGTATAAGACGTATATAACATGGTTTCTAGCAAAGGATCTATAAATAATCCACCTTGGGCATCATAAAGGAATCGCTGAACCAACAGAACTATCCACATCTACAATGACATACAGAGTTTTGGACACGAATGCCTTCTAAGTTATCAATACTACTCATATTTCATTATGTGACATCATTTATCTCATTAGCTCATAAATCATATTTTATAGTTCTTTCATCATGGATGTGTTCATCATATTGTAAAACATCATAAAGTTATTCGCTTTCAAACAGAATCCATATTCATCATGCCTTAGAAAAATCATAAAGTCTTCCTTTTTGGGTAAAAAGTTTTTTTTCATGTATATCATACTTTTCATGGAGAAATATAAATATCATGAATAAAATCATAATGAGTTTATAAGGGGTTTTATGAGAGCTCATGGTGTTCAAAGTGAATTTACATGAATTAAAGCATCATACTCATATTTACCCTAATTTTTTTTATAGAGGAGAATTTATAGGGGTTTTTAAGAAACGTAGTATGGGGAAGAGAAATGATGTTCTCATACATGAAATAGCCTTACATACCTTAGTTTCTTTAATACAATTGAAGAGAGACTCTAACTTTGAGAAATAACGCTCAATATTCGCTCGTGAACCTTAACGTGGGTTTTTCTTGAAAATCACAGGATATTCTTACATTGATGTGTAAGGAAGTAGAGAGGAGAGAATGCTCAATATAGGGCTTGGAATTGTGAAAAAATGGAAGAAAAATTGAAAGTTTCATATTTGTAACTAATGGTATTGAACGACTTATGGTGGGCCTGGGCTTCATATAGGGGTTATAGATCGGACATACAGTTTGTAAGTCGAATTATACTGGGTCCTTAAATAGTAGTATTAAAAATTAATCTTCTCATTTATGGCAACGGATATAGTCATAGATCTCATTTATGATCCATAGGCTTGGTAGTATCTGAACCCTTTCAAATTCGATGACTCATCCATGCATGGCGCCATGTATCACTGTAGAAATCATTTACGGTCCATAGGATTGGTCTTATATGTACATCCCTCTTTAAATAGTAGATCACCTTTAGATAGATCTCAGCCATGGCGCTATATGTGGTCTGTGTATCCATTTTTAAGGTCGTACATGTCTCCCTTAGAATCCTAGAAGTTTCAAAACATGGTCCTCCCATGATTCAACATGCGGATTGTAAGTCCATTTTGTGGACTGTAAATCATATGGCCTCGGTCGTAACTGCAAGATGTTAGTCGGATGTGCCTTATATGCTTTGTATATCAATTATTCGAGTTGTATAACTAATGTACGACCGGTATGTGGCAAGTACGACCTATACTTTGGGAAAAATTTCCAAATTACATTTCATTTAATTTCTTGACACTTACATATTTATGAAATAACATTATACAATAAATTAACTTTGTACTTCACACGTGTGTTCATATTTCATAGTTTGGATCGAGTTATTCATGTAAGATGGGTCAAACCTTAACCTAAAGCTAAGAGGATTACAAATATCTCCCCTTTGAGATTATTCATCCTAGAATAATAATCATAGACAGAAATAAAATCTAACTCTGGAATTTTTTGAAAATTTTGACATAGTTTCCTTGACAAATAGGACTATCCAAATGGCTTTCAGCTAATAAGAGACATTCTCATGAGCTTCACAGGGCATCAAAACGTGTATAATCATAAGCGAATGCATTGTAAACATAGATATGACCCCTTTTGGCCTTTCATAACATGGAAAAAGGACTTTTCCCAAAACTTACCTTTCATATCATTTATTTTCATGGGTATCATTATCGTAATGGAACTTCATAAGATTAGAGGACAAAGGTATCATAGGCAAGAATATTTCTGAAATACTTAAACTTTAACATAGACGTGATGTACATGAGTACATTGGACATGAATAAATATTGTTAGGCTGTAATGCCCTAAACTTTTCAATGTGTGTACCGCCAAGCTAATGTCAAGAAAGTATTTGAACTCAGGGTGGCATGGTGGTAATTGAACCTATAATTTGGAAAAAATATTTGTATATAAGATTTACACCCCTTGGCCCAGGGGCGTTGCATTTCTTAATGCAGGATCAGATGCACAAGTAGCAAACCACCTTACTAGGCACTTATCCAGTACTTCAGTAGAGGTTTCACACACTAGTGTTATGTTTTTTTTCCAGTTGTTATGTTAGTTCTTGTACACTTTGAGCCAAACCCCCTTATATTGTACATTTATAGTTTTTTACTCAGAATGTGTCCATTGGCTTCTCTTGTATGTTTTCAGGCTAATCATCATAATATGATTTTGTATGTAATCTTATATCATGTTTATATGTTCAAATAGAGAATAGTCCGCTTCACCTAAGATTGAGGCCTGACAATGGTATCAGAACCTAGGTTCAAGTGTCCTGGGAGTCTATGAAACTGTGTCTTGTAGAACATTACTTATGAATGTATTGTGCACTACATTTATAATTAGGGGCCTACTTGGATGTATACAAAATGTGATGTTCCTTCATATTCTAGATCGGGAAATAAAGTAATTTTAAAAGTCAATTTTAATCCATAATTTACTCTATTTTGTACAGATTATGCCTTCAAAAGGTAAGGCCAAACTTTGTTAAAGAACTAGCACTAGTGGGGCTGTAGAAGCTGTAGTTGGTGGGTCATCCCCTGATATTGAGATTCAGCCTAGGGTTGAAGGAAGATCCTCTAACCAGGACCCCACCAAGCCCTATTTGATTGGATCAGGAGGGATGTAGGAGTTCATATACCAACAACAGTGATAGAAGCACCTACGCCACCTATATTTGTGATAGCACCTACACCACCGGTACCACCACCTGATTCATCCGACTAGGATATTAGAGGAGTAATTTAGTTACTTACTCAGTTAGTGGCCATATAGGTTTTGGGATAGACTCCAGCCTTTACAACACAACTCCTCAAGGAGAGTCAGCCGATTGTAAAGTCTGAGACTTTTTGTGTAAGAATCCACCATTTTTTACAAGGTTTAGTTCGACAGAGGATCTCCATAACTTTATTGACGATCTTGAAAAGGCTTTTAGGGTCATATATATTTCTGACAAAGAGGCTATTGAATTAGCTTCCTAGCAGTTGAAGGATGTTGTAAAGGCTTGGTACGATGTGTGCAAAGATTCTAGTGGACTTTATTCACCTCCTATAGTTAGAGAAAGTTCAGAGAGACCTTCTTGGAGAATTTATGTCACTTGAATCTAGGAGGCTAGGGCTAATAAGTTTGTATAACTTAAGTAGAATGGGATGAGAGCCAGAGAATATTGCCTTAAATTCACTCAGTTGTCCAGGTATGCTATAGAGTTAGTCAACACTCTGCGAGCAAGAATACATCGATTTGTAAATCACCTTAGTCCCCACTTGGTTAGGGATTGCTCCATAGTAGTATTAAATAAAGAGATGGATATTGCTATAGTTATGGATTATGCATAATAAAGAGAGGATCTTAAACACGAGATGTAGGTTGACCGGGAGAGAAGTTAGAATAAGAGGGCCAATATAGCTGGCAGTTATGAAGGTAGTGGCAGATTGTCTTCTAATAGGAGGCTAACAGAGCCTATATAATTAGTAGATCAATCTATAACCCATACATCATCCTAGTTTTTGAGGCCCAGGTATGATTAGGGAAGTCAATCAAGGCGAGGTAAGCACCCAAGAATAACAGGTCCGCAGACACAAGGAGGTACAAATCAAATGAGCCCACCTCAAACCCATTGCAACCAGTATGGTAGGGCACATACTAGAGTGTATTAGTATGGACCAAACCTTGTTATCGATGTAGGATTATTTGCCACACTATAAGGCATTAACCATTTTTCGAGCAAGAGTATAGAGATACTAGGGCTCAATCTTTAGTTGCATAATCATCAACACTACCCCTACCTCGTAGCCTCGGGCACAGCAGGCTGAGGCAGAGGTAGAGGCATGGGAACCATTCCAGGAATGTTAGAATCGCTTTTATACTCTAGCAGGCCATCAGGATTCTGATGCCTCACCAGATTTCATTATAGGTATTTTATTTATTTTCTCACATAACATATATGCACTGATAGATTTAGGAGCTACTTTGTCATATATTATGGGGAAATTTAGGGTAGAACCAGGAAGGTTACTAGAACTGTTTGTAGTATACACTCCAGTTAGCGAATCAATTATAGCTAGATGAGTCTACAGTAATTGTATAGTTACAGTAGCTAGCGGAGATACTAAAGGAGATTCGATTGAGCTTGAAATGGTTGATTTTGATCTTATTATGGGCATGGATTGTTTATCTGCTTGTTATGTCGTAGTTTACTATCAAACTAAGGTTGTACAATTCCATTTTCTAGGAAAGCCAGTCCTGTAGTAGAAAGGTAATATTGTGATGCCGGTGGATAGATTTATTTCCTGCCTTAAGGCAAGAAAGTTGATATCAAAAAGGTATTTATATCACCTGATATGAGTAAGGGACCTTGATGCTGAAAAGGAGGCAGCAACCCTTCAATTTGTGCTAATTATAAATGAATATCCTAAAGTGATTCCAGAGAAACTTCTTGGACTTCTACCAATCAAGGTGAGAGATTTTGGTATCGATGTGAATCCGATACCCAGCCTATATCTATTCCACCTTACAGAATATCCCCAGCAGAGCTGAAAGAATAGAAAGAACAATTAAGAGATCTTATAAAAAGGGATTATCCAACCTAGTATATCCCTCTGGGGTGCGCCAGTGTTATTTGTATGAAATAAAGATGGCTCACTGTGTATGTATGTAGACTATTTAGTTGAATAAAGTTACAATAAAGAATATCCACTTCCTCGAATAGATAACTTGTTTAATCAGTTGTAGGGTGCCAAATTTTTCTCAAAAATTAATTTAAGGTCCGTATATCATCAGTTGAAGATTAGAGAAGCAAATATTCCAAAGAATAGCTTTTTGGACTAGATATGGGCACTTCAAATTTCTTGTCATGTCATTTGGATAAAAAATGCCCCAGACGCCTTCATGGGCCTTATGAATAGGGTTTTCAAGCCGTTTTTTGATTTATTTGTGATCATGTTTATAGATGATATTCTCATATACTCACGTGGTTAAGAAAACCACACAAATAATCTTAGAAGTATTACGAACCCTTAAAGACCACCAATTGTATGCCAAGTTCTCCAAATGTGACTTCTAGTTGGACTTAGTCGCAATTTTGGGCATGTAGAATCTAGTGAGGGAATTAGTGTGGAGTTTTAGAAAATTAAAGCTGTAAAGAATTGTCATAAACCTATGACACCCACAGAGGTACATAGTTTCTTAAGGGCCAGGAGGATATTATAGAAGGTTTGTTGAGGGTTATTCTTCTATATGTGCTCCACTTACCAAGTTAATATAGAAAGCAACTAAGTTCCAATTGTTAAAGACTTATGATAGGAGTTTCAAGGAGCTGAAAGATAAATTAATGTCAGCACTAATATTAGCCTTGCTTGAAGAAACTGAAGGTTATATGGTCTATTTTGATGCTTCTAGTTTGGATTAGCTTATGTATTGATGCAGCACGATTAGGTGATTGCATATGCCTCTAGACAACTCAAAAAGCACAAAAAGAATTATCCAACACATGATCTAGAATTGCTAATAGTTATGTTTGCACTAAAAATAAGGCATCACTATTTATATAAGGTTCATATAAATATATTTTCTGATCACAAGACTTTGCAGTATATCTTTAAACAAAAAGAGTTGAACCTGAAGCATAGGAGATGGCTGGAATTTCTAAAAGACTATGATGTCGATATCCACTATCACCCAGGTGAAGCTAATGTAGTATCGGATACCCTTAGTTGGATGTGTATGGGTAAGTATGACCCATTTTTCAATATAAAAGAAAGAAATAGCTAAATAAATTTGGAGATTAGCTAACTTAGGAGCCAGGCTCTTGTACTCCAATGATGGCGGAGTGATTTTCCAAAATACTGTAGAATCATCCTTAGTAATTAAAGTAAAAGAAAGAAAATATGATGACTCCATGTTACTACAATATAATGAAAAGATCCACCAAAATAAGATTACAGGATTTGAGCTTGGAGAGGATGGCACCTTAAGGTGCCAAGGCAGATTATGCTTCCTGATATTCCAGGACTTCGTGAAAAGATTATGATTGAGGCACATAATTTATGGTATTCTATTCATCCCGGTTTCCCAAAAATGTATCATGACCTTAACGAAGTATATTGGTGGGACAACATAAAAAATATTTGGCAGAATATATAGCACAATGTCTAAATTGCTAACCGGTAAAGGTAGGCCCAATGGCTTACTACAAAATATTGAGATTCCCGAGGGGAAATGAGAGATGATTAAAATATACTTCATGACAGGTTTGCCTCACTTCTTTTGTAGGTATGGCTCAATTTGGATGATTGTTGACCGACTCACGAAATCAACCACTTTCTACCTATAAAGACTATGAATTTTGCTGAAGATCATGCAAAGCTATATATTAAAGAGATAGTATGGTTACACGGGACTCCAACGTCCATTATATCAGATAGAGGTTCACAGTTCACGAAATATTTCTTGAAATATTTCCAGAAAGTTTTGGGCATGTAGGTAAATCTCATCACAACTTTTGATCTCTAGATAGGTTTTCTATCAGAATGTACTATTCAGACACTTGAAGATATGTTGAGAATATGTGTCTTAGATTTTAAAGGCAACTGGGGTGAACATCTGCCCTTCATTGAATTGTTGTATAATAATCGTTATCATTCTAGCATCATATTGGCACCATTTGAAGCTTTATATGGGTGATGATATAGGTCTCCTATTAGCTGGTTTGAGGTAGGCGAATTAGAGTTACTTGGGCCAGATCTAGTTCACTAGGCTATGGAAAAAGTTAAGTTGATATAGGAGAGATTGATAACTACTTAGAACCGCCAGAAATTTTATTCAGATGTGCAGCATAAAGATTTAGAGTTTGAAGTAAATGATTAGATGTTTTTAAAAGTTTCTCCTATGAAGGGCATAATATGATTCGGAAAGAAAGGAAAGCTGAGCCTAAAGTATATTGGGCCTTACCAAACTGTGCAAAGGGTTTTCAAGTAGCCTATAAAAGTGAAATTACCTCCAAAATTATTACACTAGTATTCATATATCCATGCGACGAGAATGTGTGGGAGATATGTCCTCTGTTGTGCCCCTGGAAGATATCAAAATCATTGAGGACTTATCATTTAAAGAAGGCCAGTAGCCATTCTTGATCATTAAGTCTATAAGCTGAGAACTAAAGATATAGCCTCAATTAAGATACTATTGAGGGGCTAAAATGTCATGCCTAAAACTGGGGTAGGGCGTGACTGACACTCAATTCTAAAGTGATTGATAAGTCGACTATATAGTGTCTATGACTATAACACTTAGGCCAATCAGGACACTTGTCACAATCAACTAAGATAGATACTGGACTCATGAGGTCTTACCAACAACAGATGAAAAAACTTTAAAGTTGACAAGGCTACAAACTAAATAATATTGTACATACTAAGTCGATAAAGCCTCTAAAGAGTAAACAAAACTAATGGTCAGAACAAGGATCCGACCTACCCATAATTATGGCTCAAAACTAAAGTTGAGATAACTAGGCCCTAGATCTAGGAAGAAAGGAGCATTTCAATACATCCGCTGATCTCACAAAATACTACTATAATTGGCAATCCTGGCCTCTACCTGCACCTGCGGGACGAATGCAGGTCCTAGTCAAAAGGACGTCAGTACGAATGAAATATATTGGTATGTAAGGCTGACACTGTAAACGTGAGACGACAATCATATAATAACTAAGCCAAAAGCATGATCATGTAGAGGATAGAGATAACCTGGAACTCTATAAACTGTAACTAATGATGACTCACTACAACAAGAGTGAACTCAAGATAACTGAATCAGGAGTAGCGATGACCTTACCCTAACTCTTGTAACTATAACCTGACTAGAATTTGTTCTAATGCAATATGTTCAGTTACATAAATGCCATATAACAATAAATATATTCATCAAATAAATCATAAATATGCATGCAATGCTCTATTTGTCTGAGACATGTCCAACTAGTATTGTACCGGGGTCTCATTTATACGGTAAATATCCCGCCAACATAATAGCATCGAGGGTTGGTCTCATAAAGATACGCCCCACTGATATAACCACATCGAAGTGTGAGTTACATAGGTATACATCCCACTGGTATAATCACGTTAGGGAGTGTGTTAGTAGTCTTAATTATAATCATAAATAATATAATGCAACCGTGCATGCTCGTGATGCAATAGTACTTAGTCATAATCTCTGACCCTAGTGAGTTGATAACAACCCTTCTCGGGTAATCCAAAGGAATAACTAAATACTGACTTGATTGAATAGAGCCTTTAGCTCAATACATAACTAGCCATATCTGAGAGGCTAAAGTTGTACACATATATAGGACTCTTACACAGAGTGTCTCACCTAAGTTCTTAACCTAACTCATTGTTAGCAAACTTTTTTAGACGTTGGTGACATGTATATGTAAGAAGGTCTCCTTTCAAAACTTAAAAGCTCAAACAAAAACTTACTAAGAGCTGAACATAAAGACGTATGACTTGATTATAATTGAAAGAGTTCAACTATATGCTATAATATGAGAACCGTATACATTAAGACTTCTCGCTGAAGGGACTTATAAAGACTTGAATTCTTAGATTTATACAAATTCAAATACTTGGTTGAGCACTAAGAAAGGTTCTTGGAATATGATTACTTGAAACTGATCATGTTAGTATTCATATTTCAATGTAACTTATGAACGTAGAGAAATAGCTTAAGGATATCTTCATCTTTGGTATTTGTAAGAAATTCTCTAAGGACTGCCTTATAGGCTAATAAAGACCTATAGCCGTGATTAGACAATATTAGAATGAAGTAACCAACATTGGCAATTAACTGAAGAGCTTAGGTAAGCTTAACATCATTACAAGCAACTTAGAAGCTTTTAATGTTAACCTTTTAGGACTTGGAAGACAATTCAATAGTTAAAATGATTAACTTAACATAATTGCTTCGAAGCATAGCGGAGAACTTCTCTTTAACTTAAGATACTATTTCATAGACATTCAACTCTAATTTATACATAGAAAGTCACCATCTAATATTTACATCACTTTACCACATGCAGACTTAGACAACCTTATTCATAACTGTTTACTAGATGTCTTGAGAGCATATTGTTTATCTTACTGGCCATTTACATTACTTAACTTGTTTACCATCACAGGTATTACTATTTTAAGTTAACATATTTTAGCTCTAGTTATCTTACTCAACTTGATTTCCTATCTAATTACAATACATTGTTCTATGCTTGAACCTTTACTTTCGTGTCAACTATTTTATTAAACACTATATGTACTTACTTTATTACTGGTCATCAACTGTACTTCTTAACTCATATCCTGTTAATGCTAAACATTGTTCAAAGACCATTGAAATCATTTATAGACCAAGAGTGTATGATTTACGTATTACCTTAAAAGGGTCTAGTATTCACTTTATCTTCCCTTCTGTTATTAACGTCTAAACCTTTACACTTTGAATTTTGCTTTACATACACATATAAAATTTTCAGAGAGCATGTAACATTTTTACTTAAATCATTAAGTGACCCTTAGGAGGTTCAGATAGCACCAGAGTTCTAATGGACTTGTAGTGATGTTCTAAAGACATTTCTCGCCATCTTAGCATGTAACTTAAACATAAGCATAAGCACATATTCTTATTTCTGTGTAATCTATTAACATTGAGAAAATATGTATAACCCACCTATAAATGATTCTATAGACATATCCATCAATAGTATATTCGAGTTTTACTTTTCAAGTTCAACATATCAATTATTTCGAAAACACGTTAATTTGCGACTTAGCTTAAGGGAGAGGAATCGGAGAATCTCTCCTTGACCTTACATACTTTAAAACATTTATATAAGAGGGTGGACAACTATTGTAAGGAATTTTTATTTTGTTATCCTCATTTACCCTCATCTGACTACTATCATTTTCTAGCGTTAAGTTCATTTACTCATCACGTCTTAGCTCTTTTTACTAATTTCATTTAACAACCAGATCTTTAAACACATTTGACACCACATATACAACATAATATAAAGGACCAGCTCACACTGCCATGTTGAGGGGTCTCCAGACTCAATCTATAGCTGCGACAATAATAATATGACAACAAGCGTATAAATTACACCTTTTGCTTGGCCTTCACAAGCTTCAGCTCTTCTATAATTCTGACTTAATGTTATGCAACTTCAACATTTGGACAGAATCATAATATGCTTCCAACATGAGCTTAGATACATAGGAATTCTGGACTTATCAATAGCACAAAAACGTGCTTGAAAACGAGAGATAACAGACGCCTCACATACTTTATTCCAACGAGTTTTTCTTAGTCAATTCTTTCCTCAAACAACCAATGTTTATCCCCTTCAATTCATTGAGTTTATAACCATGTAACAAGGCTATTTTGAGCCAATTTTTCCAGCCAAAACGTCACCCCAATAGGCAGTCACAACAACAACACCAAGATATATTTCAATATTTTACTACAACTTATTTCTACCAACTTTAAGGGAAAATGAAAGAAGGAAATTACCTAGCTTCACTTGTGATCAATCCCCACAAAAAGAGGAGTACATTTCCAGCACAAACATAGTTGCACCAACCTCCAAAACGAGCAGCAACTTCACTTAAATATTACATAAAACACGGATCAACCTTCACTTTATTTCCTTAGTTTAGCTTGCGAATTTAAGCGAATAAAATCAGTATAAACACTTACTTTTCTCTTGTGTCTATCTCCTATTAATATGGAGTTCCTCCTAATAACAAGCTACTCCTCCAAAATTGCAGCAACACACACACATAAGCAACACGTAAGTTCCTATTTCACTTCTAACTTAGCTTGTGAATTCATGAGAATTTAAGGAGTAGAAACACTTACCTTTATTTGTACTCACTTTCACTAATATGGAGGTAGAAATTCACCTCCCTACTACCCAAAAATGAAGTATCTAGGCAGACAAAAATGCAACAACTCTATGGCTAGAAGCTCACAAATACGTCCTTCTCTCTTTTACAGTAATTGGCCAACTTTGGCTGTGATTTGATGAAGTTTGCTTGATGTGTTCCCTTGAATTAGCTGCTGGAAGTAGAGAGAATATCAAGAGGTAAGAAGGCTGCTCTCACTGGAATTTACTAGAAAATAAACTCACAACAAGCCAACCTTATCTTATATAACTTTGAGGCGATGGGCTATGGCCGCGGCACGCTGACCATCAAGGAGATATAGCTCCATGACATGCTAGCCAAGGTCCATGTCACATTGCCCTTTTCCTTCCAGGCCTCGCCTTGCCTTGCCGACTTGTAACACCTTAAAAGTTCCTAAGATCAAACCCGAGGACTGAAATGGAGAAAATAGGAAAACCTACATCAAGTCACAGAATGAGTCATCATGTGACTCGTCAACTGACCCAACGGGTCCATATGTGACCCGTTAAGTGGGAAAGGGTGGTGAAAACTTGGGTTTTAGAGAGTCTTGATGACTTGTTAAATGACCCGTTAAGTGACATGACGAATCGTCAAGTGAGGTGTCAAGAAAGACCAAAATGTAGGAAAAAAACTTGGCCAATGGCAACAAATCAAGTGACGCCCCTCAAGTCTCCTAATGGGTCGTCGGGTCAATCATTGGGACTACTAGAGAGATTTTTTCCAGTTAGATTTTTAAGGGTGTTTTCATAATTCCTAAGTTCCTAACTCCTAAACTAAGTCATTTTAAGCCTCCTAAAAGGTTTTGATTTAATCATCCTAAACCCTCATCCTACTCCTAACACCCCTACGTAAAAATCAAATCCCATTAAGAGGAACTAGGGTTCATCATCTCCTTCATCTCAATTCCCTTGGGTCTCCAATCAAAAGATTCTTCAAGCTCAGGTATTAGGGTTATGAATGGGTGGAATCCTTCCATCCTTATGGCTTTTTCAAGATAAATTCCATGATCTCTACTTCTCAAATTCTAAATTGTAAAATTTTAGGGTTTAGCCTAATTTCATGCAATTATCCATGATATCTCTATGGGTCCAATTCTCTCATATTCCATTTGATGAAATATGGTTATTAGGGTAGATTTAACTCTCAAATACCTCATGAATTGATGATTTCAATCTTGTGATGATTTTGCTCTATTATGCATGATTTGTGAATTTCAAGCTTATGAGCCCATGATTTCAAGTATGATGAACTAGCCAATTATGAATGAATGTTTACGAATTCTTAAACTTATGATTTTATGATTTTGAATTCATAAAGCCTTATTCAAGTATGTATGATTTCATGATTTGGGCAAGCCCATATAAAGTCAAGCATGTTTCACCATGATTTTAAGTCAAGGCTTACAATATAAGTTATTACAGTGATGTTTCAGAGTCAAGACTCCCAAGAAATGGATTTAAGATATGTTTTATAAATACGATTATGAGTGATATGCATGTTTTGGGATTAGTGTCTAGCACCGAATAGGCCAGGGATTTTAAGGACCTAGGTCTCATAACTACGCGTCACTCTAGGTATATATTTATATTCGGGACATCTCAAGAGAGTGTTTCCCTCACCCAAGGGCACACTAGTGATATTGCACCTTCATCGTACTTTACCCTAGCAAGGCTTAGGACGGATCTGCCCACTCAAGCGTGATAGTTAGGACATCATGTAAGCTCTATCGTGATGGTGCCGATTACGCTGAAGCCTCCCATTGTACCTCATGTTTTAAGTTACTCATTTCCATGTCTTATAATATTATATTTTATAGCATATTTGACCTATTGATCAGTTTATAAGTTTTCACTTATGATTTCAAGTGTGGTACACTATATGATTTCTATTTCTAAACCTTGGGTCATTATGTTCAGCTTACAATGAGTATCTTATGATTATGTTTATTTCAGGAATATGGCTTTTAGCATGTTGTTCCTACTCTTATGTTCTATCTTGTTTTATATTTATGATTTTAGACTATCGTTTTACTATCATGTTTTACTTTCTCTACATACTCAGTACATTCAAAGAAATAACCGCATACTCTATGCTATATCATCTCATGATATAGGTTCGGGTGACCAATCTCAGTCCCAATGTTAGCTCGCCCCTGCAGCAGTCCTATTCATCTCCCGTTTGAGTGAGTCCTCATCTTTCAAGGACATTTAACAGTTATTAATGTTATGTTCCAATTTTAGTTTTAGATTTAGCTAGTTATATGGGGGTGTTATCCCATTAGCTCATCTTATTATTAGAGGCTTTCAGAAAGTTATGTACTGAATGGTTCAGCGTTATGACTTGTCATTTTTGTTCATGCTTTATATCATTTAGATTTTCGCTTGTCCATGTTATTTATTCATTTCGGCATTAGTTATTCTCTTATTCATGCTATGTATGTGTCATGGGTTAGCTTAGTGTCATGACCCGAGTTCACACCTTGGATGCGACACGGTACTTAGAGTCACAAGTGACCCCGAGCAAACCCTGGTAGAGCATTTGCTACTGAACTAATTTGATGAGGGATAACATACATTCGTGGAAGCTAATAAATAGTTGTGGTTGAATAACTGATAAATTCAGAAAATAGTCTGAAGAAAATCTAAAAATCTAGCTGACACTATAACTGTTGTCTGAAGGACCTCTAAAGAGTTGATGAGTTGCTGGGACAAGCCCCCAGCTAACTCTAAGTTTGAACTAAACTGGAATAACAAATATGAAAGGTAAAACTATGGCCCTCAAAAGATAAGGACTCACCAAATCTGTACTGCTGAGCTAATCTCAAAGAGGAACTACCCATGCTGTTGGGCCTGAGGTCCTGAATCTATATCATAAAATGATATAGCATAAAAGTATGCATATGTACTTTGAATGTATTGAGTATGTGAGAAGAAACTAAAACACACATAAGAATACTGAAAATTTGTAAACTGTACTGACAAAACAAACGATGACCATAACTGGAAATATAAATACTGAAAGAATTTGAATATCTAATAATACTCTAGGTTATGATAACTATCTAAAGGTCATAAGAAGATCTTAAAAGCTGATAGGTTGAACTGAACTAAAGAGTATGACTGTACTGGACTAAGCTGCACTTTGGGAGTGACTATAATCGACATGTATCCATGTGAGCTAAATGTGGAGTCCGATAGACTATGACTGTACTAGACTAAGCTGCACTGTGGGAGTAACTATAACCGACAGGTATCCATGTGATCTAAACATGTAGTTCGATGTATACACCCCATTGGAGAAAGCCCACTGTACCTTATTAGGCTATAGTAGATGAGCTGGGTGATCACTATTTGGGGCCCGTTTGGGTTAAGAACCTACAGTGGCAATGTAGTTTTGGGAACCTGAGTGCGCTGAACCCCAGCCCCACTCGGCGCTAAGACCTACTCCCACTAGAAATCCTAATTATGTCTAACTAGGCTGATAGCTTGAAACTGATGTCCAAAGACTTAAGTCAGAACTACTTATCTGGAAGTGTTCTAAGAGTCTAAGGACCTGAACTCAACTATGTTCTAAGACTCGTCAGAGCTGCTTTATTTGAAAGCGTCGTAGCATTTTAAAGAACAACTGCTAAGCTGATACCTGGTACTACTGATTTTACTGAGTTTCTCAAGACTGAAAATAGTCAAACTAATCAGCTGACATCTCTGTAAAACATTAGGTATACTGAGTATTGACTAAGACTCTGAGACTGAATATACCAAAAGGCTAACTTTTATTTATGTATCTGTACAAATATTCGTAATTTAAAAGAACTTATCATAAACAAAGCAATATTCGTATCTGGACTCTAAATCATAAAGGTCTCGTTAAAATCACATTAAAGATTAGGGCAACAATGCAGTCTGAAATATACCAAAGCATGAATTACAACTAGTAATAATCTTGAAAAAACATCAAGAATTGTAACAATGAACGAATTCATAATCTACCTGAAGAACAACCCTAGTTTCGATCTTCTACAAGGCCGGAAATAATAGGATTTCAGTAAGAATTTGGGACACTAGGGTGAAAGAAATTCCTTTTTTGGAATCCTACATACCCGGAGTATAAATTCCATGATAAAGAACCTATAAATATGAATAAGAAAAGAAGCCCCAACTTTGCCTTAAATTTCCTGAATGAGTTTGGTACATATTGACTTGGACATAAGTGAGAAATTAGGAAGAAATTTCGACAACCCCCTCCCCCCTAAATCCCTTGAATATTAACCCCAAAATGATGTAGTTTAGACATTAAAATAATGAAAAGTTACAGAAATACCCCCGGGAAAAAGTATAGAAGACTGCCCGTCGGGATCCAACGGGTCACATAATGAGTCGTTGGTGGTGACCACGACTCGTTGGGACTAGTTGTTAGTCCTTGTCTTTCAAACTTCTGGTTCTGGGCTTGACCAACGGATGGGAACAACGACTAACTAGATGAGACAATGAGTTATTGGTTCCACCTGTGGTCACTGAAAGAATTTTGGACAAATATATGAACTCCACCTAACAACTCACAAGACGAGTCATTAATCTTTTTAATGACTCATTACCTCTACTCGTTGTTACCACTGCAAATTTCCCTTCTAACCACCCTTCTAAGACAACGACTCACTTAAAGAGTCACGAATTGGCACCACCAATCATCCCCAAATCATCAAGTCCCTAGGAGATCCCAACCTTTTACCAACTAATGCACACACGACGGGTCACTTAACAACTCATCGGGTCACACAACGAGTCACTTCATGAATCATTCTATGACTTGTGTAACTTTTCTTGATTTCCTCATTTCAGTTCTTAGGCCTGGCGTAGGGACTTCCAGGGTGTTACAATATCTCCCTCTTGGGAACGTTCATCCTCGAATGTAGGTTAAGCATACTGGAAGGCTGGGAAAAGAACTGAGATCTCAAACTGAACAACTATAGCTGAAAATTGATAGAGTGAATGACTCTGGACTGGGATACATGACTAGACTAAAGTATACATACTAACTGAACTTATGGAACTAGGGTACACATTTACATTACAACATGGATAGATCTAATAAGTGCAGGACTGAATAGGGTACTAAGGAGGAATTTTGTACCTGATGCTGAAACTGAGCTGGAAGGGAACATGTGAGGGTATTTAGTCATCATGTCTCTTCTACTTCCCAAGTAGCTCCCTCAACTAGTTGGTTCCTCTATAAGACCTTTACTGAGGCGACCTCCTTGCTTCTCAACTTACGAATCTGATGGTCTAGGATCTAAACTGGATCTTCTTCGTATGAGAAGCTATCCTTTACACTAACATCCTATAGAGGCACTATTGAGGTCAGGTCTTCGATGCATTTCTTCAACATAGACATGTGGAAGACTGGGTGAACCGATGCTAAATTTGTAGGCAACTCCAGCTCGTAAGCTATATTACCAATGCGTCTCAAGATTCTGTAAGGGCTGATATATATGGGACTGAGCTTTTCTTTCTTCCCAAATCTCATCACCCCTTTCATAGACGAAACTTTCAAGTATACCCAATCATCCATAGCAAACTCCAACTCCCTTCTTCTTACATTTGCATACAATTTCTACAGGCTTTGAGTTGATTTTAGCCGTTCCCTGATAAGTTGAACCTCTTGCACGGCCTCATGTACTAAATTAGGCCCTATTAAAGTAGCTTCACCAACCTCAAACCACCCTATAGGAGATCTGCAACTCCTACCATAAATGCCTCAAACGGGGCCATCCAAATACTAGAGTGGTATCTGTTTATTACACCCCGTAAATTCTTGACATTTAGATGGCCTATTCGCATGTTGATTAAGAGTTTTAGAATGTCATACGTGCGAGAAAAGGGCCCGGGGAGAGACCGGACAAGCGCCAAGTCGGCGCGTCGCAAGGCAAATGCGACTTATAAATCGCATTTGACGAATGCAACTTAAAGGTCCCAAGTATATAAACCCCTCCACTTTGGTTTTAATCATTTTAATTTCATTTCTTTTCAAGAGAACGATAGAGAACAAAGAGAAACAAAGCTTTAATATAAAAATTCAACCGATTACGTCGTCAAACACGGTCCAAACTCAAATTAACTCTAGATATCAAAGTATAAAGCTGCAGAGAGCATTCCTACGGAGTTAGTTTCGTGAAATTAGGCTGGCGAACCGTCGTCCCACCGAGATAAGGTAAGTGGAATTGCTCTAAATTATTTTCAATATACTCCTAGCCCTAGAGTGAGTATTTCTCCCTCCTGGACTCCCGAGAAATAGCGAGTTTTCGGCCGTTTTTCGATAAGTCAAAGTTTGAGCTATATATATATTAAAAGTGATATTTCTTCCAGGATATTATTGAATTTAGTCCTAATTGTTATAAATATGAATGCAGTTAGAAGAAATAGCGGAATATTGGCCGAATTACGCCAGTTAGCCGGGAAATCAGAAACTGAGGTATGTAAAGCCAGTTTCTTCGGCAAGTTAGTAATTCCAGCTTAGTAAAATAGAGTAAATTCCAGAAGAGAATTCCAGGAGTTGAATATTGAGCTTAGTATGAATTCAGTAAGTCTGTTTTGTGTTGTTATGCCATGTTCAGAATAAAAGTCAGTAAATCAGAGCCAAATGGCGAGATATTATTCTAGACCCAGTATCAGATTTAGTACTTTTCAGTACAATATTCAGAGTAGAGAACCAGCGTATAAATATTAGTATTATCAGGATCATTATATTTTTGTACGAATTTCAATACAGAACGTTAAAGTATGTTGTTATCATTCTCAGCTTCAGTTTATATGCTATTTGTGATTATTGTTGTTTGTAGAGACTTGATTGTTGTATGCGGGCACCCTTAGAGCTTCCTTGCCGCCCCAGGGTTAGTAGCTGTGTCGACTCGCCCACCAGAGGGTGAGGATACGTCACTCCAAGAAGTTGCATGTTGTCCGCAGTAGGATGAAGATGGGATGCAGCATTCCCCATAGCAGGTTGATCAGCATTACAGTATACCCTGTCGAGCACTTGCGCCCAGGGCACAGATTACAGATACAGATACAGATATTAGATACGGTTAAGGAGTCCTCCGAACTCATATACAGTTATAGTCAGGGTCCCGGAGAGCCCAAGCTGCATACCCAGGGGGGGCGGTAAAGGAGCTCGTAGTTATTAGGCGAGTAGAGTGACTTTATTTTTGGATGGTTTGTCCCGGGTAGGGGTATATAGATTGCGTGTTGGTTGGCACCTTCCGGCTTATGGGGGTTGGTATAGGTCCTTGTATGTTATATACATATATATATGTATGTTATTTATTAGATTAATAAATAGCAAGACGCCGCAGAAACAGGTATAACTTTCATCTGCTTTTTAGTACAGATAAGCTCATTTCAGATTTCGCCATCCCCGACAGTCTTAACTATTTTCATCTATTCAAAACTATCAGTAATATTGCTTATCTTCAGTTATGTTCAGTTTTTTATTTGCATACTCGGTACCAGTGGTACTGACACCCGTTTGGGGGTGCTACATTACTTGCCTGTAGATACTCATAGACAAGGAGCCGATCCCTCGTAATTCCAGCCAGCACACAGAGTCATCAGCTCCTGTCATCCGGAGTTAGACAGCTAAAGGTTTATTTCTTTTCTTTTGTTGTACAGTATAGGTAGGCCGGGGCCCTGTCCCGACCATCTTATCAGCATTCTTAGAGGCTTGCAGATTGTATATCCTCTGTGGTTAGTTGTACCGGTCGTGTGAGGTCGTGTGTATGTTTTAGATTGTTTGTAATGGTCGTGTGGGGCCTTACTCAGTTGGTAGTGGTGACCTTGTCGATCACGTAGCATTTTAGCACCTGTTTTCTTGATTCAGAAGTAACTAGACCGCATGGTGGCCTTGTCGGCCCGCATAGGTTCCTTTATACTATTGTTGTTCTGGTTAGTTGTTGTTGTCTTATAGGTGGCTATAGGCCTAATTGGCCGGAGTCTATTTTATAGCCATTATATAGCCCGTTGGTTCCATGAACCCAGAGTTAGAGCCAGCCTGGCACCAGAAGTGCTTAGGCTCAGTAGTCCAGCAGTCATGCCTCCCAAGGCAGGGCGTGACAAACTTGGTATCAGAGCAGGTCGTATCCCAGGGAGTCTGCGAGCCGTGCTATGTAGAGTCTTGTCTATGGATGTGTTGTGCACCACATACTATAGGCAGGAGGCTACAAGGCATGATAGGATGGTTACTCTTTCTTCCTATTCAGTCGTGCTGTAGAGCGGTACAGTATAGGGTTGAGTCCCTAAAACTTATCATACTCTTTGAATACAGATACGAGTCAGATCAGCGATACCCTATCACAGGCAGAAGATCAGATATAGTAGCAGGAGAGGGCACCAGCCAGTTGCAGGGTAACTACACCAGCAGGAGGAGGTATTAGGGACCTCCCAATGTGATATCTCTATCAATACCATCCTCAGAATATATCTGTAACTTTAGAATAGGAAGTCAGAAGCATAGAGTATATACTAGTTGATTTATTTGTTAGATATACAAGATCTGATTAAGATGACAGATAATATTAGATTATCGAATAGATGTGAGAAAGAGAGGGAAATGTAGGATTCCCACCTTCATCTTTTTAGATGTGGTACAGTTCCATGTTTCCGTTTCGTTGCAGTAAGAAAAGGCTATTCCCACCTCTTAGTTTTGATTCCAGTATAGCAAAGGGGCATAAGGATTAAGGCGATGTTGCCTAAGGTAAGCAGTAAGTGAAGATGGATTGGTTGATTCCATAAAGTGTTAGAAAGAGTAAGGAGCCCTATGATTACGTAAGTTGTGTGGACCCTCACGTTGATAAGTCAGAAGATCAAGTAAGACTACTAGCTTACTCGAAGTGGGCGTAGGAGATCCGTCAGTGATGGACTTCCAGTAATAGTCGAGTTTAAGTCAGAAAAAGCCTGGATCCGCCGTAGCATGCTAACGATGGCAGGATATGTCTGGAAGATAATAGTTGTAATCTTAGCTGTGGTATCGAAAGACAGGGAGGTTATATGAATAAGATTGGTCCCACTGCAACCAGAAGAAGTATAGGTTGAAACTTGATTGATAACTTTACTGACAATGTAAGGCAGGTACCTTGAACCCCAGAGCTCAGTTTAAATAAGATAAGGGGAAGAAGCAGGAATACCAGATTTTGAGGGGAAATCAGAATCACCTCCAGATTTAGAGAATATCATCTATTAAGGACTAAACCTCGGACTGACAGTTAAGAGACAGTAAGATTGTAGTTTAGAATGTTGCGGTACATCCGCCTACGGAGAAGATAAGAGGGTGCCGACCCAGAGACTCTAATATTGTGTGGCCTAGAGGCAAGGTTCAACAAACAGTCATGGGCCCTTAATGTAATGCCAAGTAAGGCCACAAGGTGCAGATGTTGACCCCACATTGTAAGAGTGGCGAAATTTCAAATAGCAGATCATAGCTAAAGTGCATGTGGTTGTTGCTTCTGAAATGGGATGGAATCCAATGAAATGGTACGAGAGGACAGGAGATATCATTAGACTGTAGAAGCAGTATATCATGTGCAGTATGAAATTCAATAAAGCATGTCAGATATTACATATCACTACAAAATTCAGTATGTATTGTATGTAGTTGTTGATACATATATACATATATTAGATATGTTGTGAGTAGCTGCCAATAGGGGTTACAGTCACACAGATTCTAGTTAGCTGCTAGGAAGTATATACAGATTGTACTGCAGGACCCCTCGCCAAAAAAAAGAAGAGAGAAGGGGCAGGTTAAGTGTGATTCATGTATGAAGTCATAGAAACTTTCTCAGTTCTCAGTTTATTGAGTTAATGGACTTACATGATTGTTGCTAGATCTAGACTTCAGAAGCTCATAAGAGTTAGTAGCCTGAATTAGGTGGATGACGATATGGGCGTAGTTAGACGGTCTAACGACCAGCTGGCACCTGTATTAGCAATGAAGCATCCCTAAAGACCAGTAATGTTATCGCCTATGCCAGAACCAGAAATAGAGACTGACTAAGCATATTCCAGAGGTTAGCAACACCGGAATTCTCCAGTATGTTAAGTGGTCGTACATCGTTTTTCCAGCCTTATAGGTGAGAGCCAGTCTTAGTCGACCAAGCAGTTATCATGTAGAAAACCCCGCAAGCCTGCCAGCCATCCCAGTCAGACAAAAATGTGAGTACCCCAAGGAAGGGTCCACAGCAGTAGCCAGTGACGGGCCAGTACCCTAGCCAATTCTCGTAAAATGTTCAGGTATATAGAATCCCAGGAGGGGGGGCAGTCTTTACAAAGTTACCCAAAAGACTGAGAATTTCCTAGTACAGCAGTATAGATCCGAGTGGATACGAACCAGGCATGAGGAATTGGTAGTACTATGCTAGCACAGTGTTTACTAAGACAAGGAAATCGGTATGTTCCCTATGAAGATCCAGGGACAGATCGCCTGAGAGTAAATCTGACTAAGCCCATCTCTACAGTTGTTCAACTAGAAGAATAAAGCAGTTAGCTGTCCACAACTCTGCAGTTATGCATGAGCTACAGATGTATGAGTAGGATATTTAGAGCATTGTTAGACTACTTCAGCATTCGGGTTCTTCAGCCCAGCCATTCAGTTATTCAGCCAAATTATTAGAGATCATCATCACTATCAGGATCCTCTGATCAGATACATGCACATGGTGTGCAGACAGTCATACAGATTATCCCAGCAGTGAGTGGCATTAGCATGTAGGCCATAAGGCCAGATAAGCTCTATCTATACAGAGAGATTACTTGTCAGTTTCTCCGGTATGATAAATCGATCGTCAATTACATGTCAATTTCTCTAAATGTGAATTTTGGCTGAATTCAGTAACCTTTTTGGGTCACATCGTGTCAGAGGCTGGTACACAGGTAGATACACAGAAAATAAAAGCAATGAAAACATGGCCAGAACCACCACTCCGACCGAGGTACGCAGTTTCCTAGGGTTAGTCGGGTACTATAGAAGATTTGTGGAAGAATTTTCCACCTTAACAGCACCTTTGACTAAACTGACATAGAATACAGCAAAGTTCTAGTAGACTGATGCATGCAAGCAGAGTCTTCAGGTAACCGAGGATGGAGTGTTGAGATATAAAGATCGCCTTTGCGTTCCAGACATTGCAAGACTTTGCCAGTAGATTATGGGCAAGGTACACTATGCTCGTCATTCCCTCCATGTTCGACTAAAATGTACCATGATATGAAAGAAATCTACCGGTAGCCAAGAATGAAGAAGGGAATAGTAGAATTCGTAGCTTAGTGTCCTAACTGCCAGCAAGTAAAAGCTGAACACCAGAAACTAGGTGGATTGACTCAAGACATAGTTGTGCCTTTTTGGAAGTGGGAAGCAGTAAATATGGATTTTGTAGCAGGATTACCCCCTACCAAGCATAGGAATGGCTCGATTTGGTTAATTGTTGATAGACTGACAAAATCAGCCCATTTTTTTCCAGTAAGGGCTACTTTCTCTGCCGAATATTATGCTAAATTGTATATCAGAGAAATAGTCAGACTGCACGGTGCTCCAGTATCCATTATCTCTGAAAAAAGGGCGCAATTTATAGCTAAATTTTGGCAATCATTTCAGAGGGGCCTGGGAACACAGATTAATCTGAGCATAGCATTCCACCCTCAGACAGATGGGCAGGCATACGCACTATTCAAACGCTCGAGGATATGTTACAAGCATGCGTATTGGACTTTGGAGGTAGCTGGGATGAGCACCTACCACTTATTGAGTTTGCTTATAACAATAGTTACCACTCAGTTATCCATATGGGGCCCTATGAGGCTTTGTATGGGAAAAAATGTAGATCGCCCGTTGGTTGGTTTGAAGTAGGAGAGTCAGCGCTGATTGGGTCGGATATTATTCATCAGTCAGAGGAAAAGGTAAAGCTTATTGGAGAACGTCTACTGACTGCTTAGAGCCGCCAGAAATCGTATGCGGATGTGCGGCGCAGAAACCTAGAATTTAATGTGAATGACTGGGTGTTGTTTTGAAAGTTTCTCCAATAAAAAGGGTGATGAGATTCGGCAAGAAAGGTAAGCTCAGCCCAATATTTGTTGGGATTTATCAAATTCGTCAAAGAATAGGCCAAGTGGAATACGAGTTGAACTTACCTCCAGAATTAGAGTCTGTTCATCCAGTTTTCCACGTGTCTATGCTGAGGAAGTATATAGGAGACCCCTCTAGAGTTGTTCCAGTTCAGGATGTCCAGGTTACGGAAGAGCTTGCTTACGAAGAGGTCCTAGTAGCCATACTAGACAGGCAGATTTGCAGGTTGAGAACTAAAGATATTGCTTCTGTCAAAGTATTATGGCGTAATAGGAACCGAGAGGAGATGACTTGGGAAGCAGAGGAAGATATTAAAGTCAGATATCCTTAACTGTTCCAGACTTAATCAGCCAGAGGTACGTTAGTATTATTGCTTTATGAATTGCCTTATATTTATGTGTATAAATGAAATAGTTGACTCTAGTCTATTGCGTGATGAATGCTATAGTACTGTGCTTGTATTGGACTTTTCTGCATTTCAAGATTTTTGAGGTAGTCCATATTACAAGGGAAACTCTGCCAAAATTTTTCGAGAATAAGTCGAGTAAGTTGAGATTCCTTTGAGCAGGAGTTTACATTCGAGGACGAATGTTCTTAAGGGGAGGAGGATGTTACACCCCGTAAATTCATGACATTTAGATGGCCTATTCACATGTTGGTTAAGAGTTTTAGAATACCATGCGTGCAAGAAAAGGGCCCGCGGAGAGACCGGACAAGCGCCAAGTCGGTGCGTCGCAAGGCAAATGCGACTTATAAATCTCATTCGACGAATGCGACTTAAAGGTCCCAAGTATATAAACCCCTCCACTTTGGTTTTAATCATTTTAATTTCATTTCTTTTCCAGAGAACGGCAATGAATAGAGAGGAATGAAGCTTTAATATAAAAATTCAACCGATTACGCCATCAAATGCGGTCCAAACTCAAATTAACTCCAGATACCGAAGTATAAAGCTGCAGAGAGCATTCCTACGGAGTTAGTTTCATGAAATTCGGTCGGCAAACCATCATCCCACCGAGCTAAGGTAAGTGGAATTGCTCCAAATTAGCGTCAATATACTCCTATCCCTAGAGTGAGTATTTCTCCATCCTGGACTCCCGAGAAATAGCGAGTTTTCGGCCGTTTTTCGATAAGTCAAAGTTTGGGCTATATATATATTAAAAGTGATGTTTCCTCGAGGATATTGTTGAATTTAGTACTAATTGTTATAAATATGAATGAAGTTGGAAGAAATAGCGGAATATTGGCTGAATTATGCCAGTTAGCTGGGAAATCAAAAACTGAGGTATGTAAAGCCAGTTTCTTCGGCAAGTTAGTAATTCTAGCTTAGTAAAATAGAGTAAATTCCAGAAGAGAATTCCAGGAGTCGAGTATTGAGATTAGTATGAATTCAGTAAGTCTATTTTGTGTTGTTATGCCATGTTCAAAAGTCAGTAACTCAACGCCAAATGGCGAGATATTATTCTAGACCCAGTATAGCCCAGTATCAGATTTAGTACTTTCCAGTACAAGATTCAGAGCAGAGAACCAGAATATAAATATTAGTATTATCAGGATCAGTATATTTTTGAATGAATTTCAGTACAGAACATTAAAGTATGTTGTTATCATTCTCAACTTCAGTTTATATGCTATTTGTGATTATTGTTGTTTGTAGAGACTTGATTGTTGTATGTGGGCACCCTTAGAGCTTCCTTGCCGCCCCAGGGTTAATAGCTATGTCGACTCGCCCGCCAGAGGGTGAGGATACGTCACTCCAAGGAGTGGCATGCCGTCCACAGTAGGATGAAGATGGGATGCAGCATTCCCCATAGCAGGCTGATCAGCATTACAGTATACCCTGTCGAGCGCTTGCGACCAGGGCACAGATTACAGATACAGATACAGATATCAGATATAGTTAAGGAGTCCTCTGGAATCAGATACAGTTATAGTCAGGGGCCCAGAGAGCCCAAGCTGCATACCTAGTGGGCCGGAAAAGGTGCTCCTAGTTATTAGGCGAGTGGAGTGACTTTATTTTTGGATGGTTTGACCCGGGTAGGGGTATATAGATTGCGTGTTGGTTGGCACCTTCCGGCTTATGGGGGCTGGTATAGGTCCTTGTATGCTATATACATATATATATATATATATATATATATATATATATATATATATATATGTTATTTATTAGATTAATAAATAGTAGGATGCTGCAGAAACAGGTATAACTTTCATCTGCTTTTCAATACAGATAAGCTCATTTCAAATTTCGCCATCCCCGACAGTCTTAACTATTTTTTGCTATTCAGAACTATCAGTACTATTTCTTACCTTCAGTTATGTTCAGTTTTTGCTTTGCATACTCGGTACCATTGGTATTGACGCCCGTCTAGGGGCGCTGCATTACTTGCCTGCAGGTACTCATTGATGAGGAGTCGATCCCTCATAATTCCAGCCAGCACACAGAGTCATCAGCTCCTGTCATCCGTAGCTAGACAGCTAAAGTTTTATTTCTTTTCTTTTGTTGTACAGTATGGGTAGGCTAGGGCCCTGTCCCGACTATCTTATCAGCATTCTTAGAGGCTTGCAGATTGTGTATCCCCTGTGGTTAGCTGTACCGGTCGTGTGAGGCCGTGTGTATGTTTTAGCTTGTTTAAAATGGTCGTGTGGGGCCTTACTAAGTTGGTAGTGGTGACCTTGTCGGTAACGTAGCATTTTAGCACCTGTTTTCTTGATCCATAAGTAACTAGACCGCATGGTGGCCTTGTCGGCCCGCATAGGTTCCTTTATACTACTGTTGTTCTGGTTAGTTGTTGTTGTCTTACAGGTGGCTATAGGCCTAATTGTTCGGAGGCTATTTTACAGCCGTTATATAGCCCGTTGGTTCCATGAACCCAGAGTTAGGGCCAGCCTGGCACCAGAAATGCTTAGGCTCAGTAGTCCAGCAGTCTAGGTCTTAGTAGGGCACCAGGTGCCAGTCATGCCTCCCAAGGCGGGGCGTGACACTGTTGTTGTATTCAAATTCAATGAGAGGTAGATGATCATCCCAATTTCCCTTGAAATAGATCACACAATCCCTTAACATATATTCCAAAGTCTGAATAGTCCGCTCGGCCAGGCCATCTGTATAAGGATGGAAAGTTGTGCTGAGTACCGCGTCCTTTCTAGAATGACTTCGAGAAGTGCGAGTTGAACTAATTAACCCTATATGAGATGATAGACAAGGAACTCTATGTAGTCTGACTAACTCTTAGATATACAGTCTAGCATAATTCTCCTCTGAATTTGTAGTCTTAACTGGTAGAAAATGTGTTGACTTGGTCATCCGATCTACGACCATCCAAATTGAGTCATTTTGTCGGTGAGTATAAGGTAGGCCTACGATAAAGTCTATATTAACTTCTTCCCACTTCTAAGTAGGAATACTAATATCCTGATTCATACCCCAGTTCTCTAATGTTCAACTTTGACCTACTAGAAATTTGGACACATAGCCACAAATTCTGCAATGTCTTTCTTCATGCCATTGCACCAGTAGATTTCTCGTTGATCACAGTATATCTTGGTGGCGCCTGGGTGGATAGAATACTTGGAGCTGTGTGCTTCCATTAACACCTGATGTTCCATGATTTTAATGCATTTTCGATACTTAAAACTAAGAAAATATGCAAATTCTAGGTGTGTTTAAGTAGATATAATGTGTTTGTGTTAAGTGTTGCAGGAAAACAGGTTCGGAAGTGAAACGGGCGAAGTAAGGCTTAAAACAACTGAAATGGAGGCTGCTAGTCATGTCACGAGTCTTCTTCACTATGCACGACTCGTTGCCAAGGCCGTGGGATGGGTTAAACATTTGAAGCTAAAGGAACAGTGCACTTCACAGATTGAAGGCATGACTCATTACATCTGGTAACGAGTCGTGAAGACTAGAAGAAGATTCTTAAAAAAATAAACAATGGAGATACCGGATGACGTCATGAGTCCTTAACTGACTGAACGACTATTGGAAGATCACTGGAGGGAATCGTAGGGTGCACTGGAGAATTGAAGAAGCTAGACCACGAGAGGCCTAACGACTCGTGCCCAGGCACAACGAGTCTTTAGGTGACCCGTTGCCATGACTGGGCCTAATGCTGAGGACGGATGGGCTTGACTTATCACGATTCATTTGATGTCCTAATGAGTCATCACTTAGCCCGTGATCACTAATGACCTGAGTTTCGATTTTAATTAGGAAAAGGTTTCTTTGGAACTATAAATACCTTATTTAGGTTTATTTTCGAGAATACAGTTTATTATTATAGTTTTCACGTATATTTTGGTATTGTGTACTATTATTCTTGGTTCAAGAAACAAAGTTTACAATTTTGTTCTTGAGTTTGAGGATCAAAAGCAATATTTTGTTCATCGGTTTTGGAGTTATATTCAATTCACTTGGTTTTCTTCTACGAATTTTTTTAAGTTGCAATTATGAATTATTATTTATTTTATGATTGTGATTATACAAACATGAGTAGCTAAACCTATAACTAGTGTTGTGGGAACCATGGTGAATTAACACACATAGGTAAAAATACTTAGTGATTCTTGAATGGAGTTTATGCACGTGTTGTTTTTCTCTTCATTTTAATTGATTCTGAAGTATTGCAAACGTTAGATATTGTCTTATTCTTATTCACCGGACCAAGGGGATAATGAATGGGAAAAAGAGTTTAACAACGGAGAATTGAGGCTATCAACCCTCATTTAATAGCTAAACCTTGTCCTGAAATAGCTAATCCGATATTAAAGGTAAGGGTAGCATAAACCCGTATACGGACCAAGTTGCGTGGTGATAATCATCTAGATAGGGGACCAACCATTTAGGTGAATTAAGTTTACCAGTATTGCATGCTAAACACCAGAATAGATCACTAGTATAAAATCTTGTGGTTATGAAGTCATGGGGAACACAATGCTAGCCACCTTGTTAATTGAATATAACCAAAATTGACTTAATCATCTTTTAGTTTCTACTTTTGTTCATTATTTTGTTTTTCAAAACTTCCCCCGTAGGAAATAAGTAAGCCGATAGTATTAGCTAAACACATTAACTTAAGTTCTTTCCATATTCCCTGTGGGATCGACCCCAACCTCTCAATTGGGTTCTATATTTGACATCGACCGTGTTATATCTCATTACGAGATGTAATTTAGGTGACATCAAATTTTGGCGTCGTTGCCAGGGAATACAGCTAAGGCTTTTGTTAATTGAATTTTCTTTACTATTGGTTCTTATTTCCTTTTTATTTTTCTTTTTGTTGTTTTTATGCTTAACAGGTCTTAGGTTCGTGCATGCGCAGTACTAGGAGCCAAGGAAAATTCCTGGTTCCAATTGATCACGAACTTGAGCAAACACTGAGAAATTTGAGGATAATGGCCAACATACATTAGCATGAGACACTGGACCAAGCAACAGCCAGAATGTTGGCTGAAGAAGAATCTCGGGCAAGAGATAGAGAGTTAGCTAGGGTGGATGAAGAGCAATGCCTAGTTGTCGAAGCTGAGCGAGCTAGAAGGAACAGAGGTCATGACCAGCAAAGGCACCGGTACTTTGATGATGATGATGATGATGATGATGATATTGATGAAGCCGATGCCACTGGAGCTATTATACCTCCCCATTTGCCTGCTGGGGAAAAGTTCGATATTACCAGTGCTATGATCTAATTACTGAACATGAAGGGGATATTTGCGGGTCGTGCAACTAATAATGCACATATTCACTTAACCAATTTTGTGGGCATCTGCGAAGCATATAAACAGCCAAGAGTGAGTCAGGATTTGATTAGGCTGAGGTTATTTCCCTTCTCATTATGGAGTGAGGCAGCGCCTCTGGCTGGCTGAATTGCCAAATGATCCTATCACTACATGGGGGGAGCTAAAAAGGGATTTTCTAGAAAGGTTCGTCCCACCTTCCAGAGCTTTGTAGTTAAAAGATGAGATATATAACTTCAGGTAGTTAAACTCTTAGGCACTTCATGAGATGTGGTTGAGATTAAACAAGAAGCTTAAAAGGGTGCTCAACCACAGGATCCCAGAAGATACATTGCTGGAAATTTTCTACAGATCTTTAAATGCTAACACCAAGGTGGTGGCTGATACCGTATCTAGAGAATCATTCATGAGTCACATCCATGCCGATGCTGCTAAGCTACTTGACAGAATCACCAAAACCAACTGCGCATGGCACACAAGAGAGTCAGAGGCTCTGGCTGGTACTTATGCAGTTGGTATGTCTGCAGAACAGAGAAGGAAGGACGAAGAGCGAGATTAGGATATTGCTGAAATAAAGACTACTATGGGGTTGCTCGCTAAGCATTTTATGGGAGCTGGAGATGAAAAGGTAAATGTTGTGGGTTCTCAGGGCAAGGCCCAGAGAAATGATGGGGAATCAGAATCTCAGGAAGAGGTAAACTATTTGAATGATCAAGGGGTGGACTTTCGGACCAACACACAGGGGTCTAACCAAGACTCTTGGCGTCAAGGTCAAGGGAACCAAGGTCGGAACTTTTATTGAGACAACAATTATAACCGAGGTCAATATAGAGATAATGGGGACTGGAAGAAGCGTAAGGCGTATAAGAATGATAGAAGCGGTTTACATGTTCCTCCAAAGAACTGTGAGCCAGAGTCTAGTGGCTCGCGGGTAGAAGACATGTTGTCAAAGGTGCTTAAACAGATGGAGGCAATAGATGGCCACTTCAAGGAACTCTGCACTGATATTTCTGGGATGAACCAAAAGGTGGAGTCACATGCCATTGCCATAAAGCAGAATGAGCAGCAGCTTGGTCAGATGTCTGTTGCAATGAACTAGAGGCAGAAGGGCACGCTTCCTAGCAACACTGTGCAAAATCTGAAAAATGATAGTCATTGCATGGCCATCACTACTAGGAGCGGGAAAGCAACAGTTGATCCGCCAAGACCAATTGTATTGATGAGACAGTTGAGCCCTTAGTGATTGATGATGATAGGGTGGCAGATTCCGAGAATCAGATTTTGGCTAATGAAGCATTTAAGAAGACCGCTCCTAGTAATGCAAAGTAGCATGGGTCTGGTAAAGAGAAGAAGAAGGATGTACAGCAAAATATCACACCTATTCCTAGACCTCCTCCCTCTTTTCCACAGAGGTTGAAGAAAAAAGCCAAAAATGATAAGCATCACAAGTTCATCTCAATGTTAAAACAATTGTCTGTGAACATCCCATTAGTCGAGGCACCTGAGCAGATACCCGGCTATCTAAATTCATGAAGGATCTGGTCACTAGAAAGAGGACTATAAGCTTCGAACCTATGGATAGTTTGCACCATTGTAGTACAATAGCATCTCGTTCTCTTGTTTAGAAAAAGGAGGACCCTGGGGCTTTCACCATACCATGCACTATTGGAGCCTTTAATTTTGCTAAGGCATTATGTGATCTTGGTGCTAGTATTAATTTGATTCCATTGGCAGTTTTCAGACAGTTGGGCTTGGGAGCCCCCAAACTGACTATAATGTTGCTTTTGATGGCAGATCGTAAAGTGAAAAATCAGGTGGGAATTTTCACGACCCAAGCGTACACACGGATCGTAGACATGGGACAAGGAGCCCCGAGAGACCCCAAGTCAACCTATGGCATGAGTGTACATCTAATTCAATGACATAAGCGGAAGACTTAAACATAAGAAAACGTAAACATGCCATAACAACGAAGAAAAGACAATACATGATCCATACATGATGGTTGGATACAACTTATAGTCTGAAAAGCCTCTAATCATAAAAGACGGGTTGATGGGACAACTCTCCAACTAACCCAACAAATCTAAAACTGAAGGAAAAGCATAGAGTCTGAACATATGGTCCTCGGAACATAAGGACTCACCAAATAAGCTGATAACTATCTCGGAAGCACTACTAAGGAGGGTGAGCCTGAGAGCCGAATCCTGTATCATGAAATGATACAGCATAGAAAGTATGCGGTCAGTACTTGGAATATACTGAATATGCAAGGTAAATAAAACGGACATTTAAAACATATAAAAATCATAAATGATTGTAAGAGTAGGACATCATGCTCATATCATAAACATCATAATATAACATAAGGCTCAAGGTTTTCAAACATTCTTAATACAATCGGAATCATAATTGTAAGAGAAAAGCCTTATTTATCATGACTTGAACCAATATATATAATCATGAACATGCATAAATCATGAGGAACAGTGGAAGATTCTCTTAACCGACATACCCCATATAAGCACACATGAAGACGACTTGTAACCCTAGTCGGGAGGGTGACCGCAGCTTGCCAAGGCTTGAACCACGAAAGTGTGACATCACCATGAAAAGGGCCATTTGGTCCGGGGACAATCCCATAAAAGGTCCCAACATACCTACGGTGGCACGTAGTTTATGAGGTCCAGGGTAGAACCTAGGCCCCGAACCTACTCGGTGTTCGATACTACTCCCGAAACATATATAGTGCTCATAGTATAACATACATGAATTCATAGGCTAGTTAAATCATGATAATCATAAATATACTTGTACATATGTGAACTAGCCATGAAATGGGCCTGTGAGTCAGCCAAAACATAAATTCCTGATTCATAAGGTTCATACATACTTAGCGACACGCATATAGCTTGAATTTCATGAAAATCATAATGGGCAACGTAATAAATTCAGGATTTAAATCATAATGCATACTGGGCTTGTGAATATCATCAATGGGAGAGTAGAACATAAATCGATTCATCATGGGACATGCATAATTAGGCTTCAATATATGGAAATCCAATTCAATAATATTATAATTAGTTTAATCTACAAAATTTGATCAAAACCCATAGATTATAATTGGATTCAAAAATCATAAAGCCCATTATCAACCATTAGAAGTTTAATTAATTCAAATTTAAAAACCCATGAGTTTTTATTGAAATTTTAGTAAAATTGTAGAAGAAGGGCATGGGTGTGGAAGAAACTACCCATTGAGAACCTTACATACCTGGGAATAACTAGTTCTTAACCTCTCTTGATAACCAAAGAAGAATTTGCAATGAATTGATGAGTTCTAAGCTTGAATCACTCTCCCAATTTTTCTACCTTGCATACATGAAAGAATGAAGTGAAAATTGAACTTAAACCCATTTAAATTTCCATATTCATAACCCAAAACATCGTAGTTTAGGCCTTAGGATCTTAGAAATTTATAAAAAATCCCTTACTAATTTGCAGAAAAATAACTGTCAGGGGGTCCCAACGAGGGACCTAACGACTCGTCATGAGGGGCCACGACTCGTGGCCTGAGTCGTGAGGTACACTGCCAAAATTTCACTTTGGGACCCCATGGAGGACACCATGAATCTTGGTGGGTGACCACGAGTGTAGTCAACACTACCCAAAAATCCTCGCCCAGCATCCAGTCTAGGCCACGGGTAACTTCACGAGTCGTGAGGCCTGACCAGGACTCGTGGTCATGCCCGTGGTCTCCTCTATAAATACTGCCAACCCTGCTAGACCATGATTCACCTCACGACTCGTGGTCACCCCTCACGAGCCTCCTCATGGTTCATCCTGTGACCAGGTGCGAAATTTTAGTTTTTCACTATTTTGACTCCCGAGTCTAATCCTTGGGTTCCTGGTCTATAACAATATCTCCCTCTTGGGAACATTTGTCGTCAAATGTTAGAAACACAAACAAAACTCATAATCAAACATTCATCATATGCAAATACTGATCATTTAAACCGAAAACTTGACAGAATGACTACCTCCGGAAAGAACTACATAGCTGAACTGAATTCAGTCATCACATACATCTATCATGTCATAAATCAAACTCGTGTGCATGAACTATACATGGAAACTGATTAGAGGATTAGGATAAAACTGATACCTCAAACTAAAATTGAGTCGGTAGGGAACAGGTGAGGGTGTTTATCCATCATAGTCACTTTGGCTTCCCACGTAGTTCCCTCAACATGCTGATTTCTCCATAACACATTTACTGAAGCTACTTCTTTGTTCCTCAGTCTCCGAACCTGATGATCTAAGATTGCAACTGGAATTTCCTTATAACTGAGGCTATCTCTGACACCAACGCTTTCCACCAGAACAGTTAATCTAGATCACCCAAGCACTTTTTCAAGAGCAATACGTGAAAGACAGGATAATTGAAGATAACTATGATGGCAAGTCCAACTCATACACTACCTTAGAAACTCTTTTCATAACCTGGTAAGGACCAATATAACAGGGACTGAGTTTTCCTTTCTTTTCGAACTGCATGACTCCTTTCACGGGAGACACCTTCAGAAATACCCAATCGTCTACCTCAAACTCCAAGTCTCTTATTCTCACATCCGCATATGACTTTTGATGACTCTGAGCGGTTTTCAGCTTGTCCCTTATTATCTTAACTTTCACCATGGCCTCATGATCCGAATCAGGTCCTAGCATAGCTGCCTCACCAACCTCAAAACCATCCGATGGGCGATCTACACCTTCGCCTGTAAAGAGCCTCGAATGGTGCCATCTGGATGCTGGAATGATAGCTGTTATTGCAAACTCGATCAAAGGCAAGCGATCATCCCAACTACCTTTAAAGTCCATCACACAATCTCTCAACATGTCCTCGAGAGTTTGAATTGTCTGCTCTTCCTGACCATCCGTTTGCGGATGGAATGTTGTGATGAGCTTAACTTGAGTCCCAAGTCCTTTTTGGAAAGACCGCCAAAACTAAGAAGTAAACCGAATATCTAGGTTTGAGATAATAGAAAAGGGCACTCCATGAAGTTGAACCAACTCCTGAATATACAATTTGGCATAATCATCCGCTGAATCTGTGGTTTTGACCGGTAGGAAGTGTGCAGCCTTGGTCAACCTGTCTACTACCACCCAAATAGAATCATAGTGTCGGGGAGTACGAGGTAGGCCTGTAATGAAATCCATATTAATCTCTTCCCACATCCAAGTAGGAATGCTAATACCCTGAAGTACGCCTCCGGGCCTTTGATGTTGACTTTCACTTGTTGATAGTTCAGGCACTTTGTTATGAATTCTACAATATCCTTCTTCATGTCGTTCCACCAATATATTTCCCGCAAATCATGATACATCTTGGTGGCACCCGGATGGAAGAAATACCTGGATCCATATGCCTCATGCAATATCTGGTCCCTCAAATTATCCATGTTTGGAATATAGATGGCCCTGGTACTGTAGCACACCATCTCCCCCTTGGGAGAAGACCACCTTCTGACTTCCAACGGCTTCCTTCATCTTTACTAAAATCGGATCTTCATCTTGTCGATTCTGATCCATTTTCCACAACAACACCGCCATCGATCAAGTCGACCAATCTAACCCCTAACCTCGCAAGTCGAGGGAAATCTTTCACCAACTCCTTCCTTTCCTCATCCACGTGGGACACACTCTCCATAGAGATCCTACTAAGTGCGCCCACTGCCACATTAGCCTTACCTGATTGGTAAAGGACACTCATGTCGTAGTCCTTTAGTAGATCCAACCACCTTTGCTGAAGATTGAGATCTTTCTGTGTGAACACATATTGAAAGCTCTTGTGGTCCGTGAATACATCCACATGGACCTTATACAAGTAATGCCTCCATAATTTCAAGGTGAACACCACCACGGCCAACTCAAGATCATGAGTCGGGTAATTCTTCTCATGGATTCAACTGTCTTAAGGCATATGCCATCACCTTCCCATGCTACATCAACACAAACCCAAGTCTGATTCTCGAAGCATCACAATATACCACAAAACCATCGGTACCCTCGGGTAGGGTCACACTGGTGCTAAAGTGAGTCGAGTCTTCAACTCTTGGAAGCTCTTCTCACAAGCCGCCAACCATTGGAACTTTATCTTTTTCTGAGTCAAGCTAGTCAATGGTGCTGAAATTGATGAAAATCCCTGAACAAACCTCCGGTAGTAACCCGCTAAGCCCAAGAAACTCCAAATTTTTGAAGGATTCACCGGTCTGGGCCAATTCTTCACTGCCTTAATTTTCTGAGAATCTACTTTTATGCCCTCACTCGATACCACATGGCCCAAAAATGCAATCAAGTCAACCAAAACTCGCACTTACTGAACTTTGCATACAACTGATTATCATTGAGAGTCTGCAGCACTATTCTTAAATTAGCGGCATGCTCCTCCTCGCTCCGGGAGTATATAAGGATATCATCGATGAACACGATCATGAACATGTCTAGATATTGCTTGAACACCCTATTCATCAAGTCCATGAAAGCTGCAGGGGAATTTGTTAGTCCAAAAGACATAACAACAAATTCCTAGTGACCATACCGAGTCCTGAAAGTGGTTTTCAGGATGTCACTCTCCCGAACCCTAAGCTGGTGATACCCGAACCTGAGATCTATCTTTGAGAAACATCTGGCATCCTGAAGCTGGTCAAAAAAGTCATCGATCCTAGGTAAGGGGTACCTATTCTTGATGGTGACCTTGTTTAATTGCCGGTAATCAATACACGTGCGAAGGGATCCATCCTTCTTTCGGACAAAGAGAACCGGTGCACCCCATAGAGACTTACTCGGCCTAATAAAAACCTTATCCAGCAAGTCCTTCAACTACTCCTTCAACTCCTTTAGCTCGGCTGGAGACTTCCTATACGGAGGAATATAGGTAGGTTGCTTATCGGGTAAGAGATCAATGCCGAAATCAATTCCCATCTCAGGAGGAACACCTGGCAAATCATTGGGGAAAACCTCTGGATACTCACACACCACTGGAACTGACTGGATGGTTGGGGTCTCGGACTCAACATCCTTAACCATAACTAGGTGATACATACAACCCTTTGAAATCATTTTTCTAGCCTTAAGATATGAAATAAACTGATCGGCTAGTACAGCTAAATTACCCCTACACTTTAAAACTGACTCACCTGGAAATCGAAACTCCACCGCACAGGTCCTATAATTTATCGAAGCATAACATGCAAACAACCAATCCATAAACCTAAAATATTGTCAAAGTTAGTCATAGCTAACTTTACTAAGTCTGCGGAGGTAATCTTATGCAATACTGTGATGGGGCAACCCCTATACACCCGCCTAGCTACAACTGATTCACCGACTGGAGTAGAGACTGAGAACGATTTTGATAGAATTTCTGGGCTAACTCCAAAACTACTAGCAATATAAGGGGTCACAAAAGACAAAGTGGCTTCTGGATCTAACAAGGCATAAGCATCAATATGGAAGACTTGTAACATACCAGTGACCACATTTGGTGAAGCCTCCTGCTCTTAGCGGGGTACTAGCCCTATTCTGGCGCTGACCACCTGCTGAACTATTAGAGGCACCCTGCTGAGGGGGACGTACTGCTGGAGCGGCAGAACTGGCTACTGTCACACGGGCCCCACCGACCCCTGACCTGACTGAGGGGCAGTCCCTAAGTCTGTGCCCGGGTTTACCACACCCGAAACATGTATCTGAGCCAACTAGGCACCTTTCAGGATGATTCTCGCCATACTTCGCATAAGCTGGAATAGTGTGCTCCACCTGCATGCTACCATGATCCCTCGAGCCTGAAGCCCTGCTCCTCCGATCTCCTCTGAACCTAGATGGCGTGCTGGACGATGAAGGAGCTGGAGCGATAGACCTGTGCTGGGACTGCTGGTGTTGTCCACCCCCTGACCTGACTTGAGAAACCCCATAGCTGTCAGTCCTGGCCCTCTTGGTCTCCCTCTACCTCAACCAACTCCATCTGTTGTGCATGTAATACAATATGGGGGGAATCAATATCCCGATGAAGCATGGCGATCCTGCAATACTTGTCCAAGTAATCCACCACCCCATGCACAAAACGACTCACCTGAACCCTCTCATCTGCCACTAACTCTAGAGAATACTTGGATAATCGGGTGAACTCCAATGCATAATCATACATGGACATGTTACCCTGTTCAAATTAACAAACTCGACCGCCTTGAACTCCCTTATCTCCCAAGGGAAGAACCAATCCGTAAATGTCATCTGAAACTCCTCCCAACCTATCGGGCCTGCACCCACTTCCCTGGCATCTCTCCATTGCTTAAACCATATGTGAGCTAGCCCCTTTAGCTGATAGGAGGTCAAGTCAACACACTCTCCATGGTTCACCCCCATAACCTGAGCGATCTTCAGAATCTCCTTAATGAAATCATGGGGGTCCTCGTCCACCTTCGATCCTATGAACTCAGTAGGGTTTATTCTCAAGAAATCCCTCACCCTAGCTACCGCCGCATTCCCATTTTGAGGGTAATGTTCCACTGTCTGATTCTGAGCCTGGGCAGTCATGGCTTGTGCCAACATCTAATCACTGCCCTAAACTCAGCGTGGGCAACCGGCTCTGGTGCATGCTCCTCGTGAATGGGTGGGGCTGGCTGATGCTCCACACCAATTGCACCCTCATGATTATTACCGTTACCATTCCTCCTGGGGTTCACTCAATGTGGATAATGCTGCAAACATGAATAGGACGAATTAGAAGGGTAGAGGACTTTTCATCGCATGACATAGATCATGAAAGAAGGAAACATTTCCTAAATGTCTAGTAGCCTATTCATCATAAGTGTGGCGCGCTTCACACCCATGAAAAATACTCTACTTAACGCAGCTTTCAGACTCCCTATGACACTTCAAAACCTATGGCTTTGATACCAAGTTTTTCACAACTCGAGCGTACACCCGGATCGTAGACATGGGAAAAGGAGCCCCGAGAGACCCCAAGTCAACCCATGGCATGAGCATACATCTAATTCAATCACATAAGCGGAATACTTAACATAAGAAAGTGTAAACATGCCATAAAAACGAAGAAAAGACAAAACATGATCCATACATGACAGCTGGATACAACTTATAGTTTGAAAAGCTTCTAATCATGAAAAGCTTCTAATCATGAAAGACGGGTTGATGGGACAACTCCCCAACTAACCCAACAAATCTGAAACCAAAGGAAAAGCATATAATCTAAACATATGGCCCTCGAAACATGAGGACTCACCAAATAAGCTGATAACTATATCGGAAGCACTACTAAGGAGGGTGAGCGTGAGAGCCGGGTCTTGTATCATGAAACAATACAGCATAGAAGGTATGCGGTCAGTACTTGGAATATAATGAATATGCAAGGTAAGTAAAACGTACATTTAAAACATATAAAAATCATAAATGATTGTAAGAGTAGGACATCATGCTCATATCATAAACATCATAACATAACATAAGACTCAAGGTTTTCAAACATTCTTAATACAGTCGGAATCATAATCGTAAGAGTAAAGCCTTATTTATCATGACTTGAACCAATATATATAATCATAAACATGCATAAATCATGAGGAACAGTGGGAGATTCTCTTAACCGACATACCCCATATGAGCACATATGAAGCCCGACTTATAACTCTAGTCGGGAGGGTGTCCGTACCTTACAAAGGGTCAAACCATGAAAGTGTAATGTCACCATGAAAAGGTCTATTTGGGCCAGAGACAGTCCCATAGAAGGTCCCAACATACCTACGGTGGCACGTAGTTTATGAGGTCGGGGGCAGAACCTAGGCCCCGAATCTACTCGGCGTTCGATACTACTCCCAAATTATATATAGTGCTCATAGTATAATATACATGAATGCATAGGCTAGTTAGATCATGATAATCATAAATATACTTGTACATACGTGAACTAGTCATGAATCGAGGCCCATGAATTGGCCAAAACATAATTCCTGATTTATAAGGCTCATACATAGAGATCATTCATATAGCTTGAATTTCATGAAAATAATAATGGGTAACATAATAAATTCAGGATTTAAATCATAATGCATACTAGGCTTGTGAATATCATCAATGGGAGAGTAGATCATAAATCGATTCATCATGGGGCATGCATAATTAGGCTTAAATATATGGAAATCCAATTCAATAATATTATAATTAGTTTAATCTACAAAATTTGATCAAAACCCATAGATTATAATTGGATTCAAAAATCATAAAGCCCATTATCAACCATTAGAAGTTTAATTAATTCAAATTTAAAACCCCATGAGCTTTTATAGAAATTTTAGTAAAATTGTAGAGGAAGGGCATGGGTGTGGAAGAAACTACCCATTGAGAACCTTACATACCTAGGAATAACTAGTTCCTAACCTCTCTTGATAACCAAAGAAGAATTTCCAATGAATTGATGAGTTCTATGCTTGAATCACTCTCCCAATTTTTCTACCTTGCATGCATGAATGAATGAAGTGAAAACTGAACTTAACCCCTTTAAATTTCCCTATTCATAACCCAAAACATCATAGTTTAGGCCTTAGAATCTTAGGAATTTACAAAAAGCCCTTACTAATTTGCAGAAAAATAACAATCTGGGGGTCCCAACAAGGGGCTTAACGACTCATCATGAGGGGCCATGACTCATGGCCTGAGTCGTGAGGTACACTGCCAAAATTTCACCCTGGCACCCCATGGAGGACACCACGAATTGTGGTTGGTGACCACGACTCATGGTCACAATTCGTGGTCAACACTGCCCAAAAATCCTCGTCAAGCATCCAGTCTAGGCCACGGGTGACTTCACGAGTCGTGAGGCCTAACCACGACTTGTGGTCATGCCCATGGTCTCCTCTACAAATTGTGCCAACCCTGCTGGACCACGAGTCACCTCACGACTCGTGGTCACTCCTCATGAGCCTCCTCACGGTTCATTCTGTGACCTAGTGCAAAATTTTAGTTTTTCACTATTTTGAATCCCGGGTCTGATCCTTGGGTTCCCGGGGTATAACAGGGATCCTCTATGATGTTATAGTGAAGGTAGTGTCCTTTATATTTCCGAATGATTTTGTCACTCTGGACTGTTAGATTGATTTTGAGGTCCCTATTATCTTGGGGCGACCATTCCTCGCCACTGGATGTGCTCTTGTCGATATGGAGACTAGACAGTTCAAATTCCGGTTGAACAATTAGGAAGTGACCTTTAATGTATGCAGATCCATGAAGCAACCAAATGATATAAGGGTAGTCTCAGTGATTGATGTTATGGAACCTGAGTTCCCAATGATTCCCATTGAGGAGTTTCTAATTCTTGATGACTTAGCAGCAGTTTTGATGGATGTTGGTGTTGAGGAGATCCATGGAGTGAAGAGATTGTGAATGCACTTGCTGGCACGGGGTCATACACTTATGCTTCAAAGAAGATTGATCTTGACCTGAAAAATCGAGTGACCCCACAAGCCAATCCATCTATTGAGGAGCCTCCGGTATTGGAGCTCAAAGCACTCCTATATCACTTGAGATATGTATTTCTGGGGACCAAAAACTCTTTATCGGTCATTGTTGCAGCTGACTTGGAGGAATGGAAAGTGGAGGCTTTGGTCTCCATTTTGAAGAGATATAAGAAAGCCATTGGATGGACCATTGTAGACATTATTGGAATCCCATCTGGTATTTGCACTCACAAAATTCAATTAGAGCCAGATTGTATTCCGAGCATTGAGCATCAGCGTAGGCTGAATCCACCTATGCAAGAGGTGGTCAAGAAGGAATTATAAAGTGGTTGGATGTAGGTGTGGTTTACCCTATTGCTGACAGTAAATGGGTGAGCCCAGTACAGTGCGTGCCTAAGAAGGGAGGTATCACAGTGGTCCCTAATGCTAATAATGAGCTCATTCCACTTAGACTAGTCACCGGTTGGAGAGTTTGCATCAATTATAGGAAGTTGAACCATTGGACTCAGAAAGATCACTTTCCTATGCCATCCATGGATCAGATGCTAGACAGACTTACAGGTAGAGGTTGGTACTATTTTCTTGATGGTTATTCGAGGTACAATCAGATATATATAGCCCCTGAAGACCAAGAGAAAACTACTTTCACTTGCCCATATGGTACATTTGCTTTTAAGAGGATGCCATTCGGGTTATGCAATGCACCCGCCACTTTTCAGCGATGCACGATGTCCATATTTTTGAACATGGTGGAAGACACCATTGAAGTCTTTATGGATGATTTTTTGATGGTGGATGATTCTTTTGATGATTGTTTGGCTCATTTGAGCAAAGTGTTACAACGTTGTTAATAGACTAATTTGGTGCTTAATTGGGAAAAGTTCCATTTCATGGTCAAGAAAGGTATAGTGCTCGGTCACAGAATTTATGGTAAGGGTATTGAGGTGGATAAAGCTAAGATTGATGTTATTGCTAGTTTACCACCCCCAATTTCTATAAAAGGTGTTTGAAGTTTTCTAGGTCATACAGGGTTTTATAGAAGATTCATCAAGGACTTTTCGAAGATTGCACATCCTTTGTGTAAACTACTTGAGAAAGAGGTGAAGTTTGTTTTTGATGAGGCATGTCCGAAGGCTTTTGAATGCCTTAAAGAGAGATTGACCATTGCCCCTATTATAGTGCACCTGACTGGTCTTTGCTTTTTGAGGTCATGTGTGATGCTAGTGGTGTGGGCCTAGGAGCTGTGTTGGGTCAGATACGTGAAAAGATTTTCTATCCCATTTATTATGCTAGAAAGGCCCTCAATGCAGCTCAAAAAATTATACCGTGATAGAACAGGAGTTGTTGGTTGTAGTATTTGCATTTGAGAAGTTTCGGGCATATTTTCTTGGAACTAAGGTGATAGTCCATACAGACCATGCAACCTTGAGATATCTGATGTCAAAGAAGGATGCCAAGCCACGGTTGATTCGATGGGTTTTGCTATTACAAGAATTTGAGTTTGAGGTAAAAGATCGGAAAGGGACCGAAAACCAGGTGGCTGACCATTTATCAAGGTTGGAAGCAGATGCAGCACTTTGTGATGAGCTTGACATTGATGATGCATTTCCCGATGAGCAGGTGTTGGCTGCCTCACAGGATCTCCTCCCATGGTTTGCAAACTTTGCAAATTATTTGGTAAGTGATGTTGTACCAGAGAATCTATCTTTTCATCAATGGAAGAAATTCATGTCTGATGTGCGAAAGTTTTTCTGGGATGAGCCTTACCTATTTCTCATTTGTGCGGATGGGGTGATTTGGAGATGTATAGCTGAGGCTAAAATGTTAAGTAGAGGCTTATCACTCGTCCCCTGTTAGGGGTCACCACAGTGGGATTCGCACTGCCGACAAAATTCTACAATGTAGGAACTATTGGCCAACCATTCACCAGGACGCACACGATTTTCCAAAGGCATGTGATGCATGCCAAAGGCAAGGAGGAATATCGCGGAGTCATGACTTCCTCTTACTCCCATCCTGATCATTGATCTATTTGATGTGTGGGGCATTGATTTCATGGGCCCATTTGTGAGCTCAAACTGGAGGAAATACATACTTGTTGTTGTTGACTATGTTTCGAAATGGGTGGAGGCAGTTGCGCTTCCGAATAATGAAGGCAAGAGTGTCACAGCATTCTTGAAGCTGAATATCTTTGCTAGATTCAGGACTCCCAGATCCATCATTAGTGATGGGGGTTCACACTTCTGTAACTAGTTGTTTTGTTCTTTATTGGAAAAATATGGGGTAAAACATAGGGTGCAACACCCTATCATCTGCAGTCTGGTGGGCAGGCTAAAGTCATAAATCGGGAGATAAAGACCATTTTGGTAAAGACTGTGAATGCAAATCGGAAAGATTGGGCTGGAAGCTTGATGATTCTTTATGGGATTATCGAACTGCATTCAAGATTCCTATAGGTATGTCTCCTTATCAGCTTGTTTATGGAAAAGCATGTCATCTTCCGGTGGAACTTGAGCACAAAGCAATATGGGTGCTCAAGAAGCTGAATTTTAACTCGAATGAAGTTGCAAACTTGAGGCTTGGTCAGTTAAATGAGCTTGATGAATTTCGGTTGAAAGCCTATGAGAGTTCTGAAATTTACAAATTAAGCATGAAAATTCAGCATGACCAGAAATTGAGAAAAGAGAATTCAATCTGGGTGATATGGTGCTACTATTCAATTATAGACTTCATTTGTTTCCTAGTAAGTTGAAGTCTAAATGGCTGGGACCTTTTCGAGTGGTCCAAGTATTCTCCCATGTGGCAATCGAACTAGAAAACCATGAAGGAAAGTGGTTTAAAGTGAATGGTCAATGGGTGAAAGCTTATTTGGGGAAAAGTGAAGAAATCAAACTGGTAGACCTTTGGACCCTGAGTGAAGTATGAGTAACTTGGGGGAATTGTGTTGTGCCGCGTCATTAAATCAGGCGTTGCATGGGAGGAAACCCATGAACGTATTTTGGTAAAGTTTGAGTGATCAAAATACCCATATCGTGCCACGACATTAAATCAAGCGCTTCTTGGGAGGCAACCTAAGTTGTAATTGTAAGAAATATGTAGTGTTTACATTTGTCAATGGGTGCAGGTGATAAAAATGAAAAATTTGAAGTTGGAACCAAAATTTGGAACTTCTGTTCTGGTGCAAATTATCACAAAACAAGTTGTCATCTGACCTGAAGACTTGTTTAGTCCAACCATGAAGACTGATGCAAAAAACAGGGGAACAACGGTCGACCTAACGACTCGTCTCCACTGACAATGAGTCATGGGGTTTTCCGTCGAGTGCACTACCTTGTCAATGCAGAAAAGTGATAAAGGCACTAATGAGGGACATAACGAATCATTGGGTGGCCCAATGATTCATCAGCTGACCCGTCAATAATACACTGAAAGGCCAAAAAAGTCAGGGCCTACGACTCCTATCACAACTCGTTGGGTTCTACCATGAATTGTTCAATGAATCGTTAGGTCCTAGGTAAGATTCCTCCCAAACGACTGCTTAAAATTTCAAAAAGAATCGTTTTGTCCCCTCACGATCTGTTACGTGGGTCATGGTAAATTTAATCTTAAATAAACACTGGCCCGACCCACGTTCACTAAGGGCACTTATTAAATTTCAAACAGACAAAACATCCAAGTATCCACTCAAAAGCATTACCTATTACCAACAGCACTACTCTAACTTAAACAAAATTCCCTCTTCTTCTCTTCACAAATGTTCACTCGCTGAGAATCTTTCGAACAAGCATTCACAACTCACTGAACTCAGCACACCACATGGAATTCACTGTTCTCACCGCACATCAACTAAAGTGTAAGTTTTTCTATGCTTAGAATGGATTATTATTAGACCCATGTTTTGTTGAATCTTTAGATACTCGACTATGATTTACATTGATTGATGGTTGTCTCATATTGATAGTAAACCCTAGGTAGATTAAACATTGAGATCATGATTGAACTTAAATGCATTTGATTTGAGAAATTGGTTTTCTATTATTATGGAATTGAAAAAAAAAGAAGAAAAAAATAGCAAGTAAAATGCAAGATGGGGGTGGGTTAACTGAAATTATTGAGCAAGAGCCACATAACGAGTCGTGGTGTTATCTCACGACTCGTTGTATAGCTCATTTTGAGTGGCAAACTAAAGGAGTTTTACAGTGTACTTCACAACTGGTCGAAAGAGTCGTTTCCACAGGTAATGACTCGTGGTGACCAGTCGTCAAGTTCACTGGTTCATCACAAGCAAGTATGCCGGGTAGACAACGGGTAACATCACGATTCATGGCCAGTGGCAACGAACTGTTATGTCCCTCGTCCTGTCTGCAGGAACACAGTTAAATCTACTTTTTATTTCATCCCATCTTGTATACTAACGGTTCTTCCACAGGTACAATGGAACCCAAGGGAACTCTAAGAAAGGGTCCATCCAAGAAACAAGTGTCGAAGATAAATCATCCCTCCTACCGTAGACTCAGGGACGAGCCCTTATCTTCCGAAGAGTCCAGTAGCTCGGTGGAAGAATATGAGGTTTTTGAGGAGAAGATCGAGTGGAGATCGACCAGGACTAGGACACAATGCCCTAGCAATCGGACAACCCTGGTCGCATCTGCTACTCCACTTGCTCGAGACCCACCAAATTGAGCTGAAGAAAATGTTTGGGACCGCAGTTCCAAGTGCCCCCGAGGGCACCACAGCTGCAGCACATGCAGAGGGGGGCGATGAGTCACATGCTCAACAGGGGAGCTCAGACAATAAGCTCACTGATACCTTAGAGACATCCACAGAGCAGCCACGGATGTTGAGGCGATGGTGAATACAGGGCATGAAGGAGATCTACAACAGGGACATCGAGCCCATTGATAAGGGTCACCCAAAAAGGAGTATAATTGAGGAGCTTCGATTGGTCACCACAGGGCTCCAGGACCTTCCCAAGCTAAAAGCACTATTTGAGAAGTACAGGTTCCAGTGGTTGACTGAACCTTCTAGGAGCTACAGCTCGTGCCTGGTCAGAGTATTTTATGCAGCCTGCGAAGCCACACTTAAGCATATGGCCTTGGGAGGCCAGGACTGGAAGAAAAGGCCCCTTGCATCAGGTGTTGGTTAAGAAGACACAGGTTGATATATCAGAGAGGACCATTTTTAGATTGCTTTATGGTCCGGACTATCAGGCCCTAGTGAATACAACCGAGTTTGATCACAGATTATCCGAGCTCAAGAAAATCAAGATCAAGAAGTTGAACGGTGTTGATTGCATCAGGCAGTAGACTTGGCTTTCACGGATTATTGCCACAAGAGGACCTTTGGTTGAGTGGCTACATGGTATAGAGTCCCAAATCGAGAAGGCCACACTCAACTTCCTAGAAAAATTTTGGTGGTCCTTGGTTCGACATAGGTTGGTCCCGACCAGCAATGATAATGTCCTGTCACCTGATCGAGCCGCACTGGTGGCAAGCATCATGGAGGGGTACACCATTAACTTCCCGCGGTACATTGTTGAGGAAATTTGAGAGCGGTCCATATTAGACAGTACCACTATACCATTTCCATGCCTCATTGACCCACTCTGTCAGGAGAAAAAGGTGCCAGAGTTGCTAGCTATTTATCAAAGGATAGTGGTATAGAAGATTACCAATATTGGGTTGATCAGAGATGAGACCAGTATCGAGGGCGAGGAGTCAGTACACCGCATCCGCTGGAGCGACCATATTAGTAGAGGAATTTGGCAGCGGTATGCAGACCGATGCTGCACAGTTCTCTGAGTTGGCGGCTGAGCTTACTGAGGGTAGAGAGACGGGTAGCCAGCCTAAGGCTACAGATTCAACGAACACCTCTGCACCTGTTGATGTTCCCGAGTCATCACTGCAACAGCTCCTAGACCACCAATTGCTCCTCCACAAGCCCCTACAGCTGGCCTAGTTACGATTTCTCAGGAATTTTTGGTTGACATGGCTAGGCAGCTGGCTAAGGCCGAAAATCAGCAGGCACACATGGCTCTACAGGTTAAAGTTTTAATGGAGCAAGTAAAGTCTTGGGTGTCGAAGGATTTGGAGGCATTATCTAGTTTTGTGCATGGCCAGTTAGATGCATTTGAGAGGTGCATGGATGAGCGTCTTACTCAGTTGCAAGGGCCCGAGCTTACTTGATGGTATGTAGAGCTAGGAGCACTCAGAGCTGAGGTGTGGGATTTGGCTGCACGACGAAAAGCTGCAGTACCTTCACCTGTACTTCCAGTGATAGATGATAGCAAAGAAGAATTACCACCGATAGTCAATTTCATCACTGAGGAGCCGGTGGAGTAGGATAAGGGTAAGAGGTCACATGTGGAGGCTAGTTTTGAGGAGGATGTTTCTCTGCTTCATGCTCAGAAACTGGAGCGGAGATAGATGGAGACAACAATGCAGATATCGAGAGAGGAGGCTCAACAGAGAGCTGAAATTGAGGCAGCGAGAGCTCGTGGAGAAGGGACAAGCTCCTTTGGTTATGAAAATGCACCGGCACAGCCTGGTAACACTGGAGATGACCAGGTCGCAGATGCCTAGGTTGCACAGGTATGTTCCCTATTCCCTTGTTTTACTTTTGTTTATATATGCGTCGAGGACGACACATGTTTTTTTTATGAGGGTGGGAAAGGGATACCTGTGTAGTTTTGTTGAACATAACCTGAGTATTTTTCTTGCTGGATATCTTTTTCCTTATGTGTTTCCTATCTAGTAGAACCGGCATGTTTAGGTTTTTGTGTTTGTTTTGTATCAGTCAAAAGAAAAGTAGGTGAACTCAAGGCAGTTATGAGCATAATGAGCATAAATTTTTGAAAATTGTTGGAGATGATAAATATGATACCCCTCCTAATTTTTTGTTACGTATATGTGTTAGAGGCAAGTATAACCTTTGTATTCTTTGCATGGAATTACTACTGTGAACATGTTTACCATTGCGTGACTCTATCCGAACCAGCTGTTAGTAGAAGTGATGATGTTGGCCTGTGCATTATGTGAGTAAGGTTCAATAGTTGAATTCTGCTGTGTGTGTCAATCTAGAACTTGTTTGGTCAGACATATTGAGGTAGAAGATGGGAAACTAGGAAAGGATCATAGGCCATTTTTGATTAATTAGCCCACTTTAGCCTTAAAAGACCTACCAAAAGAAGATAAATATCCCTTGATCCAAATTTTGAGCTTGTTAGCCCTAATTCACCTTTCTGCTTTGATTATAAATGAACCTGTTTTGGCCCTGGTCCCTCCTTGGACACTATGAACCTCAACTCAAGCAAATTGCCTAAGTTGAGGGCGGCTATTATAGGGGTGACTAAGAAGAGTAGGGTGGAATAGAATTGGGTAATGAAAATGAAAGAGTGGGTGCGGTGTGCGTAATGAAAGAGAAGAAAGAAACAAAAATGTTGTTAAAGTGAAAAAGAACAAGAAAAGAAAACAAAACAAAAATGCTAAAGCAATGAATGCTTGAAAGAAGAAGAACTGCACTCGTAGTTGCAAACGAAAATAAAAAAAGAAGCAAGTAAACGAAAAAGGGAGAAAATATGCAAAAAGAGGTTAAAAGTGGAGTCAAGAAGTGTGTAATGTCAAGGAGGGTTAAGATACTATTCCTATATGTACCGTACCTGAACCCGAACCTACATTACAAGCTGAAAAAGTCCTATAGTGATCCTAGTTAACCATCTAAAATCAAGGTATTGAAAGTAAAGGAGAGCTTATGGTATTGCATGTGCACAGCTAGAAGTTATTTGTGAGAGAGAGTGCTTTTACGTAGTCCCAAGATAAATATTTCATGATCATAAACACACTGTGTGAGTGTGGGACTTCTTTGTGGTGAGAGCATTTAGTCAATAAAATCATCTACTAACTGTCTGAGTCAGTGTGCTAGAATTCTGTGCATGGTTGCAAGTGACAGTATATTGCCATGTTTTGATTCCTCTGTGTTATGGTTGAAAATCTCACATATGCATTATGATTCTATTTTGTAATGTAAGGGAGGGGTTAGAAAAGTTGGTTTGATTTAGAGAAATGACTGCCAAGGGTTGCCTAGAGTTCATTTGATTGAAGCATCGAAATATTTTATTTTTTTGTGTTTTTGCCTGAGGACATACAAAAGTTCTAAGTTGAGGGTGTTGATGTGCCATGATTTTATAGCACTTTCGACGCTTAAAACTAAGGAATTATGCAAATTATGGGTGTGTTTAAGTAGATATAATGTGCTTGTGTTTAGTGTTGCAGGAAAACAGGTTCTGAAGTGAAATAGGCGAAGTAAGGCTTAAAACAACTGAAATGGAGGCTGTTAGTCATGCCACGAGTCGTTGTCACTGTCCACGACTCATTGTCATGGCCGTGGGATCGGTTAAACATTTGAAGCTGAAGGAACAATGCACTTCATGGATTGAAGGCACGACTCATTACATCTGGTAACGAGTTGTAAAGCCAGTCGTGAAGACTGGAAAAAGATTCTTAAAGAAATAAACAGTGGAGATAACGGATGATGTCACAAGTCGTTAGCTAACTGAATGACTCATTGGGAGATCACTGGAGGAAATCGTAGGGTGCACTGGAGAATTGAAGAAGCTAGACCATGAGGGGCCTAACGACTAATGCCCAGACACAACGAGTCATTAGGTGACCCATTGCCATGACTGAGCCTAATACTAAGGACAACTTAGCTTGACTGATCACGACTCGTTTGAAGTCCTAACGAGTCATTACTTAGCCCGTGACCACTAACGACCTGAGTTCCGATTTTAATTAGGAAAAGGTTTCTTTGGAACTATAAATACCTTATTTAGGTTTATTTTCGAGAGTACAGTTTATTATTATAGTTTTCACGTATATTTTGGTGTTGTGTACTATTATTCTTGGTTCAAGAAACAAAGTTAACAATTTTGTTCTTGAGTTTAAGGATCAAAAGCAACATTGGAATTTGTTCATCGGTTTTGGAGTTATATTCAATTCACTTGGTTTTCTTCTACTAATTTTTGTGAGTTGCAATTATGAATTATTCTTTATTTTGTGATTGTGATCATACAAACATAAGTAGCTAAACCTATAACTAGGGTTGTGGGAACCATGATGAATTAACACACACGGGTAAAAATACTTAGTGATTCTTGAATGGAGTTTATGCATGTATTGTTTCTCTCTTCGTTTTAATAGATTCTTACCGGTTGCAAACGTTAGATATTGTCTTATTCTTATTCACCTGACCAAGGGGATAATGAATGGGAAAAGAGTTTAACAACGGAGATTTGAGGCTATCAACCCTCATCTAATAGCTAGACCTTGTCCGAAAATAGCTAATCTGATATTAAGGGTAAGGGTTCATTAAGCATACACCCGTATATGGACCAAGTTGCGTAGTGATAATCATCTAGATAGGGGACCAACCATTTAGGTGAATTTAACTTACCAATATTGCATGCCAAACACCTAAATAGATCAGTAGTACAAAACCTTATGGTTATGAAGTCATAGGGAACACAATCCTAGCCACCTTGTTAATTGAATACAACCAAAATTGACGTAATCATCTTTTAGTTTCTACTTTTGTTCATTATTTTGTTTTTCAAAACTTCCCCCATAGGAAATAAATAAGCCGATAGTATTATCTAAACACATTAACTTAAGTTATTTCCATATTCTCAATGGGATCAACCCTAACCTCTCAGTTGGGTTCTAAATTTGACATCGACCGCGTTATATCTCATTACAAGGTGTAATTTGGGCGACTACTACCTCAAATCATCTACATCTAGAACGCACAACCTGCCTCGATAATGGAGCACACCATCTCCCCCTTTAGAGAACACTTCCACCTCTTTTCTTAGGACAGCTTCCTTCAATTTGGGCAAAATTGGGTATTTATCCTGCTTGACTTAACCACTACCACCAGGGAGGATTTTGATCCACTTAGGACTACAACTCCACCTGCTGCTGAGTCAACCAAATGGACCTTAATCAAGCCAGTATGTGAACATCTCTAAACAGCTCCTTCTTATCATTCTCAACATGAGCAACACTCCCCATGGACAATATGCTGAGGGTGTCAGCCACTATGTTAGCCTTACCCGGGTGATACAAAATACTAATGTCATAGTCTTTCAACATCTCTAACTATCTCCTCTAACAAAGATACAAATCCTTCTGCCTGAACACATACTGAATACTCTTTTGATCAGTGAAAACATCCATATGAACCCCATAGAGATAATGTCTCCAAATCTTCAACACAAACACTACCGCTACCAATTCAATATCATGAGTTAGATAGTTCTTCTCATAAACCTTGATTTGTCTGGAGGCGTAAGCCATGACTTTTCCATGTTGCATCAAAACACAACCAAGGCTAACTCTGGAGGCATCACAGTAGATCACAAACCTATCTGAACCTTCTAGCAGAGTCAGAACTGGGGTTGTAATGAGTCGAGTCTTCAACTCTTGAAAACTCTTCTCACATTCATCATACCACTGAAACTTCACCTTTTTCTGAGTTATCTTGGTCAACAGGAAGGAAATGGAGGAGAATCCTTTAACAAACCGTCTGTAATAGCCGGATAGACCTAAGAAACTCCTAATGTCTTTCAAAGAGGTGGGTCTTAGCCAGTCTTTAACTGGCACTATCTTTTGAGGATCCACCAGAATACCCTCTTTGGAGACCACATGACCGAGAAAGGCAACTAATTTTAGCCAGAATTCACACTTGATGAATTTGGCGAACAACTAGCGGTCCCTGAAAGTCTGTAAAACTATTTTCAGATGGTTTGCATGCTCCTCCTTTGTTTTGGAGTTAACCAAAATGTCATCTATAAAGACAATGACGAACATGTTCAGGTACGGCTTGAATATCCTATTCACCAGGTCTATAAAAGTTGTATAAGCATTATTTAGTCCAAAATACATAACTACGAATTCATACTGACCATATCAAATTCTAAAGGCTATTTTCAGAACGTAACATTCTCTAACACTGAGCTAATGGTATCCTGATCTGAGATCTATCTTGAAGAAATAACTAGCCCCCTGAAGCTGATCGAACAAGTCATCAATCCTGAGTAGAGGATATTTGTTCTTAACTGTAACTTTGTTCAGCTGACAGTAGTCGATGCATATTCTGAGTGTACCGTCTTTCTTTAGTACGAATAGGACTGGGGCACCCCATGGAGAAATAATAGATCTGATGAAGCCCTTATCTAGAAGGTCTTTTAGTTGTTACTTCAACTCCTTAAGCTCAGCTAGATCCATTCTATAAGGAGGAATAGAGATAGGCTGGGTATCTGGAAGAAGGTCTATGCCGAAGTCTATTTCCCGCTCGGGAGGGACTCTGGGAAGATCTTCGAGAAACATATTAGGAAACTCAGTCACTACTAGAATTGACTGGGGCGTCGGGGTCTCAGAACTGGAATCTTTGACCCTAACCAAGCGATAGATGTACCCTTTGGCGATCATTTTCCTAGCCTAAAGGTACGAAATAAAATGACCCTGAAGCGCTGAAGTACTACCCTTCCACTCTAAGACTGACTTGTTAGAAAATTAAAACCTGATGACTGTGGTTCTGTAGTCAACTGAAGCATAACAAGAATGCAGTCAGTCCATGCCAAGGATAAGGTCCAAGTCGACCATGTCTAACTCTACTAGATCAACTGAAATAACTTTACTCAACACTGAGCTCGGATAATTTATGTATACCCGACTGGCTCTAACTGACTCACCAACTCGGATAAAAATGTCTCTAAAAGAATTTTTGGGCTTATATCATATTGAACAGCAATGTATGGAGTCACGAAGGAAAGTGTGGCTCCTGGATCCAGCAAAGCGTAAATATCAATATGGAAAAGGCGCAACATACCAGTAACCATATTAGGTGAGTTCTCCTGATCCTTTCCAGAAGCTAGAGCGTAGAACCGATTCTGGCGTTGACCGCCACCTGCACCTGAAGAAGTGCCCAACTGAGCTGGATGACCTGTCAGGGCTGCCGATGTAGTGGACTGGGCTTTTCCCCGTCCAGCTGACAGGCACTCTCTCAATTTGTGACCTAGCTAACCACACCCAAAACAACCCTCTTTTCCCATACGACACTCGCTCGGGTGATTCTTTCCACATTTGGGACATGCTAGAAAAGTGAAGCTATTGGAGACATGGCTCTAGGATTGGGAGCGTGATGTCCCATCCCTTCTATCCTTATGGGGCCTATAGGATGGATCATTAGTTGAGGAAGGTTATATAGGCCTCTGTTGCTGCTAGGGGCGACTACCACTTCCTGACCTCTGTTGGGAGTACACAAACTGACTAGTTTTGGCTCATTTACTCTCGCTCTCTATCTCCTTCAACTTTTCTTCCATTATTTGTTGGTTATGAATGATGAGACTAGAGAGGTCTATATCTTTTATGAGCATGGAGGTCCTGCATTCCTTGAGTTCCAAATCTGAGACTCCATTAACAAATATGAGCATGCAAGCCCTCGGCTCAACAACCATTTTTGGAGCATATCTCAACAGCTGAGTGAACTTTAGTGCATACTCTTTTATTATCATGTGTTCTACTTCAAGTTCATAAACACTGCGGCCTTAGCTTGCCTTAAATTCTGAGGGAGTGTTGTAATGAATTCATCCCATTCCACCAGACCCTCACCATTCTGTCTTCCCTTCTTCCATTGTTTGTACCAAATTTGAGCTATCTCTTTCAACTGGTAGGCAGTCAGGTCAGCACTCTCTATAGAGGTGACACCCATGATTTGGGTGATCTTCTGAACCTAATCCATGAACTCCTGCGGGTCCTCTTCTACCTTACACCCGTGAAAAGCTAGGGAATTCATTCGCATGAAATCTCAGACCCTGACCACGGTTGTAGACCTATTGGTGTTGACTGGAACAACTACCTACTGATTGACCTGATTGGTCATTGCCTGAGCCAACATTTGAATAGCAGCCCGAATTTTAGCATAGGACACCTGGTGATCCCAAGGAGCTGCGGGAGGTGGTGGGGCTGGCCGATTAGCATTTCTGGTCCTCCTTCCATTTCCTATTCTGGGAGGCACCATTATCTGAAAAGGGTAGAGCACTAGTTAGGAGGATGTATTAGAGTCTAAACTCTACGCACGATTAGATTTACGAATAAAGGGAATTTTCCTTAAAATGCCTCTTAATCTCCTCCACATAAGCGTGGAGCGCTTCACACCCATAAAAATGACTCTACTTGACGTAGCTTTCAGACATCCTAGGATACTCTAAACCTAAAGATCTAATACCAAGTTTGTCATGACCCCAGTTCACACCCTGGATATGACACGGTACTTAGAGTCACAAGTGACCCCAAGCAAACCTTGGTAGAGCATTTACTACTGAACTGATCTGATGAGAGATAACATAATGAGCGGAAGCTAATAAATAAATAACAATGGTTGAATAACTGATAAATTTTGAAAATAGTTTGAAGAAAATCTGAAAATCTAGCTGAAACTATAACTGTTGTCTGAAAGACATCTAAAGAACTGATGAGTACTTGGACAAGCCCCTAGCTAACTCAAAGTCTGAACTAAATTGGAATAACAAATATGGAAGGTGAAACTATGGCCCTTGGAAGATGAGGATTCACCAAATTAGTACTGTTGAGCTGATCCCGAAGAGGAACTAACCACGCTATTGGGCCTGAGATCCTGAACCTATATCATAAAATAATGTAACATAAAAGTTTGCGTCTATACTTTGAATGTACGGAATATGTGACAAGAAACTAAAACATACATAAGAATACTAAAAATTTGTAAATTGTACTGATATAAAAAATGATGACCATAACTAAAAACATAAATATTGGAAGCATCTGAATATCTAATAATATTGTAGGTACTGATAACTGTCTGAAGTTCATAAGAAGATCCTGAAAACTGATAGGCTGAACTAAACTGAAGACTATGACTGTACTTGACCTTGTAAGGATATAGTGGTTGAGCTGGGTGATCATTTTTTGGGGCCCATTCGGGCTAATGACCTACGATGGCAATGTAGTTCTGGAAACTTGGGTACGCTGAACCCCGGCCCCACTTAGTGCTAAGTCCTACTCCCACTTTATGTCTAACTAGGGTGATAGCTCGAAACTGATGTCCTAGGACTTAAGTCAGAACTATTTATCTAGAAGTATTCTAATAGTTTAAGGAGTTGAACTCAACTATGTTCTAAAACTCGTCAGAGATGCTTTATTTAAAAGCGTTGTAACAGTCTAAAGAATAATTGATAAGCTGAATACGACATGAGTATAGTGTCATGTTGGCTGAAGTAAAAGGAGTACGATTGAATAAGAATGGATCGACAACCCATAGTTACTCTTCTTGGAAATTTTCACAATTGAAATCTCAAGACTTGACTTGGTTCTTGTAATACCCCAAAACTTTCCTAGACCAAACTTAGACATTGTATGAAAAACCAGGGGAAAATCAGAAATTTTTTCTCAGAACGACTGAGACAACGAGTCATTGTTAGCAATAACGACCCATTGTTTGGGTCGTGGTCAGCCCAGTCAGATGTTCTTCGAAAACCAACAAGACATGGAACGACCCCTTGTGAGGAGCAAGTCGTCCTTTCATTCGTAACATTCCCAACTCAGAGCCTAGTTAATCCCTTTCCAGGAACCTATGAGTCAAACGACGAGTCATCGCTTGATATAACGACTCATGGTGTGACTCTTTAGTTAGGGCTCCCAGGTATTTTCGACCAACTCCTTCAGTGACAATGAGTGGCAACACAACCCGTTGTATCACATGAGTCGTTGTGTCCGCTCATGGTGACAAGTCCTAAATCCTTCATAGATTCTAGTAGCCAGGACGAGAATAGATAATGACTCATTGGTCAACTAATGAGTCGTGGTGTCACCCGTTAGAAAAGGGGGTTCAGTGTTTTATTCAAGCCCCTATCAGTGGCCACGGGAGGTATAAATGACTCATTGGTTTATCCAATGAGTCGTGGTCCCCCTTCTTGCCAATTTCCAGTGAGCCAAATTCCAGGCCCAGGACCGACGACTTTTCCCAATAAGTCATGGTGTCAACCAATGACTCGTTGTGTAACTCATTCGTTCCTATCGGGCAGTTTTCCAGATTTTCTTTCGGGGGCATTTTAGTAACTTATCATCTTTTTAATCCCTAAACTACATCATTTTGGGCACATTTAAGAGAGAATTAAAGGATTGATCAACGTATTCATCTCATTCCTCTCTTAACACTCAGACTCAGTACGAAGAACTCTCAGACAGACTCTTTAGGACAAAGCTAGGGCATTCGACTTTTCTTCTCAATTTCCTGAGGGTTTTCTCTGGGATTTCTACACTAAGTATGTGATAATTTAGCAGGAGAATTGTCCTTTCCTTGTGCCCCAAAATTTATCTAAATTTTCTTATCAATTCTAAGCCTTGAGACTTTCGAATTTGAGGAATTTTTCAGTCATGTTCCAATTAAATCATGTGAAATATTGTTCATACCATTTATTATTATATTTACACTATCTAGTAATCATGTATACTTGTTTTCCTGTAAAGTGACTTTAGCCATAATTCGATAAGCATAGTAACTAGGGTCCTGCATAATTATACAAACATAATGTTGCTTGACTCTATCAGTATTGGAAATTCTATGCCCCATACATGCATCACATGAAATAAAATATATATATATATATATATAGGCCCCACATGACCAACAACAAACTAACCACAGGAAACATGTAAATCTGCAGCCCTCTAGGAGTGGAATAAAGGTCGAGACAGGGCCTCAACCTACCCATATACTATACAATCAAAAGAGCAGACCTTCTAACTAATCAGCTTTGGAGGAGGGGAGCTAACTATACTGCTGACTCTGGATGAAAGTTAAGAAGGTCCTGATATGTGCTATTCGTACATGTAGGCAAGTAATGCGATGCCCCAAGGATGGGCATCAATATGATATGTACCGAATATGTAAGGCAGTAATGGAAAATAACTAAATAAACTTGAAATGAAACTGAAAGTAACTGAGCAGAAGGGATAGGAGCATAACCAGAATAATTAACTTCCTGCTGTCTACTCTATAAATAAATTGTGCAAACAAGAACCTTACCTGGCCCTTACAAGCTGAAAGGTACAAACAGCACAGAATAACCCACTCGGGGCCCCCGTAAACCCTGGCGAGCACATTTCAATCTACATACCCCTAATAAGGTCAAAATGTGTCAACTAGTAACTATAGCCAACCTACCGGTCCCTTGGGTCTGCAACTGAGCCCACTCGGGCCCTGAACTTTAACTGTATCTAAGTCTAGTGGACTCTTGATAACTGCACCCCGGGCACTAGGCTCAATGGGGGTGTGATGGCGATACAGCATAGAACTGGTAGTCCAACCATTGAATGGACTGTATAAGGCCCTTAGGCCTCATCATCGTCCCTTGGGACAGCATATCGCTCCTTGGAGCAACGTCATATAGCCCCTAGCGGGCAGTGAAACAGCTAGTAACCCTGGGGTTGGTCATGGAAGGGTATACAGCGCAAAGTCAATCCCAAACTAAACATAAGTACTGGTCTCAGCTAATAGCAACAGCTAATCACAACAAATATACTTCTAGCTCTCTTACTAGGATTCAAACTGTAGTATAATGCCATAGAAACTAACTTGCAGAAGGAATTCGCCTTAACATACCTCGATTGTCATTTTTCTGAATAATCGATGAGTTTCAACTTATATTCAATAGCTCTTTCCAACTATAACCGTAATACTGGGAGAAAGAGACTAATTTCAATATCAAATTCGACTTAAAATGCCAATTTTTTATACTAATAATAATAATACTTCAACTTCACAAAATGTGGTCGAAAACCTATAATTTTCCGAAAGTTCATAAGGGAGAAATGCTTACCTAAAGCCTGTGACCATATAGGAATCAGTTTGGAACAATTCTAACAACTTCTACTCGGTAGAGTTCTAATTTGCCGAGCGAATTCTGAGAAAATAACTCTGTAGTAATGCTCCCTACAGGCTTAGAACTCAATACCTGAAGTTAATTTGAGTTTGGACCACGTTTAGCAGCGTAATCGAATGAAAATCAATCAAACTTTGCGCCTCTTTTAAGTCTTGGCTGACGATATTCAATATGAAATGAAACCAAATGAAAGCATGAACTTATATAACAATTGGGCGGTGGCCAAGGGGGTCCGTGTCACAGCCCCCAATGCACCAATTTATGAGCATGTCACAGTGCCCAATGCGGAGGGAGAGGATCTGCGACACGTTGCCCCTGTTGCAGCTTGTTCGGCCTTCTACCTTGTATCTTGATTCCGCGCTCATTCTTCCTTTTCCCGTGCCCTTTCTCGTAGGCATCGTACTCTAAAACTCTCGAATTACGTACGAATATGCCGGCTAAATGATAGAAACTTACGGGGTGTAACATCCTTCCCCCCTTAGGAACATTCGTCCTCGAATGTCAACTACAGATTACAGGAGTTAACTCTTTTAACTAATGTTCTAGAAAAATTTTGGCAGAGTCTCCCCTGTAATATGGACTATCTAGTAAATCAGAAAAGTCCAATACAGGTATTTGACAGGGCACTATAGCAACTATTTCACAACAAAATGATAGTCAACCGAACAGTAAAGATAACATGAATCGTAAAATAACAGCTGAACAACAACATTACCTTAACCGCATAATCTAGACTAATCCTGGAATAAATGAGGATATCTGGATCTCGTGTTGTTCTCAGCTTCCCAGGTTATTTCTTCTTTATTCATGTTTCTCCACAATATCTCAATAGAGGCGACATCTTTAGTCCTTAACTTATGAACCTTCCGTCCTAATATGGCCACTGGAACCTCTTCATAGGCCAACTCCTCAGTAACCTGGATGTCCTCGACTGGCATGATTCGGGAGGGTCCCCTATACACTTCCACATTGTTGACACGTGAAATACCGGGTGAACAGATTCTAAATCTAGGGGTAAGTCTAAATCATGAGCCACTTGGCCTACTCTCCAAAGGATTTGATATGGCCCAATAAACCTAGGGCTAAGCATGCCCTTTTTACCAAACCTCATTACGCCCTTCATTGGCGAAACTTTAAGAAACACTTAATCACCAACACTGAATTCCAGGTCTCTACGCCACACATCAAAGTAGGATTTATGGCGAATCTAAGTTTTCTGCAAGTGTTCTCTGATAAGCTTTACTTTCTCCTCTGATTGGCGGATCATGTCAGGTCCTACTCAAACCACCCGATAGGGGATCTGCACTTCCACGATATAAGGCCTCATAAGGCGCCATCTGGATTGGCAAATGATAACTGTTGTTGTAAGTAAATTCAATAAGGGGTAAATGCTTATCCTAACTACCCCCGAAGGCTAATGCATATGCCCGCAACATATCCTCGAGAGTCTGAATTGTACGTTCTGCCTGCTCGTTTGTTTGAGGATGGAAGGTTGTACTCAGATTAACCTGTGTTCCCAAGTCTTTCTGAAACGACTTCCAGAATCTAGCTATGAATTGTTCCCCCCTCCCCCTCGGTAAGAAATGATAGAAGTCGGGATACTATGTAATCGAACTATTTCTCTGATATACAATTCAAATAGTCCTCGGTTGAGAAGGTGGTCCTGACTGGCAGGAAATGAATTGATTTTGTTAATCTGTCAACAATCACCCAGATGGAATGAAATCTGCGCCTGGTACGGGGTAACCCTGTCACAAGATCCATGTTGATTGCTTCCCATTTCCACATAGACACCGTTATCTCCTGTGTCAATCCGCCAGGTTTTTGATGTTTCGGTTTTACTTGCTGACAGTTAGGGCATTATGCTACAAATTTTGCTATACCCTTGTTCATTCCCGGCCACCAGTAAATCTCTTTTATGTTATGATACATCTTTGTTGAACCTAGGTGAAGATAATAACGGGAATAATGTACCTCTTCCATGATCTGCTGGCGAAGTCCTTCCATATCTAGAACGCAGAGGTGACCCCTAAATCACAAGACCTCATCTTCTATTACCTCAAAAGCTGATACTTCACCTCACTGAACTTTATCTCTGAACTGTACCAGGTTAGGATCCTCATACTGTCGCTCTTTTACCTCCACAACCAGGGATGATATTGCGGTATTATGAATCACTGCCCCACTATCTCTCGAGTCCACTATTCGGACGGCTAGGCTAGCTAACTGATGCAATTCTCAAGCCAGCTCCCGCTGTTCGAGCCTCAAATGTGCTAAACTTCCAATTGATCTATGACTAAGGGCATCTGCTATGATATTAGCCTTCTCTAGATGATATAAAATATTCACGTCATAGTCCTTCAACAATTATAACTAGCGACACTACCATAGATTTAACTCTTTCTATGTAAAGATGTACTAAAGGCTCTTATGATCAGTAAAAATATCCACGTGCACCCCATACAGGTAATGTCTCCAAACTTTTAAGGCATGAAATATTGCCACTAACTTCAGGTCGTGAGTGGGATAGTTCTTTTCATGCTTCCTCAGCTGCCTTGAGGCATAAGCAATTAACTTATCGTGTTGCATCAGAACACAACCTAACCCGACGCCCGAAGCATCACAGTATACTACATAACCCTCTAGAACTTCTGGCAAAGCTAGTACGGGCGCTAATGTCAATCTATTTTCAACTCCTAAAAACTCTTTTCACACGCTTCGGTCCAGTAAAATTTAGTTACTTTCTGAGTTAACTGGTCAAAGGCGCTGATAAAGTAGAAAATCCCTCTATAAACCTTCTATAATACCCTGCTAACCCCAGAAAACTACGTACCTCAGTTGGAATTGTAGGCCTAGGCCATGTCTTTACTGCCTTGATCTTCTATGAATCTACCTGAATATCAGCATCTGACACAATATGACCCAAAAAGGCTACCGAATTCAGCCAGAATTCATATTTAGAAAATTTGGTATACAACTAGCAATCCCTGAGAATCTGGAGCACTGTTTGCAAATGATCTCAGTGTTCTGTTTCTGCACAAGAATACACCAGAATGTCATCAATGAATACTATCACAAATAAATCCAGATACTTCCTGAAGATGTTGTTTATCAGATCCATGAACACTACAGGAGCATTCGCCAACCCGAAAGACAATACTAGGAATTCAAAATGGCCATACCTGGTCCTGAGAGCCATTTTCAGGATGTCTCTCTCCCGAACCTGCACCTGGTGATACCCAGACCTTAAGTCGATCTTAGACAAATACATCGCCCCTTGTAGCTGATCAAACAAATCATCTATCCTGGGAAGCAGGTATTTATTCTTGATGGTAACTTTATTTAGTTGTCGGTAATCTATACACATGCAGAGGGAGCGATCTTTATTTCTTACAAATAGAATTGGCGCACCCCATGGTGAAGTATTCAGCCTGATAAAGCCCTTATCCAGCATATCTATTAGTTGTTCTTTCAACTCTCTGAGCTCAACAAGATCCATTCGGTATGGAGGGATGGATATAGGCTGAGTACCTGGTAATTGGTTGATAGAAAAATTATAATACCCTGAAAGTGCCTAAGATTAGACTCGGGATCAAAATTTGAAGTTGGCTAGAAAACTAGGAAAATTACAGGACGGACGACCTAACGGATCATTGGTCCAATCAACGACCCATTGGACCCAGTCGTGGGAAGTGAATTTTGGTGGCAATGTAAGCAACGGGTGATGTAACGACTCATTGTTGGTAACAAAGAGTCATTGATGTTAATCGTGGGTGAGTATTGGACTTAAGCATGGGGGATGTATTGAGTCATTCAACGACCCCTTGTGAGCTATGATGACCCATTATCACCAATCATTGTCTAGGTTGTCAGATCTTCAGTGGACTTAACGGATGGGTACCACGATTCATTGGAGGGAACAACGAGTCGTGGTGAGGCTCGTTATGAGGACAAGCTTAGGGTATTCAGAAGACAAGCAACGATTGACCCAACGATCCGTTTGATCAAAGGATGAGTTGTCCTATCGAGCTGTGGTATAAATTCGGGATTAGGGCCTGGGCTGTGTATATGACGGGTCTTACCACACGTCGTGGTAGCTTCCAATGACTCGTTGGTACGCCCGTTGGATTGAACTGTGCAGATTTTCAGGATGATTTCATTAAGGGTATTTTTGACCTTTCTATACTCTAGAGCCCTAAACTACGTCATTTTATGTATTTTTCTGGGCATGCTATGATAAGTTAAGTCCCCCTTGCATAAGTCATTCCCATGCATGCATATTAAGAATATTTTAGAGAGATCAAGCCTAGTTCAAGCTCTTCCCCATAAATTCTTCATTGGGCATTCAAGGAACTTTGAAATCTGATCTTACCCAGGTATGTAGGATTACTAATGGGTGTTTCCATTCACACCCATGCCTATTCCCTATTAATTTATGAAAATCTATCAAAAATCTCATGGGGTTTTGAATTCAATTTTGTGAAAATCTAATGATTTACCAATGGGTTATTATGATTTGTGATTTACATCATATCTTACGGATTATGATCACATTTTACAATTATTTTTCTTATAAAATTATTAATTTTTATCTCTACTCAATTAAGTCTAATTATGCATGACCTGTGATAAATCGAGTTGTGATCTACTTTTCAATTGTTGATATTTACAAACCTAGCATAATTTATGATTTGAAATATGAATTTATTCAATTACCCATCATGATTTGATGACTTACAAGTTATATATATGATCTACAAGTATGCATAAAACATATGGTTCATGAATTATGTTTCGACCGACTCACGGGTCTTATGTCATGGATAGTTCACGTATGTACAAGATTACTTATGATTATAATGATTTAACTAACCCATTAATTCATGCATGTTATACTATATCACTATATAAGTTTGGGAGTAGTATCAAACACCGAGTAGGTTCGGGGCTTAGGTTTTGCCCCGGATCTTATAAACTACGTGACACCATAGGTATGTTGGCACCTCCTATGTGATTTTCCCTGTCCCAAATGGCCATTTTCATGGTGATATCACACCTTCATGGTTCTACCCTTGGCAACGTACAGACACCCTCCCCACTAGAGTTACAAGTTGGGCTTCATGTGTGCTTATATGGGATGTCGGTTAAGAGAATCTACCACTGTTCTTCATGATTTATGCATGTCTATAATTATGTATCTTGGCTCAAGTTATGTTCAATACGTCTTTCCTCTCATGATTATGATTACGAATGTATTATGAATGTTTCGAAAAACCTTGAGCCTTATATTATGTAATGTTATGATATTTATGATATGAGCATGATGTCCTACTCTTACGATGTTTTATGAGTTTTCGCACAATTTAAATGTTTGTTTTACTTACCTTGCACACTCGGTACATTCCATTTATAGACCGCATACTTTCTATGTTGTCTCATTTCATGAAACAGGACCTGGCTCTTAGACTCATCCTCATCCTTAGTCCATCCTAGAGTTCGCTTTTAGCTTTTTTGGTGAATCCTCATCTTTCAAGGGCCGTTTGATTAAGCATGTATGATGTTCTATGTTTCAGTATTTGGTTGGGTTAGTTAGGGGTGTTGTCCCATCAACCCATCTTACATGTTATAGGATTTTAGACAGTATGTAGTATTCAGCTTATGTATATGTATACTACTTCCGAATGTTATGATGTGCTATGTTACATTTACGTTTCCGCTATATTGTATTTTTAGTCTTTCGCGTAATGTGAATAAAGTTAGATATGCTTATTCCATGGGTCGACTTGGGGCCTCTCGAGGTTCCTCATCCCATGTTACGATCCAGGTCTACATTCAGATCGTGACAAACTTGGTATCAGAGCAATAGGTTTGAAATTTCCTAGGGTGTCTGAAAGCCGCATTACGTAGAGTCTTTTTCATGGGTGTAAAGCGCACCACACTTATGACGAAGAGGCTACAAGACGTTTAGGAAATGTTCCCTTCTTTCATGATCCATGTCATGCGATGAAAATTCTTTATATACTTCTAATTCATGCTATTCGCGATTGCAGTCATGGCTCCTAGAAGAATGAACAGAAGAAGAAATGGAAATGGTGAAGGCCACGGGGGTGGCAATGGTCACGGGCATCAGCAAGCCCCACCTGTTCAGGAGCCCCAGGAACCAGAGCCAATTGCCCACATGTAGGTTCGGCCGGCTATCTAGATATTGGTGCAGGCCTTGACCGCTCAGGTCAACCAGCAGGCTTTTGCGTATATCCCACAGAATGGCAATGCGATAGCAACCCGGATTAGAGATTTCTTGAGGATGAACCCTCCGGAGTTCCTTGGGTCCAAGGTGGAGAAGATCAGCACGATTTCATAGAGGAGATTCAAAAGATCACCTAGGTTATGGGGTGACCAATGGAGATTGTGTTAATTTGGCCTCCTACAAGCTAAAAAGGGTGGTGCATAAATGGTTCAAACAGTGGAGAGATACTAGAGCAGTGGGTGCAGGCCCTATAGGTTGGGAAGAGTACCACACAACATTCTTGGATTGATTCTTCCCTTGGGAGATGAGGGAGCAAAAGGTGGACGAGTTTGTTAACTTGAAGCAGGGTGACATGTCGGTTCAGGAGTATGCTTTGAAGTTCACCCGACTATCTATATATGCACCAAAGTTGGTGGCAGACTAGAGGACTCAAGTGAGCCAATTTGTGCACGGAGTGGTGGACTGTCTAGATAAGGATTGTAGGATCTCCATGTTACATCCGGATATAGATTTTCCCCATATTGTGTTGCATGCTCAGTAGATGGATTCGGTGTATCAAAGGTAGAGAGAGGCCAAGAGGGCCAGGACCGACAGTTATGGTACTTCTTAGGTCAAATCAAGGGGTGGACAGCGCCATCAGTCTCAACACGGGTCTATTGCTCCAGCACCATCATCGGCCAGTACACCATCTAGATTCCGAGGGGATCAGAGGAGTAGGGCTCCAGATTTGAGAGGCTAGGGTAGCATGCAGATAGAGCGCACTTTCCCAGCTTGTGCTAAGTGCGGCAAGAATCACTCAGGGAGGTGTTTAGTTGAATTGGATGCTTGTTTCGAGTGTGGTAAAACTCGAACACAGACTCAGGATTACCATTCAGCCAGATCAAGGGGCGGCGGAGCCCGTTTGCCAACAGCCAGCTCAGTCACTCCAGTAGCATGTCCACCTCAGTAGGGTGCCTCGACTAGTTCAGCCAGCAGTCAATGCCAAAATAGATTATATGCCTTAGCACCCCGCCAGGAGCAAGAGGTCTCCTCGGATGTGGTCACTGTTATGTTGCTAGTTTTCCATATTGATATTTATGCTCTGTTAGATCTGGGGGCTACTTTGTCTTTTATGAATCCTTATATTTCTAGTAGCTTTGGAGTTAGTCCAGAGACTCTGTCAGAACCATTTTCAATTTCTACTCCTGTTGGTGATTCGATTGTAGCTAGGCGGGTGTATAGAGGATGCCTAGTCACTATATTGCATAAAGTCACCTCCGCAGACCTTGTATAGTTAGCCATGATTGACTTTGATATTATTCTTGACATGGATTGGTTGTATGCGTGTTATGATTCTATTAATTGTAGAACCCATGCCGTGGAATTTCGTTTTCCGTGTGAGTCAGTCTTGGAGTAGAAGGGTAGTTCAGCGGTGCCTGTAGGTCATTTCATTTCCTATCTTAAGGCCAGAAAGATAATTTCTAAGGGTTGCATGTATCTTCTAGTTAGGGTTAAGGATGTTGAGTCCGAGACCCCGACTATCCAGTCAGTTCCAGTGGTGTGTGAGTATCCAGGGGTCTTTGCCGATGACTTTTCAAGTGTTCCTCTCGAGCGGGAGATTGATTTTTATATTGACCTTCTACTCGACACGCAACCTATATCCATTCCTCCTTATAGGATGGCTCCAACTAAGAAAAAGAGTTGAAGGATCTGTTATATAAGGGTTTCGTTCGACCGAGCAAGTCCCCATGGGGTGCACCAGTCTTATTTGTTCGGAATAAGGATGGTCCGCTTCGCATGTGCATTGACTATCGGCAATTGAACATGGTCATCGTTAAGAATAGGTATCCTTTACCCAGGATCGATGATTTGTTTGACCAGCTTCAGGGCGCCAAGTGTTTCTCAAAGATAGATCTCAGGTCCGGGTATCATTATCTTAGGGTTTGGGAGTGTGATATCCCAAAGACAGCCTTCAGGACGCAGTATGGTCATTATGAGTTTGTAATTATATATTTCGGACTAACAAATTCTCCTTCAACTTTTATGGACTTGACGTATAGGGTGCTCAAGTTGTATCTGGACACATTCGTAATCGTGTTCATTGATGATATCTTTATATACTCTCGGAGCGAGGAGGAGCATTCCACTCATTTGAGAGTAGTACTTTAGACTCTCAAGGATCATCAGTTGTATGCTAATTTCAGCAAGTGCGAGTTTGGTAGAACTCTGTAGCATTTTTGGGCCATGTGGTATCAAACGAGGGGATAAAGGTAGATTCTCAGAAAATTGAGGCGGTGAAGAATTGTCCTAGACCGGTGAATCCTTTGAATATTTGGAGTTTCTTGGGCCTAACTGGCTACTACCATAGATTTGTGGAGGGCTTCTCATCTATTGTGGCGCCTTTGACCAAATTGACTCAGAATAAGGTGAAGTTCCAGTGGTCGGAGGCTTGTGAGAAGAGCTTCCAAGAGTTGAATACTCGACTTACTTCAGCCCCGGTGTTGACCCTACCCAAGTGTGCTGATGATTTTGTGGTGTATTATGATGCTTCGAGAATCGGACTTGGGTGTGTATTGATGAAGCAGGGGAAAGTGATAGCCTATGACTCAAGACAGTTAAAAGTCCATGAGAAGAATTACCTGACCCATGATCTTGAATTGGCCGCAGTGGTATTCACCTTGAAGATATGGAGACATTATTTATATGCGGTGTGGTTGTATTTACGGACCACAAGAGCTTACAATATGTCTTCACACAGAAGGACCTCAATCTACAACAAAGGCGGTGATTAGAGCTACTCAAAGGCTACGATATGAGTGTCCTCTACCATCCCGTAAGGCTAATGTGGTAGCGGACGCACTTAGTAGGCTCTCTACGGAGAGTGTGTCCCAGGTGGATGAGGGAAAGAAATAACTGGTGAAAGATGTGCATCGTCTCGCAAGGTTAGGAGCTAGGTTGGTTGATTCTACCGATGGCAGTGTTGTTGTTCAAAGTGGATCAGAATCATCCTTGGTGACTGATGTGAAAGCTAGACAAGATGAGGATCTGATTTTGGTAAAGTTGAAGGAAGTCGTTCAAAGTCAGAAGGTGGAGGTCTTCTCCCAAGGGGGAGATGGTGTGCTTTGGTACTAGGGTCGCCTATGTGTTTCGGATGTCGATAATTTGAGGAGTCAGATGTTGCATGAGGCCCATGGATCCAGGTATTCTATCCATCCGGGTACCACCAAGATGTACCATGACCTACGGGAAATCTATTGCTGGAATAGCATGAAAAATGATATTGCAAAATTCGTAGCCAAGTGTCTGAACTGTCAGCAGTAAAGGTTGAACATCAAAGGTCGGGAGGCGTACTTCAGTATATTAGCATTCCCACTTGGAAGTAGGAAGAGATTAATATGGATTTCATTACAGGCCTACCTCGTACTCGCTAACAGTATGATTTCATATGGGTGGTGGTGGTAGATAGGCTGACTAAAGCTACTCATTTTTGATCAGTCGAAACCACGGACTCAGTAGAGGATTATACCAAGCTATATATTCGGGAGTTGGTTCAATTGCATGGAGTGCCCTTGTCCATCATCTTAGACTGAGGAACTCAATTCACCTCTCATTTTTTGTAGTCGTTTCAAAAAGGGCTCGGTTCTCAGGTTAAACTCAGCACAGCATTTCATCCGTAAATGGATGGTCAAATAGAGGAGACAATTCAGACTCTCGAATACATGTTGAGAGCATGTGTGATGGACTTCAAAGGTAGCTGGGATGATCACTTGCCCCTAGTCGAGTTTGCTTATAATAACAGTTATCACTCCAGTATCCAAATGACACCATTCGTGGCTCTCTATGGGCGTAGATATAGATCTTCCATCGGATGGTTTGAGGTTGGTGAGGCAGCTATGATAGGGCCAAATTCGGTTCATGAGGCTATAGTGAAGGTTCAGTTGATAAGGGACAAGTTAAAAACCGCTCAGAGTCTCCAAAAGTCCTACGCCGATGTTAGGAGAAGAGAACTTGAGTTTGAGGTGGATGACTGGGTCTTCTTGAGGGTATCTCCCATGAAGGGAGTAATGCGGTTTGGAAAGAAAGGGAAACTTGGTCCCAGTTATGTTGGTCCCTACCGAATTGTGAGAAGAGTTCAAGGTGGCGTATGAGTTGGAGTTGCCCTCAAAGTTATCTTCCGTGCACCCTGTGTTTATTGTATTGCTTTTGAAGAAATGTTTGGAGATCCAACTCTAGTAGTCTCGATGGACAGTGTTGGTGTAAAGGACAGCCTTAGCTATGAGGAGGTTCCGATGGAAATATTGGATCATCAGGTTCGGAGGCTAAGGATTAAGGAGATAGCTTCATCATGTTGAAGGAGCTACTTGGGAAGCTGAAGCGAATATGATATCTAGATACCGACACTTATTCCCTACCGGCTCAATTTCGACTTGAGGTATCAGTTTTTCCCTATGACTCTACTTAGTTGTCATGCTCAGATCATGTGTTTAATTTTCTTTTATGCATATAGATGTGTATGTGAAGCATGAAATCAGTTCAGCTATGTGGTATGAATCAGAGGTAGTCATTTTGTTAGTTTTCGGGTTAAATGATTAGTATTTGGGGTGTAATGATTGCATATCTTTGTTTTTCTACTTGTTTCCAACATTCAAGGACGAATGTTCCCAAGGGGGAGATATTGTAATACCCCTAAAGTTCCTAAAATTAGACCGAGGATCAAAATTTGAAGTTGGTTGGAAAACTGGAAAAATTGCAGGACGGACAACCCAACAGATCGTTGGTCCAATCAATGACCCATTGGATCCAGTCATGGGAAGTGAAGTTTGGTGGCAGTGTAAGCAACGGGTGATGTAACGACTCGTTATTGGTAACAATGAGTCGTCGTTGTTAATCGTGGGTGAGTACTGGACTTAAGCATAGGGGATGTAACGAGTCATTCAATGACCCGTTGTAAGCTATGACAACTGATGTGCCGTGATTTTACGGCACTTTCGATGCTTAAAACCAAGAAATTATGCACATTCCGGGTATGTTAATATAGGTATGATGTGTTTTGTGCTTAATGTTGTAGGAAAGTAGGTTCGGGAGTGAACTAGTCGAATTAATGTTGAAAACAACTGAAAAGGTGACTGTCAGGCACTTCACCAGTCGTTGGCAAGAGGCACGACTCGTTGTTGAAGGTGTGGGCAAAAGATGGATTTTTGAAGATGCAAGACAGTGTACCTGATGAGTTGATGGAACAACTCATTACACCTTGTAACGAGTTGTGAGGTAAATCGTGAAGGCTGAGAGAGCAAATCGTAACAAAGTGACCAGTGTAGTTGATGATAGACATAACGAGTCGGCACATGAAGGAACGACTCATTGGAAGATCACTTGGACCAACCATAAGGTGCACTCAAATTTTGGAGGAATGAGACCACGAGGGACCTAATGACTCATGCTCAGGGACGACGAGTCGTTAGGTGACCCGTTGCCACGACTGGGTACGTTGATGAGGACGACTATTTTAAGCAAGGAACAGCTCGTCAGAAGGCCAAACGAATCGTCACCAAGCCCGTTGCCACTGCCTACCTCGTTTCCAATTTTAACTAGGAAAAGGATTTCTTGGAACTATAAATACACAGTTTAGGTTTATTTTTGAAGCACGGATTTTTTACAGTTAGAGAGTAATTGAGAGAGCCGATTTTATTAGTTTTCAACTATAATTTTGGTATTGATCAATTGTTCTTGAGTCAAGAAACAAAAGCAATATTGGAGTTTATCCATCAATTTTGAGTTTTTATTTAATCTATGAGGTTTTTCTTCTACGATAATTTATAAGTTGCAATTATGATTTATTCAATAATTTGTGATTGTAATAATGCAAGTATGAGTAGCTAAACTCATAACTAGGTTTGTGGGAACCAAGATGAATTAACACACATAGGTAAAAATATTTAGTGATTCTTGAACGTGGTTTTATTCATGTATTATTTTTTCCTTCATTTTGATTGATTCTTTACGGTTGCAAACGTTAGGACTTGCCTTATTCTTACTTACCGGACCAAGGAGGTAAATAATGGAAAAAGGGATTAACACTAGAGATTTGAGGCTATCAACCCTCATCTAATATCTTGAACTTGTCCGGGGATAGCTAATCTGATATTAATGGTAAGGGTCAACTAAAGTACACTCGTATACGGACCAAGCTGTGTGGTGATAATCATCTAGATAGGGGACCAACCATTTAGGTGAACCTAACTTACCAATATTTCATGTTAAACACCGGAATAGATCACTACTATATAAGCTTTTTGGTTATGAAATCTTCGGGAACACCATCCTAGCCAAGTCGTTAATTGAATACAAACCGAATTTGATTTTAGCATTCAACAATTTTACTTTGTTTATTATTCTATATTTTCCCCCTTTGGAAATAAGTAACTCAATAGTAATAGTTATTCGCATTAACATAAGCTCTTACCTATATGCCCTGTGGGATCGACCTCAACCTTTGTTGGGTTCTATATTTGACAATCGACGGCTTATGTCTCTATTACGAGGTGTAATTTGGGCGACATCAAATTTTGGCGTCGTTGCTGGGGAATACGGCTAAGGCTTTTGTTAATTGTGTTTGCTTCACTGTTTGTTCTTGTTTTCTTTTTACGTTTTTTTTTGTTTTTGTATCTAACGAGTCTTACCCATGGAGGAGTTATTGTTTCTCAATGACTTAGCAACCGTTTTTATGGACATTGGGGCTGAGGAGATTCATGGGAGTGAGGAGATTGTAAATGAACTTGCTGGCATGGGGTCATACACTTACGCTCCAAAGAAGATCAATCTTGATTTGAAAAATCGGGTGACACCACCAGCCAACTCATCTATTGAGGAGCCTCCAATGTTGGAGCTCAAAGCACTCCCATCCCATTTACAATATGTATTTTTGGGAGCCGGTAACACTTTACCGGTCATTATTGCGGTTGACCTAGAGGAATGGCAAGTGGAGGCTTTGGTCTCCATCTTGAAGAGATACAAAAAAGCCATTGGGTGGACCATTGCAGATATTATTGGAATCCCATCCAGTATTAGCACTCTCACAAGATCCAGCTAGAACCAGATTGCATTCCGAGGATTGAGCATCAGCGTAGGTTGAATCCACCTATGCAAGAGGTGGTCAAGAAGGAAATCATAAAGTGGTTGGATGCAGGTGTGGTTTATCCTATTGCAGACAGTAAATGGGTGAGCCCAGTCCAGTGTGTACCGAAAAAGAGAGGAATCGCGGTGGTCCCAAATGCGAACAATGAGCTCATTCCTCTAAGACCAGTCACCGGTTGGAGAGTATGCATGGATTACAGAAAGCTGAACCAGTGGACGCAGAAAGATCACTTTTCGATGCTATTCATGGACCAGATGCTAGACAGACTTGCAGGTAAAGGATGGTACTATTTCCTTGATGGTTATTCAGGGTACAATCAGATTTTTATAGCCCCTGAAGACCAAGAGAAGACCACATTCACTTGTCCATATGGTACATTTGCTTTTAAAAGGATGTCGTTCGAGTTATGTAATGCACCCGCCACTTTTTAGCGTTGCATGATGTCCATATTTTCTGACATGGTGGAAGACATCATTGAAGTCTTTATGGATGATTTTTCTATGGTGGGTGACTCATACGAGGATTGTCTGGCTCATTTGAGCAAGGTGCTTCAGAGATGCAAAGAGAAAAATTTGGTGCTTAACTGGGAAAAATGTCATTTCATGGTCAAGGAAGGAATAGTGCTAGGCCACAAGATTTCTAGTAAGGGTATGGAGGTAGACCAGGCCAATATTGAGGTGATTGCTAGTCTACCACCTCCAATTTCTGTGAAAGGTGTTTGAAGCTTTTTGGTCCATGCAGGTTTTTACAGAAGATTCATCAAGGACTTCTCCAAAATTGCACATCCATTGTGTAAACTACTCGAGAAGGAGGTGAAGTTTGTTTTTGACAAGGCATGTCTAAAGTTGTTCGAATGTTTGAAAGAGAGATTGACTACAACCCCCATTATAGTGGCACCTGACTAGTCTTTGCCTTTTAAGGTTATGTGTGACGCTAGTGGTGTGGCCCTAGGAGCTGTGTTGGGTCAAAGGCGTGAAAAGAATTTTCATCCAATTTATTATGCTAGCAAGGATCTTAATGCATCTCAGAAAAATTATATTGTGACAGAACAGGAGTTGTTGGGTGTAGCTTTTGCATTTGAGAAGTTTCGGGCATACTTGCTCGGAACTAAGCTGATAGTCCACACAGACCATGCAGCTTTGAGATATCTGATGGCAAAGAAAGATGCTAAGCCACAGTTGATTTAATGGGTTTTGCTGCTACAAGAGTTCAAGTTTGAGGTAAAAGACCGAAAAGGGATTGAAAATCAGGTTGCAGACCACTTATCCAGATTGGAACCTGATGCAACACTTAGAAATAAGCATGACATAGATGACGCATTTCCAGACGAGGAGGTTCTAGCGGCAAGTGGTTGATATTATCCCTCCCAGACTAGAAATTCTTGTTTCCGAGGGCGAATCCCCATTGTTTGCAAACTTTGCTAATTATCTGGTGAGTGATGTTGTACCGGAGCATGTATCTTTTCACCAGAGGAGGAAGTTTATGTCCGATGTGCAGAAATTCTTCTGGTATAAGCCTTACTTATTCGGCATATGTGCTAATGGGGTTATCCGGAGATGCGTACCCGAGGTTGAGATGCTGAGTGTATTGGAGGCTTGCCACTCATCCCCTGTTGGAGGCCACCATAGCAGGATCCGCATAGCCCACAAAATTCTATAATGTGGGTACTATTGGCCAACCATTCACCAGGATGCGCACGATTTTGCAAAGGTATGTGATGCATGTCAAAGACAAGGAGGCATGAGCTTCCTCTTACTCCCATCCTCGTCATTGAGCTATTTGATGTATAGGGCATTGATTTCATGGGTCCATTTGTGAGCTCAAACGGGATGAAGTATATACTTGTTGTTGTTGACTACGTTTCGAAATGGGTAGAAGTAGTTGCTCTGCCAAACAATGAAAGGAAGAGTGTCACAGCGTTCTTGAAGTGGAATATATTTGCAATATTAGGGACCCCCAGAGCCATCATTAGTGATGGGGGTTCGCATTTCTGTAACCAGTTGTTTCGCTCTTTATTGGAAAAATATGGGGTCAAACACAGGGTGGCCACATCCTATCATTCGTAGTCTAGTGGGCAGGTTTATCACCAACAGGGAGATAAAGACTATTTTGGCAAAGACTGTGAATGCAAACCAGACAGATTGGGCAAAAAAGCTAGATGATGCTTTATGGGCCTATCAAACCGCCTTCAAGACTCCTATAGGTATGTCTCCGTATCAACTTGTTTATGGTAAAGCATGTCATCTCCTGATCGAACTTGAGCATAAAGCTTTGTAGGTGCTCAAGAAGTTGAATTTGGATTGGAACGAAGTTGTGAACTTGAGGCGTGATCAGTTGAATGAGTTAGATGAATTTCTTTTGAAAGCCTATGAAAGTTCTGAAATTTACAAACTAAGAATGAAAATTCAGCATGATTGGAAAATCGAGAAAAGAGAATTCAGTCCGAGTGATATGGTACTCTTGTTTAATTCTATACTTCGGTTGTTTCCTGGAAAGTTGAAGTCTAAGTGGCTGGGACCTTTTCAAGTGGTCCAAATATTCTCCCATGGGGCAATCGAATTGGACAACAATGAAGGACAGCGGTTCAAGGTAAATGGTCAGCGGGTAAAAGCTTATTTGGGGAGAAGTGAAGAACTAAAAAAGATAGACCTGTGGACTTTGAGTGACGTTTGAGTAACTAAAGAGACTTGCGTCGTGCCGCGATGTTAAATCAGGCGCTGCATGGGAGGCAACCCATGGAGGTGTTTTGGTGAAGTCTGAGTAGCCAAAACACCCACGTCGTGCCGCGACATTGAATCAAGCACTTCTTGGGAGGCAATCCAAGTTGTAAAAGTAAGAAATAAGTAGTGTTCACTTTTGTTGATGGGTGCAAGTGAATAAGATCGAATATCTGAAGTTGGAACCAAAAAATGGAACTTCAGTTCTGGTGCAAAAAGTCACAAAATGAGTCATCGTCTGACCTAATGACTCATTCAAGAAACTCATGAAGAGAACTGCAGAAAACAGGGGAGCAACGGGTGACTTAACGATTCGTGTCTTCAAGAAATGAATCATCATGTCCCCCATCAGGTACACTGGATCAAAATCTGAATTAAAAGGAAAAGGGTGATCACGGCTCACTCAATGAATCATTGGGAGACCAAACGAGTCATTAAGTGACCCATCTTGAAGCTACACCAGTCCAAGGACCACGACTCATTGGGTAACCCCACAAATCATTTTTTGAGTCATAGGTCCCAGGTAAGTTTGCTAAACTCCATTCATGACAATAAAGGGCTCAACGAGTTATTTAAGCACTTAACGACTCGTCACACTAGGCGTAATAAAAATTAATGACCATATCTAACCCGACCCAGGACTGGAATTTGGGAAAATTTTAATTCAAATCATCAAAACCCGATTTCATATACATACTCCCCATTAAACTTAAACCCACACAAACTTAAAATTTCCCTCTTATTTTCTTCTTCTTATTCACTCAAACCCCATCGAAAACACCTTCAACATTGCACGCCCAGTCATTCAAGCACATTCACGAATCTTGCACTCCATCATTGTTCAAGAATTTGTGCGAGTAATATTCCCCATTAAAATCTAAATATTGCTACAGTCAAACAAAAGTTTTTAAGACCTATGTTGTGAATGAGCTTGAATGTATTTCGATTAATATTGTGTTTATCTATGCCTCTTGATGAAAATAAACCCTAGGAAGATTTAAACAAATATTTCGATCATATTTCACTTGGGTTGATTTTAGTTTGTGGGCTCTGTGTTTATGGAATTGAAATTTAGGAAGAAGATGAAGTTGAAAAGTGTGAACTGAAACTCTTGAGCACGATCTACATCACGAGTTGTTGGATCACCAAACGACTCGTTGTGTAGCTCGTCTTGAGTGGGAAAAAATTAAGCCAATGAAGTAGTGTACCTAACGACTGACCTAACGACTCATTGCCTTTGGAAAAGATTCGTTGGGACCGGTCGTCAGTACACTAGCCAATCTTGATGGAAGTCCAATCTGAGACGACGAGTGACCTCTTAGTCACCTGTCAAGACCATTGAGCACCAGCTTAAAAATGTTTTCTGTTTCATATCATATTGCACACTAACATTGTTTCCACGGGTACAATTATACCAAAGATGGGTCCAACCAAGAAGGAAGCACCTGAGCGCAGTCTACCCTCATACCGTAAACTGCGTGATGATCCATCATCCTATGATGAGTCGAGTGGCTCTGAGGAGGAATATGAAGTATCGGAGAAGCAGCTAGTAAGGAGGACAACCAAGGCTAGGGCTCAGCAAACTTCAAACCCGACAGCCCTGGTTGATACTCCCACTCAACTTGCAAGAGATCCGCCCAACCGCACTGATGAGAATGCTACGGCTGCAGCTACACTTGTTCCCGAGGATCCCACAGCTGGGCAAAACACAAAGAGAGTTTATGAATCACATGCTCAGTGAGGGTATTCTGATAATGAGCTAACGGAGACTTCAAACACATCAAATGAGCAACTGAGAAATGTACAGAGATGGTTTGTTCATGGCATGTGGGGTATGTACAACCGAGATATTGCTCCCAATGAAAAAGGCAATTCAAAGAGGAGTTACAGGCAGTGTTTGATAAATACAAGTTTGGGTGGTTGACCGAGCCATCAGGTAGCTACAACCCGTGCTTAGTTAGAGAGTTTTATGTAGCGTATGCAGCCACATTGCAACGGTTGGAATTAGGGAGACAAGATTGGAAGAAGAGGCCCGCATTGAATCAGGTGTTGGTGAGAGAGACTCCGGTTGATATCTTTGAGCGAAAAATCTCCTGGATGTTGTATGGGCCGGATTATCAGGCTTCAATGAACATGGAAGAATTTGATCAAAGGCTATCTAAGAAGAAGAAAGTCAAAACCAAGAAATTGAATAGCCAGGAGCGTATCCAGCAGTATACTTGGCTGTCTCGGATCATTGCTATGAGAGGTCCACTATTAGAATGGCTGCATGGTACAAAATCGCAGATAAAGAAGGCCACACTGAATTTTCATGCGAAATTTTGGTGGTCACTGGTGCGGCACAGGCTGGTAACAACCAGCAATGACAACATCCGTTCACCTGACAAAGAAGCTTTGGTAGTAAGCATAATGGAGGGGTATGCCATCAACTTCCCGCGATACATTGGTGAGGAGATCAGAGAGCGGGCAATCAATGAGGGTACTACCATTCCATTTCCATGTTTGATAGAAAGACTTTTTCAGGAGTCAAAGGTGCCAGTATTGTCATCAGTGGACTAGAGAGTAGTGATCCAGAAGATTACGGATATCAGGTTGATTCGAGATGATACAAACCCAGTATTGAGGGGGAGGACTCAGGCAGTTGCGCCCGCGGGAGCAACAATATTAGCAGAGGCATTTGGCAGCGGGATGCAAACTGATGCAGCACAGTTCGCTAAGTTGGCAGCTGAGCCTATGGAGGGCAGAGAGACAGGTAACCAGCCTGAGGCTACAGATGTAGCGGATACCTCCACACCTGTCGATGTTCCTGAGCCATCATCTACTGCAGCAGCCCCGAGACCACCAGTTGTGCCTCCACAAGCCACCACAGCTGGCCTAGTCACGGTTTCACAAGAGTTCTTAGTACGTATGGCTAGGAGGCTAGCTAAGGCCGAGAAGCAGCAAGCACACAAGACTCAACAGGTTAGATTTTTGATGGAGCGGATAAAGTTGTGGGTGTCAAAGGAGTTGGAGACACTGTCCAATTCAGTGCATCGCCGACTAGATGCTTTTGAGAGGAGAATGGATGAGTGCTTTGCAAAGTTATAGGCGCCAGAGTTATCTAGATGGTAAATCAAAGCTAGGAGCGCTACGATCTAAGGTGCGGGACTTGGACGCACGACAGGTAGCTGCAGTACCTCCACCGGTACTTCCCGTGATAGATGACGAGTTTGAAGAAGAATTGCCACCGATTTTCAGCTTTATCACGGAGGAATCGGTTGCAAATGATAAGGGGAAGAGGCCTCGTGAGGAGGCAAGTGTTGATGATGATGCTTCTCTGCTCTGTCAGCAAAAATAAGAGCAGAGTGAGATGGAGAGAGCGCTGCATGAATCAAGAAAGGAGGCTCGACAGAGAGCCAAGACTGAGGCAGCGAGAGTTCATGGAGAGGGCACAAGCTCTGTTGGATCTAAGAATGCATCGGTTTAAGCCGGTAATATTGGTGATGACATTGGAGGCGTATCTACACCCTCCACCGACCAGGTAGCTGACACCTAGGTTGCACAGGTATGTTCCCTATTTCCTTAGTTTTTGTTTGGTATATATATGCGTTGAGGACGACGCATGATTTCTTGATGGGGTGGGGAGGGATACCTGTGTAATCTTTTTGCTGAACATAACCCGAGGATTTTTTTTGTCGGATATCTTTTCCCTCGGATGTTCCATATCAAGTAGAACTAGTATGTTTAGGATTTTATTTTATGTTTTTTTATATTTTTTTATGTCAGTTGGAAGAAAGTAGGAAAATTGAAAGCAGTCAAGAGCTGAAATTGTTGAAAATAACTGTTGTTTGATACCCCTCTAAAAAATTTGTATATGTGTATGTGAAACTTGACAAGTATGACTTTTGTAAATCTTTGCATGGCATTGAAACTGTGAACTTATTTATCATTGTATGTTGTACCTGAACTAGCGATTGGTAGAAGTGATGATGTTGACCTGCACTATGTGTGAGTGAGGTTTAATAGCTGAATTCGGTTGTGTGTGTCAATCTAGAACTTGCCTGGTCAGTCGTACCGAGATAGAGGATAGGAAACTAGGAAAGGATCATAGGCCGTTTTTTATTTATGAGTCCACTTTAGCCTTAAAAGACCTACCAAAAGTGAATAAAAATCCCTTGATTCAAATATTTGAGCTTAAATTGACCTTTCTTTTGTTTACACCAATTCACCTGCCTAATTTTATTATGAATGAACCTGTTTTGGCCCTGGTCCCTCCTTGGACATTGTGAACCTCAACTCAGAAAAATCGCCTAAGTTGAGGGTGGTTATTATAGGGGTGATTAAAAAGAGTCGGGTGGAAAGAAAATTGGATAATGAAAAAGGAAAAGAGCGGGTGCAGTATGCATGATGAAAAGAAAATAAAAATTATTGTCAAAAATCAAGAAAAGAAAAGAAAAAAATATGACATAAATGAGTGTTTGAGTAAAAAGAAACCGCATTCATAGTGGCTAAAGCAAAGAAAAGGAAAAGCAGTAAAGGGGAAAAAGGGAGAAAATAGAAATAAAGGTGAAAAGTGGAGTCAAGAGGTGTGTAGTGCCAAGGAGGGTTGAGCTACTAATTCAATATGTACCATACCCAAGCCCGAGCCTACGTTACAAGCCTAAAAAGTCCTATAGTGATCCTAGCTACTTGTCTGAAAATCGAGGTATTGAAAGTAAAGGCAAGCCTATGGTATTGCATGCACAGAAGTCGAATTTCTTTGTGAGAGCGAGTGGATCTTACCTAGTCCCAAGAAAAATATATTGAGTTAATCAAATACACATGTATGAGTGTGGGACTTCTTTGAGGTGAGAGCATTTGGTCAAAAAAATCATCTGCAAATCATATGGGTCAGTGTTATAGATTTATGTATGTGGTTGTGGTGACAGTATTTTTCCATATTTCGATTTCTCTGTGTTATGGTTAAAAATTTTGCATATGCATAGTGATTTTGAGTTGATACGATGAGGGAAGGGTTAGAAAATTTGATTTTGATGTGTAAGTGTGACTGCCATAAGTTTTCTAGAGTTCTTTCAATTGAAGCATCGAAGTAGTTTAGTTTGTTATGTTTTATTTGTTTCCGACTAAGGACATAGTTTTAAGTTGAGGGTGTTGATGTGCCATGATTTTACGGTACTTTCGACGCTTAAAACCAAGAAATTATGCATATTTCGGGTATGTTTATATAGGTATGATGTGCTTTGTGTTTAATGTTGCAGGAAAATAGGTTCGGGAGAGAACTGGTCGAATTAATGCTGAAAACTACTGAAAGGGTGACTGCCAGGCACTTCACGAGTCGTTGGCAGGAGGCACGACTCGTTGTTGAAGGTGTGGGCAAAAGATGGATTTTTGAAGATGCAAGACAGTGTACCTGACGAGTTGATGGAACGACTCGTTGCACCTGGTAATGAGTCGTGAGGTCAATCGTGAAGGCTGAGAGAGGAAACCATAACAAAATGACCAGTGTAGTTGACGACAGACATAACGAGTCATCACATGAAGGAACGACTCATTGGCAGATCACTGGGACCAACCGTAAGGTGCACTGGAATTTTAGAGGAATGAGACCACAAGGGACCTAACGACTCGTGCTCAGGCACAACGAGTCGTTAGGTGACCCATTCCCACGACTGGGTACGTTGCTGAGGACGACTGTTTTAAGCAAGGAATGACTTGTCAGAAGGCCAAACAAATCGTCACCAAGCCCGTTGCCACTGCAGACCTAGTTTCCAATTTTAATTAGGAAAAGGATTTCCTGGAACTATAAATACACAGTTTAGGTTTATTTTTAAAGGACGGATATTTTACAGTTAGAGAGTAATTAAGAGAGCCGATTTTATTAGTTTTCAACTAAAATTTTGGTATTGATCAATTGTTCCTGAGTCAAGAAACAAAAGCAACATTGGAGTTTATTCATCAATTTTGAGTTTTTATTCAATCTATGAGGTTTTTATTCTACAAGAATTTGTAAGTTGCAATTATGATTTATTCAATAATTTGTGATTGTAATATGCAAGCATGAGTAGCTAAACCCATAACTAGGTTTGTGGGAACAAAAATCAATTATAACACATAGGTAAAAACACTTAGTGATTCTTGAATGGGGTTTTATGCATGTATTGTTTTTTCCTTCGTTTTGATTAATTCTTGATGGTTACAAACGTTAGGACTTGCCTTGTTCTTACTTACCAGCCCAAGGAGGTAAAGAATGGGAAAAGGGATTAACAACGGAGATTTGAGGCTATCAACCCTCATCTAATAGCTTAAACTTGTCCAGGGACAGCTAATTCGATATTAAGGGTAAGGGTCAACTAAAGTAGACCCGTATACGGACCAAGTTGCATGGTGATAATCATCTAGATAGGGGACCAACCATTTAGGTGAACCTGACTTACCAGTATTGCATGTTAAACACCGGAATAGATCACTAGTGTATAAGCTTTGTGGTTATGAAATCTTAGGGAACATAATCCTAGTCAAGTCATTAATTGAATATAAACCGAATTTGATTTTAGCATTCAGCAATTTTACTTTGTTTATTATTCTATATTTTTCCTCCTTTGGAAATAAGTAACTCAATAGTAATAATTATTCGCATTAACTTAAGTTCTCACCATATTCCCTGTGGGATTGACCTCAACCTTTGTTGGGTTCTATATTTGACAATAAACCGCTTATATCTCAATTGCGAGGTGTAATTTGGGTGACATCAACGACCCGTTGTCACAAGTCGTTGTCTAGGTTGTCAGATCTCCAGTGGATTTAACGGATGGGTACCATGATTCGATGGAGGGAATAACGAGTCATGGTGAGGCTCGTTATGAGGAGAAGCTCAAGGTATTCAGAAGACAAGCGACAATCGGCCCAATGATCCATTTGATCAAAGGACGAGTCATCCTGTTAAGCAGTGGTATGAATCTAGGATTAGGGCCTGGGAAGTGTATATGACGGGTCATACCACGAGTCGTGGTAGCTTCCGACGACTCATTGGTACGCCCGTCGGATTGATCTGTGCAGATTTTTAGGATGATTTTATTAAGGGTATTTTCGACCTTTCTATACTCTAGGGTCCTAAACTACGTTGTTTTATGTATTTTTCTGGGAATTTTAAGATAGGTTGAGTCCCTCTTGCATAAGTCATTCCCATGCATGCACATTAAGAAGATTTTAGAGAGATCAAGCCTAGTTCAAGCTCTTTCCCATCAATTCTCCATCGTGCATTCAAGGAACTTTGAGATCTGATCTTACCCAGGTATGTAGGGTTATGAATGGGTATTTCCGTTCACACCCATGCCCATTCCCTATTAATTTTTGAAAATCTATCAAAAATCTCATAAGGTTTTGAATTCAATTTTGTGAAAATCTAATGATTTACCAATGGGTTATTATGATTTGTGATTTTACATCATATCTTACTGATTATGATCAAATTTTACAATTATTTTTCTTATAAAATTATTAATTTTGATCTCTACTCAATTAAGCCTAATTATGCATGACCTATGATAAATCGATTTATGATATACTCTTCAATAGTTGATATGTACAAATCCACCATGATTTATGATTTGAAGGATTTATTTAATTACCCATCATGATTTGATGATTCACAAGTTATTTGTACGATCTACAAGTATGCATGAAACCTATGACTCATGAATTATGTTTTGGCTGACTCACAGGCCTTATGTCATGGCTAATTCACGTATATACAAGCTTGTTTATGATTATCATGATTTTATTAGCCCATGAATACATGTATGTTATACTATGAGCACTATATAAGTTTGGAAGTAGTATTGAACACCGAGTAGGTTCGGAGCCTAGGTTCTGCCCCGGATCTCATAAACTACATGCCACCGTAGGTATGTTGGGACCTCCTATGTGAATGTCCCTGGCCCAAATGGCCCTTTTCATGGTGATATTACATTCTCATAGTTCTATCCTTAGCAAGGTACGGACACCCTCCTGACTAGGATTACAAGTCGGGCTTCATGAGTGCTCATATGGGGTATGTCGGTTAAGAGAATCTCCCACTGTTCCTCATGATTTATTCATGTCTATAATTATGTATCTTGGCTCAAGTTATGTTCACTACGGCTTTCCTCTCATGATTATGATTACGAATGTATTACGAATGTTTCGAAAAACCTTGAGCCTTATGTTATGTAATGTTATGATATTTATGATATGAGCATGATATCCTACTCTTATGATGTTTTATGAGTTTTCGCACAATTTAAATGTCCATTTTACTAACCTTGCATACTCGGTACATTCCACGTACTGACCGCATACTTTCTATGTTGTATCATTTCATGATACAGGACTTAGCTCTCAGGCTCATCCTCATCCTTAGTCCATCCCAGAGTTCGCTTTCAGCTTTGTTGGTGAGTCCTCATGTTTTGAGGGCCATTTGATTAAGCATGTATGATGTTCTATGTTTCAGTATTTGGTTGGTTAGTTGGGGGTTTTGTCCCAACAACCCATCTTACATGTTAGAGGCTTCAAACAGTATGTAGTATTCAGCGTATGTATATGTCTAGTACTTCCTAATGTTATGATGTGCTATGTTATGTTTACGTTTCCTCTATGTTTTATGTTTACTCTTTTGCTTAATGTGAATGAAGTTAGATATGCTTATGCCATGGGTCGACTTGGGGCCTCTCTGGGTTCCTTGTCCCGTGTTATGATCTGGGTCTACGTTCGGGATGTGACAAAAATTGATTTTCCATTCTGGGGGAATACCAGGAAGTTAATCTGGGAACACATCTAGAAATTCATTGACTACTGGAATGGACTGAAAAGTCGGGGATTCTGCTTTGACATCCTGAACCCTGAAAATATGATAGATGCAACCCTTTTCTATCAACTTTCTCACCCGAAGATAGGATATAAACCTATCTTTTGGCGTGGATGCATTGCCGTTCCACTCTCGTATTACGTCCCCTGGAAAGTGGAATCGGACAGTCTTGGTCCAACATTCGACATTGGCGTAACATGGTGCTAGCTAATCCATACCCATAATTGCATCAAAATCAATCAATTCTAGTTCCACTAAATTTGCCGAAGTTTGGTGACCAACAACCTCTACTGTGCAACCCCGGTAGATCCTTTTAGCTATAATAGAATCACCGACAGGCGTAGACACTGAAAAGGGTTGCTGAAGCAATTTTGGCATTATACCGAACTTCCGTGCCATAAATGGAGTAACATAAGACAATGTGGAACCTGGGTCTATCAAAACATACACAGAATGGGAACAAATGTCCAGCATACCTGTCACAACATCTGGTGAGGACTCTAACTCCTATTGCCCCGGTAAAGCACAAGTGCAATTCGGATCGGTGCCTGAACTCGATGCCCCCGACCTGCCTCAGCCTCTGCCGGCTGGAGTTGAGGGCCTACACCCTGCTGGAGATGTTGGGGCACGTGATCCTACTGAAGATTTGTCCTGTCAGTCCCAATCATTTTGACCCCTGGCTGGATAGTCTCTCATCATGTGACCCTCTTCTCCACAGGTGTAACACACAGTAGAACCATACCTGAATGCCCTAAGATGACGTCGACTGCAGCTAGGGCAAGGTGGAACGGTGTATCTACTCTGCTCTAACCCTCTCTGCTGCTCCAAACCCGATGGCCGTGAGCTATCGCCGGGTCCTGATTGCCCCCGACGACCTGGTCTACCACCCTGCTACTGCTGTGGAGGTGGAGGTATGGGTGGTTTGCTTTATAGTTGTAGCCTAGGTCCACCCTGAAACTCTGCCTGAGTGTCACTAGGTCTAGCCTTGCGGCGCTGCTCCTGATTTGCCCTCTCTATCTCCCGTTGCCACTTCCTGATCCCCTCAATACTTTGAGAAAATACCTGAATACGGGCGATGTCCATGTCCTCCTGCAGAGTAGCTATAACACAAGTCTCCACGTACTCTAGAAGCAGCCTCATAATGAACCGGTGCACCTTGGCTGGCATAGTGTCTACAAAAGCTGGTGCATATCGGGCCAACGAGTTAAATCGCATAGCATACTCCCAAACACTCGTCGAACCCTGCTCCAGATGTAAAAACTGATCTACCCGGGCCTGTCGGATTTCTTGCGAAAAATAGTGGTCCAAGAAGGCCCCTAAAAATCTGGACCAAGTCGAAGGGGGAACATCTCTACCTCGGGACCTCTCTTAACTCTCGTACCATAAAACTACTATGTCCCGCAACTGAAATACCGCTAACTCAACCGACTCCAAAGGCGTGGCATGCATTACCTTGAAGATCCACTATAGATGGTACAAGAAGTCCTAAGGGTCCTCATCTCGGTCCATCCCTGCGAACTGTGGGGGACTCAATGCGAGAAACTGTCGGACCCTCGAACTACCAGGTTCTCCCGAAGATTTAGCAACCAGGGGTGCCATTGGCTAACGCTGCACAGCTATCATTTGAGCTAACATGAAGACAGCGCTGCTGACCTCCTGATCTGATGGAATCGATATAGGAACTGCTGGAGGTGGTTCTGACACATCTGCCGCTCTGGGTGGCTCCTGGTATGGTGGAGAGTGCTAGGGAGACGAGATAAAGTCTCCCTGTCAACCTCTGATCGGGCTGGCTCTGACTGGGGTACCCTGCTAGTGCCTTCTCCTACTACGACGTCCAACTTCCTGCCAGTCGTGGTCTGTTGCATGTTCGACATTTCACTGTAGACAAGTAGAATATAGTAAGCTTAGGGACTCAACCCTATACAGCACAGCTCTATGGCACGATTAGAAGAGAAAGAAGAGTAACCACCCTAACATGCCTCGCAGCCTCCTTCCTATAGAATGTGGTGTACAACAAATCCATAGACAAGACTCACTTGACACGGCTTTCAGACTCCCTGGGATACGACCTACTCTGATACCAAGTTTGTCACGCCCCACCTTGGGAGGCATGACTGGCACCTAGTGTCACACTGGAATCTGACTGACCTAGCTAGGATTATGCACATCTGGTGCATACATGCGACTTAATTCAGGAAAACAACGAGCTATATCTCGGCTGTAAATACAACCTCCGGCCGACAAGGCCATATATCCACCTGTAAACAAAAATAGCTAACCAATAACAAGCAATAAAAGGGAATCCTATGCAGGCTGACAAGACCACCATGCTGTCTAGTTATAACTGAAATGAAAATTAGGCAACTATAACTATACTATAGCCGACAAGGCCACTATCTAACAGCTAAACAAGGCCCTATACGGTCATCACATGAAATAAATTATATATAGGCCCCACACGGTCAACAACAAACTAACCACAGGGAATCTGTAAATCTGCAAGCCTCTAGAAGTGGAAATAAGGTGGAGATAGGGCCCCGACCTACCCATACACTATACAATCAAAAGAGCAGACTTTCTAACTAATCAGCTCCGGAGGAGGGGAGCTAACTGTACTGCTGACTCTGGCTGAAAGCAAAGAAGGACATAATCTGTGTCTATCCGTACCTGCAGACAAGTAATGCGGTGCCCCAAGGATGTGCGTCAGTACGATATGTACCGAATATGTAAGGTGGTAATGGAAAATAACTTAATAAACTTGAAATGAAACTGAAACTAACTTAGTAGAAAGGATAGGAGCATAAGCTGAATAACCTAACTTCCTGATGTTTAATTTATCAATAAATAGTGCAAACAAGAACCTTACCTGGCCCTCATAAGCCAGAAGGTACAAACAGCATAGAATAACCCACTCAGGGCTCCCATAAGCCCTGGCGAGCACTCTTCAATACATATACCACTAACAAGATCAAAATGACTCAAGTAGTAACTATAGCTAACCTACCGGTTCCCTGGGTCTGCAATTGAGTCCACTCGGCCCATGAACTAAAACTGTATCTGAGTCCAGTGTACTCTTGATAACTACACCCCGAGCACTAGGCTCAACGGGGGTGTGATGCCGATACAGAATAGAATTGGTAGTCCATCCATGGAATAGACCGTATAAGGCCCTTGGACCTCATCATCGTCCCTTGGGACGGCATAATGCTCCTTGGAGCAGCGTCATATAGCCCCTAGCGGGCAACAACACAACTAGTAACCCTGGGTTGGTCATGGAAGGTTATACAGGGAAAAGTTAATCCCAAGCTAAACATAAGTACTGGTCTCAGCTAACGCAACAGCTAATCACAACAATAATACTTCTGGCTCTCTTACTAGGATTCAAATTGTAGTACAATGCCATAGAAACTAACTTGCTGAAGGAATTTGCCTTAACATACCTCGATTGTCATTTCCTGAATAACCGACGAGTTTCAACTTGTATTCAACAGCTCTTTCCAACTATAATCGTAATACTGGGAGAAAGAGACTAATTTCAATGACAAATTCGGCTTAAAATGACAACTTTTGATACTAATAACAATAATACTTTAACTTCACAAAATGCGGTCGAAAACCTATAATTTCCTGAGAGTTCAGAAGGGAGAAATGCTTACCTAAAGCCTGTGGCCGTATATGAATCAGTTTGGAGCAATTGTGACAACTTTTACTCGGTAGATTTCCAATTTGTCGAGCGAATTCTGAGAAAATAACTCCATAATAATGCTCCCTACAGGCTTAGAACTCGATACCTGAAGTTAATTTGAGTTTGGACTGCGTTTAGCAGTGTAATCGGACGAAAATCAATCAAACTTTGAGCCTCTTTTAAGTCCTGGCCGAGGATATTCAATATGAAATGAAACCAAATGAAAACATGAACTTATATAACATTTGGGTAGTAGCCAAGGGGGTCTGTGTCACGGCCCTCAAGGCACTAATTTACAGGCGTGTCACGGCGCCCAACACAGAGGGAGAGGGTCCGTGACACGTTGCCCTTGTTGCAGCTTGTCTGGCCTTCTCCCATGCTATCTTGATTCCGCGCTCGTTCGTTCTGTCCCCGGGCCTTTTCTCGTAGGCGTCGTACTCTAAAACTCTCAACTTATGTACGAATATGCTAACTAAATGATAGAAACTTATGGGGTGTAACATCTCACTTACTCAGTACATTCAAAGTATTGACGCATACCTTCTATGTTGTATCGTGTCATGATACAGGCGCAGGTTCTCAGTCCCAACATCATCAGTAATTCCCTCAGACAATATCTGCAACAACATTTGCTGAGTCCTCATCTTCTGAGGACGATATTTACTTTTCAGTTAGTTCTTTATAGTTAGATTTTTTTAGATTTAGCTGGGGGCTCGTCCCAGCAACTCATCATTAGTAGTTAGCATTCAATCATAGAAATAGATATTCGGTATTGTTTTTTTATAGATGTATTAACTCTTGTCAAATCAGTTTTCTTAAATGGTTTTAATTTATTTAAAGCTTCTATTTATATTTTCTCAGTTACCGGTGTAATGATAGACCATGGGTTGGCTGGGGGTCACTTATGGCACCAGATACCGTGTCTCATCCAGGGTATAGACTCGGGTCGTGACAGTACTTTACCTTATTATTTCCCTATCTGAAAACTCAACATTATAAGTCTTTGAACCTCTTCTCTAAACTAAGCTATAATCAAACAACTCTTGTAGGGTTGGGGTATCACTTTGTATATGGATGCTAGACTCTCCCTCGTCGACTACATCTGTATGTACTAAAATTTATGCTAGAATTTCTTTTTAAGGTAACTCCTAACTTCTCTTTTGCCTCTAAGTCTATCATTGTAGGATTCATACTCTTTTCGTCGTATCAACTTCATATATCCAATCCTCTGTACGCCTATTAAAAAAGGTTAAAGCTTATACTAAGAGGCTCAAAATCATCTACCTTATTTAGGATTCTCTAGTTTCGGCTCTTAGGCACACCATATAGTACATACAAGAATACTAAACTAGGCACACACACTTTAGGAGCTTAAAATCTAGTGTAACTACATTCTACCTTGGTGCACATCTTTCTTTCTGACATTCAAGGCTTTACTTCACCTAATGACTTAGCCTCCAATCACCTATACATAAATCTTTTTCTAACACATTAACAACCCTCATGATCTTCTACTCTAGTTCAAATATACTCTAAGTCATCTTTACCAACAACTCTCCCTCTAAATACTACCTCAGAATCTACACAAAATTTATTACTTTTTAGTCAACCCCAAGGGACTTATCATCCCATTACTTACCTTATAGATACATGAATATGGCTACATACTTCCCTCAATCACTATCTCCATTTTTGGATTCCACACTTCTAACTTCATATTTCTGGCTCTAGATTCATTCTACTGAGCATGACTCACCCTACCCAACTCACACCATCTCTAGGGTGACAATACTACCCAAGCACTTAGAGACACACTCTCCCACTAAGGGTGTCATCTGCATCAAAGTTTCATGGGGAGGGGAGGGTGTTTGAGATCACATCTTATTATAGGCTCAACACACAATTTATGAGAATAAGAGTGTATTCTTGTGATGCATTAGACTTAACCACAACAGTAGGCTCCTCTTAGGCTCATGTGCAATCCCTTAACTTTTTGTTGGCTCTATCTGAGAGCACTTCACTGATAGAAATTGTTGTTTCTATCACCTCGTTAATAAGGAGTAGTCAGAGAAATTAGAACGAAGCACAAATCTAAATAAAGTCTCCTATGGCACAACTCTTGCATGATCTAGAGTATGAAAGAATGAGAAACTTTTCTTAAAAGTCCGTAGTCCCTCATTTATAGAAGTGGAATTCTAAAAACCATAAATGAGATCCTACTGACACGGCTTCAAGACTCTCTAGGACACTTGAACTCTATTCTCTGATACCAATTTTATCATGACCCGAGCCTACCCCCTGGGTATGGCCGACACCTAGGCCACTAGTGGTTAAAACGAACCCTTGGCCTGGCTTACTACTAGCTGAGAACACAATAAAGTATAGTTGAAGCAATAACTGTAATGAGCTCAATTTAATAAAATAATATTTATTAACTGAAACTGAAGATAATGCTAACAAGCAACATTTATGACTCAACTAATGACTAGTCTATGAAGCCTCTAAATTTGAAAGATAGTTTCCAGGACAAAGCTCCCACGGATATCTTACGCTCTACAAAAAAATAAAGTAAACATTACTAGGACTCTCTGGAAGTATGAGGCTTCACCAAAGCTAAAAAGAGGAGATCTTAGTGATGCATCTATTGTCGGTCCTGTCTACCTGAATCTACATCATAATATGATGAAGCGCCAAGTGGTGTTAGTATGATTGAATGTACGGTATGTAAAATGGCTGAATGAAAAAATAGGTAAACAAGAATCTTTGAGTTGAAAGAAGCAGTTGACTGAATCTAAAACTCTGAGTGATGCATTAAAACACAAGTATGAAAGATGTGTAAACATTTATGCAATAAAATTATGCATCAAAACAAGCTCTGAAAAATACATGTGTGTATGCATATTTAATATATATATATATAAAACTTTAGTTGGGAGTTTCTCATAACCGACATACATCATGAATAAGCGCATGATATCTAACTTCTTTCCCAAGTTAGGAGAGTTGTCCAAAGCCTTGCCAGGGAAGAGGACGAACTAAACTGTGGATCCATTGGGAGAGCTGTCCAACTTCTTGCCCAAGTTGGGAGAGCTGTCCAAAGCCCTTACCAGGGGCTGTCTGAGGAGTCTCCCAAACCAACGACATGATCCTAACCTATATTGGTTATGTAGTTCTGGGGCTTACGGTTTATCTAAATCCTTCACCCATATCAATGCTAAATAATCCTCCTAAAAACTATGCTCATATAAATATGCCTATCTGAGGCAGTTGAAAACATCTTTTATAAAGCACTCTAGTTAAAATTATAATAGATGTTTTTAAAACTCTTTTGAGCCTTATGCTCCAAAATCTGTACTCTATTCCTGAGCCTTGGCTCAAAAATCTTGTATACAAACTTGTAAGCTTCTATGCTCAAAACTCTATATAAAACTTATGAGATGCAATGCTCAAAATTGTGTATAAGACTTGTGAGCTCTATGCTCAAAACTCTGTATAAAACTTGTGAGCATCTATGCTCAAAACTCTGCATAAAACTTGTGAGCTTTTATGCTCAAAACTCTGTATAAAACTTGTGAACTTCTATGCTCAAAACTCTGAGTTTCAAAAACAAGACTTTACTTTAGTTCTTGAAAATTATGCTATAAACTGAACTGTCTGTCTAAAAATCCTCTTATAAAAACTTTCTGAAAATCTACTCAACTTTAGCTATGAAAACAATGCATATGTCTAACAATACAAATCTTTCAAAATAATGAATTTCATGCAATTGGATTTCATGGGATAAGAGGATATGAACCATAACCAATCAATCAATCGAGAGAGTAAGGATTATAATCAACAATCAAGAGATATAAAGATACAATACAATATGATGAAGAATTCAATCAATGAATAATTTAACTTGAAGGGAAGAAGACCAAATTATGAAATTGGGTAAAAACCCTAACTTTAACTTTTATGAAATCTTGTTATATGTAGAGTACAAGGAAAAATGGAATTCATCACTATAATTAGTCTTACATACCTCAAACGCTTCAATCTTCAATGGAGAATCCAGAAAACTAACTCTAAAAATCTTAAGAACTAGTGTCCTCAATGATTTCTAGGGTCTTGCATCAACAACAGCATTAGAACCCATAATTTAGGGTTAGGCATCATTAGCTTAACCTTAGGAAGGAAGGAGAAGACTTACCTTGGAGGAACTTGTGATTGGAGATGTTTGGAGAGCTTAGTTCCTCTTCAAAATCATGAAATTTAGGGAGAATATAAGACCTGTACATTTGGTTATCGTATGGATAATGTTAGAAATGATTTCCAACTCAAAACATAAGATATATATATATATATATATATATATATATAATTAGGGTCGAGACAAGGCCCGACGCATCGTGCCTGCTATAAGGCCATAAACATTTAGCCCCTGGCACGTCAGTCCAGCTATAGCACCACTTTGCTAATTTTTTTTGGTTTGGAGTTTTGTTCTAGGTGTGGTGCACCTCCCAATGCGCCTATTTGACAATTGTTTTACTTTGAAGTTTAGGGTCAGGTGCGGTGCACCTTCCAAAGTGTCTACCTGTCCATTACTTGACAATGCCTTATTAAAATATTCATAACTTTTTACTCCAAACTCCTATTGATGCAAGGTTGGATGTGTGGGAAATAATACTCAAAGGAATTCAATTTGACGGGTTGAATCACCTAAAAATACGTTGTAAATTGAGAGTTATGGTTATTCAAAATTGACCCTTGTAAGAACTTATATGAAAACTCAATCGATAGAAAAGTTCTCAACTTTGTGCTAGAGGTTTCTTATGACCTTAATTTTTATCCAAAGAACTTCCCACACTTAAGAATTGACCTTAACACCTAGTTTCAATAAAAATTCATCGGGTTCAAGCCTATTTACACATCTAGAATGGTTTCAAACTTAACTCAAAAGTCCGAGGCGTTATAGATAATTTGGGTAGGTCGGAGCCCTGTCCCGACAGTATGTCAGTTGTACATCTTTTCAAACATTAGTAAAGGTTTCATAGACTAGTGTTATGTTTTTGTTCAGTTGTTATATCAGTGCTTGTAAACTTTGGGACAGAAGCCCCTTATATCGTTTATTGTAATTTCTTACTCAGAATGTGACCATTGGCTTCCCTTATATGTTTTCAAGCTGATTATCACAGTATGATTTAGTATGTATGTTTGTATCAAGTTTATGTTTTCAAATAGAGCACAGTCCGCTTCACCTAGGATTGGAGCGTGACAAAAGCATGAGTTCATTGATCATGAAAAGCATTGCGTAGGGCATGTGCTCATGGAACAGAAAGAAAGGATAATACCTTTACCTTAAGAATTTTCTTCTCGTTTGAGGAATAGATGAGGACATTTTGATTTCATATCTTCTTCGGCTTCCCATAGCCTCTTCAACATTCTGATTCCTCCATAAGACTTTGATGGGCTCTACTTCTTTTGTCTTTAATTTACAAACTTGGCAATCACGGATAGCAATTGGGACTTCGTCAAAAGAAAACCTCTCTCTAATACCAATGCTTTCAATAGGGACAACTGGGGACAAATCTAGCACACGCTTCTTCAATATGGACACATAAAATACTAGACACATTGATGTTAACTCTTTAAGCAATTCCAGCTTGTAGGATACTTACCCAATTCTTCATAAGATACTTGTACAGACCAATGTATTTGGGGATTAGATTTCCCTTCCTTGCAAATCGCATAATGCCTTCCATAGCCGAGACTTTCAAGAACACCGTAATCATCAATATTGAATTCTGGATCTCTATATGCCACGTCTAAATAGGACTTTTGGAAACATTGGGAAGTTTTCAACCGCTCTTGAATTAATTTAACTTTTTCATAGTTTTATGGACCAAGTATGGTCCTATTAACTCTGTCCCGCCAACTTCAAACCAATATATAGTGGATTTACATCTTTGTGCATATTAGGCTTCATATAGTGCTATCTTGATACTTGCATGGTAGATATTGTTATAAGTAAACTTAATGAGAGGTTAATGATCATTCCAACTACCTTTCAAATCTTGCTCACAATCCCTTAGAAAAAATTTAACCATCTAAATTATGTGTTCTGCCTGATCGTCAGTCTGCGGATAGAAAGCAGTACTAAGATTAACTAAAAGTGTGTTTTGAATTAAGAACTTCTATATTGATATAATAAATATTGGGTCCCATGCAATCTAACAATCTCTGACATACAACTTTGCATAATCCTCTATAGAATAAGTGGTCTTCATTAGTAAGAAGTGTGCTGACTTAGTAAGTCAGTCTACGATTACCCAAATCAAATCATGCTTCTGAAATGGGCAGGGTAAACCTGGTACAAAGTTCATGTTGATCATTTTCCATTTCCACATGAAAATTTCTATATTCTAAGCAAATCCACCAGATCTTTAATGCTCGACTTTAAACTGCTAAAAATTTAGACACTCGATCACATAGTCTTCCATGTTCTTCTTTATATATTTCCACCAAAAAACCTTATTAAGGTCATTGTACATCTTTATAGAACCTATATGAGTGGAGTATCTATTTTCCATAACTCTATCTCGAAGTCCATCAACATCTAGAACACATAATCTACTTTGGTACCTTAAAAAATACCATCTCTCACTTTTTCAAAGGTCGTAGTCTTATGTTTGTGAATCCCCTTCCTTAAGTAGAGCATAATAGGATTATTATATTGTTTCTCCTTTCCTTTAGTCACTAAAGACCATTACATCCTATTTTAAATAACCATAATGTTATCCTCGGATTTCAGAAGATGACCCCTAGTTTGCCAGTCTATGAATATCATTCGTCATCTCTTTCTTATCTTCTTCAACATGAGCCATACTTCACATGGACAGTCCGCTAAGAGTGTTCGCTACTACATTATCCTTTCCTGGATTTTAGAGAATATCAACATTATAATCCTTGAGTAACTCATCTATCATGCCTGAGATTTACCTCCCTTTGCCTGAAAATATATCGGAGACTCTGATGATCTATGAAAATGTTTACATGAACTCCATATAGATAATGACGTCATATATTAAGAGCAAACACTACTGAAACCAATTATAAATTGTGGGTTCGAGAATTTTACTCATGAATCTTAAGCTACCAGGAAGCATATGCTACAACCTTCCCATGTTGCATAAGAACACAATCGAGACTTGTTCCCCAATCATCAATTCCCTCTGATAAAATCAAAACTAGCAGAGAAGTTAACTTAATCTTCAATTCTTGAAAACTTTTATTACATGCATCAGACCACTAAATTTTGCCTTCTTTTGCATCAACTTGATAGATGGAGCTGAAATAGAGGGCAAAATATAGGGAAAACCCTCTAAAACCTTTTGTAATAACCTGCCAAACCTAATAAACTTTAAGTCTTTGTTGGCCTTATAGATCCTGGATAATTATTTACTACCTCAAACTTCTAGGAATCAACATTAATACCCTTGTTGGAAATCACATGGCCTAAGAAAGCCACAGAATTCAGCCAAAATTCACATTTGGAGAACTTAGCAAAGAGCTTGTGATCCTGAAGCATTCGCAACACTAATTTGAGAAGGTCCGCATGTGCACACTCAGTCCTTGAGTATACTAAAATGTCATCAATAAATATAATCACGAACAAATAGAGATAAGGCGTGAATAACTTCTCCATAAGTTTTATAAAAGTTATTGGGTTATTCTTCAATCCAAGTGACATAACAAGATATTCAAAATGCTCGTAACGAGATATGAAAGCCATCTTCAAGATGTCTTTTTCCTTTACCTTCAACTAATAGTAACCTAATATGAGGTCAATCTTGAAAAAAATATTGGCGTCTTAAAGTTAATCAAGCAAGTCATCAATTCATGGAAATGAATACATGTTCTTAAAGGTGACCCTGTTCAACTGTCGTAGTTAATATAAACATGTTATGATCCATCCTGATTTTGAACAAATAAGACCGATGCACCCAAGATGAAATTCTCAGTCGCATGAATACCTTAACAAGATGATCCTTCAATTGATCTTTAAACTCTTTTAATTTTGGTTGAGCCATTCTATATGGCGAAATAGATATCGGCTTAGTATTGTGAATAACATCAATTTCAAAATCAATCTTCCTATCGAAAGGAATTCTTGAAAGTTCATCTAGGAATACATATGGATATTCATTAATAACTAGCATAGACTAAAGAGTCGGTGTCTCGACATTTGTGTCTCTAACTCAAACTAGGTGGTAGAAATAGCCCTTAGAAATCAATTTTCTTTCTCTAAGGTACGAGATAAATCTTCCCCTTGGGATAGCAATATCTCCCTTATACTCTAAGACGGGTTCACTAATAAATTGGAATTTAAACACTTTGATTCGATAGTTTAGCATAGCATAACATGATGATAATCAGTCCATCCCCATAATAATGTCGAAGTCATCCATATATAATTCAATTAAGTTAGTTATAGTGTATCTTCAACAAACAAAATCATGCAACCTCCATAAACCCGTCTAGAAATAATTGACTTATCCATAGGAGTGGATACAGAGAATAGTTTTTGTAATTATTCGGGCTCTACCCCAAACTTCATAGCAACATAAGGGGTTATATATGACAAAGTAGATCTGGGATCTAAAAAACATAAACATCAAGAGTGAAAAATATAAATATACCTGTGATGACATCTGAAGATGCCTCTAAATCTTGGTGAATAGCTAAGCATATAACAGTTCTGACTTCTACTACCTATGGTTTTTCTGGTTGGGGCTTGAGGGCCACTTAGAGCTGCTGAGTTGTTGGAATAAGCCAAATTATTTTTACCCTTTCTAGATATTAGGAGATCTCTATGAAAATGGCAACAAAGACCACAACCATAGCACATGTCCATGCTCGCACGATATTCACCTGCATATCCTTTAGCACACTTAATACAAGGAGGACACCATGAAGTCCTCTGGCCTCTACTATAAGTCTGGCTCTCTAGCTAACTTGACCTTTCTAATCATATTTAGGTCTCTGAGATAGAATAATAGTTATAGATGGTGAAGGTCTTGATGACTCTTAAAGAATGATGTCACTACCTTCTTGATATCCTTCATTGTTGCCAACTGACCTAGTCCTTTTTTTATGGTTCTTATCCCTGTTGGATCTGATCTTCTGCTTCCGTTCCTCAGTCTGTTGCGCATAAACCACCAACTTAGATATATCCATGTCTTTGTTTAACAAAGTTGCAGCACATTCGCCAGCTATATGGGTTCCTACTCTAATCATAAATTTGTGAAATCTGCTCATATTGTAGAAACTAGCTTTGGACCACATCAAGATAACTGCATGAACTTAAAGTTGTAATCCCTCAAATTCACGGCATCTTGCCTAAAAGATGTAAATTCATGAACCTTGTCTTCCCTCAATTCTAAGGGCAGAAAGTGGTCGATAATGGCATTCATAAAATCATCTCAAGTTGCAGGAGCTTCATCCTACCTCGAGATAGTTTATATTTCTCATACCATGTAATAACAATATCTTTTAGTTGATACGAAGTAAATTCAGTTGTCTTTATCTCACTAGCGTGCATGACTCATAGAACTCTTTGTATCTCATCTATAAAGTTCTAGGGACTTTTTTTAGTTTTGAATCTCCAGAATACTGGTAGATTCATATAGAGAAATTCTCTAATCCTAGAAGTAGTTAAAACCTCATGAGAACTAGCAATCTGAGGTGTTATTCCCTAACATTGGGATTATGTGGGAGACAAGCATCTGAAGGATTCCTATAATATCTACATCTGAAGAGCTTAATAGTGGCGTAATATGATGTAGGGTTTTCGAGGATCCTGTATTAGTGGTGGAGTTGATGTACATATAGCTTGAATAATTGGGTGACCTCGAGAACTTGCCTGAACAACTTGAGCTTGAGGCAACTCACTAGTGTTCTCCACATTGTAGCATTTGCCCTTTGGCTCATAGTTGTTTTCTTTTTAGCAAATATTTCTAAAAGAACGTAATAACACGTGAGTTAGAATCGTTTCTTAAAGCTCAACTCTATAGCACAATCTAGAGTATAAAAAAAGAGTAATTTTCTTAAATATCTCGTAGACTCATAATTATAAATGTGACGTCCTTCACAATCATAATTAATACTCTACTATACACAATTTTATAGGCTCCATAAGACACTTGAATCAAGTCTTTTTTATACAAATTTTGTCATGCCCCGACCCTAGGCCTAGGCAGGACCTGCACTCGATGCTTTAACTTACCTGAGTGAACTAGCTAACTTAACATTATCATGAAACATGTGTGGAATAAGATGGATAAGTTCAATATTATAAGAAAATTTTCATTCATAAGCTATCATTAGGTTGCAAAGTGCAAGAATCATAAATATCCATCAAATATGAAGAATCCTTCATTGTTTACGTCATTGAATTTCTAGACTCATCCAACTGTGTATGAAGTCTTTAATATAACATAAATAAACTATTTATTTAAACAAGTCCCTGGCACACCTATAAAGCTAAGCAAAAAAAAGATGAAAATAATGACTAATGCCCTATAAATCAAATGGGGCTCACCGATAAGCTAATACTATAGAACCTAGAGTGGAGCCAGTTCTTCTTGAGTATCCGAGTATGAATTATTTAAATGCGGCAACCCAGTAAAAGAGAAGTATATATTAAATTGTATTGTATGTAATATGACAGAATGAAACATAACAAAAGTATATGAATTGAAAGGACAACTAAAGAAATCATAGTCATAGCATAAAGAGGATTCAAAATCAATAGGTTGACCTTAACATTTTCATCTTTCATCATTTATTATCAGAAGTTTTTAGTTTAATCAATATAATATACCATGTGAGCACATCAAGTTTGATCTTAGCTCAATCAGTTAAGCCATCATATACCTTTTTAAGGTATGAGACATAAATAACAGTCTCTAGATAAGGATCCATAAATAATCCACCTTGGGCATCATAGAGGATTCTTTCGAACCAACAAAATGATCCACATCCTATGTTAGCATATATATAATTTCGCGTGCGAATGCCTTCTCAGTTATCAACACTACTCTAATTTCATTACGTGATATCACATAGCTTATGGGCTCATAAATCATATTTCATAGTTTGTTCATCATATAGTAATAAATCATAAAGTTCTTTTCTGTTGAAGAAAAGCCATATTCATATTCATCGCACCTTAGAAAAATCATAAAATTTTCCTTTTTGAAGTAAAAATCGTTTTTCATATTTTTCATGGAGAAACTGTATAGCTCATGGAATAAAATTATAATTAGCATATAAGAGATTTTATGAGAGTTCATTGTGTTCAAAGTGAATTTAATGAATAAAAACATTATACTAGTAGGGCAAGGACTCTCGGTCAGCTATTTTTTTGTTCTTTGGTCATTTCCAGTAACCTGGTAGATCTACTGATTACTCATATTTACCCTAATTTGTTTATAGCGGAGACTTTTGGTATATTAAGAAAAATACAATATTAGGAAGAATAATGATATTACGACACATGAGATAGTGTTACACGCCTTAGTTATTTAAAATAATTTAAAAAAGACTCTAACTTTGAGGAAGAACGCTCAATATCCGCTTTTGAATGTTGATGTGGGTTTTCTTGAAAACCATAAGATTCTAATAAACAATCTTACTTAGAATTCATAATCATAGGTTAGAATCACTTGAAAAATCATGCAATATTCTTGCCTTGATGTAGGAGGAAGTGGAGAAGAGAGAATGCTTAAACTATGACTTAGAATTTTGAAAAAAAAAATAGTAAGGTTCATATTTATAACTATTAGTAGCAGATGGCTTATGGTGGACTTGGACTTCATATACGACCCATAGATTAGAGTCACGGTCCATAAGTCAGAACATGAATCATACTGGGTCCTTAAACAGTAACATCAAAAATTCATCTTTCCACTTACAGTACTAAATATAATTGGAGATTTTCTTTACAGTCCGTAAGCTTGGCTATATCCGAACCTTTTCAATTCTGGAGACTCATCTCGGTGTCATGTACGATCATAGAAGTCACTTATAGTCCATAGAATTTTCATACATGAACACCCCTCCTTAAATAGTAGCTTAACTTTGGGGAAGTCTTAACCATGGTGCAATGTACGGTATGTATATCCATTTTACAGTCGTACATGTCCCCCATAATTAGAACCCTTGAAATTTCAAACCATGGTCCTCTCATTAATCAACATACGGATTGTAAGTCCATTTTGCAGTCCATAAGTATGACATTGGTCATAACTCCAAGGAGTTAGCTTTTGGCGCCTTATATGCTTCGTATATCAATTATACGAGTCGTATAACTGATGTATGGCCTGTATGTGGTAAGTACGGCCCATACTTTGGGCCAAATTTCCAGATTTCATTTCTTGTGATTTCTTGACTCTTTCCATACTGATGCAATAACATTATACTTCAAAATAACTCCTTAGTTCATAGGTCATATTCTCGTATTTTGGATCGGATTATTCTTGTACAATAGATCAAACTTTAGCCTAAAAATACGAGGTGTTATAATCGCCCTCATTGATCACGCTTTGAGGTCAATGCTTGATGCCATTCCTATTAAGTCATACTTGATCTATTCTTCTTGCCACATGTCGTTTCCTAATTAGCACAAATATCATGCGCAATTTTTACCCTATATACAAAAATACTCAATGTACAAGTAAAATAATAAATTTATTCATTGTGCAAGTAAAGAAACTCCAGTATCATGTTTTTTGAAACCATTTAATAGTGATATATACATTAGATTCTAGAACACTTTTGTTTGATTGATCATAATATATGAATTTATTTGATACTCCTTCTGATTCATATTATATGATGTTTTTGATGTTTATATTTAATTCAAAACAAATAACTTTTTATTAAGAACGTCATATAATGTGGATCAAATAAAGTATCTATTAATTATCTTTGTATCTCCAAATTAAAGTAACACACTGTCTAATTTTTCTGGTTCAAACTTGAAAGAGGTTTAAAAAGTTAACCGTTTATTTCTTTTTCTTTTTCTTTTTAATTAACTGAATAAAACTGGAGGAGTACATTGTTTGTACTTTCTTGTATTTGTAGGGATAAAAGATGTTTTCTCCATTATGTGGATGTCGTTTACTCGAATTAAGTGACCAACAGTAATCATTATGAAAATTAATTGAATTTAATTGGCAATCTAACAAAAATTATGTCAGAGTTATTCTTTCAACTATGAGAGACAAAAATAAAAATACATAATATTTTATCAACTTCAATAAAAAATTAACCGTAAAATATTTTGATTCACATAAAAAAGAAAAATACGTGCATTAAAATAATAGAATCCTTGAAATACACTCAGCTTGGAAGGAAAATAGTAGAGATTGACATAAGTATAACGGTTTGAGTTCTGAAAATTAAGAAAACCTTATTGAAAGTGTTGTTTTTGAGTCTTGCAATACACGATTTAAATTAACTGAATTTTGAGTTATTAAATATCAGATGAAAAATAAAATTAAAAATGAATATAATTTGTCCATTTTAGATAAGGATAATCTCTTTACTTTATTCCTACTTTAGTTATGAAGTAGAAAATAGGTACTTTGGTTTCTATAAAACAGTGACAATTGTTGCTGGAGTAAAGTTAGAATCAGGTGTGTGTTGGCTTCTGTTTGCTGATGCTAGATTTTTATTTATTTATTAAATAGAAGGGTATTTAAGTTGATAGATTTAGATAATTTAATTTTTTTTTAATTTGATTTCTATTTTAAATATAATTAATCTTTATATACATGTGTTATATGTACATGCCTTGCTAATTATTAAGGATCGTTTGGTAGGATGTATTAGAAAAAATGATGCATGCATTAGATTTATGTATTACTAATCTCTTATTTGGTATATTTTTTCAACCTGTATATAACTATTGTATATTCTATTTAGTATTATACTATCTATAGCTAATACATGAAAAATCATGGTATTAGTAATGTAATATTTTTTAATGCATGCATTAGGATGGTTAAAGATACAATGACCCCTCAAAATTTTTTCCGCACCCTTGCTATTTTATTTGTAGAGGGTATTTTTATAAACAAATAAGTTTTTTTAGAAATAATGCAATGAATTTTTTTAACCACACCAAATCAAATAATGCATAAGCAATAATTTCAGCATGGCTAATATTAGCATTACTAAACAAACATTACTTATATATTCTATTCAATATATTCTTATACAAAAGATGAAAGAGATGTTCTTCCTCCAACTTTATATTGAATGTTATTGTTTTTCTTAATCGTCTATTATGTACATGTTTAGAGTGAATAAATATTGAGTTTTCGTCTTCTAAATAAACCAGTTTAGTCTATTCATAATAGACTTCAAATACTAATTGTTGATTATAATTTTATCCTACATTAAATACATAGTTCAATCATGCAAATAATTTACTAATTTAGTGGTTTATTCTTAAATATATTCTTTTTCATCATTTTATTTTTTCCTAAATTTTGTCCTTAAAGTATGATTTCTTTATTTTTCTGAAAGTTTTTGATCAAATACAATGTAAAACTTTCTACAAGTTTCAGCCTCATATCAGTTGTCCACTATCGACTCATCTTCTTAGAATATATTTGTACATTAAATTCTTATAATTAATTTGTGAGAAATATTCTTAATAAACTAAAATACTTCATATCCAACTCTAGACTACAAACGTTTTTCATGTCTTGTCTCAATATATTTCAATTAAGCAGCGTTTTATAAAGATACATAATTTTTTCACTCTCTTGGTTATTAATGTATTATTTTTTTCGTTTATGTCGGTAAATTTTGGATATTGCATAGCTATGTGTTTGTGTTCTTTAAATTTCTTTTAGAAATAATGTAATGAAATAAAGAATGCGATATTTTTAAATTATTAATTTTAGATCGTCTTAGTTGTAACATACGGTAGGAGAATCACTATCAATTGTGAACGAGTCAAAAAACATTCTATAATTTGAAAAGTAAAATTTGATGTCAAACTCCATTCAGACGTAAAAGAATTCAAGTAGTCAATACCTGAATTGTCCATTCAATAAATCATAAGGTTTAAAGTTATTTATAAAGACACGTTATCTTTTCAAATCTGATTTCATTACCTTTTGCAAAACACACCTGTAATAGGTAAGAAAAAGCTGCAAAATGTTATCTAATATAGTTGATTAATCTACAACTTAATATAATGTTCAATACAACAAATCTGCAAAATAATATGGTACGGTTGATTTATTTATCTACTAACTACAAGCTATTAAAATACTCTATGAAGCTATGATAATGCAGGGAAGATAACTTACTAGATATTGTCAAGAAAGATGTCTTAATACACGTGTTTATATATATATCACTCTAAACCAAAGTATTACTGATCAATTTTAAAAAGTAAGTGATATTTTAGTTTTTTAATTTTGTTTTAAAATAAGTGGTGTTTTACATGATGATCAAGAAGACGTTAATAATGTTCTTTCAGTTTACTCTTATTTAAGTAACCAAAAAAATATTAAAGAGTTACATTATCTTTTTGAAGATATTTATTAAAAATAAGTGGGTAAAAATACATTTTTCTGTTTAAAAATGAATAGTAAAGCACCACTTATTTTGATACTTTATTTTTTTTTACAGTAAAACCAAAATTACGTCTGAAGAAGTATTGGAGAAGAATAAGCAAATATTATTTCTAACTCTTTTTGACTTGCTATTATATTAACGTACAGTTTACATGAGAGTTTATACACATAGCATAGGCCATAGAGGAGTCCTTCACGTATACTACTAAGCTAAATAGCTATCCTATCTCTATCTTCAGTTAGTAGCCATATCAAAGGCATCTACATGATATATAGATAATAATTTCAGGATAAAATATATTCTGTGTTTGATTAGCATATTGGTTATTCTCAAAATTATTTATTTCATCATTTGTACTATAATAATGAAATAAATTATCTCATATATATTATGGAATAATTAATTTCATAGAATAATTTTATCTATCTCGTTTCCAATACCAAACGAACTCTAAGTGTTGTAGTTAGTTAGAAACACATACACGCGGTTAAGATTGAAATAGCTATCCTATCTCATATATAGGTCATGTTATCTAACAATGTCCAATACCTCCTAAAAAGTTATAATCAATAATGTTGAACAATGGCTTTATAGGAATAATTGCCTTTTTTTTTTCTACATGGAATAAATCTAAATCTCATGCAAATTAGAGATCAATCAAATATACGAATCATGCATTTGTGTGTATATATATATATATATTTTTTATTTTTTTATTTTTTTTGTTCTCCAAAAACAATTAGGCTACTATCCTAAAACCATGCATACTAGCAGTGAGTAGCAGTCCAAAACGATAAATAGCCCGTTTGGTCAAGTTTTTGAGACGCCTAAAATACTTATTTTTTTAAAAAAATAAGGTGTTTGGCCAAGCTTTTGGCAGAAAATAAGTGTTTTTAGGGAGTAGCAGAAGTTGTTTTTCAAAAGATAAAAAAATTTAGTTTATCCCCAAAAAACACTTATTTGAAAAGCATTTTTGCGAAAAATACAATTAGAAGCACTTTTTCAAAAGTTTGGTCAAATACTAATTGCTGCTCAAAAGTGTTTTTAAATGTATTAGTTAAACACAAATTGTTTCTCATCAAAAGTACTATTTTGATAAGCACTTCTCAAAATAAGTTGATTTTAGAAGATTGGCCAAATAGGTTATAAGTCTGAAAAGATCAATTTATTAAAATACTTTTTTCGCTGGCAATATAAGGATTTCGAATTAATAATACATAAAATTATTTATCCACTGTTGATATTTAATTGAATTAATTTTGAAGTCATTAATATTAAAAATTAAATGACAATTTTTTCCAATGTGAAATCTATCTTTAAAAGGTAAAACAATTATCAACATTTTGGACAAAGGATTAAGAATAGAAAAATGACGTATTTATGTAATCAATCGTGTGTAAATAGAATACTTAAAAGAGAAATGATAGGTAGAATAAGATAACGATCAAGCTAAAATTTTATAAATACAGTTTATAATTGTCGATTTTGGATGTCTAAGATATAAGTTTTAGCATTCTCATAAAATGAATAAAATGCGTGTATAGAATTTTCAATTGTTGATAACTATCAAATACAAATTTTATAATAATTAACATGCAATGCACGTATCCAAGTGCTCATGCATGTAAAGTTGAACGACTTTTTTATCTTTCAATTAATGTTACTGTTATGACATTGTTATACGATAAGGGCAACAAATTTTCTTAAGGATGGAAAATAAACTACAATCACAAACAAATAAAAGAAGTGATTTTATTTATCAAGATTGTCATGAGTACAATCCTTAATTTTTCTTTCCTAAATTTTCTCCGTAATTCAAAGATCATTAGTAGTGTATTTCTCGAACGTAGGATAATGCTTAGCGCCTTGTGATGTATTTGATTATCAAGAACATCGGACAACACTTTGATATTTCGAGATAATCTTGAGAAATATTGCATCTTGATCATTTTGACTTTGAGAAACACAATATTTAATATTTTGATCTTTTTGTGAATATTTAAAACTTTGTAAGATATTCGAGATGTCTATTCAATGAAATATATATCCTTTTTGTAGGAGTGAGCATGAAATATATACCTTCTTTTACAAATGTGAAATAGGGTTTAGAATAAAGCAGCAGCGAAGAAATTTTGATGAACATTAAGGTTTGAAGAACGTGGATCAGAACCATTAAGTCAAACAGTAAATAACTCCAGCGCTAAATGAACCTTTGTTTACTTTGTAAAAGGATTTTCCACAAGTTTCTTTTGATGAATATTTGTATATCAAATTATACACTGATCAACATTTGTATATTTTTGAAAATCTTATATATCTTGCAGCACATGCAATTTTTAATTCAGAAGAACAAATCTTATATATTCTTCCCTATTATATTTGATTCAAAGGTAGGGGTGATCATGGTTTGATTTGGATCGGTTTTTGATTAAAATCAAAATTAAACTAATTTAATCGGTCTTTTAAAATTTCTCAAATCAAACATAGCCAAATAAAATAAATGACTACCGGTTTGGTTCTTGTCGGTTTGGTTTGATTTTTCAATTTATAACTAGCTAATGACGATAAATTAATAATAGTCAATCAACAGAGACATGAAATAATTATTTCAAATGAACATTAGAAATCAATAAATTTCTCTCTACTATCACGAGATGAATGTATCTTAATCTTCTATTATTTTTCAACACTATTCCAAAGTTTTAGCATGTTTAAGTTGCATAACTTTAGAGGTTCTTCCACTTCACATGTCTAATATCTACACAGAAACAATATACAACTTTAAATAAAATAGTCAACCCTTCAAAAATCAAAGAGGTAAACGATTGAAGAGTAGATGGATGTCTTAGCAAAGAAAATTTCAAAAATTAGCAATATGCCACACCACACATAAACAACTAGACTTAGAGTATTGGGTTTGGACATATTTTTTAAGTAATACAATTTAAAAGTGTTGTAATGCATGTGAAATAAAGTATACTAAAACCAAATTAATGATTAAAAGATATAAAATATTTATAATTATTTATGAAAAACTAATAACATATATTCAAATAATTATAAAATTTATCGATTTGGTTGGTTATTTCTTCGAGTTTTTTTAGTAAAACCAAAATCAAATCAGATATTATCGATTTTTAAAATTTAAAACCAAATCAACCCAAATCAAATATCAATTTTTTTTAATCAATTTAATTTAATTTAGCAACTTCTTGATACTAATAAGGTCTCCCAAGCTGCCAAAAGAAGCACAAATATTACAGTTTGATATTCATTTGTGACTCAAAGAATCAAGAGATGTTATGCCTGGAGATTGCCCTATCGTTGAAGATTTGCTGATTTAATTTACGAGAGAAGAGGTGAAGTAGATATTTGAATTTAATCGGTGTGTAAATTTATTTGCAATAAATTTTATTAAAGTAGCTAAAAATATTTTATTATTAAAAAGATTAAAATGTACAGCATATTATAAGTGGTCATAAACTGGATAAAGTGGTCATTTTTTATGGTGTAACTTGTGTAAACACTAATGCCATAATCTACTACTAATAATTAATCTATTACACTATCCATATTCTTGACATTTACTTGTGAAAGAAATCCTACACGTGTATAAAGGATGTTTTCTTCCTTGTGTTGATGTATGTAAAAAGTAGAGAAAAATTAGAAGTGTGGAGAATGTTGTAGTGTATTTTGAGATAGTAGTGAAAGAAAGAATTGAAAAAAAAAATAATTTAAATCTTCAACTAATTCATTATAAAAACAAATTATTTTATATTGAGGAAGGTGTTCTTTTTATGGATTTTGGACTTTTCAACTAATCCAGAGTCGTTTGAGTCATACAATATTGTTGGACTGTTGTATCCTGGAGGGGACAAGTCAAGAATATTATTGCTGGATCAATAAAGATAATACCGCAGTGGACTTGAATCTCCTTAGAGAGAGAGAGAGAGAGAGAGAGAGAGAGATCCACGCCTCAACCTGAATACTCATTTATTCATTTTATTTTTAAATAATTTACGGTATATTTATCAATAAATTTTTTAAAGTGAAAAATAAATTATAATTGCAAAACAAATAAAAGAAGTGATTTTATTTATCAAGATTGTGACTTGTGAGTACAAATTTGTATATTCTTTTGACTCTTCTAAACTTTGTTTGTAATTCGAGGATAGCGTATCTCGAACGTAGAATAATGGGGACCGCCATGTATTTGATTGACAAGGACATCAGACAACACTTTGATATTTCGAGTTGAGGTCTTGAGGAAGATTGCCTCTTGATCATTTTAGTTTTGAAAAAAAAAATGATATTTGACGTGTTGATCTCCTTATAAGTACCAAAAACTTATGGGATATTCAAGATATCTCTTCAATGGAATATGTAACTTTTTTTTTATAGGTGTGAGCATGGAATATGTACCCCTTTTTTTTAATATAGGTATGAGCTAGGGTTTAGGGTAGAATAACCTCCAAGAAACCCTAGCAAATCTTAGGATTTGAAGAACATGAATTCAACTCATCTTATAAAGGTCCATCTTGAATCCACGTCTAAAATTTCAATATTTACAAATATTAGGACAAATTAAATAAAGAATTATTAGAGTAGATCAAACTCTTAAACATGATTAAAATACATTTTGAAACTTCCAATATTTTGTTCATTTTTATATTATAGTGGAAGACACATTTTTTAATATTATTTATTTTATTTTTAAAAGTTTGCACTTATTAATACAAGTGACATGCACAACACGCATACTCCAAAAAATTAATTTATAAATTCTATCTATCTATTTATATTTATTATAGAAATGAAAAATTCTAAAAATTAAAAATTGAATTATCAAAATGCTATGTAAAAATTGAGTAACCTTTATATCCTTTAAATTTTTATTAATTTTCACAAAAGTCACATAGTTAACAACTCTTAGTTATTCTAATAAATTAACGGTAAAGAAAACAAGTTCTACAAATGAGATTTCATATTTAATTGAATTCTTTCTACTCTTCAATACATACCTCATATTCACCTTCAATCCTCACCTCTCATAATATTAATTAAAATAATATTTTTATATATATATATATCAAATAAAAAATAATAAATTATTTATTTATTTTTAAAAAAAATATTTTTCATCAAAAAAAATTTTACTCGTACCAAACACAAGTACACAACTCTTGAGTTGCCAAATATTTATAGTCAAAATCTCGAAGCCTTTGGATTAGATTTTAATTAATTAAGAGCCTCTTTATTGTGGCACATGGACAAGTCTACTGTTTCTATTAATTTGTATATTACATATATACACATAATTCATGTAAAGAGCAGTAAATGTGCATTCTCAGATATCAAGGAGACGTGCGTAACAGCATTTGTTTTCATTAGTTTTTGTCATGTTCAGATTTTTGCTAAGGAAATTCAAAGAAAGAGAGGACCACATTTTGTTACAACTTTATATCTTTTGGCAGATTATTTTGGTTATTTATCTCATATTTGGCTGATTTATTTGGTTATTTGGTTCATACTTAATACTATTAGAAATTTTTTTAAAATATTATTATTATTAATCAGTAAATTTTTTTTCTTATAAAGTTTAATTTTTTCATTCATTTTTCACTGAATCAATTCACGTAGAAAATGTGTGGTGAGAAATATATTCTCACTGAAATATTGGAAAACTTTATGATTTTGTTTCATGCAAAAATACTATTATTTTTTTCTTTTCTCACCGATTCAATCAAACTAACGGTGGGAATAGTCACTTAGCATTTTTTAGTGAAAATTTTCAATGAGAAAATCGTGATTTTTTAATAATGATCCTATTGGATGCAATTTATTTTCATATATATGTGTATCTGTGTGTTTTAGATTTCGATAGTAAGAAAACTATTTGAATATTTGAATCCAAGATCCTCAATTCTTTTTTTTTAAAATTAAGATAAAGACAAATTGATTAATATTTCTTTTATTTTTGTTCCTAAAGTATAAAATGATCCATTTGTTTCTGAATAAGATATGATTTTTTGAATTTGAGATTTATTATTTTTTAAGTAAGTACGTAGCTCAATCAAGAAATTTCCTTCCTAGTCCAGTTTCTAATGAATCAAGATAGTTGTTTGTTTTGATATAAATAGTCATTATCTACTTTTTTACCGTGAGAGGAGTTGATCGCCTCTGCATTGGGTAGACCTCATATAATAATTATCCTAGCTTTACCCTATCTTTTGTTTCATTTCTTCTAAAACAATCACAAACACTTTTTTAATTATGAATCTATTACCAGAAATTCAATGCATAATCTCGATATTCAATGTGTATTCTTGGATAATCATAATCTTCAATTATGTCAACCGTTTCATCGATATCTTCAATCAATATTTATCTCTTTTGATGCAACAATACAATTATATTTGTCACACGTAATCTAATATTATTTGTAACATTTTAAATATTTATGCTGATTAGAAATACACATACAATACAGGTGTTCAGAAACTAATAAAATATAGAAAAAAGGGTAAAAAATATCTTGAACTATTGAAAATAGGTCAAATTTAACCCTCATTACGTTTTTGGATCAAAAATACCCTCACTGTTATATTAATTTGACTCAAAAATACCCTCCAACTATCTAAATGAACCAAAGATATCCTTCTTTCTAACAGTTATTTTAAAATAAAAGAAGAAAAGTTAATTTTACCTTTTCACTATTCGAAAATTATACGTATTTTCATGTATTAGATTTATGAAAGCAAATAAATTATAGTTTTGAATAAAAGAAAAAAGAATTTAGTAACATTTGTATTGAGATTATTAAGAAGACACTTCAAAATTTGAGAACCCGTCGAGGATATCGACCTCATTTATGAAAAATCTTAGGTGCACTTATATTAATAAAATGATCAACTAAGCTTGTTAATTTGAAATTCAAATTTAGAGAGTGGCGTGAGAGTCACGTGCAGTAGCGCCGAATCACTGATCCAACGGTCGAGAGAATCGCGTCAGGGCAAAGCTATGATGGAACGGAAACACTGATTACAAAACCCTCTTTCCTCCAACTATATATAGATATATATATACCCTCTCTCCCTTTAATCCCTCAAAACCCTCGCAGCATTTCTCCTCCTGTTGTTCAAGAAACATACACACATGGTGAGTACCCTCTCTCTCTTTTGTTTCCAATCCTTTTCTTGGTGTTTTTGCTTGGGTGTGTTTTGATTTCTTGGTATCATCTTTGTACTTTTGCCTTTTTCTAGTTTCGATTTGTGGGTCTTTTATGATTTTTGTGGGCTTGTTTTGTGCTTTAATGTCTAAATGTTTGTGGCTCTTTTTGCAGGCTCTTCCAAATCAGCAAACCGTGGATTATCCCAGTTTTAAACTTGTAATTGTTGGTGACGGTGGAACTGGTAATTTCTCTCTCTCCCCTTGACTATTTTGAAGAGGTTTTAGCTGTGATTAGAATGGTTTGTTTGATTGTTGTGCAACTGAATTTTTTTTTTCTTTTTGGGTTTGAGCTTTTATATGCGGTGCTTAATTAGTATGTGGTAGAAGATTGTAGATCTATTCAGCTGCTATTGCGCTTGGTTTCTCTGTGAGGTTAATGAAGAATAATGGGCCTCTCTTGTTGTTGATTTGTCTCATCTGATTTGGAAGTTTTTCTTTTTCCTAGGAAAAACTACATTTGTGAAGAGGCATCTGACTGGTGAATTTGAAAAGAAATACGAACGTAAGTGTTTACTGCTGTATGAAACATTTTTGGGTGTTGATTCTTATGAGTTTTCTGTTCACAATACTGATTTTTGATTTTGTATTTGAAACAGCCACCATTGGCGTTGAGGTGCATCCATTGGATTTCTTCACAAACTGTGGCAAGATTAGGTTTTACTGCTGGGACACAGCTGGTCAGGAGAAATTTGGTGGGCTTAGGGATGGCTACTAGTAAGTAATTATTCCTTTTGAATTCCATTTCTTACTCGGTTAATCTATGGGCATTGCTGTGATTTTCTACGAGTCGACATTGTGAATGCTTAAAAAGCCTAACGTGTTTGCTTGGTGAATTAATATAGAATAATTTATCTAGTTATATAATGTAATCCCTCCGTTTCAAATTAGTTTGTCTTACTTTCATTTTTTGTCTTGTTCTTTAACAACTCTTTAATTCTTTAATTCTAACTTTTTAACTGACATGTTTAAGACCATGTGGTTAAATGGTGCTTTGGCACATTCAGCATGTCTTTAGTTAAAGACCATGGGATTCAAAAAGTTTTTTCTACTTTGTTTAAACTCCGAGTCAACTTAAAACCAAGTTAAAACTAGACAAATAAAATGAAATGGAGAGAGTAACCTTTATTTAGATTCTTCCCTCTTAACATACCAAATACCATTTGAATCTTGTGGTTTCATTAGTCATGTGATGTCATTCCTTGTCAGATTGATTAAACATCTACCAGTTTATAGAATGGATAAGGCTGTTGGGTGTATCTAGTCTTTGATAATGTGTTTCTTCTTTTATCAAATCGGTATGATGGAATCTCAAATGTATTTATAGGTGTTTGTTACTTAAACTGGAGTAATATTCTATTTATCTACCTTATTGACTTCCTACCGTCTGTCTGCAGCATTCATGGCCAATGTGCTATCATCATGTTTGATGTAACAGCCAGATTAACATACAAAAATGTTCCGACATGGCATCGTGATCTTTGCCGGTATGTCCAACCATCTTGAGTTGTTTGAAAAAGAAAAGACAAGATTATATGCTCTTGTTTTGTGCTTTTTTAATCTGATAGAGATTTACTGCATCTGTTGAATCAGTGTTTGTGAGAATATTCCCATTGTTCTTTGCGGAAATAAGGTTGATGTGAAGAACCGTCAAGTTAAGGCAAAACAGGTTACTTTCCACCGGAAGAAGAATCTTCAATACTATGAGATATCAGCAAAGAGTAACTACAACTTTGAGAAGCCTTTCCTCTACCTTGCTAGGAAACTTGCTGGGTAATTACTTATATCATTTGACTATTAGCTGAATCTCACCACAAACCTTAGAGGCATACTCAGCTGATTTTGATGACGTTTGTGCTATAATTTCCCTTGTTTAGTGATCCCAACTTGCACTTTGTGGAGTCTCCTGCCCTTGCTCCTCCTGAAGTACAGATCGACTTGGCTGCACAGCAACAGTAAGTTCACTTATCTCTTTCTGGTTCTGTTCCAGTCAGGTTTTGATTTTGTTGTGTAATTTTGTGTTGTGTTGCTGCCTGCAGACATGAAGCTGAGCTAGCTGCTGCTGCCAGTCAACCCCTCCCAGATGATGATGATGAGGCTTTTGATTAAGTGTAGTCAGCTATCTTGGTGCAGTATGATGATGATTCTTGATTCTCCCTGTGTACTGGTGTCCCATTTTTTCCACCATTGATGGGCTGTGTTCCAGAATATGTAGGCTTTTTGAACTGGGCTGATGATCTATTTTCTTTTTGGTTTGTGAGAAGGATATGAAGTTTTTATTCATATCTTCTGAATGTGGATGGATCTCTATTTGTTTGGACGAATGAATTTATTTTGGATAAACGAAAAGCTACTGTTGTTGCTTGTTATAATATGCTTTTCTCTACTATGTTTTTGTGAATGAATTTATCACTCATGACGGGAGAGATTGATTATCACATATCAACCTGTTTGGCCAAATTTTCAAAAGTGAGTTATTGAAATTGGAAGTTACTTTTTTTAGACGTTAAAAATATTTTTGAGAGTATTTAAGTGTTGTTTTTTAGAAACTAAGTTCACACATTGTTTTTTAGTTAAAAAAGTAGTTCTTTTTTTTTTTCAATTTTAGAAATTTGATCGAATTAATTCTACGTGGGATGTGGTCGTATAGTGGTAATCAATTTTAGTGTCGGGTGAGCATAACTTTGTTGAAAGTGTATTCCTCAAAATGTTTTTGTTTTCTTTTCATCATCTTCTGTAACTTATAAGGTTATGTTATTTTTACATATTTAGTTCTTATGGATGTCACATCATATTGGGATAGTATCTTTGACCAATAAACCGAAAAAAGGTCAATTAGAGCCTGATGTTTACAATCTTTTCTTCTGAGGTTCTCCATTGTCAGAAGAAAGCTGCTCATTCCCTTTTTCACTATTAGCAGCAATGACTATTTTTGTCGAATCATTCTTTTTCTTTTTACTTCTCCTTATAATAATCTGAGGAAAAAAAAAAACCCTCATATGTTTCTCAATCTCTCTGAGGTCTACAGTTAAAAAGAGAACAATGGAATCGGTGAATTTTCTAAAGTAACTAGTCGCGCGATAATAAAAATATTATTGAATCTACTATAATTAATAATATAATAATTTAGATATTATTTATTTTTTTATAAAAAAATAATTTATAACAACATATAAGTTAATTTATATATTCGGATTAATTCAACCATTTGAGTTCTTAAAAAAAATTCAAAAGAATCACTTTTTTCCTGTTCTCGAATACACGCATGATCAGGTAATTTTAAGGTATACATAATGTCATTCTTCAAATGTCAAAATTAGATATTTTAAATAAGAGATTTCAAGTCTTCAAACTCAGATAAACTTAATTCAAAATTTGTTAATTATTTTTTCCTCATTGAAAATTTTAAACGTAATTAAACATTTCTATTAACTTTTATACATTAAATTGCATTTCTATTAAAAAAATTGACTTCTATAGAAAGAAGAGAAACACCATTTTTCTTATTTTTTGTAAATAGGTAGTTTATTATTTTTTGTTTGTATTTGTTAGTTCTTGATAAGGTAGTTAGATTTTGGTTCAAAAATATTATTTAGAAAGAATTTAAAATTAAAATGAAAAAATCACATAGAATAATAATTAAAAAATCTTCAGACACAACCTTTAATTCAATTAAAATACTCATTTTCTTCTCGATAATATATTAAGTCCTCTTCTCCTCTTTCAGGTCCTCCATGTTAGTTCGAGAAGGAAAGAAAAATAATTTAAAACTGCAATCATACAGAAATCTACCAAATAACCTATAACAAATCAAATCAAATAATATTACAACTGAAGTAACAAATATGAAACAATAATCCCAATAAAATATAAATAATATTACTCCCTCAAATCACAAGACGAATAAAACTACAAAAGAAAATAGTATTACTTAATATGCAAAATTTAACTGGGCGAAGAAAATGAAGTGGGAGATCACCTCAACTTTATGCTTTCACATTTATATAGAAAAATCATTAATTTACTTTATTGATTAAGAGAGCCAAAAGTTATCAGTTAGTTTATTAGGAGAATTAAGCAAACATACATAAACGGCTATTATTATTAATAATAACTTAATAAGGAATAAGGGGAAGCAAATAGGGAAAAAAAGACTATCGCTGAATTAATCAAATATAGATTACACTTGAGTTAAATATTAGATAAAATAATCGACTGCGGTAATCAAATATTTATAAAATAAACTGAATATATATTAAATAATTATTAATATAATGAAAATGACTTTTGGGCTTTTCTAACCAAAAAGAGATGGATAAGTAAGAAAATATAATTAAGATATAATAAACTTTTGAGTCACCTTTTTTTTTTTTTTTTAAGAAATAGAATAGAATAAAGAATGAGATAGTCTATATCTTGTATGGATCATAGGATCACTCTATGAATAGGTCAATTCTCTATGGCCGAAAAAATATCAAAAAGAAATTATATTTTTTATATTGAGTCTGCTTAATGGTACATATCTTCATTAGAGAATTGTGTATAAATACTATTATAACCGATAGAAGCTTAGAAGATGAAACAATTGAAAGATGAAAAGGTAGTATATGAAATAATAATTAAAAAAATGTAACCTACAATAATTAGTGACAGGTGAAACAATCCCCTTCATTTACTTGATTCAATAAATGACTTTATTCATTTCTTTGTTTATAATATATATATAAGAATATTAGATATTTGATGGTAAAATACTACTATTTAATTAAATATCTTATTATATTTAAATTTACTATAAGGGCAAAATGATAATTCAACTTTTATGACAAGGGCTTTCTAATTTCAGTATAATATGATTATTATTATTTATATTTATTATTTTTATTTATTTATTATCATTATTATTATTTATTATTATTATTTTTTTATTTTAACTTTCCACTTATATAGTAATAATAAATATATAAATATGATATGAATGATAAAATATTAATAGTTAATTATATATTAATTAAATTTTAATTTAGTGATGGGGCAAAATTATAATGTACTTTTCAACTTAGGGACTTTCCACTTATATAATAATATGATATAAATTGAATATTTAAAATTATTAATGAGTCATTTAGTTTTGATATTTTCACATGCCCTTTTGTTAAAATTAAAAGTAAATTTGTGCCATATATTTAAAAAAATATATTTGAATCGAAACTATATATTTAAAGAGTTTCTAATAATATAAAGAAGGAAGTAAAGCTGCCAAAGTAGATCACTCCTATCCTCTTAAACGAGATGAACAAATATTGTCCCCACAATGAGCTTCTTATACAACCGATTCACTTAAGTTCTTAGGAAGCATCACCAGAAAAATAAAACGGAAAATGATCAAAAAAATATTTTTAACGTATGAAAAATAATTTATAAATATTTTTTTACTTTTTATTTAAAAATAATTTTATTTTTTATTTTTGACTCAAGGATATTCCTCCTTCTATCCTTTGATTTAAAAATATTCTCAATCTTGAAAAATTTTAATTTTTAGAGGTTTAAAATTTTATTTTAGAAATTAAAATAATTTACACATACGATCAAAAATATAAAATTCGAAAAAAAATAATGAGGATTTTTTTCTATCTTTTGCTTGCAATTTTTTTTTTAAATCTAGAAATTATAACAACGGAATTCTAAGGTACTTGTTACAAAATATTATTTTAATATCTAATTTTTCTTTGAATTATATATTTTTAATTGTAGTTATATCGATTATATTAATTCCTAAAATAAAACTTCAAACCTCTAAATATTGAAATTTTCAAAGTTAAGGATATTTTTAAGAGAATTTCAGAAATGGGCAACAATTTGAAAGAAAATAGACTAAAGTAGCAACATCTATTTATTTACATAAAATGACAATATTTTATGTGTGTGTTGTATTTAACATAGGTAAGATATAACAAAATACAAATACAAAATCTGAAATGTGAGTAATTTTAGGGATTATGTTTCAAATAAAAATTCAGTTACCATAAATCACTCAAGTGATAATTATTCCGTTCCATTAATAATAGGATTCTAATAAAGGACATAATTCTTATTTACCATAACAACTTGTGAAATAAAAAAGAAAAAAAAAATAAAATTTACTAAGACGTATTTCTTATAAACTTAATAGTTTCCACTTATAAATACATAACCATCAAATACAACACAGTTATATGTATTTGAAATCTATCTGTATATGTAAAATACATCCAGAATTATGTATTTGAATGTATGAAAATAGAACTAATATATATTCCTGCTAAAATAAATATTTTGCAAAGACAAATACATAATCATTCCAACAAATACGTATCTGAAATATTTAAATGTATATGTATAACATAATACCATTATCATGATGTAATGTATGATTTTGTTTTATTCCATAAATACAACTAAATACATTTATATATTTCATGAATATATGTGGGAGATAACTACATATGAAAGTGACTTCTGTAAATAAAAATTATTAATGAACCGATAAAAAAAAAGTTTGAATAAAGAAATATAACCCGGTTGTCTGTTTATTGAACAGATTGTTTGCCGTTTTTGCTTGTATTATTTTTCATTAAAATCAGCAATTGAAGATATACCTCTTGTTAATCTCTTGGTTGTATTTTCAGCCATTGATGAAGCTTTGAATACTCAAAATACAAAACCCTAAAACACAAAAAAAGATACAGTTGAAAAAATAAATACCAAAATACATATAATACATAAATTATAAAATATACAAATATGATTTTCAAAATCAAAAAATAAATCTAGTTGAAATTTTAAAATATCATAAAGATTTGAATTCAATAAAAAAATATATTTAAAATTTAAAAATAAATAAAAATCACGAATGGAACTTACTTGATTTAATAAGATTCTGTAAACAATGGTAGCAGAATTTGCAAGAATCGAGGACAGTTAATGGAGGAAAATAAGAGTCTGAAGATAAAGAACGATGGAGAGAGGGGAGAAGAAAGGGGTTGGGTGAACAGTGACAACAGTAATTTGTGGAACACAGTAAAAAAGTAAAAATATAAAGTAAAAAAAATAAAAAATGACACAATAAATGAAATAAAGTCATCATGTGTAATTTTTTAAAACTATGGTCATCATATATAAATATTTTCTTAAATGTGCTATTATATGTAATTTTTTCTAATTTTAAACCAAAAGATGGAAGGAGCGGTATCCTTAAGTTAAAAATAAAGATTAAGGATATTTTTAGATCAAACAGTAAAAGTGGAGTATTTATGAGCCAAATCCAAACACATAACAAGTACGATGGAAAAATAAAACACAAACACAAGGTACGCATAGACTCAAAAAGAAACATTCATCCATCAAAGGTTGATTCACTTGTAAATTGAACTCGAGGTGCATGTAGTGTTTTAAAAGATGGAATCGTGAGGTGAAGCTTTTACACAATACAGGGTAAGACATAAGCTTCGAAATATGGGATGTAAATCTCATAAATCTACAGGGCGTATATCCCATGTATCTTTAATTTATAATTTTATTACTAAAAAAATAAGTAAAACTAATATTTTTAATATTTTTATAAATAATTTAAATAAACCACTAATAATATAGAAAAAAATTATAATTATCATTTGAGACAGGTAACAATACAAAAAATGATAATACTTCAAATAATCTTTAAAATAAAATTATATTTCAAATAATCTATATATTGATATAAAGGAGGGATATAGTGTTGGTGATGTGGCATATCTCACAATCAAGAAATCTTATTTATCTTTTTTGTCCTTTTTTTTGAAGTTTTCTTCCATTTTTTTTTTGTTTATTTTATTATGTCCAATAGTCTCTTTTAGTGTTATAGGTTACAAAAACTCAATAGACACCATACTGATTTTCTTAATTTCACATAACTGTTGTAACGATGCCTACTTGTCTTCCTCTTCTTTATATATTTTCAATTGGTGTTACCTGCCTTTTACTGTTATGACCACTTTCGCTGCTAGGACTGTCCTTTGCTCCGCCGCCACCTCCGGCCGAGCAACAACTATCAAACTTGCCTCCGGCGCTAAGCCAAAGGCCTCTCCCTTTCGTATCCCAACTCAAAAGCCCCTCACCGCTCGCATTTTCAGGTCGCCTGTAGAAATGAGTTGTGTTAGAGTGGAATCGATGTTTCCTTATCATACTGCAATTGCCTCCGCATTACTCACTTTAATGCTCTCTGCTACTCCTCGGAACTATGGTTGGACTCTTGAAGATTGCAATGATGATGCATGATGAATGTCAGAGAGTGCAAGCAAAGTGAAATAACCATGCGGTGTTGTCTATGTTGTTGTTGTTTCTTTCGATTCACAAGGTAAATTATCTTGTTGGTGTTGATGTTTTACTTATTTTTTGATGTTTTGGTTGGTATTTTATGCATTTTTTTATTCTGTACTTTACACTTTTGCTTGATTTATTGTAGGTTTTCTCTATTTTCGCCTACTTTCTAAAGGTAACTCTCCTCTTCTGGTTTTAATATTTGTTTGTTCTTTCTCATATTTGGTTGAAAAACTATGTATATGTGTTTTCGATATCCCGAAATTCTATTTTGCTTATAGGTCTTCCATTGAAATTCGATTCTTTTTGTTATTTTATTGCCACTTGTGATCTTCAACTAATCTTTTTCATGGAATATATGTAAATACAATTTTTCATGTCTGTAAAAAATATTGAATAATTTATGTACTTTTGGATATATAGTTGTACGTTAAGAAAACAACACAATTTTCACATAGTAAATTATTTTATATTTTTCTTTATGAATGCTCTAAATTTTTTTGGTTTTTAGTTTAATAAACCATTTGTAAGATTATGTCATAATTGAGACTATGAAAGAAAATGAGATATTAACAATGAAATGTAAGGTGATTAATTTCAGTTCATGTATAACGCGATATATGAAAAGAGTTAGAGTTTACAATACCTAAAAAGAAAGAAATTAACATGGGTTTAGTTATTACAATGTTTTATTGATTTTCATCTATTTTGCTCACATAACAATATTGGGTAAATAATTGTAAATGAACATACAGGGTGAAGTATCAAAATTGAATCCTAATATACTTTCCTTATTTGTTAGGGGTAGATGGAATAGAGGGAGCCAAAATATCACTATGGGGAGACATTAACCCCCCTTCCCCCTACCCTTATAAAAATAAATAAAAAACACCCTAGACGGAGAAAGTATTCACTCTCTACTGTAATTGTTTTTGTACCTTGACCCAACTTAGATGGTAAATAGAAGTTGCTATACATAGGTGATTATATGCTTATCAGAATTATATTATTGGTTCACTTAAAAAAACTCTTTTTACCATAGTAAAATTTTCGAGTAGTATTCTCTTTCCAACTATTTCATACGTATTTTTAGAACTTCTATTGTGGAATTATGTCTAACTATTTATATCTTATTTCTTAAACTTCTACTGTGGAAGTTATTAGTTGTTTCTATATGTTTGTAAACACTTTGCATGTTTTCAGGAGATAATTTTCATCTATCCTATTTTATCTCTGCCGTATCTAACTCCAGCACAATTTAATAAAGTTTGTTATACACTAGCACTTCTTCAGGTATATAAAAAAATATTTGTTTGTATTATGAAATAATAAAGAAGAACAAGAATATTGTAGAGAAAGAGAGAAAGAGAAAAGTTTTTATTTCTCTTGATGAGATGAAATACAATGAAGGAGAATCCCTCTATTTATAGGAATAATTCCTCCTGATCAAAAGATAGACTTTCACTATAATATAAACACATGCATCCACTACAATAACCGTTATAGACATTCACTATAATACAAATATGTTTATAACAGTTTGTGAATTTTTTTAAATGATTCTTTATTCAGTTTTTGTTATTCTTTATTACTGATGACCTTATAATAATGATTTATTGTCATTATATGATTTTTTTGTAATGCGTAAATATATTTAGTTGTACAATATAGAAATTAAATATATTTGAGGTTGTATTATATGTATCGAGAGAGGTGAAGGAGGAATGCAACAAAAGGGAAAGTGTTCAATTTTTCCTTTTAATGAATTCCTATAAATGATGCTTGCCGATACCTGTTAATAATGACATAGTTTTAAACTTTATTCTTACTTGGAGCATGTCAGAGATCACTTCTAAATGTTTATTATTTTCATTGTATAAGTGCTTTTATAGTGGGTGAAAAAAAGTATTTTTATAATGTAATTATATTTTTAAAATAGTCCTGACAACATCCAACTTAGATTTGCACCTCTTATAAATATTTTTCATGTGCCTACCTAAATGTTAGACTAAACATAATAGTAATTAATTATCAAAACTATATTTGCTTGCATTGTTAATCCAAGTATAATGTTAATATTTCAATCTGGTGGTATGTGCATATCATTATTTCTTCATTCTTCACTTACACATTAGATAGTTATGGCTTATTAATAAAGTAGCATTTGAATATTCTTCGAAAAATATAATTCAAGATTAGTACCTTTTTCCTTTAAGCAATTGACCCTCAACCCAACCGAGTTTATTCTTTTTTGCTTTTCTAAAAGTCTGAAACTAATTAACTTGGTTCAAGACGTTCGAATTCTCTATCGAACTACTAAATGCTGAATTACCATGACATGAATTGTCATATAAGAAGTTAGAGAGCATGAGAGTATAAATTATAAAGAGGTTTCTACCTTTTAACTGAAATATATTTACTTAGTTTAATAACTACTTAAAACATATCAATTTGTGAACATTGATTCGTACTGATTGGATATATAGGTTATGCATGTTGAGTTCTGAGGTTCTGTTGAGAAGATCTGAGAGGTTTGGTTGTCGTTGAATTGAAGCCAAATGAGTAGCACAACTGATATGGTGAAGGAGAAGGAAATAATGGTTGAAGCAGAATTCCTAAAAGTTTTCATTAGTGTATTACCTATTTTTAAAATTTTATAGATTTTGTTAAGTTGTTACTTACAATATTCTCATTTCTTAAACAGTAGTATTATAATATCAATAGTCTATAATTAAGAGATTTATTCAAAAAGTCATTTTGAAGAGTTCAATAATGTTATTTGCTGCCCGATGGACTCTTCTATTAATTTCCTGTTATTAAAGTCAAATCTCCGGCATGGTCTTACCTTTTATTTTCAAGAGCTTAAAAATGAGATCTTAACTTATGTACAGTACTAATAATTAAAAGTATAATTAAACATGAATGTCCTACCGTTAGTGTAATATTACAAGTTGTTATAAGTTATTAAGTTATTGTAATAATTTATGATAGAATAAAAAAGTGTTTTATTAATGAATATTATTTTTCATAAAAAATTAGTGGCAAAAGATAAATCATCTTACAAAAATATTCGTATACTCTTTTTACCCATCCGCATGTTTTTCTCAAGCCATTAAAGACTATTTTGATTTTCTTATAATCGCGCGAAACGCAGACAAATTTACTAATTTTTAAATAACTAGTACTTTCTACCCTCAACTAGTATTTATATTTAACTAGTATTAGTACCTGCGCGATGTGCAAATAATATTTAAAAAAAATTATTAAAAAATATAGATTAAAAAACAAACTTAGATTTACAAAATTACCAAATGAATAAATATTATAAAAAATTTCTTTCACTTGACCAATAGGTAAACGAACAAAGACTAATGAAATAAATGTCAACATTTCCTTCGGCTTATCTTTTCTTAAATAACCTATAAAAATTAGTACATTTTAAATCATCTCTTAGCTAAAACTAAATAGAATAGCACAATAACTATAAATTTTGGCATAGTTACTGAATTTGACACTTCAATCTATTTAACAACTAAGAGACGTTAAAAAAAATGACATGAAAAGAAACTAAAATAAGTTACTGGACTTTTAACGAAAATATAGAGAGTCATATTTAAATTAGTTTGTAAGGATGGTCATTAAAGATTAGATTAACACTCAATAATCATTCAGACAATATCTAATAAATATATGATACACAACCAAATAAAAACCCAAATGTTTATAACTGTATTTCGCGGAAAAAAAAAGAACTAAAAAATTGGTGAATTTTTTAATAAGAACTATAAACTAAAATAAAGAAACAAAATAGTTTTAAACTTCACCACACTTTTCAGGGTACCATTTACATTCTTAGGCATCACCATTGCACGTCGAAAAAAATTCGAGATCAGATATAGTAATTGGCATCTGAATGACAATGCAAAAATTTATATCTACAGTTCTCATCACATCTTTAACTAACATAACATTTATTGTACTATTAAAATCTCTTTTCTATAAGTTGTCACAATTGATTTGTTCATCCGCTGTAGAACTCATTCTCATATAGTTAGTAATTGAAGATTTCTCAAGTTTCTACAAGAACGTGCAACTTATGAAATACATTGAGACAAAATATAAAAGAATAATAATAGATGATAACTAGTGACAAATTTACTTATATAACGTATCAAATTAATTTACAAAAAATTTTGATGTACACACATTTCTAGCTTCATTTGTTATTTGTTCACCATCATCATAAACTAACTTTTTTAAAACATGCGGATAACGTACCATGACTTTTACCTCTGAACATGCAATAACGTACCTACCCAACAGTTGCGTAGAGATGATCTCCCTATAACAAATTCAATATCTATATTATATCAATAAGATGGTAGTCAACATATGCATTTATAATGATAGTAAGATGATACTACATTTTTCCATCCTGCAGTAACATCTTTATTAAAATTGGATTATCTGTCTTTTCGCGATTGGTAATAATCCATAATCACACAACACGAACTTTCAAACGCTACTTGCATCTTTTTTTCGGATATCTCACTGATAAAGTCAATTTTAATACATATTTTATTTGAAGATTTTTTTTGAATATTTATAATGACTTCAAGGTAGTTTTTTTCTATATTGTATACCATGAACTGTTCGTATTATGTTGAACGATTCCTTCAGAAATATATATAATATTTCGTAGAAATTTTTTCTATTATAATGGCTATAATTGTGGCATAATTTTTTTCATATAAATCATATAATTGCTGTCAAATAATGATGTGCTGCTATGTGTCTGATTTAAATTCAAATAAGCCACGCCATAATTAGCTCTACGTCATAATAAATTTTCATAATCTTTCCATGTATAGTAATACTGATTAAATAATTTAAATTATAAATATATAAAATATATCGTAGAAATATTTTCTATCAAAATGAGTGTAATTATGACGTATTTTTTTCCACATATATCATATAATTGTTAATCAAATAATTACATACAACTATATCTGTAATTATAGAAAATAATCTAATCAATATTATTTCTGTAGCATCTGATTTAAATACAAATATATCACAACAGAATTAGTTCTAAGTAATAAACTTTCGCAATTTTTAATTGTATAGTATAACTAATTAAATAATTTAAGTTATAAATATATAGAATATGACATAGGAATATATTCTCTCTCTCTACACATACACACACACACACTAATCTTTATGAACGTGTGTTGCACGTTTATCCCAAAAGAGTAGATATTTCAAAAAATTTTATGCCAACAAAAATGTTTAGTGCTACATACATTTTCAAACTTTCTTTACAAAAAAGTAATAACACATATAAGATTGAAATTTCATTAAATAGTAATTTGCTGATCTCATCGTTTATGAAATCAATCTACTTTTTGATTGTATAAGAATATGTAGAACTCACCGTGTCTAGAAGCATGGGTTCAATTTTCAATTACCAGTGATATATTTAGGACGACTCAGATTCTTAATTAAGCTAATTTATAAATGTTGTCATAAAGAAGTCGAAGTGAACTTCTCCAACATATATAAATGTTAGTATCCTTTCTAAAGAATAGAACTATTGCGTTTTATATTTATTATTGTTTGCATACGTTTTTTTTTTGCTTTTGTGTGATTTTTTCACTCTGTAATGAATTTTGTCTGTAATCTAATTCGTTGCAACCTCTTAAATTATTCATAGTTTTAAAGTAATAGAGAAAAATTCTTTTGCTCCTAAATTAACTTTTTGAGTTATCTTTATTTGAATGCCCATTATATCAGGTGCATGTTTCACAACTATCTATATTAATAAGTACACAAATTTTAAAAAGACTCAGTTAGATAATAGTATTATATAGTGTGTCTGAATATACAAATTTTTTAAAAAATATTAAAGAAAAATTTCTTAAATGATGAATTTTATTCTCATTTTGTAGTTAAATAAACCGAAAAATCATATTCAATTATATTACAATATCTAATGAAAACTATTGTTATATATGACTTAATACTAAAAACAAAACATAAAAATACTTTAATCACGATTCTTCAAATATTTATCAAATAACAAAAATTAAAAATTAACTTTTTTTATATTTTCGAACTCATTATCCACACTGATAAAGTTTGTCAAGTCGTTATAATTCATTGTAAATTTAATATTTTTCTTGTAGTGATATATATATATATATAACAAAAAGAAGGGAAAAAATAAGTAAAGAGAAACGTTTTCTTAAATAATTTTTATCTAGCTTTTATTTGCACATTTCTAAAAAGATAAATCTAAAACTACTACGCTCATCTTTTTCTGTTGTAAATAGGATGACATTAATTTATAGTCACCTCCCAAAAGCAATAAAAACATCTATACATATATATATATAAAAGAAAGATACAAGCATGATGATTTGGCACTCTCTAATGCCTAGAATCGTATTTATCTTTTTTGTTATTTTTTGGTCTTTTTATTATTTTAAAATGATTTTAATAAATATACTAGGAAAGTTAAAAGACTAAAATACCATTCAAACATTAAAAGAGTAATATACACTTTAAATAATAATAAATAAATAAAAATAATAAATAAGTGAAAATTTTAAAATACTAAAATATCCTCAAAACATTGAAAGACCAATATACCATTCAAATAATAAAATAATAAATAATCATATTATTACTATATATATATCATCATCATCATCATGATAATAATAATAATAATAATAATAATAATAATAATAATAATAGTAATAATAATAATAATAATAATAATAATAATAATAATAATATATTAATAGAAAGCCAAAAAGTGAAAATTAGATTACCATTTTTCCCCTTCACTAAATTAAAATTTAATTAAATATATAATAAAATATTAATATTTTATCATATCTATCTATCTATACATACATACATACATACATACTATCATTATATTCTAAAGTAGAAATCATAACAATTAAAAATTAAATTACCAAATTATTCATCAAATATTGAAAGAGAGTAACACCCCTCAATCAAATACTACTATATAGTTGAAAGTTGAATTATAAATTTACCCTTTAAAAGTTATATGACATTTTATCCCTAAATCATATTATTCTATTCCAAAAATATGTTTATAAAAAAAATTAAATAGACGTTTTAAAGTTTATAAATCTATTGCCTTTTTTCATATACAATGTATATGAACATGAAAAAATATATATATATATTAGTTACTGTTAGCTGGACAAATTAAGTATATTGGTTAACAGGTGGTTATCAGGTTGTTAGGAGGTGGTTACAAGTTAGTTAATTTGTTAGTCACGTGCTAATCACGTGAGGAGAGAGAGGTCGGTGGTGTAAAGCACTTATAAGGGGTAAAAAAGGTTGAGAGAAGGTGTAAAAAGAATGTAATATTTTTTCTCTGCTTTCTCTGAAATGTGACCTACTTCTGCTTCTTCTTTCTTCCTTGCTGTTCTTATTTTACTTTGCAGCAACTAAGAATTCTCAATGTAATTGAGAATTCTAACATGGTATCAGAGCAGGAGTATTATTGAATTGAGATCGATAGCATTTTCTGGTAGAAAAAAATTGAAAAATCAAGCAGGATAACAATGGCGGAAGTGCGTACTGTTGAAGTCACTGAAGAACAAATTGACCACAATCATCCGTTGTATTTGCAAGCGTCAGACGTACCTGGAGTTGCGCTAATCCCTACGAAGCTCACAGGACCAGAAAACTATGGCGTCTGGAGTAGATCGATGAGGTTAGCCCTTCTGGTCAAAAACAAATTAGGTTTTGTTGATGGTGCATGTACGAAGAATTTGTATAAGGGGAATCTGGAAGCAAGGTGGGAAAGATGTGATGCTATTGTGATTTCGTGGATAAGTGCAACAGTAGCACCGGAATTGTTAACGAGTATAGTTTATGCTTCAAGCTCTAGAAAAATTTGGACAGATTTCAAAGAGAGGTTTGATAAGTCAAATCTCACTAGGATTTTCCATTTATGGAAGGAAATCAGTATGATGACACAAGGGACAGATTCTGTGACCACATATTACTCAAAGATGCGAGATATATGGGATGAAATGGATGTCATGGTTCCATCCCCTTCGTGTGAGTGTGAGGAGTCCAGGCATCATTTGAATCATGTGAAACAGCAGAGATTATTGCAATTTCTGGTTGGATTGAATGAGAGTTATGCACAAGTAAGAAGCAATCTGTTATTAAGTGCTACGATTCCTACTGTAAATCAAGCCTATGCTATAGCTATGCAAGAGGAAAGTCAGAGAATATTAGGTGCTTCTGACAATGGAAAGGAAGTATTGGTAATGGCAGTTGGAAAGCAGTGCCAGATCTCACAAAAGGAACAGGTTGTGCGAAGTCAATTCCATCCAGTTCACAGAGAATTCACCAGCCAGGGTCAAGGTTCTAACAGGAGGAAAATAGGGATAATATGTGAGCATTGTGGTTTTAAAGGACACACTAAAGAGAATTGTTACAGATTGGTAGGATTCCCACCAGATTTTAAAAGTAAGAGAAGAGCACAGAATGAGGTTTTTACACCTAAAGTAAACAGTGCAGCAGCTGAAGTAGATGATTGTTCACAAATGAGCAAAGTTTTTCAAGGTGGTTACTTAACTAGAGAGCAATATGAAAAGTTGATGGCCAAGGTGGATAGACCTGAATCAACAAGCAGCTGCAGAAGTGAAGTAACAGGTAAGTATCCTTCACAAACTAAACCAACAAATGATGTTGATTGGATTGAAGTTTTAAGATCTAAGGAAGGAATCCTGCTGAATCAAAGGAAGTATGCCCTGCAGCTTATCTCAGATTGTGGCCTTAGTGGAGCCAAACCAGTAACAACTCCTCTAGAACCAAATCACAAATTCACTAGCCTAGAATATGACTTACATGTTGGGAACAAGAATGATTCAGAATTCACAGATGTCACTGCCTATCAAAGGTTGGTAGGAAAACTGCTCTATCTCACTATTACTAGACCAGATATATGTTTTGGAGTCCAGGTGTTAAGTCAATTCATGCAACATCCCAAACTGTCTCACTGGGAAGCAGCACTTCGAATGGTAAGGTATATCAAACAGTCCCCAGGTCTGGGTTTGCTGCTGAAAAGAGGAGATACAAATCAGCTTTCTGGTTTCTGTGACTCAGACTGGGCTTCATGTCCTAATACAAGAAGGTCAGTGACTGGATATGTAGTTAAACTAGGAGAATCTGTAATTTCATGGAAGTCTAAGAAGCAGCCAACTGTGAGTAGAAGCTCAGCAGAGGCAGAATATAGGAGCATGGCAGCTTTGGTGGCAGAATTGGTATGGTTAGCAGGGTTGTTGAAGGAGCTTAATGTTCAATCAGTTCTTCCCATCACAATATTTAGCGACAGTAAAGCAGCAATACAGATAGCAAACAATCCAATGTTTCATGAAAGAACAAAGCATATAGAATTAGATTGTCATTTCATTAGAGAGAAAGTGAAAGCTGGTTTCATTACACCTCAGTATCTCAACACCAAAGAGCAGCTTGCAGACTTGTTGACAAAAGGATTGGGAACAGGGCAGCATCATTTTCTGTTAAACAAACTGGGATTCTTAGACATATTCAAGCCACAGCTTGAGGGGGAGTGTTAGCTGGACAAATTAAGTATATTGGTTAACAGGTGGTTATCAGGTTGTTAGGAGGTGGTTACAAGTTAGTTAATTTGTTAGTCACGTGCTAATCACGTGAGGAGAGAGAGGTCGGTGGTGTAAAGCACTTATAAGGGGTAAAAAAGGTTGAGAGAAGGTGTAAAAAGAATGTAATATTTTTTCTCTGCTTTCTCTGAAATGTGACCTACTTCTGCTTCTTCTTTCTTCCTTGCTGTTCTTATTTTACTTTGCAGCAACTAAGAATTCTCAATGTAATTGAGAATTCTAACAGTTACCACATAACAAGGGTAAAAAAATTAATTCTTTCAATTTAAAATTTTATAACCACTTATTTATATAATACTATATATATATATATAGTGAGAGAGAGACAGAGAGGGAGAGAGAGAGACTAAAAGTGGAAAGCTTCATAGTTGTATGTTGAATTACGAAAATATCCTTCATACATTGATCAATTAAATTATCCCTTATTCAAAAAATCTATAATATTCTACACATTAACTTCTTAGTTGAATTATGAATTAATATTAAGGTGTTTTATTTAATGTTATAACATTGAATATTGAATAATATCTATAAAAAAGAATAAAAAATTATATATTTTATTACAAAAATTTTACACGTTTTTAATGAATTATAGGTATTTTAAAGAATAGTAATACATATTTGTTGTGTTGAGAACCGCTACAAATATCACAATCATATTATATTATATTTTATATTAAAAACAAGAAAATTCTACCTTCAAAGTTAATTATGATAATATTCTTTAAATTTTGAGTTGCCTTTTTACCCTAAAGGAAAAGAAAGCTTTAATTAAATTAATTTTTTATTAAATTAAAAATAAACCGGTGAATTAAAATTAAAGCAGTAACACTTTAATAGTTCAAAACTTGAAAATTCAATGAATTCAATTATAAAATTGAGGGCATTCATTCTCCTTTATTTAATGTTCAAAAATGTTTCTCATCTTAATTATTATAAAAGAAAGTTTCTCTTTTTTCCTTTTTTTCTTGAATTCTTAATTCATAAATGATTTTAAAATAGAGGTTTTTATCTTTTATGGTGATTTTAATCTACTTAGGAAATTAAAATTATATATCATACTATTCTTTTGAATTTATTTATGAAATTAAATTATATAATCATATTATTATATAAGTGGAAAGTTTCAAGTCAAAATATTGAAAATTTGAAATAATGTTGTAAAGCTAAGAAATTATATTTTCCTTAAAAAATAAACTATTTCTTTATTTTACAAATCAATGCATTAATTATATTTTAATTAGCCATTTGCCAACCTCTTCATTGATAGAATTTAAGGCAATTCATTGAAATATTACATGTATATTATTTCAATTAATAAATACATGAAAGAAAAGCTAAAGAGATACAAAATTTTTTAAAAAAACCTATATAAAAAGAAGAAATAGTTCATTTTGCTCAAGTCTTGCTCTTCATCTTTATAGATTCTATACTAAAACTTCCTTCAGGTTATCAAATATTGTTAGAAAATTGTTAGTTGTGTAATTGAAAGATGCACATAGCACAACTTCTTGCTAGAACTTAAGAAGTCAAGTATAACATTACTTTGAGAATATATATGTGTGTGTGTGAATATGAATATTGAAATATTGTATATGTACATTAGTTAATTATAGCATTACTTTTGAGGATATATACATGTGTGTGTGAATATGAATATTGTATATGTACATTAGTTAATTATATTTACTTTATTATATTTGTATATTAGTCTATATATATATATATATATATATATATATATATATATATATATATATATGAATATTATCTCATTTTTATTTTTTCTTCATCAAATATTTTGGGTGCTTATATATTTATGGTCATTGGTATATTTTCTACTTTACTATATATAAACTCATTTGAGGATCGCTTTTACCTTTAATTACTAAACTAGTGCAACATCAGTATGTTTGTAATTTTTGAAAGAAAGTGTGTGTGATATTATAAGCATCATTTTTAAGCCGCTAAAAAATAGAAAAATTTATTGATATAAAATTTTATTATATATATCACATTAAGGAGGTTTGTTAACTATAAAGAATTCTCTAAACTAACATATTTTTTTCTTCATTTTATAGGATTTCAAGGCAATGATGCACTTATAAAAATTATTGAAAGAAAAAAGAATCATCTAATAACGACAAGCAAATACATTGAATTTGATAACAATAAAGTAGAAAAATATTTGTAGTAAAAATGACAAGGACTTTCTTTGAGATATCCTCATGCTTAATTTCTTTCTTCACTATAAAGTTTCATTCTTTTTTACTTAAATTCAATTTTCAGTTGTTAAAAAAAAAGTATTTCAATTGTGAAGGTCGTATCGTATAACTTTAACTATTACATTAGCCTTAATCATCTTCTTTTACTTATATCTTTTTATATGACTAGCCTATTAATTATAATAAATTTTATTTTAAAATATAATTATTTTCTTGTTTGTACTGTTATATATATGCTTTCTATAGATGACGATGAAGAAATCTATATATATATAAAAGAAGGTCAAGAAGAGGTGATGTGGCATGCTTCTAAAGTTCAAGAATGGTATTTATCTTTTTTCTCAAATTTGTGACATTTTTCTTATTTCTATGATTTATTAAAAAATCTAAAACTTATTTTTTAAATTATATTATCTTAATTATTCATTTACTTTTCAGTTTATAAAGCCCAAAAATCATTGTTATTAATTTAGTGATTATTCATTATGCAATAAAATAACATAATAATATGACACCTCTCTTTGTCCAACATTTACATTTATCTTTTTTCTCAACTTTCTGATATTTTTTCTACTTTTTCCTATTTATGTATCATATTAATGTTTAAAAGTCACTTTAATTATAATTTTCTAATTACAACTTCCTCCTTTACTCTTCTTTACTCCTCATCTCTAATTCGATTCAGAAACCCAAAAGATTATTATTAATTCTCTTAATAATTCCACTTTGAATAACTACTCTATGTATTTAATATCAGTGGAATGAGTTTTCATATCTTAATTTTGTATCCACACAACCGATCAAGTATCTTCATACATGGTAAGAATTTCTATACCTTTATTTTTATGAAGTTTTTTATTTTTGATTGTCCTTTATATTTGAGTTAAATTTTTTTCGTCAATTATTTATTAACTCGGTTAGCATTGTCATAAAACTTGATTTGTTTGAATATTATGTTGCGGAAACCTTTATTTTATTTTATTTTGATTGGTTTTTAGTTATCTTATATTGTTAGTATGTAAATTAGTTTTGGTATGCAAGTGATTTTTGCTATGCAAACTTTTTATTTGGTTGGATAATTATTTTTGCATTTATTTATTTTATTTTTTGTTTTTCTGAAAAAATATTGATGTTGATTATATAATTTTTCATTTATTAGCTTTCTGATCTTTTTCTTTTTTATTAATTCAGTTAATATAATATGTTTGTGTTATTTTATGTGAATAATTCGAAAAATATAATTGAGCATAATATAAAGTGTTGATCTTTTCTTTTCGTATAACACTGAGGGTTTCTTTTCCTTGTATTCTTGTCATGAGGTTGCAGTATTTTCATGACCTTTTAGTTTGACGTTTTATCTTTCTTTAATGCTACTAATTAGCATTTGTCAAAAGACCTTTCCGTAAGAATATTACTTCAAAATTCGCAGGATAGTAAACAATATTAATAAAGACGTAATTGAGGTTTATATGCCAGAGTCCAAAAAGTACAAGTTTAATTTAAAGAAGCTAAATTATCCCAAAACTGTACTTAATGTCAAATAAGGATGATATGATTAGTGGTAAATGAATTAACTTGAATTGGAGCTCAAATTTTAGTGATATTATATAGATTGATATATATGAAAAGTTTCAAAATAAAACAAAAAAGAAAAGGAGACGGAGATAATTTATATGATGCTAGAAATGAGTAATTAGATTTTCTTTTGCACCTTAAGAATGGAAGACAGCCAAGTAATATTATGGAATGAGCTATAAGTTGTAAAATTATTTCTCAAAATGAATACCCTGACTTATCTTCTTTTTATTCCAAATTAATTGCTTAATTTATTTTAAATTTCTAATAGTATGTAAAAGTAGTTAATTACATTCAAATTCTCAAAATTCACTCTCAATTTAAGAAAATTCTTAATTAATGTTCTTAAGTTTTTATTTTACTCTTTCGAAATTATTGTAATTCTTTTTTTGGCTTTTTCTAGATTCTCTTACTTTATTTATATTTATTTAGTTTCTGTGAGAGTGATTATTATATTTAAAAAATGAAAATTTCATTGTACGTCAATAATTAACAAAGTAATAAAGAAAAAATATCTTTAAATTAGTCAAGTTAGGAAAAGAGAAAAATATTCTTCTCCACTCTGATACTAACAAGCTTAGTTGTTCAAGAGAAATCAATTTTTCTAAATAAAAAATATGATATTATTGACTCTCTATTAAAAAATATAAAATAAAGTGTTAATAATACAACATATTAAAACTCCAAGTCTAAATTATATGAATTTGTATATTAAAATAATTTAAATATTTTAAAATATCTTTTCTACATAAAATAAGATTCTTAAGAACTAGGCGAAGCGCCGTCAAATTCTCTAGTTAACATCTAAAGCATAATAAGAGATTTAAAAAATCACAAGAGAGTGAACAATAAATAATAATTAAAGCCATATTTTTTAAACTGCAATTTAAATCTTTTAACTATGAACAATTATATATACTCTAGTTTACAAAAGAAATTTGTCCAGAGATACAAAAAAGAAAAGACACAGAAAATTATATAAAGATAGGATATATATCTACATACATAATATGATGTTATAGTCTGTTTGTATTCATTGGTCAACCAACAACTATATCTAGTTTATGAAATCAAAATAATTTTTAAGCAACTTCACAAATTCAGTTAATTTTATACAAAAACTTAGCTTGAATTCCAGTGAAAGTGATTGCAGCGCATGTAATACCTAGCATTTTCACTACTTTTTTTTTTAGAAAAAAAGAATAAATGAAAGAGTAAAAAGATTTGTTAAATCAGAAGGCATCTTTAAAGAAAATGAAAATCATTTCTTGTGTTTATATAGTTATTTTTCTTATTGATGTGCTTTGGACTTTTTTTTTCTTCACATAATTATTAATTGAATTAGCCTTACATTTAATTTGTTAATGGACTATTAAATTCTACAGCTTTTTCTGTATTAACAAAGAGGTTGTGTAATGGAGGAATAAAATACAAAGTTATATAGAAGATGAAATGTGAGAAGTTTGATATTGCAAGTAATAATTAAGAAAAATATAGCTGAAAATATTCATTTAATAAAAGGGTTGTTTTAGTTGAAGGGCAAAATTGGTCATTCCGCTTTTAATGGTAATTTGATAATTCAACTTTAACTTTTGAAGGTTCCCACTTTTAGAATAATATAGATATAAATGTAGATATATGACTTATTTATTTATTTGTTTATTATTAATGTATTTAATTAAATTTTAATTTAATAGGGGGATAAAATGATAATCTAACTTTTTTATTTTTTTGCTTCCCACTTATATAATAATATGATATATATCAATCAAATAATTCCCAATCAAATAATTAATATTGCTGCCTCTGATTTAAATTTAAAATTATAGCAGTATCTGATTTAAATTCAAATATATCACACCATAATTAGATCTATGTATTAATACATTTTCATAATCTCTCCTCACAATAATACTAATTAAATAATTTAAATTATAAATATATAGAATATGTCATAGAAATATTTTTTATTAGAATGACTCTAATTATAGCGTGATTCTTTTCATATATATCTTATAATTGTCAATCGAATAATTATATAGTGCCATCTCTCTAATTATAGAAAATAATCTAATCAATATTATTTCTATAGTATTTAATACAAATAAATCACGCCAGAATTACTTTTAAGCAATAAAATTTCACAATCTTTAATTGTATAATTTAAGTTATAAATATATAGAATATGTCGTAGCAATCTTTTTTATTAGAATGATTCTAACTATGACGCGATTTTTTTTTCATATATATGATATAATTTTCAGTCAAATAAATATATACTGCTGTGGATGTATTATAGGAAATATTATAAAAAAAATTTCATAATAGTATTTGATTTAAATTCAAATATATCACTACCATAATTAGTGACTATACAATAATTTTTCACAATCTTTCCTTGTCTAACAATACTCATTAATTGATTATAATTAATTTTAAATATGAATATTACGTCTTTAATTTTTATGTAATTCTAGGACTATATAAATATAACGAATTTAAAAGATTCATATTATATTTGAACGAATATATATATATATATATATATATATATATATATAAAAAAAATATTTCTTAGGAATTTTTCCTATTAGAATGATTATAGTCTATGGCGTGATCTTTTTACATTATATAATTGCTAATCAAATAATGATCTGTAACTACATGGTGCCTTTAATGATAGAAAATATTTTAATGTTCTATATTTTAAATAATTCAAATATATCATGCCATAATTAGTGACTTTGTAATAAATGTTCATAATCTTTTCATTCTTAATACTCATTTTAAATAAATTTATTAAATCTAAGATATTTTTTGTTGTAAAAGTGCCACGCTTCACTACCCTTCTTTTAATAATATATAGATAATTAGTAATTTTGTAATAAATATTTACAATCTTTTCATTATTAGTAATACTCATTTCAAATAAATTTATTAAATATAAATTATTTTTTGTTGTAAAAGTGTCATGCTTCACTACCCTTCTTTTAATAATATATAGATATAAATATTTTCTATTAGAATGACTCTAGTTATGACGTGATTTTTTCATATACATCATATAATTGTCAATCAAATAATTATATAATGCTATGTTTCTAATTATAGATAATAATCTAATCAATATTATTTTGCAGTATTTGATTTAAATACAAATATATCACGCCAAAATTAGTTCTAAGTAATAAACTTTCACAATCTTTAATTGTATAATTTAAGTAATAAATATATAGAATATGTTGTAGTAATCTTTTCTATTAGAATGACTCTAACTATGACGTAATTTTTTCCATATATATATATCATATAATAGTCAATCAAATGATTATATACCACTATGAATATATTATAGGAAATATTCTAATCTATATATTATATTAATTTTTTCATAACAATATCTGATTTAAATTCGAATATATCACTACCATAATTAGTGACTTTGCAATAATTTTTCAAAATCTTTCTTTGTCCAACAATACTAATTAATTTATTATAATTAATTAAATATGAATATCACGTCTTTAATTTTCGTGTAATTTTAGGACTATATAAAATATAAAGAATTAAAAAATTTATATTATATTTGAACAGATCTATATATATAAAATATTTTCTATCAGAACGACTATGGTCATGGCGTGATTTTTTCCCCATATACATTATATAATTGCTAATAAAATAATGATCTGTAATTATATGATGTTTCTAATTATAGAAAATATTTTAATCTTCTATATTCTAAATAATTCAAATATGTCACGCCATAATTAGTGACTTTGTAATAAATGTTCACGATGTTTTCATTATTAGTAATACTTATTTTAAATAAATTTAAAATATTTTTTATTGTAAAGCGCAAGTGACGAGTTCTCAATACGCCACTTGGTTTAACCTCATGCTTCACTACCCTCCTTTTAATAATATATAGAAATATAAATATACATCATATAATTTCTAATCAAATAATGATCTATTAGAATGACTCTAATTATGACGTGATTTTTTTCATATATATCATATAATTGTTAATCAAATAATTATTTAGTGCTATATCTCTAATTATAAAAAATAATCTAATCAATATTATTTTTGTAGTATTTGATTTAAATACAAATATATCACATCATAATTAGTTCTAAGCAATAAACTTTCACAATAATTAATAGTATAATTTAAGTTATAAATATATAGAATATGTCGTAGTAATCTTTTTTTATTAGAATGACTCTAACAATGGCGTAATCTTTTTTCATATATATCATATAATTGACAATCAAATAATTATTTATTACTATGGATGTATTATAGGAAATATTCTAATCTATATATTATATTTAATTTTTTCATAATAGTATCCGATTTAAATTCAAATATATCACTACCATAATTAGTGACTTTGCAATAATTTTTCATAATCTTTTCTTGTCCAACAATACTAATTAATTGATTATAATTAATTAAATATGAATATTACGTCTTTAATTTTTGTGTAATTTTAGGACTATATAAAATATATAGAATTCAAAAGATTCGTATTATATTTGAATGAATCTCTCTCTCTCTCTCTCTCTCTCTCTCTCTATATATATATATATATATATATATATATATATATATATATATATATCCTAGGAATTTTTCTATTGGAATGACTATAACCATGGCGTGATTTTCCCCCCATATACATCATATAATTGCTAATCAAATAATGATTTGCAATTATATAATGTCTCTAATTATAGAAAATATTTTAATCTTCTATATTTTAAATAATGCAAATATATTACGCCATAATTAGTGACTTTATAATAAATGTTCACAATGTTTTCATTATTAGTAATACTCATTTTAGATAAATTTATTAAATCTAAAATATTTTTTGTTGTAAAAGTGTCAAGTAGCGAGTTCTCAATACGCCACTTGGCGTAACCTCATGCTTCACTACCTTTCTTTTAATAAGATATAGATATAGATAGATATAATTTATATATTTCAAAGTAGGAGAAGATAAATAGAGTAATAAGTATGCCAAAATATAGATAAATTTGTCTCAAAAATATAGTGCTATAAAATCTCTATCCTATCAATCTTAGGCATAATCATCTATAAAAAATTATTTATGACAATATCATTTTCTATGAAGTAGATCAAACTAAAGATTCTGCAAGAAACAACACTTGCATTATATAACCAACCATTGCATCATTAATCCTTAGATAACCTGTTTCTAAACCAAACCACCCCTCAGTGCTAGGAGAATAATAAGCAAGATAAATATTAAACCCAACAAAAGGCCTGCATTGGTTGCAGAGCAAAGTAAGTTATTATGGGATTGCAGACTTGGACTCCTTATAGCTCAACTCGCTGTGCTCAATGATTCACGTTTCCAGATGATAACGTTGACATCATTTTCCTTTTCCCATTTCCATGTACAATTTGCATTCGAACTCAACATAGTGGGGGGATCAAGGCATTATCAATTTTCTCAAAGAAAAAAGCAAAACCACCTAACTAGAACCCCTATTCATCATGGTGCCGGATTGCCCTTATGTAAGCCTCTTTTTAAAAAGATAGGAACTCAACACCTCAATCTGCATAATGGAATCAGGAACACCATTAACTTTTTGTTCTCTCTTCCATTCATATAACAGAGAACACTGAGAAAGTGCCTAAACATTTCGGTAAGTGAAGTAATCAAGGTGCAATTCATTAAAACTGAGCAATTTTCAGCACTCAAACTAGGTCTTACAAGATTGAGAATTTAATCATCACAAACTTTTAGCTGCAGATCACACGGTATTGCTCGTATCTCTTAGCATATCATCGTCTTGAAATATTTGATTTTTGCCAATGTATGACTATAGATTGGAATGAAAGGAACCAAAATACCCAAACACTTCCAGTAATTTGGTAGATAACAGAAACATCAGATTTGGCAGGATGATAATTCTTAACATCACATAGCAACAACAACAACATACCTAATGTGGTCCAAGTGGGTCTGGGGAGGATGAGGGTGCGTACACACCTTTACCCCTATCTTTTTTGGGGTAGAGAAGCTGTTTCTAATAGACCACGGCTCCATCACATAGTAAGGCAGAAAAAGACAAAAGGATAAGTACCAGACAGGTCTCTGGAATCATCTTCTGGGTAAGCAACTGGAACCTCTGCAGGTGAACTGTCCCTTCCACCATGGCCCCGACCCAAAACCCGAAAAAGATTGAGAGAAAGTAATATACCTCAGCCCAGATTATGAAAAACTGCAGCCAGTGTAAGCAAGCATGGACCAAGTCAGTAATTTCCGGCTTGAGACACCTTTAAATAAGCCCAATAAGAACTAACAGATCAGCTGAAATGTTAATCTGAATTAGATGATTAAGTCAAACTGATTCTGTAAAATCAACATACATTCACTTATGAGCAATTCAACCACTGGGTCCTTAGAAAGGCTGCCTATTGACTTCAATTTAAAGCAGCAGTTAGAAGTGCAGAGTCCATCACATAGAAATATTGCCGGCAAGTTCAGCTGTCAACTTCTTAACCATGATAAATTCTCAGCCACTCAAAAAGTTGAAATCTCACCCAAAAACCATCTATTATACATCAATTTTCTTGATAATATATGCCACACAACCAACCTTTTAGAGTTACTAAGGAATATTAACAGTCCTACGGAACTTCCCCAGCTCTTTTTCTCCAAATGCATAACTAACCTCCAGCTTAGCAAGTATAAAGCACAATTCTAAGAAACCATTTAAAACTGAAAAACAGATGTAAGGAATTCTTTCAAGTACTGCTATTAGCAAGCTCAAAAAGAACACAAAAATGAGTCTTCAACTCATTATCCTAGTGAATTCTTTTGATTAGCAGCTAGATCTTGTTTTTAAAAAAAAAAATTAAAATTATGCAGTTTGTTAACATCTATACACAGAGTGTAGCAGGTTCCTCGTCCAGACAAAAGAGTCGGCTTGTGGTAGATTAACTAAATTTATGATGAATCCACATTAGTAATGAATGCATTGGCGAACCAAATAGAGGGGAAAAAATATAGAGGATTCACATTTGGGACTCAGATATAATTGATTGATTAATTAAATATGATTCAGTAGTCTAACAGAACTAATTGATTGGGATTGGTAAAAGTAGTGAAAAGAATATTCCGGTTCCCAAATGAAGCTATGAACGCATTCCAGCATTCTCCTCCACCCACCGCCCACTCTCTTTTTCTTTTAATGAGGAACATATTACTGTTCTTAATAGATAAAGATTAATTTTCAAGCCTATGAGGACCTACCTGGAAAAGACTTCAATGTGAAACAATAAATTGCTATTAATTTTCCAAAAAATTATCTCTAAACCAACCGTCAGCCATGAAATTAAAATTTACTATAATCATAAATGAGCTTGAGGAATAATTCAAAATGCAAAGGAAACAATATGACAATTGGCCTATCTATAATTGGGAAACATAGTAAAACAGATGCAGAAATAAACCACATGTAATCATCAGCAGATCTTAAATCTGACCACCATCCATTGTTAAGAAAGCCAAATTTTTTGATTGCAATTGTGGCCTTAACTAAAGCTATATACAGAATGTACCAAAACAAAAAACACTCATATCTAGGTTTTCCGACAACTATCTTCCACGAGGAATCGCAAAGAAAAATATCAACTTCCTTATTTCCTTCGAAAAGATGGAAATTTATGCAGATCTGAAGCTCAGATATAAAGAATGTTAAACTGTCAAACAAATAGAAAACCTGTGGCACAAGGGATTTGCCAAGATATATGGAAAAGCAGATGCACGTAGTGTCCCCTTTTTATGCCACTTGAATGGTCACATCCCAGCATCATCTTTATACATATGGAAGCAAGGCATGCATGCTTCAATGTTTGGCCCTGGAAAATGCATGGGACTGATCAATAGTATCCTCAAAACAAAGCTTCATAAGCTGCTAAATTTTATAGAGGACATTAAAATCATGCCCATAAGTAAATAGTTAAAACCAATCAGTAGCATTGGGTGGTTATGTAGAATTAAAGCTTATATACACAGATTCATAGGAAAATTAGATAAAACTTAAAGTTCCCAGTGCCAAGCTATATTTATACAGTTAAGCAACATCCCAAATCCAACCTTAAGGTACAACAGAATACTCTATAATACAAAATTTCCAGGCTTATTCAACAGTTTGTATCAGTTAATCTTCAACTACTCCCCATAAATGAGCCTCCGCCTTCCTTCAGATATTTTGCGATCTAGTCCGCAAAAGCTCCTCGTATAATCATTTAAGAGGTTCAAAATAATTTGAACATACATTTCAAGAAGGCTATAGTGCATTATCACTCTTATACCTGCTGTTGGAAAAACATCTATCAGATCTCGTACATTTTGTGCTATACGATGCCTCTAAAAAAGATAGATGTGCAATGTATTCCTATACTGGCATTACATCACAAGATAAAAATGAACTGAAAAAAACAGTGCCTGTACAAGGACGGGAATCAAAACAGTCATCGCCGTGATGTATTTATAAATGTTTCCAATATGAAAAAATATAGTTACAAGATCCCATACTACAAAAGTGAAAAGTCAGAAAAATTGTATTTAACAAACTGAACTTCTGAAGTTACAAAGCATAACATGACATCTGGCTTTTTACAATTCTGTATGGTCAACATTAGCAACAGGAACCTACCATAGAGAGAAAAAGAAAGAAAAACATTACAACTGCTATTTGATATAATATGAACCTTTAGAAGATATTAGGTTCTTTAGCTCCATCAAATGTTCATCATTTGAAATATGCAGTATTATGCGAAGATCAGTTAATAATGCTTCTTGTTCCCAAGTTAATGGTCCAGAAGCATATAATGCCACCAGGGTGCACTTATAAGCATGCAACTCTAATGTATGAACACTTGTTGCCAATTCCTCTTCTGGAGGATTACTATGAGTTTTCTCCTTATATCCTGAAGGACCTGAACCACAAACTGACTCTGCATCACTACAAAGGACACCTGAAACTCGACATGGAACTCGTGGAAGATGACGTAATAATTTGTTTGGTCTCTCACTAGTGATACTACAACTACCAACAGAGCAGGCATCACTATCAGATTCACTAGGTTCCGAGCTTCTTTGAGGGGAAAAGCCAAAGACACCATCTAAATTTTCTCTCTCCAATTCATTAAATCCATTTGATCTAATGTTAACGGAAGAACGCATGTATTTTTCACCCACAGTTCCTCTTGGGTAAGCAACAGCATCTACCTTTTCCAGTAAGGTTGTCGCCAGTGCTGCTCGTAGCCTGCAACTATCTGTCTCAATTGCTTGAAATTTCTGAGCATTCCCATAAAATGAATCAACACCAGATGTACAGTAAGGAGACATTCTCTTTAGGGATCTTGATGAGATTATACAAGACTCTTGTCCTTTATATTTTCCATGGGTGGCTAGACCATCAGTTTCTCCCAGAAGGTTAGTTGGTGCATCAAGTGGCAGCAGCTGCAACTTCATCTTCTGACAACAATCTTGAGCTGAGACTTTGTTAGATCTCTTGGCTCCAGCTTGAACACAACCCTACAAAAGAAAATATAGTGAGATCAGGGAAGGCAAGGCTGGAATAGATTCTGAAATTTTTTATACACATATTGTAAGAGATGCAGTATGCTGTATGCATCAATCTAACATTTGCCTGCTTATTAATACAAGCACATCAAATACAAATACTGTGCAAGGACAACTAAGAAGTTGTGTAGAAGTTTTCCCTCTTTTGCACAGAAAGTTCTATACCAATCACCAATCAAGATCACAATTTATATTTTGATTTGATGCGTATGATCTAGACCACTTAACCAGCATAATCCAACTCATTTCCCGTATTATCAAGCTACATCAACAATACCATATCCAGACCATTTTTGCTACGGAAACAGAAAAACAGAAAAATACATATACACAAATGAGGCAGTTCTCATTAAAAGACCTAGTGAAAAACATATATGGACGCAAAACAGAACATAATAAATCTGGCGTTGACAGCAATACAAAATAAGCTTTTTCTAATTAAAAACAAAGGCAAGGAAAGGACCAGATAAATGATGAGAGCAACTCCAAGTTATCACAAACTTTTAAGACATGGTCTCTCTAAAGCCAACACATGATAATAAATGAAAAAGAATGTGTACCTTTCTGATATAAATCCATTTTCCATCTTTCCAATTCTGTCTATCTCTCATGCCTGATTTATGAATGCTAAGTTCCAGAGAGCAACCAAGTAGTCTCACCAAATAACAATCAAGCTGTAAAACACTGAGCACAATGGCAATTTTCCAACAGTAGTCATTATATACCTCCACAATGTCTCCAGGTGCCCAAGTCTCCACAAAGTGCACTACAGCGGGGCAAGGCCTTATCATCTTCCTTGATACCCTTTCTTCAAACTTTTCACTTCTTATTCCTAAACCAGAACCATATCTGACGGTGCAAGTGTGGCCGTTACCAGACACTATCTCCGCAGTACGCCATGAGATTGGCACCTCAGATGTGTTCATTACTTCCACCTTATCCCCCTTTTTGAACCTCATTTGAGCAAACTTTCTTTTCAACACCCTAAACGTGTGATAAGCCCAAAAAATAAAATGTTAAGCAAGATTTTGTAATAGATTCTACAAAATACAATATAAACACTGAAAATTAAGTTGACATAGACTAGAGGAAAAAATATTCGAGTCCCAGTGGAAAACTCTTTCAGGTTAACTGTTCATGCAGTATGCCAAAAACTTAGGAATCAATAGTCCAAGCATCTCAAAACCCAGTCCTCAGAAAATTATATACAACCCTCCTTCATTATACAAAAGGATAAGCTAATTGAAATAGACAAAACCTAACCCTCCTTCATTATACAAAAGGATAAGCTAATTGAAATAGACAAAACCTAATTTGGCCGTGAACCCCAACTATAAGAAATTCAAAACAGGCCTTCTTTACAACATTTCCATTACTAGGGAAAAACTTTTAATAGGCCACGTCTCCTACAAAATTAATTGCAATACTGAACCAAGTATGCGCATACACTACCCTCCCCAGACCCCACTTGTGAGATTTTGTTTATCAAATCATTAGCTCAAAAACCAATTCATTTTGGATTTTCGAGATTTAAGATTTTTATTGTTGTTTTCGAGTTAAGGGGAGTTGACTAGCATATGAGGAAAATAATCCCAATAAATTCATTAAATACCATAAAAATTAGGGGAAATTCTTAATTGGTTTAAAGTTGTGATTAGAAAATAAAAAGAAATCCAATGAAAATAGAACAATAAAAATGAAAATATTCAGATAAAAACTCATTGAAATAGTGAACTGAAGTCATGAAAAATCAAACCCTAAAAAATAAAAGAAAAATATTTAATTGGATTGGGACTATGATTAGCAAGTAATGAAGAAAAATCAATGGAACTCCCAACAGTTTAAAATATATATTTCCATAAGAAAAAATATAAATAATGGGTTGAAGCTTGGGGAAATCACCCAATAAAATGAGGGGAAAAAAACTTTTTAGCAAATAATGAAAAAAAATCCAATAAATGCCCACAATATTTAAAGAAAATTCAGTTAAACGCAGAAATAATCTATTGAGTTTGCGTTAATTCATACCCCTAGATAAAATAGATCATTCTATAAGTTCCTAAAAATCGAAGAATTAGGGTTGCAAAAACCCAAAAATTACATGGTAAGAAGCTTAAAAAAAACCTGACCTTTGTAGAAGAATTGATTAAATAGCTGAACAAGTGTAGTACTGAGTAATCTGGATTGTAATTTCTCCAGAGAAGACAGTTTTTAGAATTGGATATTGCGTTTCTAGGGTTTTGAAATATATTTTGGGGGAGGAGAAAGGATAGATCAGTGAATAAATATGAGGATGAGGGTAGTTCGGGAAGATCAGATATAATCGCCAATTAGAGCGTGTTTTCACTTGCTTCTCCTTTGTAAATTATTCTTTTTTCCTTCTGCTAAACGGTTTCGAATCGAATATAAGGGTCGTTTTGGAATAAAATAAAATATGAGATATATTTTATTTGAGGTATTAGTTGATTTTCAAATTAATTTATTTTATTATTTGTGTAAAAAATATGATAGAATTATTATCACATATAGAAAGTGAGATAAAATAATTAAAAAAAATTAAATATACTTCTATATTATTAGAAATAGTTTAATCAAAATATGATCATATTTGTTTTTATACTCTCACAAATAAATTATATTTATCCTTCATCATTTAACATATTTGTCTTTTTAATTTAGCTTTAGGTTCATATTTGCCCTTGTACTCTAAAAAATTAACCATCTTTACTCCTACTATATTAAATCCTCATGTCCCACTTTAATTTTTCTATGTAGCATTTATGTGTAATATATATTTTTTAAATTAAATTTACTAACCCGTTTAAGTTTTTTTAACCCACGCGCCTGACTAATCCGACCCATTTAAAAGATTAAAACTCAAAAGTCTTATTGTTCATTCATAATAAATACGATTTCACTATTCATATCTCGTTCAAATTAAAATTTAACTTTTAATATTGAGATAGAATAATTATTATTCTAACAATTTTTATTTATTATACTGATTATTTTTTTTATATAAAGTTATTTGTTGCTGCAATTACTTCAAAATTAACCTTAATTATGATGAAGAATATCACATTTGATATCATTGTTACTAGTATTTAAATACTAGTTTTTGAACACGTGCTTCATGCGTGTATATTTATATTAAATAATTAAATATAGAGTTGTGATAAGTATAAATTAAAAATAATTGAACTGACGTTTTGACTATCTTAATTCGCTAATCATGCTTTGATGAAGATTAAGTATAAAGCTTGACAAGATCACCTAAATAAAATGAAAATAAAAAAATTTTCAACACTTATGCAGAAAAGTGCAAGAATTACATAAAATATAAGTTACCATGATGGGCATAAATATAAGCCACGAGCCAAGAGTAAGTTTAATCTACAGGTTTGAGGCTGCTTCTATAAAGTTTATGGACATTTCATACAAATCCAAAATACCACCAACAATAAAATAAGAAGGTAAATCAGAAAATATTTGAAAAACTATTAAAAAGAAGAAGAAATAATGCAACAACTTCATATTACCTATTAAAAGATGTAGAGTATGATCACGACACAAAGACATATATTTTTCATATTGAGTCTGCTTAATGGTACATATCTTCATTAGATGATTATGTATAAATACTATTATAACCGGTAGAAGCTTAGAAGATGAGATAATCGGAAGGTGAAAAGATAATATATGAAATAATAATTAAAAAAATATAAAAATATAACCTACACTAATTACTGGCAGGTGAAATAATCCTCCTCATTTACTTGGTTCAATGAATGACTTTATATATATGTATATATATAACATTAGATATTTTATGGTAAAAAATTACTATTTAATTAGATATTTTATTATATTTTAATTTACTATAGGAAAAAAATGATAATCCAACTTTTAAGATTAGGGCTTTCCACTTTTAATTAGTATAATATATAATAATAATAATAATAATAATAATAATAATAATAATAATAATAATTTATTAATTTATTTAGTTTGTTAATTATTAATTATTATTATTATTATTATTATTATTATTTATATTTATTTATTATTTATATTTATTTATTATTATTTACTTATTTTAACTTTTTACTTTTTTTCTTCCCACTTATATAGTAATAAATATACAAATATGATATGATATGATAAAATATTTAATATTTAATTATGTATTAACTAAATTTTAATTTAGTAGACGGGCAAAATGATAATCTATGATGTTTGTCATGTAGCAAAATTCATCTACAGCAATTTCAGATTCTTGTATGCTTTAATTCTTTTTCCTATTCAGATTTGAGTGCCTTTTTTTTTAAAAATTAATTTTTGAGCTCAAGGCCCATTTTATTCCATTACCAATCAGACTACAATTCGTATACTAGCCTAATCGGGCCAGCCCAATATATATATGCCCCTATCCGTCCGTTTAAAACTTGTCCCTTTCTCTTTGTCTTCTATCGACATACCCGATAATCTAGGTTTAGCATCTTCTCTCCCTCGCCATGTCCCCTTACCTTAGTTTCCAATTTTTGCTCAAGCTGCTCTAGGTGATTAACATTGTGCCTGAAGTCTTCGTGACTGAGCTCAAATCTGCAGCTCAAAAGGTAACCCTCTCCTCTATCATTCTTTTGTTTACTCTTTCTAATTTTCTTTTTGTTCTGCAGGTGACTTGTCCGGTGATGTTCCTCCCAGAGCTGAGTCAAACAGGTTGGTGGTGTAGCTGTCAGTGTTCCAGGATGGGGAAGAATATGTTGCCCTAATCCTTCCAACTCTCTGTTATCCCTACCACTGTTGGTATCTGATTTATTTGACTCCATAGCTCCGTCTTTTGCTGGTTTCACTTTTTGTAAGCTGCCATATGATAGAATAGGTAGCCTGTTCGTTCCCCTAAAATTGTAAATTAGCTTTTTGTGCATATATTTAGGAGACATTATCAATCTCTACTGCTGATGTAACTCTGGTACAATCCTCCTTATTTTTATCCGTGGCTGTGGTATCCGTGACTTGTCACTATTTAAGATCCTTTTGCATGTTATTGGTAGTTGGTGAAATGAATTGAATCTGATCCTATCTCCATGATTGAATGCTTCATTTGCTAAAGCATCTGCTAGTTGATTAGTTTTCCGGTATATATGTGCTACTGTGATATGACCCTTCTCTAGCATCTCCATAATTTCCTCTATGTCTTCTGAAATTTCCCATGGAATTTTCCATGTTTTTGTGAGCATTTTCTTGAGACTTAAAGAATCAGTCTCAAGAATAATGCTAAGTCCCCTACTGCTGCAATACTGCACCGCTTCTTTACTGCATGTATCTCTGCCTTCATGTTGCTGACAATCCCTATCTCCTCTGCCTCTTGATCACGGGCAAAAATAGCATGCCCGAGATACGCTTTATGACTTAAATTAGTCTTGTTTATCTAAGTTATAGTATACATTTTCATGTAATTTTATATGAAGTGAAGATATGTGCTAACCAACATGATTAGCCTTTGTTTTGTAGGTTTTGATGACTTTTGAGTAACTAATCCATGAGTTGGTGAAGTAGAGGCTTGGAAACGGAATTAACACGCGAACGTCGGCAAAGAGAAGGCACAAAACAGCCCACCTGCGCGTCGGCAACGTGCCACGGCAGGCAGGCTGATCACAACAGCCCACCTGCACGTTGACAACGTGCCACGGCAGGTTGGCTGCGTGACCAAGAGGTGCCAACGCGCTGCCCAAGCAGCGTGACACGCTGCCAACGCGGCAGGGTGCTGCCGGGTGGCCAAGTTCGGGTGATTTCCAGAGAGCTTCCGCGTCCGTAGCGTGTCACGGAGGCAGTGCTCTGCGATGCACTCCGTGACACGTTGCTTGTTATTTCGGGAAAAAGTCCCACTACTATAAATAGCACACTTAGGTTCATTTTTCATAATTCAGACTTGGTGGAGCAAGGACGTGGGTTACAGGCAGTTGAGGGACGAAAAGTTCAGGGTTTTTTCTCTCTTTCTTTCTTCTTTAATTCAATTGCTTGTATGATTAACACTCATTTCATGATGATTGATCCACAAATGAGTGGCTAATTCCTCTCCTTGCTGAGGTTATGAACAATTGTGATGAAATTTGATTATTGATTGTCTGGTTTTTCATCTTTTCTTCCATGTTGTTCTATTAATTCTTGTTCTTACTGCATTGGTGTGTGACCTACATTAATGTACATCTAAAAAGTCCAATTTCACTCGAGAGAGCACGAAATTGGAAAGTTGTGAATTAATAGGATATGTTCTTTACTTGATTTGGGAAAATTGGGTCTTGATTTTCTTTCAGGATAGAAATATGCCTGAAAGTCGTATTAGTCAATTTAGGAACCGGAATCGTGTGGCTAGGACATGAATTGCATTTGATCACAGAAATGTAGACAGATGGTTCATGATTCTTAAGTGAGATTAAATACGAGAGTTTTAATCTCTTGGCAATTGTTCTTGGCTAGCAACAGGAAGAAAAGATTAACCAATTTATGATGATAATCAGTTTCATTACATGTTCGTTTAACCTCAGCATGCTTTCATTCATAGTTCAGATTCAAAGTAGATAATTGTTCTTAGTTTTAGTATAAAATTTATCAAACAAACTATCCACTTTTTGGTTACGTTGTTGTCTGCATATTTAGAAGTAAAATATAGTATATTTGAGCAAATTGCACTTAATCCAAGTCTCTGTGGGATCGATACTTGGCTTACTAAAGCCACTTACTACTTGTTTGACGACATGCACTTGCGTGTTGTTTTGTATACCCACAAACAGACCCGAACAAAATTTTGGCGCCGTTGCCGGGGACTTGGCAATTGGTGAATTTGTTTTAAGTGTAATTTACTGTATTTTTATTTTCTTAGTGTTGACAACTTGGTCTTAGTGTTTGTTTTAATTCTTCTTTATTTTATTTTATTTTTCTACTTGTTCGTATACCCTTATTGACATGACATCGTGGAATACAAATGTTTTAAATGGTGGATACTCATATTTTAATGAATCTTGTCTGAATTGCGGAGGACACCACTCGTGGCAACACTGTAACACGTGTAATATATGTGGTGGTCAAGATGGCCATTGGGATGGCTATTCGAATGCATATTACCCTCCCCCAAGCCCCTACTATGATCCTTCTGTTGTTTTTGCTGAATATAGGCATGCTGCAAATGAGGACTTGGGACGCCAAGCTCGAATAGAAGACATGCTGAGACAACTCCTGGAGCAATCAGAAGCGATGAAGGAGGCGATGACAGTATTGAGAATTCAGCAAGAAGAGAATGCCGAGGCTCTAGAAAGGATGAGCGTCAAATTCACGGAGATGATTGCTGAGGCTGAAGCTTGTGATAAATTGCAGGTAACAGTTGTAGCCGATATTCAAGAGGAACTACAAGAGGAAGACAAGGGTGAATTTTTGGATGAAGCCCATCAATTAGAATCGCTTGAGTGTCCCCGTGATGGGCTCACACTTATGGAAAATCCATTCATGGAAGAAGAGATAGAGTATCCCCCAGTTGACATTAATGGACAGATAGATGTCGATGCTGAGAAGGTGTATACAAGTAAGGAGGTCAAGCACAATGCAGTTTCAGAGTGGAGGTTTATTGGACCACACTCGAAGCATTTTTCGACATTAAGTTTGGTTGACAACCGAGAAATAGAGTCTTCCAAGCTTACAGAGAAATGTTTAGAGGAGGACCAAACCCCGTATATTTTGAAATTTGCTAACTCAGAGAGACAAAATGACTTCGCTTACTTAAGGGCCAATAGGTTCAAAAGGCAACATCTACTGCTTGGTCCTTACAATTTTTCACCACCACCCCTGGAGCATAAGAGGAAATTAGAGAAGAAATTAGGGGTGAGATTCATATCCTCAAGGTGGAGGAAAAAGCGGTGAAACTGGATACGTCGTGCCGCGATGTAAAATTAGGCGCTGCTTGGGAGGCAACCCTAGGGTACCATGCGTACCATTTTAATTTCTTGCATTTAAGTTGATTTTATTTATTTTTCATCTTGTGTTGTTTTGGTGGAAAGTTAAGCACAGATGGAGGGGAAGTCTGAGTACCCGCGGAGGAGGAAGCTAACAATCATGGAAGAGAAAAAGTGTGGGGTCGAACACCCACTTGTGCAAAGTTGAAGAAAGGCATGTTGTTAGCTAGGCCTAAAGGCCTCAGGGAGTATTTCTCATCCTTTAATTGTTATTTTGATGCTATGAGGACATAACATGATTTAAGTGTGGGGTGAGGGAAATTTCTGGAAAATTTCAAAATTTTTGTGCTTAACGAGTGTTTGGTGGATGTAATGCTTGTATGCAATTTGTGAAAAAATTAAAAATTCCTTGGGAGTCAAGCATGAATTCATCACCCGTTGGTTTTTCTTTTCGGTTCTTTTCCGACGGGGGGTATTTGAACCGAAGAATAAAATTTTTCTTTTTCTTTCCTTGGTCTGTATATAATGTTTTTTGTGCTTAACGAGTGTTTGGTGGATGTAATGCTTGTGTGCAATTTGTGAAAAAATTGAAAATTCATTGGGAGTCAAGCATGAATTCATCACCCGTTGGTTTTTCTTTTCGGTTCTTTTCCGACGGGGGGTATTTGAATCGAAGAATAAATTTTTTCTTTTTCTTTCCTTGGTCTGTATATAATGTTTTTAGTCATAGTTAGTGACTATTTTCGACGATGGATGGATGACGACCGTCTTGAGGAAAAATTAGTCGATAGGTTTTGGGTTTTTGAAACTATAACTAATTGGTGCTTGATGTTCTTGTTATGTGCTATACGTGATTGTAAGAGGCAAGTATGTTTAGTGTGAAGCATGCAAGTGTATAACTTTGTTTGAGACACTTAGGCTCTTGAATTTGACTCAATAGGATGGAAGCTTAATTCTGAATTCTTGTGATTAGCTGAGTAAGAGTCTACTGATTGTGTCTTGATTTGAGCATGTGCCATGAGTGTAAGGTTTTTGAGTATTCTGTGTTATTATGAAATGTCTAGAACTTGCCTGGTGTGTATATAAAACGAAATGAAGGATGTGAATTGTAGGAGATGATTTAGGCATTTCTTTGAATGAACCAAACTTTTATCCCTCATTATACCTACCTTGAAAAATTAATCCTAGTTAACCCTATTGAGCCTTGAGCCTATTTTTTGACAGCTGCAACATAAGCTTAATCCTTTTTCTTTCGTTAGCCTTGAAATTGAACCAAAACTCCTAAGCGCTTAAAGGAAAAATCCGAAAGAGTAAGGGAGTGAGAAGAATGAAAAAGAAGGGAAAGTAGCAATTGTAAGAGTTGAGAAAGGTCGAGGGTGCACTTGTTTGAATATGGGTGAGTATTAGTAGGGAGTAAGAAAATAAATAAATAAATAAAAAGTTACTTATATAACTCCTTACTAATAAGCTAAAAGTGCCTAAAGAAAGGGGGGAACAAAAGAGGAAAAAGAAAGATGAAAAGAGAAAAAGGTGAAGTGAGGGAAGAGAAGTTTGTAATGAAGGCGTGATGTATTAAAAGCGCTTAGGAAAGATAGTCACTATTACTGGCAATAATAGTACTTACCCGCACCTGAGTTACATTACAACCTAAAAAGTCCTACTTGATCTTACATTCACACATCCTTAAATTAGTGGAATAAAACACTAAGGGCAAGCTTATGGGTCATTACATGATGCATGTGAATTCTTTGTGAGAGTGAGTGTAATTCTATGCATGTACCCACACATGTTGTGATATAAAAATTGTTTTTGCGTGTGAAATTGGGTAAATCTCTTTCCGTGAGGGGCACATGTTGAATGAAGGATATAATTCATGTGGGATTTCTTAATCAGTTGGTTTGCATGAGTTTGCTAAGATTGAGAGTCGATTCTTGAGGTTAAGAAGTTTTAACATAGTTGTACTTCATTTCAATGATCAAATCATGCATGCTCTATGTGTAGCTTGTTATCTTACGTAATCATTATAGCCGTATCTTGAATTATCTTGATAAATTAGTTATGTGGGAGTCTCAATATGCATGATATGCAAAAGGTTATTCGAGGACGAACAAGGCTTTAAGTGTGGGGTTGTGATCACGGGCAAAAATAGCATGAGATACGCTTTATGACTTAAATTAGTCTTGTTTATCTAAGTTATTATATACATTTTCATGTAATTTTATATGAAGTGAAGATATGTGCTAACCAACATGATTAGCCTTTGTTTTGTAGGTTTTGATGACTTTTGAGTAACTAATCCATGAGTTGGTGAAGTAGAGGCTTGGAAACGGAATTAACACGCGAACGTCGGCAAAGAGGAGGCACAAAACAGCCCACCTGCGCGTCGGCAACGTGCCACGGCAGGCAGGCTGATCACAACAGCCCACCTGCACGTTGGCAACGTTCCACGACAGGTTGGCTGCATGACCAAGAGATGCCAACGCGCTGCCCAAGCAGCGTGACACGCTGCCAACGCGACAGGGTGCTACCGGGGCCAAGTTCGGGTGATTTCCAGAGAGCTTCCGCATCCGTAGCGTGTCACGGAGGCAGTGCTCCGCGATGCACTCCGTGACACGTTGCTTGTTATTCCGGGAAAAAGTCCCACTACTATAAATAGCACACTTAGGTTCATTTTTCATAATTCAGACTTGGTGGAGCAAGGACGTGGGTTACAGGCAGTTGAGGGACGAAAAGTTCAGGGTTTTCTCTCTCTTTCTTTCTTCTTTAATTCAATTGCTTGTATGATTAACACTCATTTCATGATGATTGATCCACAAATGAGTGGCTAATTCCTCTCCTTGCTGAGGTTATGAACAATTGTGATGAAATTTGATTATTGATTGTCTGGTTTTTCATCTTTTCTTTCATGTTGTTCTATTAATTCTTGTTCTTACTGCATTGGTGTGTGGCCTACATTAATGTACATCTAAAAAGTCCGGTTTCACTCGAGAGAGCACGAAATTGGAAAGTTGTGAATTAATAGGATATGTTCTTTACTTGATTTGGGAAAATTGGGTCTTGATTTGCTTTCAGGATAGAAATATACCTGAAAGTCGTATTAGTCAATTTAGGAACCGGAATCGTATGGCTAGGACATGAATTGCATTTGATCACAGAAATGTAGACGGATGGTTCATGATTCTTAAGTGAGATTAAATATGAGAGTTTTAATCTCTTGGCAATTGTTCTTGGCTAGCAACAGGAAGAAAAGATTAACCAATTTATGATGATAATCAGTTTCATTACATGTTCGTTTAACCTCAGCATGCTTTCATTAATAGTTCGGATTCAAAGTAGATAATTGTTCTTAGTTTTAGTATAAAATTTATCAAACAAACTATCCACTTTTTGGTTACGTTGTTGTCTGCATATTTAGAAGTAAAATATAGTATACTTGAGCAAATTGCACTTAATCCAAGTCTCTGTGGGATCGATACTTGGCTTACTAAAGCCACTTACTACTTGTTCGACCACGTGCACTTGCGTGTTATTTTGTATACCCACAAACAGACCCGAACACCTCTATATAGATTAAATCCCATCTAGCATATCTTAGGCAAAAAACCCGTAACTGCTCGAACATGGATTACCTCTACATACACCATTTGTGTTTACTTTAATCCAAGGCTCCTTTGGTAGTTCCCACTTAACTATCAAATGATACAGTCTAGGCTTATAGTGTTGGAGAGTATTCACAATACCATCCCACTGATTGGGATTGATATCCAGGGATATCTGACCTTAATGTACCTTTGAGCAGTTTGGTTGATCATCAAATTCATCCTACCCTCATTAGTCTTTTTTCTATGCTTGCTATTATTCCTCCTTCTCCACAACTGCCACATGATCAATACTGGCATTGCCCTGTACAACTTCCTTAGTTTTGTTGGTGCTGGAATCTTCCACTAAATAGTAATTAAGTGATGTTTTGCCTTTCTGGATTAAAATCTGCAAAAAAAAAAAAGCAAACTGCTTTCATAGTTTTAAGGCTATGGGAGCTGTTAGAAATAAATGTCCCATGGTTTCAGGTCTGTGCTCTATGCAACAATAGCATCTAGACACCACTTGTATTCTCATCCTCCTCAAATTATCATCTGTTGGGATTCTCCTCCTCCAGACCCTCCACATAAAGAAATTTATTTTGAAAGAAATTCTTTTAATCCATATATTAGCAAGCCATTCCTCCTCTTCCCTCCTTTCCCTCACCATTTGATATGTAGAACTAATAGTAAACTCCCCTGTGTTATTTCCCAATCACCATGTTGTATCCTCTTTCCCATTTGTTCTTGGTTTAATATGCCCTATCACATGTTCTGTCATCTCCTTTGAGATCTTACTCCTTAGCTTTTCTCTGTTCCACTCCCTATTTTGTATGAACTCCTCAACCTCCAGTTCCTCCTCCTCCACCTCGTCTTCTGTAAAATATAGAAGCCCCAATTGAGTCTAGTTATCAAATCAAAAACTGGTATCTCCAATTTTAATTTGCCACCAAATCTCATGCTCCATTTCCTCTCTAACTTGTATCATCTTTTTCCAAACATTTAAATCTCCCCTTCCACTTGCCAACAGAGGATGTGTTTTCTTGCAATATTTGTTCTATGTAAATACACTCCACAAGGAGTCTATTGACGTTCTAAATCTCCACCATAGTTTGGCAATTAAAGTCTTGGATACATTAAAAAGTGATCTAAAACCCACACCTCCTTCCAGCTTTGGGTAGCACATATCCTCCCAATCCATCCAATGTTTCCCTTTCAGCCCTCCTATTTTACCCCAAAAAAACTTGGCAAACATTTTATGAACCAAGTTAATCACACGTTTAGGAGGATTCATAGCAGAGAGTAGATAAATTGGCATAGTTTGGAGAACATGATTTATCAATATATATCTCCCTCCATAAGATAAGAACTTATTTTTCCATGCCATTAATCTTCTTGATATCTTCCTAATTAGATCCTTAAAATTTTCTTTCTTCTTCCTTCCATAAAAGATTGGGCATCCTAAGTATGTCAGAGGGAAGAAGACTTGGTTAATCCCTGTCCACCTTCTGATCCTTTGAGTCATCACTAGTAGAGTATTCTTATGTAGGTAGAAAAAACTCTTGTTCATGTTGATCAGTTGCCCGAGATCTTCTCATAGTTCCCCAATACTTTTATTATGATCTCTATTGACTTTTCATTCCCCGAGCAGAATAGAATTGTATCATCTGCATAAGATAGATAATTAATCTCTAGGCTCCATTTAGGAAGTCTAAATCACCTAAAATAAGGATCAGAACGAAGATTGTTCAATCCCCTGTCTAGGACTTCAGTCGCAATAATAAATAAGGTAGGGGATAAAGGATCATCCTATTCTAAACCCTGGAGGATCTAAAAAATAATTAGATTGCCGATTTACTATTACAGAATATCAATTATTGGATATCAGTCTCCATACCATGTCAATAATAATCTCTGAAAATCCAAAGCTCCTAAGCACTTTTGTTACATATATCCATGACATTCTATCATATGCCTTTGCCATGTCAAGTTTAACCACCATATTGTGCCACTTCATTCTTATATTAATGTCTCTGATATTTCCCGGGCTAACAGTACATTTTCAGAGATACTCCTACCTCTCACAAATCCAGATAGATTCCTGGATATAATAAGTGGTAAAACTCCTGCAATTCTATTGTGTATCACCCTTGAAAAAACCTTATTAACAAAGTTGCTTAAACTTACAGGCCTATAGTCCTCAAAAGTCATTGCCTTCTCTTTCTTTGGAATCATTACTAGGTTGGTGTGAGTAATGTATCTAGGGATCTCCTAACCACAAAAGAAAGCTCTCACCATATTGGTAATGTCAAGCCCTACAATGTCCCAACACTCCTGAAATAATCTCCCTGAGAAACCATCTAGACCATAGGCACTATCCCTATTGAGTTCAAAAACCACCTTTTTAACTTCCTCTTGACTTGGCAAAACATCCATCTCAGTATAAAGTTCCTCCGAAATCATCTTAGGGATCATGTTCAGCATAGTACAGTCTACTATGTCCTCCTCCTTGCTAAGCTGATTTTCAAAGAATATAGCTGCTACCCCTCCTACATCCTTCTGTGAATTCAATACCTGCGCTGCAGAGTCCTTAATTTTATATATATGCAGTTCCCTCCTTCTGCCTTTCACATATGTATGAAAGAATTCGGTGTTACTGTCACCCTCTGTGAACCACTTCATTCCCACTTTCTGCTTCCAATATTTATGTTCAATCTTGAAGGAATATTGAACATAAATATTGGAGGTTGAAGCTTATAGTGAGTTGTTGACCAATATCTGAGATAACTTGCCCCTCCAACTCCTCTCTCCAAAAAAATCAAATCTTTGATGAATAGTTAACTACTCCACATTCTAACCCTAACTTCCTCCTATAGTGTCTATCTCTTTTGGACCTTGGAATAACTCCATAATAGTTATAATTGAATAGTGATGTTTCTTATTCAAATTTATTAACCTCTCAAGAGATTTCTGAGTATTAATAGACCTGATATTCCAAAATAGTATCTTACCAATCATTGATCACAATTGGTGTTTCTATCCTTACTTCTCCTTATTTGAACTTATAAGGGAAGAGGATTCTACCCTTTTTTCTTTTTCCCTCCCGCCTTCACCATATCTCTATGTCTTGGGGATAAATCCCCTGTTTGTATAGCATTATTCATATTTGAAGCCAAATCCTCATCTTCCCCATGTTCTTGTATCTGTGTTTCTGTTTAACACTCATCTCCTGGATATATAGCACTTGCCTCTCCTTTTACCCATGCACTATAATAGTGAAATCATTTAGTGCATTGAGTCCATCATTTTGACCCATCTCCTCCTTCCTTAGGCTCCATATCACCAATTCCGTGCTCTGCCCCCTGCCTTCTTTTTGAGGAATTATGTTGAGTTTCCTCCAATTGTTGTTTCCTTTCCATGTCCTTTTGTTCACTTGGATTGATGTTGTTACCTACCTCTTCTCCTTGTTGTGCCTCTGCAATAGTTTCGTTATGTGTCACAGTTGTCACCTCCTCCAGCTGGTTCTGCATGTTATCCTGATTCAAAGAATCAAATTAATTTGATGTATTGATTGTGTTATCCTTTTGAATTAGCTTTTGGATCCACACCTGCTCCATATACCTTGCATTATTTCCTTGATTTTTTCCTCCTTGCCCATTCCATCCCTTCTATTTCCCTTTTTGCTTCTGAAACTCCTTTCCCTTATCCTTGTTACTATTGAGTTAATTATCCTCCCTGTGCATTTCCCCATTTCCTGATGTGACAGTGTCACTCACATCATTCCTTGGCTGAGGCTTCTCCACCTTCTTCGGATGTAGTTTAGGATGTATAATGTAACACTCATTGTTATCATGTCTTTGAATTCTGCAGTTCTTGAAGTATTTAGGCACATAGTCATATTTTATCCTTATCCATTTCTCCACCACCTTCCCATTTTGTTTTCTCATGCCAATATTAATCCTCTTGGAAAATTCTCCTAGAAGATCCACTTCCACCTTTATCCATATCCACCTACAATGGTTTCTCCACTGCCGATGCAAGAGAGAAAACCGCTTCTTTCATGAAAAAGTTAGGGGGTAGTGATTGGAAGGATATCCACATTATAACAACTGATGTCTCCTTCTTCGGATCAAACATTGAGTCCCATTTTAATATACGCATTGGATACACCCAATTTCTTTGTGTAAGATAGAAGGCTTATTTTGATAGTAGTTTTACATAATCCTACATAACTGATGCCTTGATCAACACATGCCTATTACTCAACAACCCAATAGTACATTCCCCCTTCAATTCACACTGTTTTGGGATGATTCTTCTCAGATCCTATATCTATGGCCACCCATAAGAGAACTTTTCAATCACAGAAAATTGGAGATTTTCCGTTTGGATCATTTGATGAACCTCCTCCTCCTATATCACTCTAGGTTCTCCATGCAGATATGTGACTGGTTTGATAGGTAAAAGTTTGTGGGTTATTGTTGTGGGGCGAAGTGTTGCAGTATAGTTCACTTGGTTAGTTGTGACAGCTCCATCATCTGGTGGAAGCTGTCCCGATGAGGAAGTGGCCATGGCCACCCTAAAGATGTCTGGGTAGGTAAATTAGGTAAATAATGGCTAGGCATATTCGGTTTTCCGGCGGCTCCGGAGAATCCAAGATGATCGAGTGCCTTTTTTGGTAAATTATGAAAACATGTAATTTTTTTGTTGCATCCAGAAATAGGTAAGTTTCTTTTTTTCTTTTTTTCTTTTTTTCTTTTTGTTGTGTAATTTATGATTTAGAAAATTGGTGCAATAAATAAAAAATTTTCAAATTATTATTATCCTATAGAAATAATAGAAGTTGTGTTCTTGACGAGATTTAAATGGTGAAATTATATTTACGATGGATGAACATAAAATTTTTGAGTTTTATCTTTTAGTGGGTCGGGCAGACGAGTTAAAAGAGTTTAAATGAGTTAGTAAATTTAATTTAAAAAATAGGTCACATAGAGACCACATAGAAAAATTAAAGCAGGAATAAGGGGATTTAATAAAGGATAAATATGACTTTTTTTTTTATAATACAGGGGAAAATATAATTCTAAAGTTAAATAAAAAGGGTAAAATATATTGAAAAAGTAAAACGGAGTTATTACACGCCAAAAAGTTTTTGATATTTGAAAGTGTTGTAAGTACGTCAATATTACATGACCAAGGTCGTTGCACGTTTATGCCAAGAAAATTAAAGTATAAGAGGTGTATATGATAGGAAGTGTCAAGGGCCAAATGCATAGACAACATGACGAATGAGTCAGTAAGGCAAGTCGAAGGATGGCAAGAAAAGTTCAACGTATCAAAGACCGTGGCTGGCATGTTGGCCAGTATGTCACAAAGCTGGATTTCCATGATGGCCAGCGTGCCACGGCCCTTAGCCTACCGTCTCAAGTTAGTATTTATGCAATTGTTACTTGTCGAATCATTTTCTTAACTTTTCATAAATGTGAGCTTCTTGTTTCCCTTGACAAATACTCTCTCTTTCCAGTAATAAACCCAACGAAATCAAGAGAAAACATCAATCAAACTTCATCAAAACATAACCAAGTTGGCCAAATTATTGGCAAGGAAAAGAGGAGCGTGTTTGTTGAAGTTGTAGTAGCACGGTTGCTATGTTTTGCTGCCTAGTTACTGCACCCTGAGTAGTAGAAAGATGAAGTAATACTCCCACCTTAGTATAGGTTAAGTTCAAGGAAATGATAAGTGTTTCTACCCCTTAAATTCTCATGAATTCACAAGCTAAGTTGAAAGTGAAGTAGGAACTTAGGTGTTGCTTGTGTGTGTTATTGCTGCATTTTGGCAGCATGGTTGCTACGTTCTTGGAGCAGTAGCTACCTGAGGAGGAGCTCTATATTGATAGGATTTATATATAATAGAAATGTAAGTGCTTCTACTTGTTTTATCTGCTCAAATTTGCAAGATAAAATAAGGAAATGAAGTGAAGATTGATATGTATTTTATATGATATTTGAGTGAGGTTGCTGCCTGTTTTTGGGAGGTTGTAACAGCCATATAGGTTTTGGAATTTATATAAAAGTTGGAAGAAATACACCTCACCTTAATGGGAGTTAAACACCAAAAGAAGGTAAGTGAAATTCTATTGAATTCTCTCAAGTTTAAGGCACCTAAGGTATATAGAATTGCTAAAAATCGTCTTGTAATGTGGCTGTTTTGTTGTACATTTTTGGGACATGAATTATGACTGAAAACTTGACATAAACCAGCCCTCATTCATGAGTTATAAGCAAGGAAGTTGAAGGTTTTGGAGTTGCAAGAAAGTGGAAGAAATTGGCTAAAAAAGACGCGATGATATGAGTTATATAAAGACGCACCTATTTTTGTTTTTCAAGCACGAAATCTTGTTGTTGAAAGGGACACAGTTCCTACATTTTTGAACTCCTATTGAGGTAAATATGATTCTGCCAAAAGTTTCAAAATACTAGATAACAATTGAAGAGTTGAAAGTGTAGGAAGTAATCGAATGTAAAGTAAAAGGTGAATAATTTTCTATTATTGTCGTAATTGTAAATTGAGTCTAAAGTCCCTTCAGCGTTGGCACTGTATCATGACCTGAACATAGACCCGAATTGAGATAAAGGATAAGAAACCCCTGGATTCAAGTCGACCCATGAAATGAACGTAACGTCTAAACTCAACATCATAAAGCGGAAGTTCAACATAATCAACATAGTGAAAGTCTGTATACACACACACACACATATATATATATCAAGCTAAAACTGAATGAAACAATGACAAACTGATTTCTACATGACGTCTGAAAAAGCCTCTAACATTACTGATGAGCTGATGGGATCGCACCCCAACTAGCTTAGCAAAGTTTGAACTGAAAGGAACAAAATAAACTATAAATGACTGAACGTCCTCGAAGGGTGAAGACTCACCAACACCAGTTGGACAGGTCAGAGAGGGAAGTAGGGGCTAATGAAACGGCTGAGACTGATCCCTCAGACTTGTATCATGAAATGATACAACATAGAATATGCAATAAGTACTTGAAATGTACTGAGTATGCAAGATAAGTAAAAACGGACAGTTAAAATACATAAGAGTTCATAAGAGTAGGACAACATGATCATAACAATAATATCATAATGTAACATAAGGGCTCAAGGTTTTCAAAACATTCATAAATCTATAATACTCATAATCGTAGGAGAAAAGCTTCATTAAACATGAATTGAGCCAAAGTAACGTAACATAACCATGCATAAATCATGAGGAACAATGGAAGATTCTTATAACGGACATACCCCACATGAGCACACATGGAGCCCGACTTGTAAACCCCTAGTCGGGAAGGTGTTCGTACCTTGACAAGGGTAGAATCATGAAAAGAGGTGTGATATCACTAATGAAAGGCCTATACGGGCATAGGGTAATAGTCCGAAGGGAGGTCCCATCATGGCTACATTGGCACATAGTTTTGAGACTTGGGGTATGCTCAGACCCCGAATCTACTCGGTGTTAAATATTACTCCCAAAACATATATAGTGCTCATATCATAGTAGGGGAAACATACATGAGATTCATGGGCTAGTTTAAATCATAGTAATCATAAGCATGTTTGAAATACGTGAACTAGCCATGTAATAAGGTCCGTGAGTCGGCCATAATCATAAGTCCATAAATCATAAAACTCATGCATATTTGTAAAACATGTATATACTTGATATTTCATAAATGCATGATAAGTACTTGAGAGAAATCATATCATAAAACACAAATCATAATTGGGCTAATTTAGATCAAGATCATAATGAAATCATAACTTGACTTTTCATAAGAACATACATAATTGGGCATAATTGGATTTAAATACAAATTTATAATTTATATATAAAATAGTCATAAAATTTGCCCATAGATCATAAAACATGATTTAATACATAAAAGGAATTGACCCATAGATAGATCATAGAGAATTTCACAAGAATTGGAATAAACCCCATAGATCATGAAACTTGAATCTAGAATTGAAGGCCATGGAAATTAAGAAGAGTTTTGAGCATGAGAGTTAAAGGAACTCTCATTCATAGCCTCACATACCAGGGTAAATCAAATTTACACACCTGCTTTAAAACCCTAAGGGAATTGGAGAGAATTTGATGAAATCTCTCAAACTTGATCTTCAAGGAATGCTTTAGGTTGCATGCATGGAGATGAATAAACCTAGAATGAACTTACCCCTTTTAAATCACTATATTTTGAGCTTAAAACGATGTTGTTTAGGCCTTAGAAACTTAGGAATTACGGAAAACCCTTAATAAATTCACAGGAAAAAACACACTGCCAGTCCTAATGAGGGACTGGACGACTCATGCCCACTGACCACGACTCGTGGTCTGCTTTCGTGATCAACATTACCATTTCTCTGCGGGTCACCACGAGGGACACCATGACTCATGGTGTATCCAACGACTTGTGGTGACTAAGTCATTGCCAACACTATCAAAATTCTTCATCCTTCAAACCACTCTTCACCATGATTGACCTAACAAATCGTTGTGCTGGCCACGACTCGTGGTCACACCCGCGGTCACCCCAAATCTAAAATTTCAACTACGGCCAAGATACTCCCCACGAGTCACTATACAACTCGTGGTGCACCCCACGAGTCATGGGATGACTCGTCCTGTGACCTGGTGTATAAAATTCAGTTTTCTCCATTTCAACTCCTAGATTTGATCTTAGGGTTCTCGAGGTATTACAATATCTCCCCATTGGGAACATTCATCCTCGAATGTTGGAAAAACATACAGAAACATAGAGAAATACAATCATCATACTCAAATACTAATCATATAAGCTGAAAATTAATGGAGTGACTGACTCTGAATTGAACTACATGACTGAACTGAATTCATGAATCACTCATACATACATTGACATGAAAGAAACTGGGTACTGAGCTAAACATGAAACTGAATAGGGTACTAAGGAGGAAACTGATACCTCAAGCTAAAACTAAACCAGAAGGGAATAAATGTGGGTATTTAGCCATCATATCTGCTTCGGCTTCTCACTTAGCTTCCTCAATATGCTGGTTCCTCCACAAAACCTTAACTGAAGCTACTTCTTTCTTTCTTAGCTTACGAACCTGAAGATAAAGTGTTTCCGAATCTCCTCATAACTATGGCTGTCATTCACACCTACGCTCTCCACGGGAACAACTAGAGCCGGGTCACCCAAGCACTTCTTTAAGAGAGATGCGTGAAAGACTGGATGAATTGAAGCTAGTTCTGAGGGTAACTCTAACTCATAGGCCACCTTGCCCACACGTCTCACAATCTGGTACGGGCCAACATAACGGGGACTAAGTTTCTCTCTCTTTCCGAACCTCATCACTCCCTTTCTGGGAGACACCTTCAGAAACACCCAATCGTCAACTTCAAACTCAAGTTCTCTCCTCCTCACATCTGCATAGGACTTTTGATGACTCCGAGTTGTTTTCAACCTTTCCCTTATAAGCAGAACTTTCTCCAACACCTCATGAACCAAGTCTGGTCCTATCAGCATAGCCTCACCGACCTCAAACCAATCAATATGTGATCTACACTTTCGCCCATAAAGAGCCTCAAACGGATCCATCTGAATGCTGTAATGGTAGCTATTGTTATATGAAAACTCAATGAGAGGCAAATGATTATCCCAACTACCCTTGAAACCAATCACACGTGCTCTCAACATGGTCCGCTCAGCCTGACCATCCGTCTGCGGGTGAACTGCTGTGCTAAGCTTGACTTGAGTACCATGTCCCTTCTGAAACAATCTCCAAAATTGGGATGTAAACTAGATATCTCTATCTGATATAATGGATAAGGAACTCCATACAACTGAACTAACTCCCGAATGTACAACTTAGCATAATCCTCAGTTGAATCGGTAGTTTTGACTGGTAGGAAATGAGCCACTTTAGTCAACCTGTCCACAACCACCCAAATGGAGTCATACTATCGACAAGTGCGAGGTAACCTTGTGATGAAGTCCATATTTATCTCCTCCCACTTCCAAGTAGGGATACTGATGTCTTGAAGTACACCTCCTGGTCTCTGGTGCTCAACCTTCACCTGTTGACAATTCAGACACTTAGCCACAAACTCTGCTATGTCCTTCTTCATGCCATTCCACCAATAGACTTCCCGTAGATCACGATACATCTTGGTGGAACCTGGATGTATAGAGTATCTAGAACCATGAGCTTCATGCAATATCCACTCCCTCAAGTCACCAACATCTGATACATACAAACGACCCTGATATCGGAGCACACCATCTCCCCCTTGGAAGAAAACCTCGACCTTCTGATTCTGAACCGCTTCCTTTAACTTTACCAAAATAGGATCCTCATTTTTTCTAGCCTTAACATCGGTCACCAAAGATGATTCTGATCCATTCTGAACAATGACACCACCATCCATCGAATCAACCAGACGAATTCCTAGTTGTGTAAGTCGGTGCACATCCTTTACTAACTCTTTCCTCTCCTCATCTACATGAGATACACTCTCTATGGAAAGCCTACTAAGAGCATTTGCCACCACATTAGCCTTGCCCGAATGATAGAGAACACTCATATCGTAATCCTTCAAAAGCTCCAACCACCTTCTCTTGCTCAGATTCAAATTCTTTTGGGTGAACACGTACTATAGGCTTTTATGTTCTGTAAACACATCTACTTGGACCCCGTACAAATAGTGTCTCCAAATCTTCAAGGCAAATACTACCGCCGCAATTCGAGATCACGAGTCGAGTAATTCTTTTCATGAACCTTCAGCTGCCTGGAAGCATATTATATAACCTTACCATGCTACATAAAGACACAACCAAGGCCGATCCTCGAAGCGTCACAATATACCACAAACCCATCGGTACCCTCAGGTAGGGTCAACACCAGTGCTGAGGTGAGTCGAGCCTTCAACTCTTGGAAACTCCTCTCACAAGCCTCCGACCATTGGAACTTCACTTTTTTTTGGGTCAATTTGGTCAATAGTGTTGCAATAGATGAAAACCCATCAACAAGCCTCCGATAGTAACTAGCTAAACCCAAGAAACTCCTGATATCTGAAGGATTCACTGGTTTAAGCCAATTCTTCACCGTTTCTATCTTTTGAGAGTCCACCTGCACACCCTCACTTAACACCACATGACACAAAAATGCCATTGAATTCAACCAAAACTCACATTTTCTAAACTTAGCACATAATTGGCGATCCTTGAGAGTCTGTAGCACCACCCTCAAATGAGCGGCATGTTCCTTCTCGCTCCGAGAGTATATGATAATATCATCTACGAACACAATCACGAACAAATCCAAGTATTGCTTGAACACCCTGTTCATCAAATCCATAAAAGCTGCATGAGTATTCATTAGTCCAAAAGACATAACTATAAACTCATAATGATGATAATGAGTCCTGAAGGCTATTTTCGAGATGTCACTCTCCACAACCCTAAGCTGATGGTATCCAAAACTGAGGTCTATCTTCGAAAAACACTTAGCACCCTGAAGCTGGTCAAACAAATCATCAATCCTGGGAAGAGAATACCTGTTCTTGATGGTTATTTTGTTTAATTGCTGATAATCCATGCGTATTCAAAGGGAACCATCCTTCTTGCGGGCAAAGAGAAATAGTGCATCCAACGAGGATTTGCTCAGTCTGATGAAACCCTTGTCTAGAAGGTCCTTGAACTGCTCCTTCAACTCCTTTAGCTTGGATGAAGCCATTTTTGTAAGGAGGAATGGATATAGGCTGTGTATTGGGAAGAAGGTTAATACCAAAATCAATCTCCCACTTAGGAGGAATTGCTGATAAATCATTATAAAACACTTTTGGGTACTCACACACTACATGAACTGACTAGATAGCCAGGTTTTCGGACGTAGCATCCTTAACCCTAAATAAATGGTACATACAACCTTTAAAAATCATCTTTTTGGCCTTAAGGTAGGAAATGAAATGACCTACAGGCATAGCTGAACTACCCATTCACTCTAGGACTAGCTCACCCAAAAATTTGAACTCTACTGTACGGGTTCCACAATTGATTGAGGCATAACATGCATATAACCAATCCACACAGAGGATAACATCAAAATCGATCATGGCTAACTCTACTAAATCGGTTGAGGTAATTTTCTAAAGGACTGTGACAGGGTATTCTCTATATATCCGTCTAGCTATAACTGAATAATCGACTAGAATAGAGACTGAGAAGGGTTCTGATAAGATTTTGGGACTGACTCTGAAACTACTAGCAACATAGGGCATTACAAAAGACAAAGTAGCCCCTGGATCTTAGAATGCATAAACATCAAGGTGTAATACTTGCAACATACCAGTCACCACATCGACCGAAGTCCCCTGCTCCTGTCGCGACGAGTGTGCATAGAACCTGTTCTGGCGCTGGCGGCCAGTTGAACTAGTAGAAGCATCCTGTTGGAAGGGGCGTGCTGCCGGAGCTTCTGAACTAGCGGCTGGGATACAAGCTCCACCATCACCTGGTCTGGATGAAGGGCAATCTCTGAGTCTGTGTCCAGGTTTACCACACCCAAATCAAGCATCTGAGCCAACTAAACACCTCCCTGGGTGATTCTTGCCACACTTCGCACAGGCTAGAAAAGTGCATTCTCCGCAATGCCTCCCTGGCCCCTAAAGCCTAATACTCTACCTCTCTAATCACGTCTGGGTCTAGATGGGACACTGGTTGATGATGGTGCCGGGGCTGACGACCTTTGTTGAAAATGAGGGCGGTGACCGCCACCGGATCTCTGTTGAGTGAGCCTAACATTGTCTGTCCTGGCCCTCTTGGTCTCTCTCTCTCAGATGCACCACCTCTATCTGTTGAGCGTGCAAAATCATCCGGGGAAAATCAATATCCTCATGAAGCATGGAGATCCTACAATTTTTGTACAGGTAGTCGGCCACCCCATGTACAAACCTGCTCACCCTGAGCTCTCTGATCAGCCACTAGCTCTGGTGCATACTTGGAAAAATGAGTGAACTCCAAAGCATACTCCTGGACTGTCATATTACCCTGCTTCAAGTTCACAATCTCCGCTGCTTTAATCTCCCTCATCTCACGAGGGAAGAAACGATCCAGAAATGCGGCATGAAACTCTTCCCAACCAATGGGGCCTGCTCCAGCTGCACTACTATCCTTCCATTGCTTGAACCAGATATGCGCAATCCCTTTCAACTGATACGAGGCTAGATCGGCGCACTCCTCTCCGGTCACCCCCATGATTTGGGTGATCTTCAAAACCTCATCAATGAACTCATGTGGATCCTCATCCACCTTTGACCCAAGAAACTCCGGAGGGTTCATCCTTAGAAAATCTCTGACTCCTACTGCTGCCGCATTCCCATTTTGAGGGATATGCGCTACCGCCTACTGATTGACCTAGGCAGTCAAGGCCTGAGCTAGCATCTGTATAGCTGCCCTAAACTCCGCGTGGGCAACCTGCTCGTTATGGGATGGTGCATGCTGGTGCCATCTCCATTGCCATTCTCGTGGCCATTTCCATTTTTATTTCTTTTTTTATTAACTCGGCAAGGATACATGATTCTACAAATGCGTATAGCATGAGTTAGAAGGATAAAGAGACATTTCATCGCACGACATAGATCATAAAAGAAGGGAACATTTCCTAAACATCTCATAGCCTCTTTGTCATATGTGTGGCGCGCTTCACACCCATGAAAAAGACTCTACTTAACATGGCTTTCAGACATCCTAGGACACTTCAAAACCTAATGCTCTGATACCAAGTTTGTCATGACCCAAACGTAGACCTCGATCAAGACACAGGACAAGAAACCCCATGTCACGCTCCAAGTCTACACCCTGGATAGAACACGGTATTTAAAGTCACAAGTAACCCCAAGTCAACCCTTGGTCTATGATACACTAGAATTATGAGTAAACATAATAGCAAAAACCTTAAAATAATACCGTAAGACATTCATGAAAGAAATTCTGAATCACATAGCATAAAACATCTGAGCAATAATAATAAACTGAAACCATGTTTGTGTTTGAAACCCATCTAACTGAGAAGTTGCTCGGACAAGCCCCCAGCTAACTTTATGTAATACCTCGAAAGTTCCTAGGAGTAGATTCAGGAAGCTAAAATGCAAAACTGCCAAAAATTGGGGGAAAGTTGCAGAACGAGAGGTACAACGACTCGTGGTATGTAGCCACGAGCTGTTGTGAGCAGTCGTGGAATGGGGTTAGGCGTGGTGACAGTGTAGACAATGGGAGTCACAACGACCCGTAGTGAGGAAGGACGACCAATTTTCTGGAGTCGAGGTAGGATAGTGGAGTTTTTCAATAGAGATGATAGATGGAAACGACGACCCGTTGTAGGAAACAATGTGTCGTGGTTAGGCTCGTTGTGAAGGAGTTCAGATTTTCAGAAGAGGGAAACAACAACTGGTTCAATGAACCATTGGAACCTAGAACGACTCGTCCTGTTCGTTCATGGTTTGAATCCGAGATATGTATGGGAGAGTGCATAACACGGGTAGATACCACGGGTCGTGGTATCCTCCAACAACCCGTTGGTTCACCCGTCGTTTGGCCCAGTGATCTATTTTCAGCGAATTCAGTAAGGGCATTTTCGTCATTTCCTATTCCTAAGGCCCTATACTAAGTCGTTTAAAAAGGCTCATTTTGAGGGGTTTTGAGAGGGGAAAAGCCTACTCTAAGTTATTCTTCCCATGATTGCAAGTTTGAAGGATTGAAGAGGTAATTCAAGGCCAAATTTTAAGCTTTCCATTGGAATCCTAGCTTGGGCAATTAGACAGTGTTAGAATTCACCATTTCTAGGTATGTAAGGCTATGAGTGGGTGCTTCCTTCCAAGCCCATGCCCAATTTCTATCAAAATATGATGAAATGTCTATGATCAAGTATGGGGTTTTACCCAATTGTATAATTCTACAAATTCGATACTATGGGAATGATTAGATTACTTTTATGTTGATGAATTATAAGCTTGGGAAGATTCTAAATTGTTTTCAATACAAAAATTATATTTCATAATTCTTGAATTCTAAAATGCCCATGGATGAGAAATTCATAAAAAGTAGTGAATGACGATGAATGCATGATGATGTTGAGATTAAATGATGAAAAGTAGGTTTCTAAAGCTACCCATGATTATGATGTTGTTTTCAAAATAAAAATGTCTAGATCCCAACATGATAAAGCTTTGGTCAATGCTCACATGATGATTTAAAGTGATGATTTTTCCGACATAAGCTTACCACATTGTTTGAAGTGAAGTTTTTCAATTTTTGATAAATTCTAGCTTGTGGTATGTTGAGTTAAATAATTCTACATGCAGCTTACCACATGATTTGAAGTAGATTCTCCCACCTATGATAGAGCTTATGGTATGTTTCAAAATAAAGCTTCTCATATTCATGATTTCATAATTGAGATGTAGGTCATTATTGAGCTTTGTCAATAGACAATGTTGAGCTTCGTTTCATACGATGTTGAGTTATGCATGATTTCATGTTGAGCTTCGTTAATAGATGATGTTGAGCTTTGTTATATATGATATAGAGCATTACATGTTCTTGGGAGAAGAGTCTAGCACCGAACGGGTTAAGGGTCGATCATCCTATGCCCCAGAACTACGCGCCAACGTAGGTTGATACTATTATATTATTAGGACTGTTCGGGGTGTTATATGGGTATATAACTACACGCAAGTGCACGTGGTCGAACAAGTAGTAAAGTGGCTTAAGTAAGCCAAGTATCGATCCCACAGGGACAGGGATGAAGTGCAATCTGCTCAAGTGTACTATATTTCGATTCTAAAAATGTAGACAACAGTGTAACCAAGAGTTTGATATTTTGTTTTATAATTTTTATGCTAAAGCTAAAACAACTATCTAATTTGAGTCTGAACTATGAATGAGAGCATGCTGAGGTTAAACAAACATGTAATGAAATTAATTATCGATGTAATTTGGTTAATCCTTTCCTCCGGTTGCTAGTCAAGAACTATTGCCAAGGAATTAAAACTCTCGTATTTAACCCCACTTAAGAATCATGAACCATCCACCTACATTTCTGTGATTAAATGCAATTCATGTTCTAGCCATACAAATGTTCGGTGGTTTGCTATATGGGTTAAAAACTGACACGCAAGTGCACGTGGTCAAACAAGTAATAAAGTGGCTAAGTAAGCCAAGTATCGAACCAAAGAGACTCTGGATAAGTAAAAATTGCTCAAGTATACTATATTCTATCTTACTTCTATATATGCTGACAACAACGTAACCAAAAGTTAAATAATTTTGTTTATAAATTATATACTAAAACTATTAACAAATATCTACTTTGAATTTAAACTATGGATATGAGCATGCCAAGGTTAAGAACAAGTAATGAACTTGATTATCATCATAATTTGGTTATTCTTCTCTTCTAGTTGCTAGCCAAGAACATTAGCCAAAAGATTAAAACTCTCGTATTTAATCTCACTTAAGAATCATAAACTATCTGTCTACATTTCTGTGATCAAATGCAATTTATGACCTCGCAATACAATTCCGGTTCCTAAATTGACTAATACGGCTTTCAAGTATATTTCTATCAGGAAAGCACATCAAAACCCAATTTTCCCAAATCAAGTTAAGAACAATACCCTATTAATTCACAACTTTCCAATTTCGTGCTCTCTCGAGTGAAATTGGACTTTTTAGATGTACATTAATGTCGGCCACACACTAATGCAGTAGAAACAAGAATTAATAGAACAACATAGAAGAAGAAGATGAAAAACCATACAATTCAATAATCAAAATTCATCACCATTGTTCATAACCTCAGCAAGGAAGAGAATTATCCACTCATTTGTGGATTAATCATCCTAAAACAAGTGTTAATCATACAAACAATTGATTTAAAGAAGAAAGAAAGAGAGAAAAACCCTTAGCTTTTTCGTCCCTCAACTGCCTGTAACCCACGTCCTTGCTCCACCAAGTCTGAATTATGAAAAATAAACCTAAGTGTGCTATTTATAGTAGTAGGACTCTTTCCCAGAATAACAAGCAACGTGTCACGGAGTGCATCGCGGAGCACAGCCTCCGTGACACGCTACGGACGCGGAGGCCCTCTGGAAATCACCCGGAATTGGCCCGGGCAGCACCCTGCCGCGTTGGCAGCGTGTCATGCTGCCTGGGCAGCGCGTTGGCAGCCCTTGGTCGCGGAGGCCACCTGCCGTGGCACGTTGCCAACGCGTAGGTGGGCTGTTGTGAACGGCCTGCCTGCCGTGGCACGTTGTCGACGCGCCGGTGGGCTGTTTTGTGCCTCCTCTTCGCCGACGTTCGCGTGTTAATTCCGTTTTCAAGCCTCTACTTCACCAACTCATGGATTAGTTACTCAAAAGTCATCAAAACCTACAAAACAAAGGCTAATCATGTTGGTTAGCACATATCTTTAATTCATCCAAAATTACATGAAAATGTATACAATAATCTTAGATAAACAAGACTAATTTAAGTCGTAAAGCGTATCTCGGGCATATATTTTTGCCCGTGATCAACAAACCCGGTTCCTAAATTGACTAATACGACTTTCAGGTATATTTCTATCTTGATGGTAAATCAATTCTCAATTTTCCCAAACCGAGTAAAGATCATATCCTATTAATTCACAACTTTCCAATTTCTTGCTCTCTCGAGTGAAACCGGACTTTTTAGATGTACACTAACGCAGGCCACACATTAATGCAGTAAGAACAAGAATTAATAGAACAACCATGGAAGAAAAGATGAAAAACCAAAGAATCAATGATCACATTTCATTACAAGTTTTCATAACCTCAGCAAGAAGATGATTTAGCCACTCATTTGTGGATTAAACATCGTTAAATGAGTGTTAAACATACAAGCAATTGAATACAAGGAGAAGGAAAGAGAGAAAAACCCTGATAATTTCGTCCCCTCAACTGCCTTTAACCCACGTTCTTGCTCCACCAAGTCAAAATACTGAAAAATGAACCTAAGTGTTCTATTTATACTAGTGGAAATTTTTCCCGGAATAACAAGCAACGTGTCACGGAGTGCATTGCGGAGCACTGCCTCCGTGACACGCTACGGACGCGGACCTTCACTGGAACTGTGGGTCCAGGAAATAAAGCCCAACGTGGCACGGCGTGCAACGCGGAGCCAAGCCACCGTGCCACGGACCCATCGCGAACCCATACTGGAATTTGGCTGAAAATTCCCATCCAGGCAGAAGGCCTCCGCGATGGCAGCGTGACACGGCTCCATCGCAGAGCCCCTTTATTTTATGCTTTCCAATGCCTTGTCCCATGCTCACTTCCGAGTTCAACCCTGATCTCTTCCAACATGCATTTAAGCTTTCCAAAATTACATTTTACCTGCAAAACAACGCTAATCATGTTGGTTAGTATAAATTCACATTTTATTACCAATTACATGAGAATGTATACACATTGATAGAAAAACAAGGCTAAAATTCCACATTTGAGTATCACTTGGGCATATAAATTTGCCCAAGATCAGGGACCTCCCTTGTGAGCTATCCCCGACCCGATTAGCCCTTCAGCTTGATATCAATATCATGGTATCGTCCATCGCCCTAGCAAGGTTATGGATGACTCTACCCACTTAAGTGTGATAGTTGGGACCACGTAAGCTCTATAGTGGTGTGTCGGTTAAGTGACGAGTCTCCCATGGTTTAAATCATTCAGATTGCATATTCATCACTCATGATAATTATCTTATGTATGCATGTTCAAAAAGCAAGGTTTGACTCATTGTTCGGATTTTGATGTAAATGTTATGTTCAACTTTGAGTCATTCGAGTTGGTCATGATGTTGTGAAGTTAAGCATGGTCATGTCATGATAAGATTTCAATTTTAGAATGAATGCATGTAGCCCTTATAATTATACTTGAAAGCTTATGATATGCATGAAATGTTTTTAAATGATTTACGTTTATAGAGTGATTTTACTTACCTTGCATACTCGGTATATTTCACGTACTGATCGCATACTTTCTATGCTGCATCGTTTCATGATGAAAGATCCAGTTCTCAGGTTCAGCACCGCTCATAGTCGCTCATCAGAGTTAGCACCTGTTTGGTTGGTGAGTCCTCATCTTTCGAGGACTAGACTATTATTTTCCTTGATGTATTTTCAGTTTCAGTATTGCTGCGTTAGTTGGGGTCTTGTCCCTTCTACTCATCCAGATTAGAGGATTTCATACTTATCTATGTATAGTTTCAGATATTCTGATGTGCTGTTGTATGAGACTTTTGTTGAGTTATAATTATGTTTCCTTCATATTTATTGAATGAGTTAGTTGAATGCTTATGCTATGGGTCGACTTGGGGTCTCTCGGGGTCCCTTGTCTGGTGTCTACGATCCGGGCCTCCGTTCGGGTCGTGAAAAACTTGGTACCAAAGCCATAGGTTTGATGTGTCCTAGGAAATCTGAAAGATATGCTAGGTAGAGTCTTTTTCATGGGTGTGAAGCGCGCCACACTTATGACGAGGAGGCTACTAGACTTTTTAGGAAATGTTCCCTTCTTTCATGATCGATGTTGTGTGATGGAAAGCCTTTCTATCCTTCTAATTCGTGCTGTTCATGAATGCAGAATCATGGCTCCTTGAAGGATTAATGGAAGGAGGAATGGAAGTGGTGAGGGCTACGAGGATGGAAAGGATCATGAGCATCAACCAGCCCCACCAGTTCAGGAGCCTCAAGCACCGGAGCCAGTCGCTCATGCTGAGCTCCAAGCTGCCATTCAGATGCTTGCGCAGGCCTTGACTGATCAGGTCAATCACCAGGCCATTTCACATGTTCCACAAAATGGCAATGCGGCATCGGCTCGAGTCAGGGACTTCTTGAGGATGAATCCGTTGAGTTTCTGGGGTCCAAGGTAGATGAGGACCCGCATGATTTCATTGATGAGATTGTCAAGATCACCCAGGTTATGCGGGTGAGTAGTGTTGAGTGCGCATAGTTGGCCTCCTACCAGTTAAAGGGGGTTGCGCATATATGGTTCCGCCAGTGGAAGGACAGTAGGGTTGCTGGGGCAGGTCCGGTCACATGGGAGGAGTTTTAGGTTGCATTCCTTGATCGGTTCTTCCCTCGAGAGATGAGGGAGTTGAAAGCAGCTGAATTTGTGAATTTGAAGCAAGGAAGGATGACTGTTCAGGAGTATGCCCTTGAGTTCACCTGCCTGTCTAAGTATGCCCCAGAGTTAGCGGCCGACCAGCAGGTGCGGGTGAGCAGATTTATGCATGGTATAGCAGGATATTTGGACAAGAACTACAAGACAGCTATGCTTCATCAGGACATGGACTTCCCTCCATTGTGTTGTACGCTCAGCAGATGGAGGTGGCATATTAGATGGAGAGGGAGGCCAAGAGGGCCAGGACTGAGGACCACAGATTCTCTCAGTAGAGGTCCGGTGGTGGGCACCGACAGCAGACCCACCAGAGATCATCAGCCCCAACATCTTCAGCATTGAGTGTTCCATCCAGGCCCAGACATGATTAGAGAGGGCGAGCATCAGGCTCGAGGGGTCATAGCAGTAGGTCCACGGACTCCAGCATTCCAGCTTGTTGTAGGTTCGGCCGAGGGCACACAGGCCAGTGTTTGGTAGGGTTAAGAGCTTGTTTTGGGTGTGGGAAGCTGGGACATATGCTTAGAGATTGTCCGCTGTGAGATAGGATCAGGTTATGGGCTGAGGCCCAACCTCTAATTTAGTAGCCCCTCCCCCACGCACAACACATCAGGGGGCATCTACTAGCACAGCTGAAGGGTAGTGCTAGAACAAATTCTATGCCTTAGCCACTCGTTAGGAGCAGGAGGCCTCACCAGATGTAGTCACCGGTATGTTGAGAGCCTTTCATGTTGATGTATATGCATTGCTAGATCCGGGGGCTACCCTATCTTTTGTGACACCACATATAACCAGTAGCTTCGAAGTCAGTCCCGATGTCTTATCAGAGCCCTTCTCAGTTTCTACTCCAGTAGGTGACTCAGTTATAGCTAGACGGGTGTATAGAGATTGCCCGATCTCAATTCTTCACAAGGTTACCTCAGCAGACTTGATAGAGTTATCCATGACTGATTTTGATGTTATTCTTAGCATGGATTGGCTATTTGCATGCTATGCTTTAGTTAATTGTAGGACCCGATCAGTAGAGTTCAAATTTCTGGGCAAGTCTGTCTTAGAATGGGAGGGTAGTTCAGCTGTGCCTGTAGGTCAATTTATTTCCTACCTTAAGGCAAGAAAGATGATTTCTAAGGATTGCATGTACCATCTATTTAGGGTTAAGGACGTGGAGTCCGAGACCCCGACTATCCAGTTCATACCAGTAGTACATAAGTATCCAGAGGTCTTTCCTAATGATTTTCCAAGTGTCCCTCCCGAGCGGGAGATTGATTTCGGTATAGATCTTCTTCCTGACATGCAACCTATATCTATTCCGCCTTACAGAATGGCTCCAACCGAGATAAAAAAGTTTAAGGACCAGTTGAAGGACCTTTAGATAAGGGCTTTATTAGGCCGAGTAAGACTCTATAGGGTGCACCAGTGTTGTTTGTTCGGAAGAAGGATGGTTCGCTTCGGATGTGCATTGACTATCGATAGTTGAACAAGGTCACTGTCAAGAACAGGTATCCTCTACCCAGGATTGATGATTTGTTTGAATAGCTTCAGGGTGCCAAGTGTTTCTCCAAGATTGATCTCAAATCCGAGTATCACCAGCTTAGGGTTCGAGAAAATGACATCCCGAAAACCGCTTTCAGGAATCGGTATGGTCATTATGAATTTATTGTTATGTCTTTTGGACTAACCAATGACCCTGTAGCTTTTATGGATCTAATGAACAGGGTGTTCAAGGCATATTTGGACATTTTCGTGATTGTGTTCATCGATGACATCCTTATATACTCTTGAAACAAGGATGAGCATGCCGCTCACTTGGGAATAGTGCTTCAGACCCTCAAGGATCACCAATTGTATGCGAAGTTCAGCAAATGTGAGGTTTGGTTGGACTCAGTGGCATTTAAAGGCCATGTGGTATCAGGTGAGGGCATAAAAGTAGACTCTCAGAAGATCGAGGCGGTAAAGAACTGGCCCAAATCGGTGAACCCATCAGATATCAAGAGCTTTTTGGGCTTAGCATGTTACTATTGGAGATTCGTGGAGGTTTTTTCCTCTATTGCCGCACCATTGACCATGTTGACTCAGAAGAAGGTGAAGTTTCAATGATCGGAGGCTTGTGAGAAAAACTTCCAAGAGCTGAAGACTCGACTCACTTCAGCACCAGTGCTGACTCTACCCGAGGGGACGGATGGCTTTATAGTGTATTGTGATGCTTCGTGAGTTGGACTCGGGTGTGTGTTGATGCAACATGGGAAAGTGATAGCATATGGCTTGAGACAGTTGAAATTTCATGAAAAGAATTACCCGACCCATGATCTTGAATTGGCCGCAATGGTGTTTGCATTGAAGATATGGCGGCATTAGTTGTATGGGGTCCACGTGGATGTATTCACGAATCACAAGAGCTTGCAATATGTGTTCACACAGAAAGATCTTAATCTTCGGCAAAGGAGGTAGTTGGAGTTACTAAAGGACTACGACATAAGTGTCCTTTACCACCTGGACAAGGCTAATGTGGTTGCGGATGCACTTAGTAGGCTCTCTATGGAGAGTGTGTCCCACGTGGATGAGGTAAAGAAGGAGTTGATAAAAGATGTCCATCGACTTGCGAGGTCGGGAGTTAGATTGGTCGACTCGATCGATGGCGGCGTTGTTTGTGCAAAATGGATCAGAATCGTCCTTGGTGATTGATGTCAAATCTAGACAAGATGAGGACCCAATTTTAGTATAGCTGAAGGAAGACGTGCAAAGTCAAAAGGTGGAGGTTTTCTCCCAAGGGGGAGATGGTGTACTGCGGTACCAGGGTCGTTTATGTGTTCCAGATGTCGATAATTTGAGAGACCGGATATTGCATGAGGCACGTGGATCCAGATATTCTACCATCCGGGTACTACCAAGATGTATCATGACGTGCGGGAAATATATTGGTGGAACAGCATGAAGAAGGATATTACAGAATTCGTAGCCAAGTGCCCGAACTGTCAGCAAGTGAAAGTTGAGCATCAAAGGCTGGGAGGCGTACTTCAGGATATTAGCATTCCCACTTGGAAGTGGGAAGAGATTAATATGGATTTCATTATAGGCCTACCTTGTACTCACCGACACTATGATTCCATTTGGGTGGTGGTAGATAGATTGACCAAGGCTGCACACTTTCTATCAGTTAAAACCACAGATTCAGCGGACGATTATGCCAAATTGTATATTAGGGAGTTGGTCCGACTTCATGGAGTGCCCTTGTCCATTATTTCATACCGAGGTACTCAGTTTACCTCTCAGTTTTGGTGGTCTTTCCAAAAAGGGCTTGGGACTCAGGTTAAGCTCAGCACAACATTCCATCCTCAAACAGATGGCTAGGTGGAGCGGAAAATTCAAACTCTCGAGGACATGTTGAGAGCTTGTGTGATGGACTTTAAAGGTACTTGGGATGATCATTTGCCCTTAATAGAGTTTGCTTATGATAACAACTATCACTCCAGTATCCAAAATGGCACCATTCGAACTTTACGGCCGAAGGTGTAGATATCCTATCAAATGGTTTGAGGTTGGTGAGGCAGCTATGATAGGGCCAGATTCGATTCACGAGGTGATGGTCAAAGTTCAGTTGATACAGGACAGGCTGAAGATCACTCAGAGCCGTCAGAAATCATACGCTGACGTGAGGAGAAGAGATATGCAGTTTGATGTGGACGACTGGGTATTTGTAAAGGTATCTTCTATGAAGGGAGTCATGCGGTTCGGAAGGAAAGGGAAACTCAGTCCCCGATATGTTGGTCCTTATCGGGATATGAGGAGAGTTGGTAAGGTGGCGTATAAGCTGGACTTGCCATCGGAGTTATCTTCAGTTCATCCGTGTTTCACGTGTCACTTTTGAAGAAATGTTTGAGTGATCCAGCATTAGTAGTTCCAATGGATAGTGTTGGGGTAAAAGACAGCCTCAATTATGAAGAAATTCTGGTTGAAATCTTGGATCTTTAGGTCCGGAAGCTAAGGAACAAGGAAGTAACTTCAATTAAGGTATTGTGGAGAAATCAGCATGTTGAAGGAGCTACGAGGGAAGCCGAAGCGGATATGATGGCTAGATACCCACATTTGTTGTCTACCTGCTCAGTTTTAGCTTGAGGTATCAGTTTTGCACTTAGACGCTATTTAGTCTTCATGTTTAAATTATGTGCACAAGTTTCTTTTATGTATGGGGATGTGTGTATGATTGGTGAATTCAATTTAGCTGTGTGTTTTGAATCGGAGGTAGTCATTCTGTCAGTTTTCGGTCAAAATTGATCAGTTTTGAATATGATAGATTGTATGTTTCTATTTTTCTGCTTGTTTTCAACATTCGAGGATGAAAGTTCCCAAGGAAGATTTGTAATACCCCGGAAGTGCCTAGGAGTAGACCCGAAAAACTAAAATGCAGAACTGTTGAAATTTGGGAAAAAGTTGCAGAACAAGAGGTACAATGACTCATGGTATGTAACCATAAGCCATTGTGAGCAGTCGTGGAATGGGGTTAGACCTGGTGATAGTGTAGACAATGGGCGTCAAAATGACCCGTTGTGAGGAAGGATGGCCCGTTGTCTGGAGTCGTGGTAGGATAGTGGACTTTTTCAATGGAGATGACAACTGGAAACCACGACCCGTTGTAGGGAACAACATGTCGTGGTTAGGCTCATTGTGAAGGAGTTCAGATTTTCAGAAGAGGGAAACAACGACTAGTTCAATGAACCATTGGAACCTAGAACGACTCGTCCTGTTCGTCCGTGGTTTAAATCCGAGATATGGCTGGGATAGTGCATAGCACGGGTAGATACCACGGCTCCCACAACCCGTTGGTTCACCCGTCGTTTGGCCCAGTGATCTGTTTTCTGCGAATTCAGTAAAGGCATTTCGGTAATTTCCTAGTCCTAAGTCCCTATACTACATCGTTTAAGGCTCGTTTTGAGAGGGGAAAAGCCTACTCTAAGTTATTCTTCCCATGCATGCAAGTTTGAAGGGTTGAAGAGGTGATTCAAGGACAAATTTCAAGGTTTCCGTTGGAATCCTAGCTTGGGCAATTAGAGGGTGTTAAAATTCACCATTTCCAGGAATGTAAGGCTATGAGTGGATGCTTCCTTCCACACCCATGCCCAATTTCTATCAAAATATAATGAAATGTCTATGATCAAGTATGGGGTTTTACCCAATTGTATAATTCTACAAATTCGATACATGGGGATGATTAGATTACTTTTATATTGATGAATTGTAAGCTTGGGCAGATTCTAAATTGTTTTCAATACAAAAATTGTTTTCCAAATATCTTGAATCTAAAATGCCCATGGATGAGAAATTCATAAAAAATAGTGAATGATGATGAATGCATGATGATGTTGAGATTAAATAATGAAAAGTAGGTTTCTAAAGCTACTCATGCTTATGATGTTGTTTTCAAAATAAAAATGTGTAGATCCTAGCATGATAAAGCTTTGGGCAATGCTCACATGATGATTTTTCCGACATAAGCTTACCACATTGTTTGAAGTGAAGTTTCTCAATTTTTGATAAATTCTAGCTTGTGGTATGTTGAGTTAAATAATTCTACATGTAGCTTACCACATGATTTGGAGTAGATGCTCCCACCTATGATAGAGCTTGTGGTATGTTTCGAAATAAAACTTCTCATATGCATGATTTCATAATTGAGATGTAGGTCATTATTGTTCTTTTCCAATAGACAATGTTGAGCTTCGTTTCATACGATGTTAAGTTATGCATGATTTCATGTTGAGCTTCATCAATAGACGATGTTGAGCTTTGTTATATACAATATAGAGAATTTCATGTTTTTGGGAGAAGAGTCTAGCACCGAACGGGTTAAGGGTCGATCACCCTATTCCCCAGAACTACGCGCCAACGTAGGTCGATACTATTATATTATTGCGACCTCTCTTGTGAGCTATCCCCGACCCAATTAGCCCTTCAGGTTGATATCGGTATCATGGTATTGTCCTTTGCCCTAGCAAGGTTATAGACGGCTCTACCCACTTGAGTGTGATAGTTGGGACCACGTAAGCTCTATCGTGGTATGTCGGTTAAGTGACGAGTCTCCCACGGTTTAAATCATTCAGATTGCATATTCATCACTCATGATAATTAACTTATGCATGCATGTTCAAAAAACAAGGTGTGACTCATTGTTCGGCTTTTGATGTAAATGTTATGTTCAACTTTGAGTCATTCGAGTTAGTCATGATGTTGTGAAGTTAAGCATGGTCATGTCATGATAATATTTCAATTTCATAATGAATGCATATAGCACTTCTACTTATACTTGAACGCTTATGATATGCATGAGATGTTCTTAAATGATTTATGTTGCTAGAGCGGTTTTACTTACCTTGCATACTCGGTATATTTCATGTACTGACCGCATACTTTCAATGCTGCATCGTTTCATGATGCAGGACCCGGTTCTCAAGTTCAGCCCTGCTCGTAGTCGCTCATCAGAGTTAGCACCTGTTTGGTTAGTGAGTCCTCGTCTTTCGTGGACTAGACTATCATTTTTCTCTATGTATTTTCAGTTTCAGTTTTGTTGAATTAGTGGGGGTCTTGTTCCTTCAACTCATTCCGATTAGAGGCTTTCAGACTTATGTATGTATAGTTTCAGATATTATTCTGATGTGCTGTTGTATGAGACTTCCGCTGAATTATAGTTATGTTTCCTTCATGTTTACTGAATGAGTTAGTTGAATGCTTATGCCATGGGTCGACTTGTGGTCTCTTGGGGTCCCTTGTCCCGTGTCTACGATCTGGGCCTCTGTTCGGGTTGTGACACTCTAAGTCTAACTAAAATAATAATAAAGGAAGCTGAAATAAATGAAATAACATCCTCGAGAGATGAGGACTCACACTTCTGCTGCTGGGAAAGAAACCTGAACGAAATCGGATAACGACACTGGGTCTGAGAACCTGCAGCTGTATCATGAAACGATACAACATAAAAGTATTCGTTAGTACTTTGAATGTACTAAGCAGGAGAAAACGTAATAGAATATAAAAGACTAATCTAAAAATGACATGCAATGACCAACTGATATACTGAGCTGAATAACTGCAATAGAACGAGATGGTCAAGATGACCTTGACTAATGGTCAAAGACATGCCCTAGGTGTAAAAGTTCTGAGTCTGAGATACTGTGCTAAACTGATCTAAACTGATAGAGCTGAAACTGAACTGAACTGCTTATACTGAGACTGGACTGAGCTTACTAGTGGGAGAGTCTGTAACCGACATATAATCACGTGATCTAGACGTGGAGTCCGATGTATACCCTCGATCAGTAGGACCCAATATACCTTGCCAGGGTATAGAGGCATGATCTGGGTGATCAAAAAGTCTAGGGACAATCAGGCTAATAAATACTGTAACCTACATTAGAAACATAGTTTTGGGAACCTAGGTGCACTGGAACCCCAATCTGCTTGATGCTAAGTCCTTCTCCCACTGGATTACCTAAACTGAATACTAAGCTGATAGCTCGAAACTGGGGTCCAAGACTAGTCAGGGATGCATAAGTGAAAACACCGAGAGAGTCTTATCGGACCAGATTCTAAAACTGGATTCTAGACTAGTCAGAGATGCTTATCTATAAGCGTTATAACTTTATAAGAACTAACTGTAACATGACTGGGGTCCAACGGCTAGTCAGAGCTGTCCGTCTAAAGTGTCATGACCGCCTAGTGGACCAATGAAACTGAGTTCTGAGTCTGATTCTGCTAACTGAGAGGTATCACAAACACCTCAAGGAATTCTATAGTCAAACTGATCAGTTGATAAATTTTGAATATTTCTGAGGAGATTCTACGTTCTAACTGAACTGAACTACTAAGCAGCTATCAGAGAATTCAACTAATTCCGACAACACGAGAATCCAAAATATTGCAAAAATTCTCAAGAAACAAGGAAATCTGATTAGACAAGCATTATTATAGTTTTCTCATTCATGCCAGCGCTAAAATCATTCTTTGTCACACCCCGCCTTGGGGGGCATGACTGGCACCTGGTGCCCTACTACGACCTGAACTGCTAGACTGTTGAGCCTAAGCACTTCTGGTGCCTGGCTGGCTCTAACTCTGGATTCAAGAAACGACGGGCTATATAACGGCTGTAAATACAGCCTCCGGCTGACTAGGCCTATAGCCACCTGTAAGTAAACAACAACTAATTAGAACAACAGTAGTATGAAGGAACCTATGCGGGCCGACAAGGCGGCCACCATGCTATCTAGTTACTTCTGAATTAAGAAAACAGGTGCTAAACAGCTACGTGACAACAAGGCCACCACTACCAACTGAACGAGGCCTAACACGGCCGTCATAAATAACAAAGACATACACACAGCCTCACAGGACCGGTACAGCTAACCACAGGGAGTATATAATCTGCAAGCCTCTAAGAATACTGATAATATGGTTGGGATAGGGCCCCGGCCTACCCATACTATACAACAAAAGAAAAGGGATAAACCTCTAGCTATCTAGCTCCGGTTGACTGGAGCTGATGACTCTATGTGTTGGCTAGAATCACGAGGGATCGGCTCCTCGTCTATGAGTATCTGCAGGCAAGTAATGCAGCACCCCAAACGGGCGTCAGTACCGCTGGTACTGAGTATGTAAAGCAACCACTAGAAAATAACTGAAGACAAGCAATATAACTAATAGAGCTGAAGTAGAAGGAAATAGACTGTAACTGACTAAAAGTATGAGTTCAAGTCTGTCCGCAGCTATACTGAAAGGAGTAGGAATCATACCTCGAAATGTAGTTTTCTACTGTCGATCTATTCATATCTAGCGTAACATGGCATAATATAACATAACATAACATAGTATAGCACACATAAACCTTACCCGACCCCCATAAGTTGGGAGGTACAACCAACATGCAATCTATACCCCTACCCCGGTCATCCCATCTCCTATAATAACTATAAGCATCCTGTCGGTCCCCTGAGTATGCACTTGGGCTCGCTGATCCCTTGACTATAACTGTACCTGAGTCCGGAGGACTCCTGAATCAACACCCCGGGCGTACCCACTCGACGGGGGTGTATAAAAGCCGACCAAGGCAAAATATGGGAAAAACTGGCATCCCATCTTCGTCCCCTGGGGGACGGCATGCCACTCCATAGAGCGATGTATCCTCGCCCTCTGACGGATGAGTCGATACAGCTATTAACCCTGGGGTGGTCATAAATCCTAGGTAATCCAACCCCAAAACAGTCAGGTCTCAACTAGTAATACTAACTGCGTATACCACATGCTGAAACTAGTGATAATAATATGTATGTTATTTACTACATGCTGAAACTAATGACAGTGTTATGTGTGTATTTAATACAAGCTGAGACTGATAATGGTATATATAACACTTTCTGTCATACTGTGCTGAGTCTAATACTGAACAAGATATAATTGTTCTGCTGAGAATCATGCTGTATAACTGAGTTTCATAGTAAACATGATTTACTACTTCTAACATGCTTTCTAAACTTCATTTTAGGCTACTATTCTATTTTTGAAATACTCTACGGAAACTTATATTGCTTTACTAACTTTCGACTGAACACGATAATATCCTAATATACTTTACTAAATCACATACTAGCATGCTGTACTGTTTCTGACACTTTCTAATAGAATTTATATCGTGCTGGTTAGTTTCATGCTATACATGACATGATGCTTCCAACATCGTACTAAAATTTATACTAAGCATAATATGCGACTTCTGAAACATTCTACTGGAACTTGAGCTGTGTTACTATACCGGAACTACTAGCTTGCCGAAGAAACTGGCTTTACATACCTCCGCTTCTGATTTCCCGGCTAATTGGCGTAATTCGGTTAATATTCCGCTATTTCTCCCAACTGCAACCATATATATATATATATCAATTAGGACTAAATACATTAATACTTCTGAAAGAAAATATTACTTTTAATATATATATAGCCCAAACTTTGGCTTATCGAAAAACAGTCGAAAACTCGCTATTTCTCAAAAGTCCAGAAGGGAGAAATGCTTACTTTAGGGCTAGGAGTATATTGACACTAATTTGGAGCAATTCCACTTACCCTAGCTCGGTATCACAATGGTTCGCCGGCCAAATTTCACAAAACTAACTCCGCAGGAATGCTCTCTGCAACTTTATACTCCGATATCTAGGATTAATTTGAGTTTGGACCGCGTATAATGGTGTAATTGGAAGGAAATTTTAACGAAACCTTCGTGCCCTCTGTTCTTAGCTGTGTTCTCTGTGTATTCTCTGGAAATTATGAAATTAAAATGATTAAAACTGAAGTTGGTGCTTTTATACTTGAGGCTGCACCTCACCTCCGTGGCACGTTGGCCATCACGGAGGTGAGCCTCCGTGACACGCTGGCCATCGCGGAGGAGGTCTGCCAGCCTCCTTTTGCGATGGTTTGATGTGTCCCTTATCCGGTCTTTCCTCGGGCCTTTTCCTAGCATGTATGGCATTCTAAAACTCTTAACCAACATGCGAATATGCCATCTACATGTCGAGAATTTACGGGGTGTAACATCCTCCCCCCCTTAAGAACATTCATCCTCAAATGTAAACATCTACCTGCAAGAACTTCAACTTACTTGACTTATTCTAGAAAAATTTTGGCAGAGTCTCCTCTGTAATATGGACTATCTGAAAAATCCTGAAACTCAAAAAAGTCCAATACAGGTACTCCACATAAAACTAATAGTCATCACGCAATAGGCTAAAGCCAATTTGTCTCATTATACACGTAATATAAGGCAATTTATAAAACAACAATACTAGCGTACCTCTGGCTGATTAAGTCTGGAACAGCTGGGAATATCTGACTTTCATGTCTTCCTCTTCTTCCCAAGTCATCTCCTCTCGGTTCTTATTACGCTATAGTACTTTGACAGAAGCAACATCTTTAGTTCTCAACCTGCGAATCTACCTGTCTAGTATGGCTACTGGAACCTCTTCATAAGCCAGCTCCTCCATAACCTGGACATCCTGAACTGGGAAAACTCTGTAGGGGTCCCCCATATACTTCCTCAGCATAGACACGTGGAAAAATGGATGAAAAGACTCTAATTCTGGGGGCAAGTTCAACTCATATGCCACTTGGCCTACTCTCCGCCGAATCTGGTAAGGCCCAACGAATCTCAGACTGAGCTTAACTTTCTTGTTGAATCTCATCACCCCTTTCATTGGAGATACTTTCAAAAATACCTAGTTATTCACCTTAAATTCCAGGTTTCTGCGTCGCACATCAGCATACGATTTTTGGCGGCTCTGAGCAGTCAGTAGGCGTGCTCTGATAAGCTTTACCTTCTCCTCTAACTGATGAATAATATCTGGACCAATTAGTGCTGACTCTCCTACTTCAAACCAGCCAACTGGCGATCTATATTATCGTCCATACAATGCCTCAAAGGGCGCCATTTGGATAGCTGAGTGGTAACTATTGTTATAAGAAAAAATAATTAGCGGTAAATGCTCATCCCAACTACCTCCAAAGTCCAACACACACGCCCGAAGCATATCCTCGAGCATCTGAATAGTGCGTTCCGCCTGTCCATCTGTCTGAGGGTGGAATGCTGTGCTCAAATTAATCTGCGTTCCCAGACCTCTCTGAAACGATTGCCAAAATCTAGCTGTAAATTGTGCTCCTCTGTCAGAGATAATAGATACTGGAACACCATGCAACCTGACTATTTCTTTAATATACAGCTCAGCATAATCCTCAGCTGAGTAGGTAGCTCTTACTGACAGAAAGTGAACTAATTTTGTTAGCCTGTCAATTATCACTCAGATTGAGTCATATCAACGCCTAGTGCGGGGTAATCCTGCTACAAAATCCATATTTACTGCTTCCCACTTCCATAGAGGAACAACTATATCTTGAGTCAGTCCACCTGGTTTCTGGTGTTCCGGTTTTACTTGCAGGCAGTTGGAACACTGAGCTACAAATTCTACTATCCCCTTTTTTATTCCCGTCCACTAGTAAATTCCTTTTATATCATGGCACATGTTCGTCAAACCTGGGTGGAGAGAATAACGGGCATAATGTACCTCGCCCATAATCTGCTGGCAAAGCCCTGCAACGTCTGGAACACGAAGTAGATCTTTATATCTCCACACTCCATCCTTGGTTATCTTAAAATCTGTCATCTCTCCCTGTTGAGCTTTGTTTCTAAGTTGAACCAGGCTAGGATCTTCGTACTGCCATTCCTTTACTTCTACAACTAAAGACGACACTGTGGTATTTTGGATTACCGCTCTGTTGTCCCCTGTTTCTACTACATGAACAGCTAGACTGGCTAGCTGATGCAACTCTCTACCCGGGCTGCAAGTATGCTAACCTCCCCACAGATTCACGGCTGAGGGCATCTGCTACTATGTTGGCCCTTCCTGGGTGATACAGAATATTCACGTCGTAGTCTTTCAACAGCTCTAACCAGCGACACTGCCGCAAATTCAACTCCTGGAAGCTCTGCTCTCATGCCTCAGTCCACTGAATCTTTTTTTTGCTGCCTTCTGTGTCAGTTTAGTTAGAGTTGCTGCTAAGGTGGAAAATCCTTCCACAAATCTTCTGTAGTACCCGGCTGACCCCAGGAAACTGTGTACCCCGGTCGGAGTGGTGGTTCTGGCCATGTTTTCACTACTTTTATTTTTTGTGTATCTACTTGTGTACCAGCCTGCGACACAATGTGATCCAAAAGGCTACTGAATTCAGCCAAAATTCACATTTAGAGAAGTTGGCATGTAACTAACGATCATACTGGTTTATTATACTGGAAAAACTGACAAGTAATTTATTTGTATAGCTAGAGCTTATCTGGCCTTCTGGGCCGCATGCTAATGCTACTTGCTGTTGGAATAATTTGTATGACTGTCTGTACACCATGTGCACGTATCTGATCAGAGGATCCTGATAGTGATCATGATCTCTAATAATCTGGCTGAATAACTGGGCTGAATGACCCGAATGCGGAAGTAATCTAACTATGCTCTAACTGTCCTACTCGGGCATCTACAGCTCATGCATAACTGCAGAGTTGTGGACAACTAACTTCTTTGTTATTCTAATTGGACAACTGTAGAGCTGGGCTTAGTCAGACTTACCCTCAGGCGACCAGTCTCTAGATCTTCACAGGGAACCTACTGATTTCCTTGTCTTAATAGACACTGTGCTAGCAGAGTACTACCAATTCCTTATGCCTTGTTCATATCCACTCGGATCTATACTGCTGTTTTGAGAAATTCTTGGTCTTATGAGCAATTCTGTAAAGACTGACCTTCTTCTAGGACTCTGTATTTGAATATCTTATGAGAACCGGCTGGGGTACCAGTCCGTCACTGACTACTGATGCGGACCCCTTCTTGGGGTACCCATGGGTTTGTCCGACTGGGACGGCTGGCTGACTTGCGGGGTGTCCTACAGGATAACTGCTAAGTTGACTAAGGCTGACTCTCACCTACAAGGCTGGAAAAACGATGTACGACCACTTAACATACTAAAGAATTCTGGTGTTGCTAACCTCTGGAGTATTCTTATTCGATCTCTGTTTCTGGTTCTGGCACATGCGATAATGTTACTGGTCTTTAGGGATGCTTCCCTGCTAATGCAGGCGCCAGCTGGTCGTTAGACCATCTAACTGTGCAAGTATCACCTAACCACCTGATTCGGGCTACTAACTCTTGTGAGCTTCTGAAGTCTAGATCTTGCCCCCTTTTGGCGAGGGGTCCTGCAGTACAATCTATATATACTTCCTAGCAGCTAACCAGAATCTATGTGACTGTAACCCCTATTGGCAGCTACTCACAGCATATATAATATCTGTATATATATATATATATATATATATATATATTAACAATTATATACAATCCATACTGAATTTTGTAGTAATACGTAATCTCTGGCATGCTTTACTGAATTTCATACTGCACATGATATACTGCTTCTACAGTTTAATGATATCTCCTGTCCTCTTGTACCATTTCATTGGATTTTCGTACCATTCTGAAAGCAACACACACATGCACTTTAGCTATGATCTTCTATTTGAAATTTCGCCACTCTTACAACGTGGGGTCAACATCTGAACCTTGTGGCCTTACTTGGCATTATATTAAGGCCCGTGACTGTCTGTTGGACCTTGTCTCTGGGTCACACTAGATTAGAGTCTCTGGGTCGGAACCCTCTTACCTTCTCCGTAGGCGGACATACCGCAACATTCTAAACTACAATCTTACTGTCTCTTTAGCTGTCAGTTTGAGGTTTAGTCCTTAGTACACGATGTTCTATAAATCTGGAGGTGATTCTGATTTACACTCAAAATATGGTATTCATGCTCTTCACCCTCATCTTCCTTAAACTGCTCTGGGGTTCAAGATACCTTCCTTACATTGTTAATAAGGTTACCAGTCAAGTTCCAACCAATACTTCTTCTGACTTGCTGTCGGACCCATCTTATTCATATAATCTCCCTGTCTTTCGATATCACAACTAAGATTATAACTATTATCTTGCAGACATACCCTGCCGTCGTTAGCATGCTACGGCAGATTCAGCCTTTTTCTGACTTGAACTTGATTATTACTGGAAGTCCATCACTGACGAATCTCTTACGCGCACTTCGAGTAAGCTAGTAGTCTTACTTGCTCTTCTGACTTATTACCGTGAGGGTATGCACAACTTACATAATCATAAGGGCTTCTTACTCTTTCTAACACTTTCTGGAATCAACCAATCCGTCTTCACTTACTGCTTACTTTGGGAAACATCGCCTCAATCCTTATGACCTTTTCTATACTGGAATCAAAACTAAGAGGTAGGAATAATCTTTTCTTACTGTAGCAAAATGAAGACATGGAACTGTACCATATCTGAAAGGATGGAGGTGGGGATCCTGCATTTCCCGCTCTTTCTCATATCTCTTCGATAATCTAATATTATCTATCATCTTAGAAAGATCTTATCTATCTAACAAATAAATCAACTCGTATGTACGCTATGCTTCTAACTTCCTACTCTAAAGTTATAGAAATATACTGGGGATGGTACCGATAGAGGTATCATATTCGGAGGTCCCTCATACCTCCTTCTGCTGCTGTAGTTACTCTGCAACTGGCTGGTGCCCTCTTCTACTGCTATATCCAATCTTATGCATGTGATAGGGTGTCGCTAATCTGACTTTGTATCTGTAATCAAAGAGTATAATAAGTTTTAGGGACTCAACCCTATACTGTACCGCTCTATAGCACGACTGAATAAGAAGAAAGAGTAACCATCCTATCATGACTTGAAGCCTCATGTCTATAGTATGTGGTGCACAACACATCCATAGACAAGACTCTACTTAGCATGACTTGCAGACTCCATGGGATACGACCTGCTCTGATACCAAGTTTGTCACACCCCGCTTTGGGGGGCATGACTGGCACCTGGTGCCCTACTAGGACCTGAACTGCTAGATTGCTGAGCCTAAGCACTTCTGGTGCCTGGCTGGCTCTAACTCTGGATTCAAGAAATGACGGGCTATATAACGGTTGTAAATATAGCCTCTGGCCGACTAAGCCTATAGCCACCTATAAGTAAACAACAGCTAACTAAAACAACAGTAGTATGAAGGAACCTATGCAGGCCGACAAGGCCACCATGCTGTCTAGTTACTTCTGAATTAAGAAAACAGGTGCTAAACAGCTACGTGACCGACAAGGCCACCACTACCAACTGAATGAGGCCTCACACGGCCGTCATAAATAACTAAGATATACACATGGCCTCACACGACCGGTACAGCTAACCATAGGGAGTATATAATCTGTAGGCCTCTAAGAATACTGATAATATGATCGGAACAGGGCCCCGGCCTACCCATACTGTACAACAAAAGAAAAGGGATAAACCTCTAGCTATCTAGCTCCGGATGACTGGAGCTGATGACTCTATGTGCTGGCTGGAATCACGAGGGATCGGCTCCTCGTCTATGAGTACCTGCAGGCAAGTAATGCAGCGTCCCAAACGGGCGTCAATACCGCTGGTACTGAGTATGTAAAGCAACCACTGGAAAATAACTAAAGACAAGCAATATAACTAATAGAGCTGAAGTAGAAGGAAATAGACTGTAACTGACTGAAAGTATGAGTTTAAGACTGTCCGCAGCTATACTGAAAGGAGTAGGAATCATACCTGGAAATGTAGCGTTCTACTGTTGATCTATTCATATCTAGCGTAACATGGCATAATATAACATAACATAACATAGTATAGGACACATAAACCTTACTCAGCCCCATAAGCTGGGAGGTACAACCAACACGCAATCTATACCCCTACCCCGGTCATCCCATCTCCTATAATAACTATAAGCATCCTATCGGTCCCCTGGGTATGCACTTGGGCTCGCTAATCCCCTGACTATAACTATACCTGAGTCCGGAGGACTCCTGAATCAACACCCCAGGCGTATCCACTCGATGGGGGTGTATAAAAGCCGACCAAGGCAAAATATGGGGAAAACTAGCATCCCATCTTCGTCCCCTGGGGGACGGCATGCCACTCCATAGAGCAATGTATCCTCGCCCTCTGGCGGATGAGTCGATACAACTATTAACCCTGGGGTGGTCATGAATGCTAGGTAATCCAACCCCAAAACAATACAGTCAGGTCTCAACTAGTAATACTAACTGCGTATACCACATGCTGAAACTAGTGACAATAATATGTATGTTATTTACTACATGTTGAAACTAATGACAGTGTTATGTGTGTATTTAATACAAGCTGAGACTGATAATGGTATATATATAACCTTCTGTTATACTGTGCTGAGTCTAATACCGAACAAGATATAATTGTTCTGCTGAGAATCATGCTGTATAACTGAGTTTCATAGTAAACATGATTTACTACTTCTAACATGCTTTCTAAACTTCATTTTAGGCTACTATTCTATTTTTGAAATACTCTACGAAAACTTATATTGCTTTACTAACTTTCGACTGAACACGATAATATCCTAATATACTTTACTAAATCACATACTGGCATGCTGTACTATTTCTGACACTTTCTAATAGAATTTATATCGTGCTCGTAAGTTTCATGCTATACATGACATGATGCTTCCAACATCGTACTAAAATTTATACTAAGCATAATATGCGACTTCTGAAACATTCTACTGGAACTTGAGCTGTGTTACTATACCGGAACTACTAGCTTGCCGAAGAAACTGGCTTTACATACCTCCGTTTCTGATTTCCCGGCTAATTGGCGTAATTCGGTTAATATTCCGCTATTTCTCCCAACTGCATCCATATATATATATATATCAATTAGGACTAAATACATTAATATTCTGAAAGAAAATATCACTTTTAATATATATATAGCCCAAACTTTGGCTTATCAAAAAAGGGTCAAAAACTCGCTATTTCTCGAAAGTCCAGAAGGGAGAAATGCTTACTTTAGGGATAGGAGTATATTGACACTAATTTGGATCAATTCCACTTACCTTAGCTCAGTAGCACGACGGTTCGCCGGCCAAATTTCATAAAACTAACTCCGTAGGAATGCTCTCTACTGCTTTATACTCCGATATCTAGGATTAATTTGAGTTTGGACCGCGTATAATGGCGTAATCGGAAGGAAATTTTAACGAAACCTTCGTGCCCTCTGTTCTTAGCTGTGTTCTCTGTGTATTCTCTTGAAATTATGAAATTAAAATGATTAAAACCGAAGTTGGTGCTTTTATACTTGAGGCTGCACCTCACCTCTGTGGCACGTTGGCCATCGCGGAGGTGAGCCTCCGTGACACGCTAGCCATCGCAGAGGTGAGCCTCCGTGACACTCTGGCCATCGCGGAGGAGGTTTGCTAGCCTCCTTTTGCGATGGTTCGACGTTTCATTTATCCGGTCTTTCCTCGGGCCTTTTCCTAGAATGTATGGCATTCTAAAACTCTTAACCAACTGCGAATAGGCCATCTACATGTCGAGAATTTATGGGTTGTAACATTCTTATCAAGGGAGAAATTTCTTAACATCCAAACAATAAAGAATACTAGAAATTCATCCCAAATCTCACTTCACAACCATGAGAAATTTAATATAATATGTTTCACTCAAAAACTCAGGGCTTAAATTCATTTTCGCAGTAACATCGACGATTTGATCAAGAACTGATGGAGATTATACCAATAATAGACACAAATATCCTTCTAGGTGAAATCAAAGATAATAAACATGTAATCTTTTCATACTCGAAAACTCAGGGCTAAGATTGATAGAGAAACTACAAGAGGGTTTTGAGGGATACAAGGGTAGAACTATTTCCTTGTTGAATTCCCACATACCTAACTAAGAATTCCCCGGAGAAGAAGACTCGAACTTCTGCAATGGAGGAAAACTCTAAGCTTGCTTGAGAGTTTCTTGATAGGAGAGCTACGATGTTTTTCTGAGAATGTACATGGGGAATGAGGAGACAGGTCGTTCATTCCCACTGATAGGTCTGAAATTACATCTAAAATGATGTAGTTTAAAGTTTAGGAGAGTAGGAAATTACTAAACAACCCTTAGAAAATCGCATGAAAAAACTGTCAGGTGGTCCTAACGGGTCGTGATCAGTGACCATGACTCGTGGTCACACTCGTTGAGTACTTTACCTATAAATACTTGAAGGCCACCACGAGAGACCTAACAAGTCATGGTGAGTGACCACGACTCGTGGTCACCTGTCGTGGACCACACTTCCCAAAAGTCTAAAGCTCCCCACGGGTGACACCACGACTCGTGGTGTCCCATAATGAGTCATGGTGAGGACTCCTGGGGTACACTGCTTAGCTCTTAGAAAAACCTCCTCTAACTGATCACGACTCACCTCACGACTCGTGGTGACTGACTATGACTGGTGAGGTCTTTTGTTGGGCACACTGTCTATCACTTTTCATTTCTCAATCCCCCTTCCCACGACTGACCTAATGAGTCATTAGGTTTCCTAATGACTCATTAGGGGAGTCATACTGAAGCATTTTCTATAGACTTCCAGATTTTTTGATTTAAGTTCCAAATCTAGTCTTTGAGTTTCTGGGGCGTTACACCCCAAGAGGCTCCAAGTCGACCCATGACATGAACATAACGTCTAAACTCAACATTATAAAACAGAAGTTCAACATAATCAATATAGTGGAAGTCTGCATATATATATATATATATATATATATATATATATATATATATATCAAGCTAAAACTGAATGAAACAACGACAAGCTGATTTCTACATGACGTCTAAAAAGCCTCTAACATAACTGATGAGCTGATGGGACAACACCCCCAACTATCTTGGAAAAGTTTGAAAATGAAAGGAACAAAATAAACTATAAGTGACTGAACGTCCTCGAAGGATGAGGACTCACCAACACCAGCTGGATAGGTCAGAGAGGGAAGCAGGGGCTAATGATTCGACTGAGACTGATCCCTCAGACCTGTATGATGAAACGATACAACATAGAGTATGCGGTCAGTACTTGAAATGTATTGAGTATGCAAGGTAAGTAAAAACGAACAGTTAAAATATATAAGAGTTCATAAGAGTAGGACAACATGGTCATAACATAAATATCAAAATGTAACATAAGGGTTCAAGGTTTTGAAAACATTCATAAATCTGTTATACTCATAATCATAGGAGAAAAGCTTCATTAAATATGACTTGAGCCAAAGTAACATAATTATAACCATGCATAAATCATGAGGAACAATGGGAGATTCTTATAACCGACATACCCCACATGAGCACACATGGAGCCCGATCTGTAAACCCCTAGCCGGGAGGGTGTTCGTACCTTGCCAAGGGTAGAACCATAAAAAGAGGTGCGATATCACTCATGCAAGGCCATACGGGCATAAGGGAACAATCCCAAGGGAGGTCCCATCATGGCTAGTTGGCACGTAGTTCTGAGACTCGGGGTATGCTTGGACCCAGAATCTACTCGGTGTTAAATACTACTCCCGAAATATATATAGTGCTCATATCATAGTAGCGGAAACATACATGAGATTCATGGTCTAGTTTAAATCATAGTAATCATAAGCATGCTTGAAATACGTGAACTAGCCATGTAATAAGACCCGTGAGTCGGCCATAATCATAAGTCCATAAATCATGAATATCATGCATATTTGTAAAACATGTATATAGTTGATATTTCATAAATTCATGATAAGTAATTGAGAGAAATCATATCATAAAGCATAAATCATAATTGGGCTAATTTAGATCATGATCATAATGAAATCATAACTTGACTTTTCTTACGAACATACATAATTGGGCATAGTTGGATTTAAATTCAAATCTATAATTTATATTCAAAATAGTCATAAAATCTGCTCATAAATCATAAAAAATGATTTAATACATGAAAGAAATTGACCCATAGATAGATCATAGAGAATTTCACAAGAACTGAAATAAACCCCATAGATCATGAAACTTGAATCTAGAATTAAAAGCCATGAAAATTGAGAAGAGTATTGAGCATGAGAGTAAAAGGAACTCTCATTCATAGCCTCACATACCTGGGTTAATTGAATTCACACACCTACTTGAAGACCCAAAGGGAATTAGAGAGAATTTGATGAAATCTCTCAAACTTAATCTTCAAGGAAGGCTCTAGGTTGCATGCATGGAGATGAATAAGCCTAGAATGAACTTACCCCTCTTAAACACTCTATTCAGAGCTTAAAATGGCATAGTTTAGGCCTTAGAAACTTAGAAATTACGGAAAAGTTCTTAGTAAATTCGCAGGGAAAAAGTACACTGCCAATCCCAACGAGGGACTGAACGACTCGTGCCCACTGACCATGACTCATGGTATGCTCTCGTGATCAACACTGCATTTCTCTTATGCGGGTCACTATGAGGGACACCATGACTCATGGTGTACCCAACGGCTCATGGTTACCAAGTCATTGCCAAGAATAACCGAAATTCTTCATCCTTCAGACCACTCTTGACCACGGTTGACCTAACGAATCATAGTGCTGGCCACGACTCGTGGTCACACCCGTGGTCACCCAAAATCTAAAAATTTCAACCATGGCCAAACTCCTCCCTATGAGTCACTCCACGACTCATGGTGCACCCCACAGGTCATGCGACGACTCGTCATGTGACCTAGTGCAAAAAATTTAATTTTCTCCATTTTAACTCCTGGATCTGTTCTTAGAGTTATCGGGGTATTACAACAAGCAGGTCCTTTATATTATGTTATACATGTGGTATCAAATGTGTTTAAGATTCTGGTTATTAGGTGAAATTGGTAAAAAAGGACAAATTGATGACACATGAACGAACTTAACGCTAGAAAATGGATTAAAGCTAAATGAGGGTAACAAAATGAAAATCACTAGTAGTAGTTTTCCACCCTCTTAAATATATGTTTTAGAGTACCCAAGCCCGAGGGGAGATTTTGTGATTCGTCTCCCTTAAGCTAAACGATCAGATTAATGAGTTTCCGACCTAATCGACATGTAAGACCTAATCATCCACCTACATGTTCATCTCTTTTTAAGTTATCATTTGAGTTTCTAAAGTTTAGAAAAGAGTTCTTCTCGTGTATGTACGTTCCCTATGTTTAAACAAGTATAGGTACAAGTTTTTAGTAGTTAGTTAAGTTGAGAACTCAAATTAGATACTCTGTGTGAGAGTATTAGAAATGTGTACAACTTTAGCCTCTCAGATATGGCTAGTCATATATCGAGCCAAAAGCTCTCTTCAGTTAAGTCAATATTCAATTATTCCAGCAGATTACCTAAGGAGGGTTATTATTGAGTCACCAGGGTCAGAGGTGGTGCCTGAGTACTATTACATTATGAGCATGCATGGTTGCATTATGTTACTTATGATTATGACTATGACTATGACCTACCCTCTAATGCTGTTATGCCCGCGGAATGTATACCTACTCAGCTCACTCCTCAATGTGGTTATGTCGACGGGACATATATTCATATGACCTACCCCTCCCGATGCCGTCATGTCGGTGGGGTGTTTACCCATGTGACCCATCTCCCGATGTTGTTATGTCGGTGGGATGTTTACCCTACAGATGAGACCATGGTACAATACTAGTTGGACATGTCTCAGACTGACAGAGCATGGAATACATATTCATGATTTCATTGATCCATATATTTGTTGTTATGTAGCATTTATGTCACTGCACAAATAGCATTGGCACAATTGAGATTCTAGTCAAGTTATAGTTACTAAAGTTAGATTGAGTCTGTCCCTACTCCTAGTTCAGTTTTCTTGAGTTCACTCCTATTGTAGTGACGTTTTATCAGTTATTGTTTGCAGAGTTTCAGGTTGTCTCTATCCTTTATATGATTATACCATTTGACTCAGTTATTAGATGATTATTGTCCTACATTTCTCGTTTCAACCTTACATACCAGTACATGTCAATCATACTGAAGTGTAATACCCCAAAAAGTTCCCTAGGTCAGACCCGAGACTTACAATAGAAAACAACAGGAAACCTATACCAAAACCAATCAACGAACCTCAGTGTGGTTCGTTGGAAGTACTCATTATTTCATCACCACAAGAAGAGAATTAGTAGAAATTGAAAGGTTTTTACCCAAAACTCCGCTCTATAGAGCAGTCAAAAATTTTCCTAGAACCCACGAGGGGATTGTACGGACAGTGGCTTGATTGAACCGGTCGTTGAAGCATATCAAGAGTATTTTGAAGGAAGAATGGGGAAAATCAACTGTCCTTTGTTTGTTACCACAACCTGTTGGATGGGTCGTTGTTCGGGTCTGGTCTGGGGTATTTACTACACGCAAGTGCACGTGGTCGAACAAGTAGTAAAGTGGCTTAGGTAAGCCAAGTATCGATCCCACAGGGACTGGGATAAGGTAACAAACCACTTAAGTGTTACTATACTTACTTTAAAAATGAAGACAACAGTGCAAAGAAGAGTTTGATATTTTGATTTCTAATTGTATGCTAAGTCTAAAACAAATATCTAATGTGAGTCTGAACTATGAATGTGAGCATGCTGAGGCTAAATGAACATGTATAGAAACTAATTATCAATACAATGTTTGGTTAATCTTTCCTCCGGTTGCTAGTCAAGAATTATTGTCAATGGATTAAAACTCTCGTATTTAACCCAACTTAAGAATCATGAACCGTCCACCTACATTTCTGTGATTAAACGAAATTCATGTTCTAGCCATACAAAACCGATTCCTTAATTGACTAATACGACTTTCAGGTATATTTCTATCCTGAAGGTAAATCAATTCTCAATTTTCCCAAACTAAGAAAAGATCGTATCCTATTGATTCACAACTTTCCAATTTCTTGCTCTCTCGAGTGAAACTGGACTTTTTAGATATACATTAACGTTGGCCACACATCAACGCAATAAGAACAAGAATCAATAGAACAACCATGGAAGAAAAGATGAAAAACCCAAATGATCAATAACTACATTTCAATACAATTGTTCTTAACCTCAGCAAGAAGAGGAATTAGCCACTCATTTGTGGATTAAACATCGTTAAATTAGTGTTAAACATACAAGCAATTGAATTAAAGAAGAAGGAGATAGAGAAAAACCCTGAGATTTTCGTCCCCTCAACTGCCTGTAACCCACGTTCTTGCTCCACCAAGTCAGAATTATTAAAAATGAACCTAAGTGTTCTATTTATACTAGTGGGAATTTTTCTCGGAATAACAAGCTACGTGTCACGGAGTGCATCGTGGAGCACTGCCTCCGTGACACGCCACTGACACGGACCCTTACTGGAAATTAATAGTCCAGGTAATAAGGCCCAACGTGGCACGACGTGCAACGCAGGGCTAGGCCAATGTGCCACGGCCCCAACGTGCACCCTCACTGGATTTTGGCCAAAAAATCCCTATCCAGGCAGAAGGCATCCGTGATGGCAGCGTGACACTGCTCCATCGCGGAGCCCATTTAATTTGTGCCTTCAAATGCTTTTTCCCTTGCTAACATCCGAGTCCAACCCCAATCTCTCCCAACATGCATTTTAGCTTCCCAAAATTATATTTCACCTGCAAAACAATGCTAATTATTTTGGTTAGTATAAATTCATATTTTATTATCAATCACATGAGAATGTATAAACATTGATAGATAAACAAGGCTAAAATGACACCTTTGAGCATCACTTGGGCATATAAATTTGCCCAAGATCACTTACCCCACACTTAAATCCTTGTTCGTCCCCGAACAACAATCTTACACCTCATGCACTTTACACCCCATCTTGGCTACTTTGGTCCGACAATTCAGGCTAAGGTCATACCGATTATTTAATACAGCAAATCATCAAGAAAACATGCATGGTCCTATCAATGCAATGACCTTCAACACATCAAGACCTCCTAGACTTAAGAATCAACTCTCGATATTGGCAAACTCCTGCAAATCAGCTGATCAAGATATCCGACACGAAATTTAATCTCTCATCAAGCATGTGCCCTCACAACACAAGAGAATTTTCCCTTTTTAATCACATGAACTCAAACGATTACATGCAGGGGCATATAGAAACAATTTCACTCTCTCTCCCAAAAGAATTCACATGCATCATGCCACGAACCATAGGCTTGCCTTTAGTGTATTACTCCACTAATATAAGGAAGTGTGATGTAAGATCACGTAGGACTTTAACGGGTTGTAATGTAAGCTACGGAACTAGTAAATACTGGGCTAGCCAATTATAGCCACTAGCATCCTTAAGCGCTTTTTCAATACATCCCATCAAGCTCATAGGCATTGTTTCTTCATTCATCCTCCCATTCTTGAAGTCTGTATTTATTTTGACCCATCTCATTAAGCAAACTTGACTCAATCACGAAGAGTATTCATACATCTTCATTATATTTTATTTATAACAAGTGCACCTTCAACCTTTTCTTTCCTTTCATCACTCTGCTTTTCTTTTCTTTTCACCATTCTCACTCTTTGACACTTTGGGAAAATTATTTCCTCTTCTTAAGCGCTTAAGAGTTTTGGATCAAATTTACGGCTAATGAAAAGAAAGGGTTAAGCTTGGTTTACACATTTTTGACCAAAGAAAAAAATAATAGGCTAAAGGCTCAACGGGCTAACTAGGGTGTACAATCAAGGTGGGTACGATAATGAAAAAGAGAAACTTTCGGTTGAAAACAAAGAAATGCCTACATCCTTTCCTACAATACACGTCCTTCATTTTGTTTCGTACACACACCAGGCAAGTTCTAGACATTTCATAATAGCATGGAATAAACAAAACCTCGCCCCACACTTATTGCACATGCTCAATTCAAGACATATTCACAGACTCTTCAATCAGCTAATTACAAGAATTCAAAATTAAGCCTCAATCACACTGAATCGACTCTATGACCTAGGTATCTCAACATATTTACAGAGTTGCATGCTTTCATACGAATCACATTTGCATTTCAAATATCATGTACAACACGCAACCAAAATTCCACAACCATAAAGTAACTACAGGTTTTGGGATGCAACCCACAAAAGAAAACAACTGAAAAATAAATGAAAGAAAAAATCTACTCCTAACGACTACATTTCCCTTAAGACGGTTGTCATCCATCCATCATAGGGAATGGTCACTAACTAAGACTTCGGTTCAATGGGACCAATCTCGGTAAAAGAACCAAAAACAAACGCCGAGAAACCCAAGAATTGAATTTTTTTTAAAAATATCGATCATTTCGATAAAACAAAAATATGTACAAAATCAGCTAGCAACATTCAACAGCACACAACAGCTTCACATTTAATTACAATACAGAACAGAAACATCACAATCACAGGGTCACAACATTTTTCCACAGGCACAACAACAAAACAGAAACATAAACAACAACACAACCAGCACCTAACTACTCCCACCCCACACTTATATCGAACACTGTCCCCAGTGTTCACAAAAATTAACATAGCACAAAAATTGGGTGGCAGAACTCCCTGATCAATCAAAATACTCCATTTCTTCATCAGGTGCTGCTGCCTCGTTTCCCATGTCTAAATCGCCCCCATCGTCATCATCGGACTCCACATCGAAGTCCTCACGACGTGTCTTCTCATCTGTGGGGACATCATCATCCGTGGGCTCTACAAAAGCTGGCCCCACTCGGCATAGAGCCCTGACATTTTTGCCAAAAGGGTAGTCTAGCTCGAGTTGCCATAGCTCCTCTTCTGTTGCCGGGCTCCCGCCTATTCGCAGCTGGAGCATCTGCATCCCGTACATGCGAGCCATGTACTGATCATCCCGAGCATGTCGCTCTGCTAGTGTAAGAACTGGCCCGTGGGTGGTGTCGGGTGCCTTAGTTTTAGTGACATCTAAGGCTCGCCGCTCCATCTGCGGGATGTAGTCAAGGGCCTCTTCCTCAATATCCAGGCCCCTCAGGAACGTGGTGAGTAGTCCACCAAATCCGTATCTGTGCCCTTGATGCAAACGGGCTCTCTTCATGGCGGAGATAATCACCGCCCCCACATTGATCTCCAGCCCTTTCATCAGGGCGTACCCCAAGCATACACAATCCCGGGTTACATCCGTCATATGCACCCCCGGGATTAGGCAGGAACAAACAATCTTCAGCCATATCCTGGCTTCCCTGTTCATCTGTGAGTAAGGCAAGGTTTGATGGTAGCCCCTCTCCTTGTGTATGCTCCACCTAGTTGTTGATCGGGTTCCACACAAAGTGCGTTTGATGTACGCATATGGTGGAGTGATATTCAGCTGTCGAAGCACATGGGCGTCTGTGTCCCGCGCCCCTAGGATAACATTGAGGTGGTGGGGCTCAAAAGTGACTATTTGCCCCCTTATTTTGATGGTGTGACTTCTGAGAGTCGGGTTTCAGTTGGCATAGAATTCCCGAATCAAGTGCAAGTTGCATTCCTTGGGCTCTTCAAAGATGAAGTTTAGCCTAGTTGCCTCGATCCTCTGGACAATCCTGGGGAACTCCTGTGCCAACGGTTCCCTTGCTATGTGTTCCTCAGGGAAGTAATGTTATACCCCGTAGAATTCCCAGCACTTAGATGACCTATTCGCACGTTGGTTAAGCATATTTGAAAGCCATACGTGCTAGGGAAAGGCCCGGGAAAAGATCGGATGAGAAACCCGTCGAACCATCGCGGGAGGAGCCGAGGCAGAGCCCCTCCGCGATGGCAGCGTGTCACGGAGGTGAGGCCTCCACGATGGCTCCGTGACACGTTGCCCAGGTCCAGGCCCAAGTATAAAAGCCTCCACTTCAGTCCAAATCAGATTATACTTGAAAAAAATTTCCAGAACACGCTGTGACCAGAGAGAAACGAAGGAAAATTAAATATTTTCGTCCGATTACGCTGCCAAACGCTGCCCAAACCCAAATTAATCCTAGATACCTAGGTATTTAGCAGCAGAGAGCATTTCTACGGAGTTAGTTTTGCGAAAAATGGTCGACGAATCGGCGAGCCGCCGAACTAAAGTAAGTAGAATTGCTCCAAATTTATGTCTATGTGTTCCTAGTTGAGAAGTAAATATTTCTCCCTTCTGGGCCGCTGGAAAATAGCGAGTTTTTGACCGTCTTTCGATAAGCCAAAGTTTAGGCTATAAATTAAATCGAAAGTAACGTTGCTCTTTACAATAATGTTGTATTTAGTATTGATTGACGTATTTATGAATGCAGTTGGGAGAAAATAGTTGAAGTACCGGCCGAGCCTCGTCCGACGGACAAATAGTCGAAGATAAGGTATGTAAAGTTAAGTTTCCTCGGCAAGTTGAGTAACATTAAAGCAGTGTAGTAATTTACAGACCAGTAGAAGGTTCAGAAATTGATTATTGTATTATTTTGAACATTGGTGCAATATGAGCAGTTTTGGGCCATAACGTATACGATACTTATCCGTATGATATAGATTCGAATATAAATGATTAAGATTGGCCGTATATTCAGTATGTGATATAATATGCCCTGCCAAGATATTGTTGTGTTTAGCTGAAACCTCGCAAGGTAGTACAGCATCAGTAAAGCATTCCAGATATAGAATAGTAACTGTATATGGTTTAGAGAGCATGTTAGAAATAGGAAATCATGTTAATGCAGAAACCTAGTGAACAGCACAGCCTTCAGCAGAAACACCCGCTTGTATAGCCTTTGCCTCAGTACAGTTAGACAGGGAATTATATTTATATTTATACTTACCTGTCTCAGCATGTATCAGACACCTACAGATTGCTATTATTAGCCCAGTATATGATTTATATAATACCTTACGCCTATTAGTTTTGGCTTATGAGATACACAGACAACATGACTAGTTGAGACCGTTGTATTGATTGGGGTTGGATTACCTAGCATCCCTGACCGCCCAGGGTTAATAGCTGTATCGACTCGTCCGCCAGAGGACGAGGATACGTCACTCTACGGAGTGATATGCTGTCCCGCAAGGGGACGAAGATGGGATGCCAGTTTCCCCATATTGTGCCTTGGTCGGCCCTTATACACCCCCGTCGAGCGGGTACGCCCGGGGTGTTGATTTAGAGTCCTTCGGACTCAGGTACAGTTATAGTCAGGGGCTCAGCGAGCCCAAGTGCATACCTAGGGACCGGCAGGATGCTTACAGCCACTATAGGAGATGGGATGACCGGGGTAGGGGCATAGATTCTGTGTTGATTGTACCTCCCGGCTTATGGGGGCCGGGTAAGGTTTGTGTGTGTTATGTTGCTATGCTATGTTATATTAGGCGCGAGTGGGTTGGTAGTAGAATGATACGCCTCCAGGTATGCTTCCTACTTCCTTCGGTATCAGTAAGAACAGGTACGATCTACTTCATCAGACAGTTAAGTTATTCCTCCTACTTCTGCTTCTTCAGTCATATTATTGCTTTCAGATGTTGTTTTCAGTTATATTATTTCAGTTGCTTTACATACTCAGTACCAGTGGTACTGACGCCCAGTGGGGCGCTGCATTACTTGCCTGCAGGTACTCCTAGACGAGCAGGCGATTCTACGTGACTCCTTGTCAGCGGTTGAGTATTCAGCTCCAGTCATCCGGAGGCTGAATTTCAGAGGTGTAGTTCAGTTCCTTTTGTTGTATATAGCATGGGTAGGTCGGGGCCCTGTCCCGATTAGTTCTATTACTATTCCTAGAGGCTTGCATTCTGTATGAAATTCCTGTGGTCAGATGAGCCGGTCGTGTGGGGCCGTGCTGTTGTATAGTTGTCTTTACTCTTTCTTACTTCTGTGATGGTCGTGTGAGGCCATAGTTGTCAGTAGTGGTGACCTTGCCGGTCACGTAGCTTCTTTTTGTGCTTTTTGATTAAGCAGCAGATAACTAGACAGCATGGTGGCCTTGTCGGCCCGTATAGGTTTCCTTGAGTTACTATATTTTTGGTTAGCTGCCAAGACAGGTACAGCAGGCGATAGGCCAATGGGCCGGGGGCTATATTTACAGCCGTTATATAGCCCTTTGTTTCCAGAAATCTGAGTTAGAGCCAGCCAGGCGCCAGACGCGCCCAGGCTTAACAGTCTAGCAGGTCAGATCTTAGTAGGGCACCAGGTGCCAATCGTACCCCCCCCTAGGCGGGGTGTGACAAACTTGGTATCAGAGCAGGTCGCATTCCAGGGAGTCTGCAAGCCGTGCTAAGTAGAGTCCTGTCCATGGATGTGTTGTGCACCACATACTATGGGTAGGAGGCTGCAAGGCATGATAGGATGGTTGTCTTTTATTCTGATTCAGTCGTGCTATAGAGCGGTACAGTATAGGGTTGAGTCCCTAAGAGCTTACCATATTCTTTGGTTACAGATAATGTCAGACCAGCAACATCCTACCACAGGTCGGAGCTTAGACATTGCAGCAGGGGAGGGCACCAGTAGGATGCCTCCCCCCTCATTTGGAGATAGCTCGATTAGAGGGCCCTACAGAGGCTTCATCTCAGCCTCCTCAGCAGTCTCCACCACGTCAGGAGCCGTTTGGAGCGACAATATCTTCAGCAATCCCTATGCTAACACCTTCCGACCAGGAGGTTAGCAGTGCTGTAGTTATGATAGCACAGATGATGGCTGCTCAGCGTCAGCAAATGCCATCCACAGTTGCAGAAGCATCAGGAGGGCCCGGTAGTTCGAGGGTCCGAGAGTTCTTAGCCCTGAATCCCCCACAGTTCACAGGCACGGACCGAACAGAGGACCCCCAGGATTTTTTGGATCAGATGCAGAGAATCTTCAGGGTTATGCATGCTACGCCTACCAAATCAGTTGAATTGGCAGCATTCCGGTTACGGGATATTGCGGTGCTATGGTATGAAAGCTGGGAGAGGTCCCGAGGGAGAGATGTTTCCCCTCCCACCTGGTCCAGCTTTTCAGGAGCCTTTCTGGATCACTATTTGCCGCGGGAGATCCGACAGGCCCGGGTAGACCAGTTCCTACATCTAGAACAGGGGGCCATGAGTGTTTGGGAATATTCCTTGCAGTTTGACTCCTTGAATCGATATGCACCGACCTTCATGGATACCATGGCATCCAGAGTGCACCGTTTTATTATGGGGTTGAACCCAGAATATGTCGAGACTTGTATCACGGCCACACTGCGAGAGGACATGGATATTTCCCGAATCCAGGCATTTGCCCAGAATATTGAGGGCATCAGACAGCGACATCGGGAGATCAGAAGGGTCAATCAGGAGCAGCGTCGCTGGGATAGGCCAGCTGAGTTACAGAGAGAGGCCCGGGGAGGACCCAGGCCACGATTGTCAGACAGGCCGCCCAGGCCCCCGCCTCCACCGCAGTCACAGGGAGGTAGTTTCAGTCGTAGAGGGCAGTCAGAGGCTGGTAGAGGTTCGCAGACGGCAGATTCACCGTCACAGAGGAGGGCGGAGCAGAGTAGGTATACCCTACCACTTTGTCCTATATGCAGTCGACGCCATTCTAGAGCATGCAGGTATGGTTCCACCGCATGCTATATTTGTGGCCAAGAAGGCCATTTGATGAGAGATTGCCCAGTCAGAGGTCGTGAGGACCGGGACAGACAGGATAGGGCATCAACAGGATCACGAGCTATAGCATCCTCGACTGGGCGTAGGCCCTCAGTTTCAGCAGGCAGGGGTCGAGGCAGATCAGGGGCCTCCAGTACAGGTTCGGGTCCAAGCCGCACATATGCCTTACCAGGGAGGCAAGATTCAGAGGCATCGCCTGATGTTGTGACAGGTATGCTAACTATCTGCTCACACCCTGCTTATGTACTAATTGATCCAGGGTCTACCTTGTCCTATATTACTCCATTTGTGGCACGGAAGTTTAGTATTGTACCGGAATCATTACAGCAGCCCTTCCTAGTTTCCACGCCCGTCGGTGACTCTATCACAACTAGCCGAATTTACCGCGGGTGTACAGTAGAGGTTGCTGATCTTCAGACCACAGTAGATCTGGTTGAGTTAGAAATGATAGATTTCGATGCCATAATGGGTATGGACTGGTTAGTACCATGTTTTGCTAATGTTGAATGCTGGACCAAAACGGTCCGATTCCACTTCCCGGGGGAGGCAGTACGGGAGTGGAAGGGCAGCACCGCGACGCCAAAAGGTAGGTTTATTTCCTACCTTCGGGCGAGAAAGTTGATATCTAAGGGGTGCATTTACCATCTTGTCAGAGTTCAGGATGTCCAAGCAGAATTTCCGACACTCCAGTCCGTCCCAGTGGTAAATGAATTCCCAGATGTATTTCCTGATGAGTTACCTGGTATTCCCCCAGAAAGGGAAATAGACTTTGTTATTGACTTGCTACCAGGCACTCAGACAATATCAATACCTCCTTATCGTATGGCTCCTGCAGAACTCAGAGAATTAAAGGAGCAGTTGAAAGACTTGTTAGATAAAGGTTTTATCAGGCCGAGTACTTCCCCGTGGGGTGCGCCAGTCTTGTTTGTGAGAAAGAAAGATGGCTCGCTCCGAATGTGTATAGATTATCGGCAGCTCAATAAAGTTACAGAAAAGAATAAGTATCCGCTTCCTAGGATTGATGACCTATTTGATCAGTTACAGGGAGCCAGATACTTTTCTAAGATTGACTTGCGGTCCGGATATCACCAGGTCCGAGTACGTGAGAGGGACATCCCTAAGACAGCATTCAGGACCCGATATGGACATTTTGAATTTCTGGTTATGTCCTTCGGACTAACAAATGCCCCAGCAGTTTTTATGGACCTGATGAACAGTATTTTCAGACCCTTCCTGGACTTGTTCGTGATAGTATTCATTGATGATATTCTGGTGTATTCTCGCTCCGAAGCAGATCACCGGACTCATTTGCGGGTAGTGCTCCAGATTCTCAGGGACCGCCAGTTGTACGCAAAATTTTCGAAGTGTGAATTCTGGCTTAACTCAGTAGCCTTTTTAGGGCATATTGTCTCAGACGCTGGTATACAGGTAGACAAGCAGAAGATAGAAGCAGTTAAGTCATGGCCTAGGCCTACCACCCCGACTGAAGTTCGTAGCTTTCTGGGGTTGGCAGGATACTATCGGAGGTTTGTTGAGGGATTCTCAACCATTGCAGTACCTTTAACAAAATTGACACAGAAAGCAGCAAAGTTTCAGTGGACGGAGGCATGTGAGCAGAGTTTCTAGGAACTGAAAGATAGATTGACCTCCGCTCCCGTATTAGCACTGCCGGAAGGCACAGAAGGTTATTCAGTCTATTGCGACGCGTCAGGTGTCGGACTGGGTTGTGTGTTGATGCAGCACAGTAGAGTAATTGCATATGCTTCCAGGCAGCTGAGGAAACATGAGAAGAATTACCCCACCCATGATCTAGAGTTGGCCGCAGTAATTCATGCCTTGAAGATGTGGAGGCATTATCTGTACGGCGTTCATGTTGATATTTATACAGATCATAAGAGCTTGCAGTACATTTTCACTCAGAGGGAGTTGAATCTGCGGCAACGTCGCTGGTTAGAATTGTTGAAGGATTATGATATGAACATCCTGTACCATCCGGGAAAAGCTAATGTTGTAGCAGATGCCCTGAGCCGTAAGTCAATGGGGGAGTTTAGTGTATTTGCGACCTGAGAAGCAGAAGTTAGCCAAAGAAATCCATCAGTTAGCTAGCCTAGCCATTCGAGTAATGGAAACAGAAAATAATGGGGCCGTAATTCAGAATTCTGCAGTGTCATCATTGGTTGCAGAGGTAAAAGAATGACAGTACGAGGATCCCGATTTAGTCCAGCTCAGAGATAGAATTCAGAAAGGTAAGGAGCCAGATTTTCAGACAATCGAGGATGGTGTGCTACGCTGTAAGGGCCGCCTTTGTGTCCCGAATGTCTCAGGACTTCGCGGACAGATCATGCATGAGGTACATTACGCTCGCTATTCCCTTCACCCAGGGGCGACGAAAATGTACCACGACATCAGAGATATCTACTGGTGGCCAGGTATGAAAACTGAAATAACTGAATTCGTATCCAGATGTGCTAATTGTCAGCAGGTGAAAGCAGAGCACCAGAAACCGGGTGGTTTGACTCAAGAGATATCAATACCTATGTGGAAATGGGAAGCAATAAACATGGATTTTGTAACAGGGTTACCCCGTACTAGACACAGAAATGATTCCATTTGGGTAATAGTTGACAGGCTGACAAAATCAGCTCATTTCCTGCCAGTAAGGGCTACCTTCTCAGCTGAGGATTATGCTGAATTATATATCAGAGAAATAGTTAGGTTACATGGAGTGCCGGCATCTATCATTTCAGACAGAGGGGCACAGTTTACAGCTAGGTTCTGGCAGTCATTTCAGAAAGGTCTGGGGATGCAGATTAATCTGAGCACAACATTTCATCCTCAGACAGACGGGCAAGCTGAACGTACAATTCAGACGCTCGAAGATATGCTACGAGCGTGTGTGTTAGATTTTGGGGGTAGCTGGGATGAACATCTCTCGTTAATTGAATTTGCTTATAATAACAGCTACTATTCAGCTATTCAGATGGCGCCTTTCGAGGCATTATACGGGCAAAAATGTAGATCGCCGGTGGGCTGGTTTGAGATAGGAGAATCAGCATTAGTAGGCCAGACATTGTTCGGCAGTCCGAAGAAAAAATAAAGCTTATCCGAGAACGTTTACTGACCGCTCAGAGCCGCCAGAAGTCATACGCAGATAGGCGGCGCAGAAATCTAGAATTTTCGGTAAACGATTGGGTATATCTAAAAGTGTCCCCGATAAAAGGGGTAATGAGGTTTGGCAAGAAAGGCAAGCTTAGCCCCAGATTTATTGGGCCGTATCAGATTCGGCGAAAAATAGGCCGCGTGGCATACGAGTTGAACTTGCCTCCAGAATTAGCATCAGTACACCCAGTATTCCACGTTTCTATGTTAAGAAAATTCGTAGGGGACCCTTCTACAGTAGTTCCAGTCCAGGATGTTCAGATCACAGAAGAATTAGCCTATGGAGAGGTTCCCGTAGCTATCTTAGACAGACAGATTCGCAGGCTGAGAACTAAAGATGTTGCATCTGTCAACGTTTTGTGGCGTAACAAAAGTTGGGAAGAAATGACGTGGGAGGCTGAAGAAGACATGAAAATTAGATATCCTCACTTATTTCAGGCCTAGTCAGACGACAGGTATGTCCGTATTATTATTTACACAGTACTTTATGGTATGTATGTTGTAAATGATAAAGAAAGGAGTGATATTTAGTTGTCCAGTGGATTGTAGAATATTGTGTGCAGTGCCTGTGTTGGACTTTTTCTGCATTTTAGGTCTTTGCGATAGTCCATATTACAGGGGAAATTCTGCCTAAATTTTCCCAGAAACTAGAGTGAACAGCTCTCTAGATAGCAGTATACATTCGAGGATGAATGTTCCTAAGGGGGGGGGGGAGAATGTTATACCCCGTAGAATTCCCGGCACTTAGATGACCTATTCGCACGTTGGTTAAGCATATTTGAAAGCCATACGTGCTAGGGAAAGGCCCGGGAAAAGATCAGACGAGAAACCCGTCGAACCATCGCGGGAGGAGCCGAGGCAGAGCCCCTCCGCGATGGCAGCATGTCACGGAGGTGAGGCCTCCGCGATGGCTCCGTGACACGTTGCCCAGGTCCAGGCCCAAGTATAAAAGCCTCCACTTCAGTCCAAATCAGATTATACTTGAAAACAGTTTCCAGAACACGCTGTGACCAGAGAGAAACGAAGGAAAATTAAATATTTTCGTCCGATTATGCTGCCAAACGCTGCCCAAACCCAAATTAATCCTAGATACCAAGGTATTTAGCAGCAGAGAGCATTTCTACGGAGTTAGTTTTGCGAAAAACGGCCGACGAATCGGCGAGCCGCCGAACTAAAGTAAGTAGAATTGCTCCAAATTTATGTCTATGTGTTCCTAGTTGAGAAGTAAATATTTCTCCCTTCTGGGCCGCTGGAAAATAGTGAGTTTTTGACCGTCTTTCGATAAGCCAAAGTTTAGGCTATAAATTAAATCGAAAGTAACGTCGCTCTTTACAATAATGTTGTATTTAGTATTGATTGACGTATTTATGAATGCAGTTGGGAGAAAATAGTTGAAGTACCGGCCGAGCCTCGTCCGACGGACGAATAGTCGAAGATAAGGTATGTAAAGTTAAGTTTCCTCGGCAAGTTGAGTAACATTAAAGCAGTGTAGTAATTTACAGACCAGTAGAAGGTTTAGAAATTGATTATTGTATTATTTTGAACATTGGTGCAATATGAGCAGTTTTGGGCCGTAACGTGTACGATACTTATCCGTATGATATAGATTCGAATATAAATGATTAAGATTGGCCGTATATTCAGTATGTGATATAATATGCCCTGCCAAGATATTGTTGTATTTAGCTGAAACCTCGCAAGGTAGTACAGCATCAGTAAAGCATTCCAGATATAGAATAGTAACTGTATATGGTTTAGAGAGCATGTTAGAAATAGGAAATCATGTTAATGCAGAAACCTAGTGAACAGCACAGCCTTCAGCAGAAACACCCGCATGTATAGCCTTTGCCTCAGTACAGTTAGACAGGGAATTATATTTATATTTATACTTACCTATCTCAGCATGTATCAGACACCTACAGATTGCTATTATTAGCCCAGTATATGATTTATATAATACCTTACGCCTATTAGTTTTGGCTTATGAGATACACAGACAGCATGACTAGTTGAGACCGTTGTATTGATTGGGGTTGGATTACCTAGCATCCCTGACCGCCCAGGGTTAATAGCTGTATCGACTCGTCCGCCAGAGGACGAGGATACGTCACTCTACGGAGTGATATGCCGTCCCGCAAGGGGACGAAGATGGGATGCCAGTTTCCCCATATTGTGCCTTGGTCGGCCCTTATACACCCCCGTCGAGCGGGTACGCCCGGGGTGTTGATTTAGAGTCCTTCGGACTCAGGTACAGTTATAGTCAGGGGCTCAGCGAGCCCAAGTGCATACCTAGGGACCGGCAGGATGCTTACAGCCACTATAGGAGATGGGATGACCGGGGTAGGGGCATAGATTCTGTGTTGATTGTACCTCCCGGCTTATGGGGGCCGGGTAAGGTTTGTGTGTGTTATGTTGCTATGCTATGTTATATTAGGCGCGAGTGGGTTGGTAGTAGAATGATACGCCTCCAGGTATGCTTCCTACTTCCTTCGGTATCAGTAAGAACAGGTACGATCTACTTCATCAGACAGTTAAGTTATTCCTCCTACTTCTGCTTCTTCAGTCATATTATTGCTTTCAGATGTTGTTTTCAGTTATATTATTTCAGTTGCTTTACATACTCAGTACCAGTGGTACTGACGCCCAGTGGGGCGCTGCATTACTTGCCTGCAGGTACTCCTAGACGAGCAGGCGATTCTACGTGACTTCTTGTCAGCGGTTGAGTATTCAGCTCCAGTCATCCGGAGGCTGAATTTCAGAGGTGTAGTTCAGTTCCTTTTGTTGTATATAGCATGGGTAGGTCGGGGCCCTGTCCCGATCAGTTCTATTACTATTCCTAGAGGCTTGCATTCTGTATGAAATCCCTGTGGTCAGATGAGCCGGTCGTGTGGGGCCGTGCTGTTGTATAGTTGTCTTTACTCTTTCTTACTTCTGTGATGGTCGTGTGAGGCCATAGTTGTCAGTAGTGGTGACCTTGCCGGTCACGTAGCTTCTTTTTGTGCTTTTTGATTAAGCAGCAGATAACTAGACAGCATGGTGGCCTTGTCGGCCCGTATAGGTTTCCCTGAGTTACTATATTTCTGGTTAGCTGCCATGACAGGTACAGCAGGCGATAGGCCAATGGGCTGGGGGCTATATTTACAGCCGTTATATAGCCCTTTGTTTCCAGAAATCTGAGTTAGAGCCAACCAGGCGCCAGACGCGCCCAAGCTTAACAGTCTAGCAGGTCAGATCTTAGTAGGGCACCAGGTGCCAGTCGTACCCCCCCCCCTAGGCGGCGTGTGACAAGTACTTGCTCTCCTTGTGCTTTGAGTACCATTTCTTCCCCTCCTCTGTCACCCACCTGGTTCCGTATTGAAGGCGTTGGCCGCGTGGAACCGCTGGTGCTGCTGGGACCGCTGTGTCCAGTCTGATGCTTTTTCTTCCGGCGCCAGATGTTGATGCGCCTTTTCCCTTGTCTAGCCTGCTTGCCATTATTCCTGTCAAACCAAATAGACAAGTTCAATGTTAAGCCAATTAGAATTAGCTTCGACTAAGGTTTGGTTAAGATAGGCTACCCCAGACTTAGTTCTTAGCCAAAATTACAACATTGAGGCAAGATCGTACTTAGTTACACAAACAAACAACAAAACATAACAAATACGCTTAGTGCCTTGGGAGAATTCGGCTGTATATATTCCATGTACTACTCAGACTTCGCACAGCTAACCACAATCCTTACCTATCGATAACATTTTATCCTATAGCACTTAGCAAGGAAAAACAAAAGAAATATTTTAACTACATGATCCTATACAATTCACCCATTTCTTGCAATGTCCAATATTTTCTTAACCCGAGAATCCATCGGTCTTTTAGCATAGTTACAGTTAGCACAATCGACTCATCTCACCCAACATGTACAACCCAACATGAATTTCACTCATTCAACTCAATTTTTTCCATTTCAAACTCAAAGTCAATCCCTAGCTATGATTTTATCAAAAATTCGATTAAGCTATGTAATTATCGAGTTCAAGCAATCACACCCTTACTCCGAACATCAATCAACAATAATTCAATTGAATTTAAGCTTAATTTCTACTTAGGGCAAGTTTTGCTCATGTTACATGTTCAACATCGAAAAAATTCGACAAGAATTGAGATAGAGTTGAAGAACATACCTTGAATTCGAAGAAATGACGAGAACTTGATGAAATTATGGGCCTAAGTCCGTGTCACGTTGAGGGGGAAGGGGTTTTTGGGATGTTGGTCACGGAGAGTATGAAAAATGAGGAAAAATGAGGGGGGATCGGGGTTAAAAAGTGGGAATTTCGCGCAGGTCACCCGGCGACCCGGTGTGACCCGTCGCGATATACACCTCAACGTGTCACAGAGGGTAACGCGGAGCATGCCCTCCGTGACACAGAGCCATCGTGTAGGTGTTATGGAATTTGTAAAAATTCTAAAATTACCTGCAACGTGTCACGGAGGGTAACGCGGAGGTCCTCCTCCGTGACACGGAGCCATCGCCCTAGCTCACTGTTTTGCCACTTTTTATTTTTTTCATACCTCGGCTTTTCCTTTGTGATTCCTTGCATGTTTACCCTCCGTTCAACCTGAAATTCATCTTACGACAAGAAATTGGTTAGAATTATCGAATTCACTCAAAATAAAAATAAGAATAAAAATAAAACTAACAATTTTGTTGTTAATCAAAAAAAAGAAAAAGAAAAAGAAATCTATTCACGTTTTACAAAGAAAAATTTCACGGGTTGCCTCCCGTGCAGCACCTGGTTTACCGTCGCGGCTCAACGTCATTCAGCTCAATCATCTTCTAGGGTGACGGACGTTTTCTCTCGACCACCGTCCTTACCCCAGTAGTGCTTACATCTCTGCCCATTGACTAAGAACGTGGCACTCCGATCTTCTTGCCACAACTCTACTACCCCGTGCGGGGTCATTCTCACCACTTCAAATGGCCCCGACCATTTGGACCTCAGCTTTCCTGGAAACAACTTTTATCTTGAATTGAAGAGCAATACTTTCTACCCTGGCTCGAAGATGCGATGCACCACATGTTTGTCATGTCACCTTTTCGTTTTTTCCTTGTAGTACTTGGCACTCTCATAAGCATGCCAGCGGAATTCTTCAAGTTCACTGAGTTGCATTAGTCTCTTCTTGCCCGCTAGCTCTAAGTCCATATTCAATTTCCTCACGGCCCAGAAGGCTCGGTGCTCTAGCTCCACCGGCAGACGACAAGCTTTACCATAGACCAATCGATATGGTGAGGTTCCAATCGGTGTCTTATAAGCAGTTCTGTATGCCCACAATGCATCATCAAGTTTGCTTGACCAATCATTCTGTTGTGTGTTTACCGTTTTCTGGAGAATCTACTTCACTTCTCTATTCGACACCTCTACTTGCCCACTAGTTTGGGGGTGGTATGCTGTTGCCACTTTGTGGCGCACTTGGCTAGTAGTTTCTTGAAACTTGCATTGACAAAATGGGCCCCTCCATCACTGATAATGGCTCGGGGTGTCCCGAACCTGGTGAGAATGTGTTTTTTCACAAATTTTGTTACCACCTTATTGTCATTCCTGGGGCAAGCTATTGCTTCCACCCATTTTGATACATAGTCTACGACCACCAAGATGTAACGATTACCAAATGACGGTGGGAACGAGCCCATGAAATCAATGCCCCATACATCAAAGGTCTCTACTTCCAGCATATTCTGCAGCGACATCTCTTGTCTTCTACCAATTGTTCCTGTACGCTAACATCTATCACACATTTTGACGTATGCCATAGAGTCTCTGAACAGTGTAGGCCAAAAGAACCCTGACTGTAGAACCTTGTGTGCTGTTCGCTCGCCTCCATGGTGACCCCCATACAATGAAGAGTGACAGCTCCTCAACACCTCTGCAATCTGACTCTCCGGGATGCATCTTCTCATCACCTGATCTGGTCCCTGTTTAAATAAGTATGGTTCATCCCAAACAAAGTGCCGGCAATCATGCCTCAATTTCCTTCTCTGTTGGACTGTTGCCTCAGGTGGGTAGACTCCACTCACTAGCAAGTTGACTATGTTTGCGTACCAGGGAACTTCAGCTTCCCCTACTGCCAAGAGCTGCTCATCCGAGAACTCCTCGTTGATGTTATCACCTTCCATCACATGCGATCGGCTCTCCAATCGCGATAAGTGATCTGCCACCTGATTTTCGCTCCCCTTTCTCTCCTTAATCTCAAGGTCAAACTCTTGCAACAACAGGATCCATATGATCAGCCTGGGCTTAGCATCCTTCTTGTTAAATAGGTACCGAATCGCTGCATGATCGGTGTACACCACTACTTTTGACCCCACCAAATAGGACCTGAATTTGTCAAATGCAAATACCAATGCTAGCATTTCCTTCTCTGTGACTGTGTAATTGCTTTGGGTCGTTTTCAGCGTTTTGCTTGCATAATGAATAGAATGAAAGATTCTATTTTTCCTTTGCCCCAATACAGCTCCCACAACCACATCGCTCGCATCACACATCAACTCAAATAGTTGTCCCCAATCCGGCAAAGTAAGGATAGGTGCTTCTATCAATTTCTGCTTCAACTCCTCAAATGCTTTAACACACTCATCATCCAACTCAAACTTTACCTCTTTTTCTAACAATCTGCATAATGGTCTAGAAATTTTGGAAAATTTTCTGATGAACCGTCTGTAGAATCCTACATGCCCAAGAAAACTGCGAACACCTTTCACCAACACAGGTGGTGGCAACTTCTCAATAACTTCAATCTTAGCATGATCGACTTCCAACCCCTTGCGAGACACTTTGTGGCCAAGGACAATACCCTCCTTAACTAAGAAGTGGCATTTCTCCCAGTTTAGTACAAGGTTGGATTCCTCGCAGCGAGCCAGCACCCTGTCAAGATTCTGCAAACAAGTAGCAAATGAATTACCAAAAATAGAAAAATCATCCATAAATACCTCAATAAAATCCTCCACCATGTCGTGGAAAATAGCCATCATGCATCTCTGGAATGTGGCGGGTGCATTGCATAACCCAAATGGCATCCGCCTAAAAGCATATGTCCCATAAGGATAGGTGAAAGTAGTCTTCTCTTGGTCCTCTGGAGCTCTAGCTATTTGGTTATAACCAGAGTACCCATCAAGGAAACAATAATATTCCTGTCCAGCCAACCTATCTAATATTTGATCAATGAACGGAATAGGATAATGATCTTTCCTTGTGGCTTCATTCAGCTTTCTATAGTCCATGCAAATCCGCCAGCCTGTGACGGTTCGTGTAGGAATCAACTCATTTTTCTCATTGGTGACCACGGTCATCCCTCTTTTATTTGGAACGCACTGAACGGGGCTGACCCATTCACTATCTGAAATCGGGTAGACCACACCTGCATCAAGCCACTTAATTATTTCTTTCCTCACCACCTCCTTCATTGTGGCTAAATGGTTGGTTTTGCTCCTGTCTCCATGAAAATCCTGTGTGTGCAAAAAGCTGGATTGATACCCTGAATATCTGACATTTGCCAACCCCTTGCTTTCTTCCTTTTTCTGAGGACACCCAATGCTTCCTTCTCCTGTGCCTCCGTCAATTCTGCGGAGATGATGACTGGTAATGTCTCATCTTCCCCCCAAAAGACATATTTTAAATGGGGAGGCAATTCTTTCAATTCTAGCTTTGGTGCCTCCTCAATGGATGGTTTCGGCAACAGTTCTAGGGACCTCATCAAGGACTGGAATTCCTGTCTCCTCGGATGCCTTTGTGACTCATTCAACATTTGGACCACCTCATAAGCGTCTCTATCTCCAAAATGATCGGAGTGCATCAACACTCTTTCCAGTGGGTCTTGAGATTTAACAATCTGACGAATTTCTTCTTGTTCAACCACACTGATTGCTGAAAGATCCTCATGTATGGCCGGCAGCTTCATGGCTTTAAACACATCAAATACCTAAATCTTGTCGTGTGCTCGCATGGTTAGCTTCCCTGCAGCTACATCAATCAGCGCTTTCCCAGTCGCCAAGAAGGGACGTCCCAAAATAAATGGGACTTCCGCGTCTGGCTCAAAATCCATCACGACGAAATCTACTGGGAAGATAAGGGAGCCCACTTGCACTAGCACATCCTCCACAATGCCATCAGGTCTGGCTAAGGACCGATCCGCTAGTTGCAAGATCACTGTTGTTGGTCTAGGACTCCCTAGACCCAACTTCTTGAATAGAGATGACGGCATCAAATTAATGCTCGCTCCCAAATCACATAATCTGCGAGCTCGGATACTCTGCCCAATTGTAATTTGTATAGTAAAGCTCCTAGGATCTTTGAGCTTTGTGGGCAATCAGTTTTGTATCCGGGAAGTGCACTCCTCCGTGAGAGCTACCGTAGCATACTCAGTCAACCGACTTTTGTTTGCCACGATGTCCTTAATATACTTTGCATACTTCGGCACTCCCTGCAAAACATCAACAAGAGGTAAGTTAATATGTACCTGTTTCAGCACCTCTATGCATTTCTTGAAACACGCCTCCTCCTTGTGTTTCTTTAATCTTTGAGGGAACGGGGGTGGTGGTCTTTCTGATTCAGCTTCCTTTTTCTTCCCCCTCTCATCACTTTGCTCCCTCTCAACTTCTGTTGCTCCCGATTGTTGAGGTGGTCTTTCTGGTTCCACCTCTTTAACCTGCAAACCACTCCTTGTGGTCACCGCATTCACCTGCTTGGGGTTGGGATCTGTGTCGCTCGGAAGTCCTCCTCTAGGCCTGGTGTTTTGGGCTCCAGCAAATTGCCCAAATTGATATTCAAGTGCCTTAGTAGCTAACTGGTTGTTCTTCACCTCGGCTGCCAATTTCACATAGTCAACCTGCAATTGAGCTTGGTTAGCTATCATTGTCTTGAACATCTCCTCAATGCTGGGTGATGGTGGGGGAGGAGGTACATTGTTGTTTCTATATTGTGCTTGATAGTTCTGCTGCCCTCCTTGATTCCTTTGTGCCCCCTGACTCGAACTTTGCCCTTGATGGTTGTTGCTACCCCAAGAGAAATTTGGGTGATTCCTCCAGTTGGAATTGTAGTTGTTGCCATACTGTTGATGGTTGTTCCTCTGTACATTTCCCACAAAGTTCACCGAGTCAGGATTTTCTCCACAACACTCAGCTGAGTGCTCACTACTCCCGCACACTTCACACCAAATTTGCTGCACTACATTCACTGGGGCTTGAGTCTGGTTCATTGTCATATTGTTGAAGTGGGTGTTGAGTTGATTCTGTAGAGCAGCTATCTGTGCAGCAATAGCTGTAAAACCATCCACTTCTAGAACTCCTGCTGCTTTCCTTGTTCCTCCTTTTGACGAATCAGCATTCCACTTCGGATTTCCCTGCGAAATACGATTTAACAAGGTATACAGCTCCTCATAAGTTTTCTCCAATGCTTGTCCCCCAGCTGCTGAGTCTAGCAAGATTTTTGTGTGGGGTTCCAAGCCCTCTATAAAAGTGTGCACCAGCACATCATTGGATTGATGATGATGTGGACAATCTCGCAACATGGACTTGAATCTCTCCCAAGCCTGATATAGATTCTCCCCATCTCTCTGTTTGAAACTTAGAATTTGACTTCTAAGTCTTGCTGTTTTACCGGATGAAAAAAATTGTATCAAGAATTTCCTTGCAAGATCATCCCACGTAGTAATAGAATTAGGTGGCTCAGCTTTCAACCACCTCTTGTCTTCTCCCAATAGTGAGAATGGGAATAATGTAAGCCTGACATAATCTGATGACACTCCAGCGGGGATGTAAGTGTCACTTATCTCCAAAAATTTTTGGAGATGCTGCTGTGGATCCTCATGAGGGAGACCTGTGAACTGCCCGCTGGTGTGCAGCAATTGCACCATGTTTTGTTTGAGCTCGAACCTCCCTCCTGGCTCAGGTTTGCGGATGCTAGATGTGACATTGTTTGCATGTGGGATTGCCACCTCGCGAACCGGCCTAGCTGCCATTTCCTCGGGCACTAGCATTGCCCTTACTACTGGTGGATTCTGTTGTTGCTCCATGATTGTTTGTCTAAGCAACCGCAACTTTTTATCTAGAGCTTCTCTCCGCTGATGATGAAATTGCTTTTCAGGCTCTAAATATGAGTCCACCAGCTCCTTGTCTCTTGCCAGTGTTCAACAGAGATTATATCTGCGAAATACAGGCTAAGACCAAGTTGTCAACACTTAGAGAAAAAATATAGTAAATTTACACTTAAGAAAAATTCACCAATTGCCAGTCCCCGGCAACGGCGCCAAAAACTTGTTCGGGTCTGCTCGGGGTATTTACTACACGCAAGTGCACGTGGTCGAACAAGTAGTAAAGTGGCTTAAGTAAGCCAAGTATCGATCCCACAGGGACTGGGATAAGGTAACAAACTACTTAAGTGTTACTATACTTACTTTAAAAATGAAGACAACAGTGCAAAGAAGAGTTTGATATTTTGATTTCTATTTGTATGCTAAGTCTAAAACAAATATCTAATGTGAGTCTGAACTATGATTGTGAGCATGTTGAGGCTAAATGAACATGTATAGAAACTAATTATCGATACAATATTTGGTTAATCTTTCCTTCGGTTGCTAGTTAAGAATGATTGCCAAAGGATTAAAACTCTCGTATTTAACCCAACTTAAGAATCATGAACCGTCCACTTACATTTATGTGATTAAACGAAATTCATGTTCTAGCCATACAAAACTGATTCCTTAATTGACTAATACGACTTTCAGGTATATTTCTATTCTTAAGGTAAATCAATTCTCAATTTTCCCAAACTAAGAAAAGATCGTATCCTATTGATTCACAACTTTCCAATTTCTTGCTCTCTCGAGTGAAACCGGACTTTTTAGATATACATTAACGTTGGCCACACATCAACGAAGTAAGAACAAGAATCAACAGAACAACCATGGAAGAAAAGATGAAAAACCCAAATGATCAATAACTACATTTCAATACAATTGTTCTTAACCTCAGCAAGAAGAGGAATTAGCCACTCATTTGTGGATTAAACATCGTTAAATGAGTGTTAAACATACAAGCAATTGAATTAAAGAAGAAGGAGATAAAGAAAAACCCTGAGATTTTCGTCCCCTCAACTGCCTGTAACCCACGTTCTTGCTCCACCAAGTCAGAATTATTAAAAATGAACCTAAGCGTTCTATTTATACTAGTGGGAATTTTTCCCTGAATAACAAGCAACGTGTCACGGAGTGCATCGCGGAGCACTGCCTCCATGACACGCCACTGACACGGACCCTTACTGGAAATTGATAGTCCAGGTAATAAGGCCCAACGTGGCACGACGTGCAACGCGGGGCTAGGCCAACATGTCACGACCCCAACGCGCACCCTCACTGGATTTTGGCCAAAAAATCCCTATCTAGGCAGAAGGCATCCGCGATGGCAGCGTGACACGGCTCCATCGCGGAGCCCCTTTAATTTGTGCCTTCAAATGCTTTTTCCCTTGCTAACATCCGAGTCCAACCCCAATCTCTCCCAACACACATTTTAGCTTCCCAAATTATATTTCACCTGCAAAACAACGCTAATCATGTTGGTTAGTATAAATTCATATTTTATTATCAATCACATGAGAATGTATAAACATTGATAGATAAACAAGGCTAAAATGACACCTTTGAGCATCACTTGGGCATATAAATTTGCCCAAGATCAGTCGTTCTACTAGTTTGTTGAAAATCTCGTGCTAAGTTCGGAACAGTTCTAGGTAAATGGATAGATCCGAGCTGGTGAATTTATGGAAGAAAGGTGTTAAGATCAATAGCTAAGTATAAGAAGTGCATTATATGCAAATTATGGTCATAAAGAATCTCTATCACAAAGTTGAGTTGAGAGCCCCTTTACCAATTGAGTGTTCGTATAAGTTCTCACAAGGGTCAACTTCAAATGACCATAACTCTCATTTTACAAAATAATTTTGGATGATTTAGCACCTAAAATTGAAGCTCTTGAAGTATTCTTTCCAACGCATCTAACCTTGCACCAATCGGAGTTCGGAGTGAAAAGTTATGAGCAATTTAGTGCAGCAGCCAGCAGGTAACAACGGAACTCAGAACGGGCCGTTGTAGCAACCAATGACCCGTCCTGTTGGTCGTTGGAACTGCCAGTTCCAGGTGCTTTTTCGGCAATTTGGGGGTATTTTGGTAAACTCCTATCTTCTAACTCCTAAATGATGTCATTTTCGGCTTTCTTAAGGTCAGATTAAAGGGATTAGCCTTGCCTAAATCCTCACCCTCTTCAAACATCCATAGATTGATCTTTCTCTCAAGAAGAAGCTGGGGCTCATCACCTTCAATTTCTCAATTCCTCTTGGATCTTCAAACAAATTAAGGAATCATCAACCCAGGTATGTAAGGCTATCAATGGGTATTTCCCTCCACACCTATGCCATTCTCTTCGATTTCATGAAAATTCTATCAAAAGTTTATTGGGTTTTGAAGAAGAATTATATAAAAATCTAATGATTTGTTAATGGGCTTTATGATTTTTGAATATTATCATATTCTATGAGTTTTTGACCAGCTTTTATGATTTAAATTAATCATAATGCTATCGATTTTGATTTTAGGGAATTAATCCTAATTATGCACGACTCATGATGAATCGATTTACGATATTTACAAGCCCAACATGACTTATGATTTAAATTATAGATTTAATCAATTACCCATCATGATTTCATGAATTTCAAGCTATGTGTATGATCTACAAGTATGTATGAACTTTATGATTTATGACTTATGTTTTGGCCGGCTCACGGGCCTTGTTTCATGGCTAGTTCACGTATGTACAAGTATGTTTATGATTATCATGATTTAACTAGCTCATGAATTCATGCATGTTATACTATGAGCACTATATATGTTTTGAGAGTAGTATCGAACACCGAGTAGGTTCGGGGCTCAAGTTAAGCCCCGGATCTCAAAAACTACGTGCCACAGTAGGTATGTTGGGACCTTCTTCGTAACTGTCCTTAGCCCAATTGGCCCTTTTCATGGTGATATCACGCCCTTTATGGTTCTACCCTTGGAAAGGTATGAAAGACCTCTCGACTAGGTTTAAAAGTCGGACTTCATGTGTGCTCATATAGGGTATGCCGGTTAAGAGAATCTCCCACTGTTCCTCATGATTTATGCATGTTTATGATTATGTATATTGGCTCAAGTCATGTTCAATAAAGCTTTTCTCTTATGATTATGATTACGATTGTATTACGAATGTTTTGAAAACCTTGAGCCTTATGTTATATTACGATATTTATGTTATGAGCATGTTGTCCTACTTGTATGTTCATTTATGAGTTTTAAATATTTTAAATGTCCGTTTTGCTTGCCTTGCATGCTCGGTACATTCCACGTACTGACTGCATACTTTCTATGCTGTATCGTTTCATGATACAAGACCCGGTTCTCGGGCTCATCTCCATCATTAGTCCATCTCAGAGTTAGCTACCAGCTTTGTTGGTGAGTCCTCATGTTCTGAGGGCCATATGTCTAGACATTGATGATGTTCTTTTGTTTCCGTTTTGCCGGGTTAGTTGGGGATGTTTTCCCATTAACCCATCTTACATGATAGAGGCTTTCAAACCTTATGTAGTACTCATCTGATATGTATGTCTAGTACATCCCGATTGTTATGCTATCCTATGTTACGTTTATGTTTCCGCTATGTCGCATGTTTAATATTCCTCTTTAAGTGAAATAAAGTTAGATGAATGTTCATGCCATGGGTCGACTTGGTGTCTCACGGGGCTCATTGTCCCGTGTTACGATACGGGTCTGCGTTCGGGTCGTGAAATGATGTCCCTTCGCCTGGGGACCTGCGTTCGTGCCGCATGTGCAAGAAGTGACCGAGATTGCCAGTTGCAGCAGCAATTCGTGAGATCAGCGAATGTGTTGGTATGCTCCTTTCTTCCTGGAACTAGCGTGTAGTTATTTCAATGTGAGTTTTGATTATAGTTATGGGTAGATCGGAACCCTGTTCCAACCATTAGTTCAGTTTACTCTTTAGAGGCTTTTTGTACTTAGTATAAACAGTTTCAATTTGTGGCCTTGTCGACCTTTCGTTGCTTGGTTTAGCATAGTCATGGCCTTGTCGGTCTTGCAATTATTTGTTTTGTTGTAGTTGATACCTTATAGTCTAGATATTTACTCCAGTTGATTGTGACATGTGGCCTGGACGGCCTAAGTGTTAAGTTGTAGATGATGTATAGCCTACCCCCAACCAATTAGGTATCCGAAGCCAGTCGCACCCTTTCCTAGTTTGGGGCATGACCGAAGGGCAAATATAAACTTATTTGTGACAGTACATGGAAAATCTAACCATTTCCGTAGCTTAAATATATTTTTCTTTATACTTTTGGTTCAAATATGCCCTTCTCGTTATACTTTCGGTCCAAAAATATGTTTTTATTATACTTCGACACGAACTTTTGCCCTTAAATTTGTAGGACACGTGACAGACTCAGAATAAAATGACCATCCTAATTTTTAATACTCTGTTCCTTTAAAATAATACCTATTTAATTTATCCCTGTCTCATTTTCTCCACTTTGAGTTCTTCTATTTTCTTTTCATATTTCTGCGCATCTTCTTACTTATATCAGTCATTACTATAGTTCTAGAAGGTATAGCTCTCGCCTAAGCTTTTTCTTTGAAATCAAAGACTGTTTTAATTTCTACTAAGATAGAAAAGCAGAGGGAGAGCTAGACCTAACACAGGTAGCCCTCCAACATCGATCCCATTGCATTTCATCTTTTCATTATATTATGTTGTTTCAGATCAAATAAATCTATAGAGTGAAAGAAAAAAAACTCTAATTAGATATTTTATTATTATTAATAAATGTTAAGGCTTACTAGGTTTGCAGTTGACTCAATTGGGAAATGTTGGAATTTCCAATTGTGAGAGTTTAAACACAAAATTAAGAAGAAAAGTAGAGAAAAACTCAAACACAGGAAAGAGTAAAAAGAAGAAAAGAAAAGAAAAGAACTCAAAATGGAAGAAATGCGTTAAATAGGTGAGTGTCTAAAAAAATGTGAGCAATTAAAATTATTAATTGGTCATTTTATTTTGAGTTTGTTATGTGTATTTAAATCGAAAATATAATGAAGAAAAATATTTAAATTATTTTTGATAGTATAGAGTATGTTTGATCTTTTTTCATAAAATAATTTTATAAAATATTTCAATTCATAAAACCTTTACTTATTCCATCCCACATACCAAACAAAATTTTAAATTTTCCTTCTGAATCTATAATTTTAGAAAAAAAAATTAAATCTACTTATAATATATTAGATTTGCTTCAAGAATGTCTTAATTAACTTATAATCTATTAGATTTACCTCAACATTGTCTTTCGTTCATTAATTAGCAATGTGTTGAAAAATTAATGCACCTCCTTAAGCATAAAATATTGGCTAGGTGAGCGTGTTAATGATTTAAATGTAACTCATTAACAAATTTAAAAACTCGATTCATATGTTTTGATCTGATCACTCATATATTGAACTCGAAGTATATTTTTCTAACTAAAGTTCTTCAATTCTTTTTTTTCTCAAAATCGGCGTTCTTCGACTTCCTTCTCCCTTTTCTTAATTCATTTCTTCTATAAGCATAATGATTTGCTCAAAATCAGTGTTCTTCGGCTCTCTACTTAAATGAATGATTAGCGCAATTATACTTTTGATTTTTTCTGCTATTTTTCACATGATATATATTCAAATATCTAAAATTCTACATGAATGCATTTTGATGAAATATTTATGATATTTTATTTTAGGAAAAATATATCAAATACACTGTAGAATTATTCTTGTAAATCGAATTCATTTTCCAACTAATTGGATGATTTATTATCCCTTACATTTATTAAACATAAATTTATTTACCCCTTAAAATATTACAACCGGATTTTATCTAGAATGTATATACACACGCCAACATGTGTAATTTGCATTTTTTTAAAAAAAATTACATTGTATGATAATTTGGATAAAATAATTGTCACTTTAACCCATATTCAATTTATTACCCCTTTAGCCATCTTTAAATCTTTTTTTCTTAAGTTTTTTTAGCAAACATATGTATTTCTTTTTCTTTATTCTTCTTCCTTTCTTTTCTTCTGCTTCTTCTTTTTTCATTTTTCTTTTTTTTTCTTTTTCTGTCTGTTCCTTCAGCCTCTTTTTTCCTTTTTCTTTCTTCTTCTTCTATTGCTTTTTTTTTTCTTTTTTCTACTTTCTTCTACTGTTTCGTTTTTTCTTTTTCTTTTTACTTTTTTTTTTTGCTTTTCTATCGCTTAATATAAGAATACTTATTTTTCTTATTTCCTCTGTTGAGCTTTCTCTATCTTAATTCCTCTATTCTCTTATATCAATATTTATCCCTTTTTATTGCAATTCAAAAACAAATTCCAAAATAGTAATAGAATTTTTATTTTATTTTTGTTGTTATTTGTCTTTATATATCTTTACTGCTATTCTTTTTCACACGTTAGATTTATGAAAAAATAAATAGAGATGAAGAATTAAATGTTCCTTCTTTAATTTCTTAGTCCTTTTATTTTGTTGATTTGAAAAAGTATTGCATAAAAAAGTATAAACTAGTTATTCACAGTGAATTAGCCGATAATATAACAATTTTGTGTAAGTTTATATAATTTTATATAATCATGTAAAAGTGTGTAAAGATACTTTTTATACACTATCGTATATTTTTATACATTTTTATATAAAGTTAATATATTATCTTACAGTAAATATATAATATTGTATAAAGTTGTATACTGTACCTATAAATATTATTTTGAAAAAGAAATTGACAATGCGAGTGTAAATTAAAAATATGGTTGTGTGAATGTAATATTTTATATTTGGAAGTATATTTTTAAAAATATCCTTACCTTTTTCACTTTTTTCCCTAGCTAGACTAATTTATTGATCTACCCTCTTACCCATCCCTTCCTGAAGAAATTAGATTTGGATCACCCATGTAGGTCAATCCGGATTCATATAAATTTATAAATAATGTATATAATTGTTATATATTTTATTTGAATTAAGAGAATGAAAAGATACATTGGTTAGGACTCTTAAATGAGAGAAGAGCCTTTGTGTTTTTTCAACTGAACAGACAAACAAAAACTAAGAAACTTCTTCTTTTTTCCTCTTCAATTTTTGTAAAGTTCCTATTATTGTGGAGGCTTCTTCTGCGAAAAGAATTGGGAACAACTCTAACAAGGTATGATTTTAGATTGTGACTTTATACAGTGTAGTTCGTCTTTGAATGTGATTACACTATCTGATTAGTAAAACTAATTCAATGATCCTACAAACTGTGTATTTGATTTGATTCTTCATTGGAATCAGAACATCATGTTTTATTTCTTTTCTAGTCATCTATTTTGTCTTAAAAATAGTGTCTGGTAAATTTTTTTGTTTATTGGTAATGCAATTCTTTTAACAAAGTTTTGGCATATTTAGAAAAGAAAATTTTAGAGAAACTTTCTTTTCTTTTTTTCTCCTTTATAGGAAAGGATAAATGGATGCATGGATTTTTTCTTTAATTATCATGAACTATTCGGGGCAGAAAAGCATATATTCGTAGAGTTTTTTGAGAGAAAACAATAAAATTTGCGTGTTTTTTTTTGGAACTTGAATTTCATTGGAAGTGAATTACTAAATTTTTTTGTGATATCCAAATTTTGGGCATTAAAGATAGATACAAACATGTGCAGATCCCATGAGTGTGAGCATGTGTGTGAATCCTCTGTGAGCTTGAACTTTTGAATCAATATGGACAACTCTAAAACCCAATAAAATTTGAAATAAACTATTTTTTTGTGGGTTTTATTGCTTTAATTCCAAATGATATCAAATAAATTATTTCTAGCCTTCTTTATAATTCATTTTTAAAAAAAATTAAAAAACTCATTTTTGAACCCCCAGTGCCACAAAGCTGCATCATTGTCACCAATTTTTCTATTTATATGTGTATATATAATATTTCAAATTATTTTTTAAAAAAAATTTAAAAACTCATTTTTGAACCCCAGTGCCACAAAGCTACTTCATTGTCACCAATTTTCTATTTATATGTATATATATAATATTAATATATATGCATGTGTATATATATATGTATGTATGTATATATTTGTAGTGATAACTATATTTTCTGTATGAGTTATAGAAAATCATGATAATGACACCCAAACGAGTTTTCACAAAGCAACAAAACAGTATGGTGCAAGCTATGATTGGCAACTTGGTCAATCCACCGCTAGAATCTGATGTACAAGATGTTGATCTTCTATTGTTTATGAAACATATTACAAGAATTAATAAGTCAATTCAAAAAATCATTTGGGTTAGGGGTTTATTAAGTGTAGAAAAGATATACATGACTTTATGATCTCCCTTGCTTAATGATTTTCAAAAAGTGTTGCTTGATATATTGTGGCATAAGTTAGACCCTCATATATTGGTATCCTATAGTACGTTAGTTCAAGATTTGTGAATAAGCACATTGATTTGAAGGTTCAGAAGACTGTGTCTCATTCTCTTGGATTGCCTATAAGAATAATAATAGGTCAAAACTGGAAAAATCTATAGTTCTAAGAGGGATATCATTATTGCCTAAAGACTTGCGGCGAGATTTTATTAAATCTATTCCAGTTCACATGAAAAAAATAACGTGAAGATGTGTATTTATTTTGTAAAATGATTGTTCGTATGTGACATGATTTGTATGAATTCATAATTTAATTCTTTAGATTATTATTGTTATTTAACATTTCTATATTTGTTATAGAATTAAATTCTTTAGATTATCATTGTTATTTAACGTTTCTATATTTGTTATAGAATTTATATTTAATTAATTTTGAATTTTTATGATTTAAGAAAAGTAAATTCTTAGATGATTAGTTATGTTAGATTTAGAACATATTAGAATTCAGATGATGATTAAGAACTTAGTGAACTTTCGACTCTGAACCTGATTTGAAATAAATATTGACATAGTTAAATAATTTTAAGAATGATTATGTATATGAATTTAGGCTACAATAATGTACATAGTTGTGTCACGATAGTTTATATTTCTTTTAAAGTCATGTCTACTGCTGGAAAGAACATTGTCACTGAGTTTAACAAAGGTGATAAGCTTAAGGATGATAAGTATAAAAAATGGAGCATGAAAATCCAATGTCCTAGAAGAGTAGGATGCTCTTGAGGTTCTTAATGTGTCTGTGGCACTTTCTGTAACTGGCAATACATCCCAATATGCAAGAGATCTTGAGTTTATCAAGTTTGAAAAAAGAAAATTCTCTTGCTCGTACAATATTGTTGAGCAGCATGGATAATGATATTACGAGAGAATTCAAATAGTATGACGATGCTAAGGACATGTGATCCGTATTAAAAGAAAAAATTGGCCATACTTCAGTTGCCAAGTTAAGGGAGCTTACCATTAAGTTTTATACTTATAAGAAACATCCTGATTATACTATGTGTAAGCATCTGCACGATATGTTGAATATGGTGAAGGAACTGAAAGATGCAGGTCATGTATTGACCAAAGAGCGACAGATTCAAACTTTGATTCGATTCCTACTCCAAAGCTGAAAAAATATGAAAATGCACTTAACACATAATATTAGCATCAAAACTATGGAAGATGCGAAGCGTCATTTGGAACTTGAAGAAGAGAGCCTCGGGATTGACAATGCTACTGCAAATGCATATATGACTAGTTCGGATCTAAAATATAGATATGGTTAAAAATGCAAGTATGGCAGATTTTCTCAGAAGAAAGGGAAAGAAAAAAACCTCAAGAAAGCCTAAGATTAATCAGCAAGGAGAGAAAGATATTTCTGCTGTGAAGGAAAAGGTGAACATAGCTAAGCTCAAGTGCTACAATTGTGAAAAAAAGAGACACTTTGATCATGATTGTCCTAAGCCTAAAAAGGTACATGACCTTGTTAATAATTTAAACAGTGATGTAAATATTTCCTTTTCTGCTTATTTAACTGAATTACTTTCTATGTGGATTGTTAACTTGGAAGCTACCGAACATATAACGACAAAAAAAGATGCTTTTGTAGATTTTCGATGAATTCCATGATGAACTAAATGGGTTTATGTAGGAAATAACTCCAAAGAGAAGGTCAAAGGGATTGGTACAACCTCCAAACTTATAAATCTGTGGTGGCCGACCTCTGTTTCTTTAAACCCCCCCTTTAGAATATATCTGAACTAAAAGCATATACCTTTGTAAAAGTATGATGCGGACGTTGTCTATAAAGAATCCAACTAAGGTTTGGGTCGATTCCACAGGGAATATGGACAGGATGTAGAATAACTCTAGTATTTATGCTTTTAGTTCAGTTATATCCTAATAGGGGATTTAAAGAAATAATCAAGTAAGAATCTGGACAATTGATGTTATGATCAAGTTTATGCAATTAATTAGGGAAGTATTCCCCATAGATTCAAAACAACTTCTGGTTATGATGAAGGGCGTATGTACGCACTTCTTAACCATATTTTATCCATACTTTACTATATTTTAAAAATAAATTATTTGTGTTTGTAAGTGTTTATGATATATATTTGTAAAAAACTCTAACACACATGATTAGATGCTTTCAACGTTAAAAGTGATGGATTTGGGTGTATTTGAGGCTTTTGGAACGAATGTGAAGAAGTTGGAATGAATAAGGCAAAATCATAGCATTTGGCACTACACTGCCACACCTGCGCGAGGCACCAGCACTGCTGCGCAATGCCATGTGTGAGGCGTTGGCCATGCAACGCAATGTAGTGCACGACGCGACACAAATCTGGTGCAATGCCATGCGCGAGGTGCAGCCTATTATGCACGATGCAAGGTGAAGTGCGCCAACTCTGTCCGGCTGCCAAAAAGGGAATCCTACTTCAACTAGAAAAAGGAGCTACAAATCCCAAATCAAATTCATGAAGGAACAAAAACGGCATAAATATACTATTACAAATTTTCTTTATTTTTATGTAATGGAAGGGGGGGGGGGTCTTAACACACTTAGAAGAGAATTTTTGAGCCAAGTTTAGACAAGTTAGAGAAGTTTTATTGAGACAATTGTTGTTGAATTTTTCTTCCTTATTTTTGCAATAATCAAGTGAGTTTTCTTCCAATAATCGTGAAAAGTATTAATTTATGTGTTTGTCTATAAATACTATTAATCTACTTATAATTATGAGAGGTTAAAACCCCCACAACTAGGATTGTAGAAACCATAGTAAATTAACGAACTAGAGTTTGCACGAAGTGATTCTAAACTAATACTAAACGCTTGTATTGTATTCTCTTCATCTTTAAACATTTCTTAACGGTGCGCAATGTTAGGACTTGCCTGAATTCTCTTCTTGTTTGAGCCGAGAGAGGTAGTGAATAGAAGAAGAGAAGTACAACAAAGCCTTGATTTTTATGATCATTGTACAACTTGAGCTATGGTCGCAGGATAGTTAATTTTAGAACAAATTGATAACAATTAATTTGAAATTGCTCATGAGACCTAACTCGGTGATTGAGTATAGTCATCTAATAGGGATGAATCAATTGTTTGGATGAACTCTAGTTATTAGTTCTACAAGTAAAGTATTGGGATAGATCACAAGTGTAAAATTCGAAGTTGTTATGAATCCATGGGGAACACTCACCCTAGTTAATTGCATTAATTTGGAATCAATATTTAAATTCTCAACAATATTACTTGTTACTTTTACAAATTCCCCCCTTTAGGAGATAATTGACTTAAAAGCTTAAATACTAACGTTCTTCTATATCCTTCCATATTCCCTGTGAGATTGACCCCAACTTCTTTTTTGGGTTCTTTATTGACAACGTCCGCTTCTTACTTTGCCAGGAAGTGTAAATTTGAGAGTTATAAAAAGTGACGCCATTGCCGGAGAATACGGCTCAGGATTAGATTAATTGCTTGTGTTTAACTTTTCGTCTTTATTTCCTATTTTACGTTTTTATTTTCGTTTTCTGACGTGTCACAAGTTAGCGTGGTAAAACAAGTGGCCAAAATGTGACCATGATCTCAACAGGTATCTTGATGAAATCTAAGTAATCAAGATACCTGTGTCATGCCGCGACGTTAAATCAGGCGCTACTTGGGAGGCAACCCAAGATAAAATTTTCGTTTTTATACGTTTGTTCAAGTGTGCAGGTGATAAGTCATGACTTTCAATAAATTTGAGCATGAACATTGAAAACAGGGTGCAAAACAACTGACAAGCGCATAGGGCATCGCATAGGCCAAGCAACGCAAGGCCTGGAACGAGGCACATGCATAGGCTCCGCACGACCTAGCACGAAGTACAAGCCTGCCTACTCAGTGAGCGCCGCGACACCCAAGTTACGCGAAGCAGCAAAGGCCGCGATGCGCAACAGTGAAGGTGCTTTGAGCGCTGTGATGTGGAGCAAAGGTTCCAGGCAAAAATTTTGAGGGTGAAAACGTGAATTCCTATCCATGGGAGTACTTTAAAAGGCCTAGATCTAATTTTTTTCAACTCATTTGCATTATAGCCATGCCGCACACCCCAAGAATCATAAGAAAACTCTCTCAAAACTTCATCTTTTCTTCAAAAAACTTCATCTTTTCTTCAAATTCCTTCAAACTTTTTCACCCAAAACACAAAGTATAACATTTTTCTTGTGAAACCTCCATAAATGGCACCAAAACTAAGTAAGAGGAAAGGAGTGGCTTCTTCAAGCCATGGGTCGAAAAGATTAAGAAGAACTAGTAAAGAGGAGAATTAGGATGTGAGGATGGTACCACAACCATTGAGGCTTTATGGGCTTTGTTGGGTCACGAAGCAGGAAAGTAAAAAAGTGGTTCAAAGAGCATAAAGAATCCAAATAATCACATGATATGTTTATTGATAGAAATTGCTTGTCACTAGTTTTTCCTCACGTGGTAGATAGATTACACACTATTGGTCTTGATTTTGTATTTGATGCTTCGAGTGATTGTAATTCAAATATGGTGAGGGAATTTCTTACTAATTGAGTGCCAAAGGATAGGTCGAACCAAGTCAAAATTAGGGGTTAAATTATCAATTTTTCACTTATTGCTTTGAATAGATTGTTTGGTACGCCTAATATTGACCCACATCCCTTTGTAAACATTGTGAAGAAACCCTCCTACAGAGATGTTAGATATACTATTTGTGGCCCTAATTCAGTTGCAAGGTGGACTCTCCACCAACAGTGTTGGTATCATGTTTTATTCTCATATGCTCACATGAGTAGAGAGGCACGTGTTGCTAAATTTTCACATGGTAGACCTAGTTTTTTTAGAATTTATGACTTATCTTGCATAATTGTTGATTTGTTGTAGTTTTTTTCTTAGTTTTATTTTATTTTGGGTTCCTCCGATTTTTATTTTCGATACTTTTCCGGTGGATAGTCCCTTAGAACCAACTAAAGAGTCTAGATTTTTATTTTTATTCTTTTTTTATTTTTAGCCAGTGGTCATGACTTTTTCCGATGATGGATAGATGAAGACCGTCTTGAGGGTAAATTAGTCATTAGGAAGAACAAAAACTTGGACCCCATGAATGCTAGGTGCTTCACATTAGGTATCATTAAAACTTTATAAAATTCACTCAAAAATGCATGAAAAAGGTAGAAACGCTTAGTCTTTTGAAACTTGACTCTTGTACTTGAAAAAGTGGGCTTAATTATGTTATGCATGCAATATGAATATGTGTTTATGTGATTTTAATCACCATTATTAAACCATTTTGTGTCAATGTGTGAGGAATTTTTTATACACTTCATTCCTGTAAATTGATGTCTAGAACTTTCCCGGTGTGTGTACAAAGCGAAATAAGAATGATGGATCTAGAAAGTGATATAGGAGTTTCTTTGATAGCCTTATTTTTATCTTATTTTACCTACCTTTATGTAATTGTCCTAGTTAGCCAATTTGAGCCTTAGCCTATTCTTTTGATAGCCATATTACAATCTTAAACTCCTTTTTATTCTACTGACTTGTATTTGATCTAAATGACTCATAGAACACTTTAATAAAAAATATCTTGCATGAAAGCAGCATATGTAATACCCCGAAATCCCTAAGATCAGACCCGAGGATTGAAATGTAGAAAATAAAATTTTCTGCATCAGGTCACAAGATGAGTCATCTAGTGATCCATGAGGTACCCCACGAGTCGTTAAGTGATTCGTGAGGTGGGAGGTAGTTGGCTAAGATTTTTGTAGTTTTGGGGTGGAGCACGAGACAAACCACGACTCATGGTCAGAACAACGAGTTGTTAGGTTACTAATGGTTAGAGCTTGGCATGAATGTGGAAATTGTTAGCAGTGTTCATCATAACTTGGTCACCACGAGTCGTTGGGGGCACCACGAGTTGTGGTGTTCCTCGTGGTGACCAGCAGAGGTGTGTTTTCCAATGCTGAGGATGGGTGTAGATGATGAGTCATTCCCTCAGGCAATGAGTCATCCAGTTCCTCACAGGGACTGGCAGTATACTCTTTCCTGCGAATTTACTAAGGGCTTTTCTATAATTCCTGAACTCCTAAGACTTAAACTACATCATTTTAAGCTCATATAGGTGTGTTTTAAGAGGGTTTAACTCATTCTAAACCTATTCCTCTCCATGAATGCAAGCCTAGAAGTTCCTAGGTTGATCAAGCTTAGAAATTTATCAATTCTCCTTTAATTTCCTTTAGGCATTCAAGAGGGTTGTGAAATCAGAAGTACCCAGATATGTAGAGTTATGAATGGGTGTATTCATCCACTCCCATGCCCAATTCCTTCTCAAATGCATAGAAATTCTAAGTTGATGAATTTATGGGGTTTTAACCCAACTTGTGAATTCTCTAAGTATCTATCATGGGTATACTCTAACATGTTTCTAATATTGAACTATGATTCATGGGCATTTTTATAATGTTTTCAATTAGAAATTCATATTTTCAAAGTTCTACAAATATTAATGCCCAATTATGAAAGTTCATGAAAGGTTGAGATTATGATATATGTTTTCAAGTATGATGAGATGTATATAATGAGAGTTATATTTCGAATTACCCATGTTTATATCCATGATTTTGATTATCTAAAGTATGTACAAGTTTGGTCAAGCCCATATGATCAAGTATGTTCATGATTTACTTCAATTTCATGTTATCAGCTTACCACATGGTTTTGGAGTTTAGACTCCCACTTTTCAGCTTGTGGTATGGTTTGAGCCAAGGCTCCTCATGTTATAGCTTCAGATTATGCATGTATTATTATGATTCAGCTTCGTTCAAAAATAATGGAGATCATATGCATATTTTTAGGAGTAGTGTTCAGCACCGAGTAGGCTAAGGATTTGGTCAATCTTGTGCCTCAAAAATACGTGCCAATGTAGGTATATTCAGATTATTTGTGACCTCCCTTGTGAGATTCCCCCTTCCCCTAAGGGGCCTTTAGCTTGATATCGATATCATGGTAGTGTCCTTAGCCTCAACAAGGCTTTGGACAGCTCTGCCTGCTTGAGTGTGATAGTCGGAACCATGTAAACTCTATCGTGGTAATATCGATTATATGACGAGTCTCCCATTATTTCTCATAATTTCAGTTATTCATGTTCATCAGTCATGATATTATGTTTTCAACATGTTTGACCCAATATTCAGTTTTACTTATCAATAATTAATTTCAGCTTTGGATTATTTGATTCAGTTATGATATTCAGTTATGTTTAAATTATGTTTTCAGATAATAGCATGCAAGCCCTACTCTCAAAATCTTATGATGAAATATTTATATTATGCATGATTTCTGATTTTTACTTACTTAGCAGTTTTACTTACTTTTCATACTCGGTACATTCCACCTACTGACTGTATATTCTATGTTTTATCGTTTCATGATACAGGCTCAGATATTCAGGTTTAGTCCTGTCGTTATTCGGATCCTCAGAGTTAGAATCTCTCAGCCAGAGTTGGTGAGTCCTCATCCTTCGAGGACCCTTTTATTCAGCTTATGTTCAGTATGTTTAGTTTCAGTTTTAGTGAGTTAGTTGGGGTCTTTTCCCATCAACTCGTCAGTATGTAGAGGCTTATCAGACATAGCATGTATTCGGCTTCAGATTAGTGTTATGTATTCAGATATTCGATATTGTCAGATTTTCATACTTCCGCTATTTTATATGTTAGACTTCCACATTATTATGTTGAGTTAGAGATGTCATGTTCATGCCATGGGTCGACTTGGAGCCTCTCGGGGTCCTTTGTCCCATGTCTTGATCTGGACCTATGTTTGGGTCGTGACAACATAAGTGTAAAAGTGAGGGGAAAAACTAAAAAGTGTGAAAACTAGAATAAAAGAAAAGGGTGAAATTTGCTAAACAAGAAGGGTGATGTTAGTGGGAAAACAAAAATAAGAAAGAGCTTCGAAAAAAAATAATGATAAAAAAATGTGTGAATGAGCTCAATATTAAAAAAAAAATCTCCACTAGTCATCTAAGTTGTAAATTGAAAAACAAAAGGAGGTATAAGGAGAAAAATAGAAAATTGAAGAATGTGCTAACAATCAAAGTGTTGTGAAGTATTAAAGTGCTTAGGGAGACTAATTACTATCTTGGCCAAATAGTGTCTACCAGTCCCTTAGCCTACATTACAACCATGTTAAGTCCTAATTGATTCTTGATTCAAAATTCTATATTAGTGAAGTATTACACTAAGGGCAAGCCTATGGGTCGTCTTTTGCATGTATGTTGAGTTCTATGGGAGAGTGAGCGGAAATTATTTTATTTATGCCTAAGTTTATATTGACTTATATCTTATATGAAAAACGACATCTATCCAAATTGTGAGGGGCACAATAGTAAGACTTTAGTACATCTTGATTGCTAAATTACATATGATTCATGTTGGCCCAAAATATGTCTTGATGAGTTAGTTTTTAAAAGTTAATGTTGTCTATATGCATGTGAGTGAATTGTTTGAGCTTTATTGATTTGTCTCATGATCCTAAGTGCAAGTGGACCTATTCATAGGATGAATTTTGTGGTGAAATTGAGAAGGAAAGTACTAGAATGTTCGAGGATGAACAATAGTTTAAGTGTGGGATGGTGATGAAGGGCGTATTTACGCACTTTTTAGCCATTTTTTGCCCATACTTTACAATATTTTGAGAATAAATTATGTGTTTGAATGTGTTTATGATATATATTTGTGAAAAGAGCTAACGCACATGATTAGATGCCTTCAGGGCCAAAAGTGATGTATTTGGGTGTATATGAGGCTTTTGGAACGAATGTGAAGAAGTTGGAACGAATAAGGAAAAATCATATCATTTGGCACTACATTGCCACACCTGCGCGACTAGTAGCGTGGTGCACAGACCTTGCTGCACGATGCCATGTGCGAAGCGCTGGCCATGCAGTGCACGATGAAGCACAAATCTGGTGCAATGCCATGCACGAGGTGAAGCCTATTATGCACGATGCAATGCGCAGTGCACCAACTCTGTCCGGCTATCAAAAAGGGAATCCTACATCAACTAGGAAAAGAAGCTACAAATCCCAAATCAAATTCATGAAGGAATAAAGAAGGCTAAATCTACTATTATAAGTTTCCTTTATTTTTATGTAATGGAGGGGGGGGGGGGGGGGAGTCTTAACACACTTGGAAGAGAATTTTTGAGCCAAGTTTAGACAAGTTAGAGAAGTTTTACTGAGACAATTATTGTTGAATTGTTCTTCCTTATTTTTGCAATAATCAAGTGGGTTTTCTTCCAATCATCGTGGAAAGTATTAATTTTATGTGTTTGTCTATGAATACTATTAATTTACATATAATTATGAGAGGTTAAAACCCCCACAACTAGGATTGTGGAAACCATGGTGAATTAACGAACTAGAGTTTGCACGAAGTGATTTTAAACTAATACTAAACGCTTGTATTGTATTCTCTCTATCTTTATATGTTTCTTAACGGTGAGAAACATTAGGACTTGCTTGAATTCTCTACTTGCTTGAGCCTAAATATGTAGAGATTAGGAAAAGAGAAGTACAATAAAGCCTTGATTTTTATGATCATTGTACAACTTGAGTTGTGGTCGCAGGATAGTTAATTTTGGAACAAATTGATAACAACTAATTTGAAATCGCTCATGAGACCTAACTTGATGATTGAGTATAGTCTTCTAATAGGGATGAATCAATCGTTTGGATGAACTCTAGTTATCAGTTCTACAAGTAAAGTATTGTGATAGATCACAAGTGTAAAATCCGAAGTTGTTATGAATCCATGGGGAACACTCACCCTAGTTAATTGCATTAATTTAGAATCAATATTTAAATTCTCAACAATATTACTTGTTACTTTTACATATTTTCCCATTTAGGAGATAATTGACTTAAAAGCTTAAATACTAGCGTTCTACTTTATCCTTCCATATTCCCTGTGGGATCGACCCCAACCTCTTTGTTGAGTTGTTTATTGACAACATTTGCTTCATACTTTGTCAGGAAGTGTGAGTTTAAGCGTTATTAGGTTATTGACAACATCAGCCTGTAGAATTGATAAAATAGGTTCATCCAAATGAATGATTCGTCCTCTTGGATGACTATACTCAATTACCGGATTAGGTCTATTGAGTGATTTCACTTCCTTTATCAATTATTCCAAATTAACTATCCTACAACTGCAGCTCAAATTATTCAATGAAACTAAAGTTCAAGGCTTCGTTGTTCTTCTATTTTCCTAATCTCTACTTCTCTAGGTTTAAGAAAGTAGGAAATACGGGTAAGTCCTAATGTTTCGCACCATTAAGAAACGTTTATGATGAAAAGATGAACAATGTATGCACACGTATTAATTTAGAATCACTTTATGTTAACCCTAGTTAGTTATTCCACCATGGTTCCAACAATCCTAGTTGTGAAGGTTTTAGCTATTCATGATTGCAAGAAAAAAATTAGATTGTATGGAAGAAACATTATTTACAACTTACAATGACGATTGAAGAAAAATCCAATTGATAATTCCACAATCATAACTATTCAAAAATCAAGAATAATGATTTAGGAAACCCAAAAGTCATGATTACAAAGTAAAGAATCATTCTCCCTAAGAAAAATAACCTAAAAAAGTATTTATACAAATAATTGAAAGCCTTTTCTAAATTAACAAGAATACTGTTGCCGACATGTCCTACGAGTCATAGCATGATTCTACGAGTTGTAGCTTCCATTCGTAGTATGCAATGCAACCTTTAAATCTGTCAAGTCCTAGAAGTTGGTACATGATATTATGAGTCATACGTTGCCTTTCATGGTCTGGTCTTATGTAGTATGGCATCCTCTGAAGTTTACCACGAGTCCTTGGTACAACTTGTACCTTGGTGTTATGACTTGTGGAATCTGCTCATATCCCAGAATCTTTCAATTGAAAAATTCTTTGAATTTCACCACAGTTACTTGGTATGAGTCATATGTTATCATCACAATCCGTGCTTCCACCCGTACCAAGAACTTATGCAACTGCACAGTCCTTTGCAATTTTCCACGACTCCTTGGTACGACTCGTACCAGGATAGTACAGCTCGTACCAAGAGTCGTACTTGGCCCCAACAATTATGAAGCTTGTCTAAAATTTTTCACGATTGCTAGGTACGGCTCGTACTGAGGCCTGCAACTGGCCCATTTTCTTCATATTTTCCTCTTCTTTTCCAGAATCTAACTCCCGAACCTGGTTTCCTTGAAAATAAGGTAAAAGCACCTCATATATGTATAAACATACCTAAGACCAAGCATCTTTTCTAAGTTTTAAATATCGAAAGTGCTGTAAAATCACAACACATCAACACCCTCAACTTAAAACTTTTGCATTTTCTCAGGCAAACAAGACATTACTACAACACGACGCTTAACTAGAAAGCAAAGTAGAAGACCTACAACCAACAACACCAAAATTCGCACACATGACCATTATCAAGTGTTAACGCCTTTTTCATCCAAAACCCAGCTAGCTATGCATACATGCAACTACAACTCATGACACAAAGGGATCTGGAGATGACATCTAACTATCAACAGTTAACTGAGCTATCACTACTGCTATTTACATAGACAAATGGTAGAATGCAATGCAATCCTTGTACCCTTATAGCAAATGAACTCCCAAACACTCACAAAAGCATATATATATATATATGTATAACCAGGACTAACAAGTAAGGCTCTCACTCTCACAAAGAAGTTCCAAGTACTGCACAGGTGATACCATAGGCTTGCCTTTATTTTCTCTACTCTGGTCTTTCAGACATTCAGGCTAAGATCACTATAAGAGTTTCATTGACTTGTAATGTCAGCTTCAGGACGGGTATAGTGGATCTAGAATTAGTGACTAACCCTTTTGGACATTAAATAATTTTTGGCTCCACTTTTTAACCTTTTTCCCTTTTTCTTCATTTTTCTCCCTTTTCTTTTATTCAGCTTTCACTTGTGGGTGTGGTGTGTTTTTCTCATCTCTTTTTTTTCATATTTTCATTTTGAAGTTTTAGCTTGTTTTTTTCTCTTTCTCTTTTTTTCTTTCACACACACCCAACTTTTCATTGACTGGTTTTTTTTTCACCCCCACATAGTCTATGCACCCCAAATCTAGCCATCCTCAACTTAGGCGTTTTGCCTGTTGAAGTTCACAATGTTCAAGGAGAGACCATGGCCAAAACAGGTTTATTATAAACAAAAGAGCAGGTAAATGGGCTAATCACAGAAAAATGGTATTAAGGCTCAAACATTTGGATCAAGGGATACTTATTCATTTGGTAGGGCAAATTAGGCTAAAAGTGAGCTAATTAAAAAATGGCCTATGATCCTTTCCTAACTGACTATCCTAAAATCTAAGTAAAAATTAACCGGGCAAGTTCTGGATCACCTACACAGTATTAAGCTAATGAAGCATCCTCACTCACACATGGTACAGGTTTGCATCATACTACCTATCTGGTTCATGTATAACTATGCTACAGCTAATCATGCTAATATATCAAATGTCATAAAAAGATCCACAATAATCATGCTTTTCAGTCACATAAACAATTAATAATACAACAAAATTTTTAAAAAGGGTCATATTTTTTTCAACAATTCCAAAATATCAAACACATGCGCATTTATTGACTGTTAAGTACTTCTAAGCTACTTCTAGTTAAATAAAAATAAAACATCCTAAACATGCTAGTTTTACTAGATAGTATGTCCGAGGAAAAAAAACACGACAACAAAAATTCTCGGACGAACCAAAAACAAATATATACATCCCCCCTTCTGAAAAACATGCTTTGTTCCCAAAGAAAAGAAATAAAAGCGAGGAGAGGGATATATCTATGGCACTTCAAGCACTCTGTCAGCTATTGACACTTCACCGAGCATTCATGGGTTGCCTCACATGCAATGCCTGATTTAATGTTGCATCACGACGCAAGTCTCTTGACTATTCAGGCCTAGTTAAGATACACTGACTCGATTCCCTTCACCTCATCAGTGTTTTCAAAATACAACTTTACTCTCTCACCGTGTACTTTAAACTTCTTGTCATCTTTGTTCTTCAGTTCAATAGAACCATATAGGAATACTTCCTCCACCCTATACGGTCCCATCCATCTGGACTTCAATTTTCTTGGATGCAAGTGGAGCCTAGAGTTAAAGAGCAGTACCAGGTCACTACTAAATTCTCTCTTTGCAGTCTTTCGGTCGTGGTAGATCTTCATTCTCTCCTTATATATAGCTGCACTTCATAATATTGGTGTCGGAATTCATCCAACTGATCTAGCCTTGACTTGGATGCTTCACTCCAGTTCAGGTTCAACTTCTTAAGTGCCCACAATGCCTTATGCTCCAGTTCTACCGGCAAATGGCATGACTTTCCATAAACCAGCTGATATGGTGATGTGCCAATTTTATAGGCGGTCCGATATGCCCATAGTGTATCATCCAGTTTCCTAGACTAGTCTGTCCGATTGGTGTTCACTGTTTTAACCAAGATTGTTTTGAGACCTCCACTTGTCCGCTTGACTGAGGATGGTAAGGTGTTTCCATATTATTCTTTACATGGTATTTCTCAAGCAGAGCTCTAAAGAGGAAATTATAAAAGTGCGATCCACCATCACTGATGATGGATCTGGGAGTACCAAATCTGGCAAATGTGTGCTTCTACAAGAATGTTGTGGCACCTTTTCTTTTATTGATAGGGAGTGCAATGTCTTCTGCCCACTTTGATACATAATTCACAACCACCAAAATATACTTCATCACATATGAGCTCACAAATGGGCCCATGAAGTCAATACCCCATATATAAAAAAACTCTACCTCCAAAATCGGGGTCAATGATAGCTCGTTCTTATGAGTGATGCCTCCTTGTCTTTGGCATTAATCACGAGAGTTGGAAAAATCATAAGCATCCTAATGGATTGTGGGCCAAAATACCCATACAGCAGAATTTTATGTGCAGTCTAAATACTGCTATAATGACCCCCAATCGGGGATGAGTGGAAGGCCTCAAGTGTGCTCAGCATCTCAACCTCTAGAACACATCTATGAATCATCTCATCTACACAAATTCGGAAAAAAATGACTCATCCTAATAGAACCTCCGCGCATCAAACAGGAACTTCTTCCTTTGCTGTGAGGTCAGATTTGTCGGAATCATGTCACTTACCAAATAATTGGCATAATCGGCAAACCATGGGATTAAATCCTGGTATGCATCCAATACCTACTTATTTTGGAAAGTATCATCAATGTCGATCTAGTCTTTCAATCTTGCCTCTGCCTCCAGTCAAGATAAGTGATCAGCCACCTAATTTTCGATCCCCTTTCGGTCCTTTACCTCGAACTCAAACTCTTGTAAGAGCAATACCCATCTGATTAGCCTTGGTTTAGCATTATTTTTTGATATTAGATACCATAATGCTTCATGGTCAATATGGACAATCACCTTTGTCCCAACAAGTATGTCTGAAACTTTTTGAATCCAAAGATTACTGCTAGCAGCTCCTGTTTAGTCACGGTATAATTCTTCTAAGTTGCATTGAGTGTCTTACTGGCATAATAGATTGGATGAAATATCTTTGCTCTCCTTTGGCCCAAGATAGCGCCTAGGGAAACTCCACTGGCATAGAGGCGAATCCAGAATTTTAATCTTATGGGTTCAAGATTTAAAATTTTAGAATAAGCCTTAAGGTACTATATAATAATAGCCAAACTAAATATCGAACAATGATTTTTAAAAGAAAGTAACAAACCACCTTGCATAACATATATTCAGTAGATATCACCATTACAATTGTACCCGACGACTTGTCATATTTTGAAAACGATCAATGATCGCATCATTTGATACACTTTCAAATACTTCATCTTCTATGTAGAAAACTAAATAGTCATTAAGAAGTTCATCACCAATTCTGCTTCTTAAGTCATTCTTGATGTACTTCATAGAAGAAAAAGCTCTTTCTACTGTTGCAGTAGCCACAGGCAATATCAAACTTAACTTCACCAACAAATAAATAAGTCCCCAAGTCTTGTGCAGATTTGTTTCAATTAATGTTTCTGAAAGATCTCCAAGTCCTTTTAAGTTAGAGAAATCATTGTCTTCTCTCACATAGAGAATATAATTGTCAAGCTCATAATTGAGATCTTCAAGCTTAGAAGCACTAAATTCATCATAATAAAGTGTACCAAGTTTCATAATTCTATCTTTATCATAATTTTCAAAAGAATTATTCAGACTCAAACTAGCCATATCCAGAAGTAAATCACTATTCACCGCATCAAAACGATTGTTAAGCTCCGAAAGTTGCAAATCAATAACAGCATTAAAAACTTCTACACGAAAATGATGAGAATATGTGACACTTGAACTCTTGCGCTTTGACTTTCCAATATGATAGATCTTATCCATTTCAGGGATCACAATATCATGCTTCACACAAAATGAAGAAACATCTTCTATCAAAGATTCTCATTTAGAATCTCTCATCAATTGCAATTGTCTCTTAGTGAAACCAATAAGCTTCATAGCATTGACAATGTCTTGATCTTTTCTTTGCAAAGCCATATTCAAATCATTTTTAATTGCCAATACTTTCAACATCAAATGCAATATATGCACAAACTCAAAAATTCTAATGTCATTCTTGAGACTTTTTGCCATTGATCTCTCAAGATAATTTGCACTCTCACTTTCAAGAACCTCAAGTACATGAACAATTGATGAGAATAATGCAATAAAGTTACGTACTGTTCTAAAATGAGATCCCCATCGAGTATCGCATGGCCTTTAAAGCCCATGTTCTTGATTTAGCCCACTTCCTGTATGAACTTCAGCAAACACTAATAATTACTTTAATTTTTCTTCTTAGTCTTCTCGAAGCATCTCCCCCTGCTTAAAAGAACCTCCAACAATATTCAAGACATTAGCAACAATATCAAAAATTTGATTTATATCATAATGTTTCTTTGCAATAGCTACAAGAGTCAATTGCAATTGATGAGCAAAACAATGTATGCAATATGCTGAAGGGGTATCTTTCAAGATTAGAGTTTTAAGACCATTGATTTTTCCTTACATGTTACTAGCTCTATCATTACCTTGTCCCTGTATTTGAGATGGACTCAACGAATGCTCTAAAACAAAGAATAGATTGCATCTTTCAATGACAATGAAGTTGTATCTTTGACATGAACAATACTAAGAAATCGCTCAATATGTTTTCCTTCTTTGTTAACATACCGAAGAACAAGAGCCATTTGTTCCTTATGAGAAACATTCTTAGATTCATCCACCAATATGCCAAAATAATCTCCATTCAAATCTTCAACAATTGCTTTCATTGTTTCTTTTGCACAAGCATTCACAATCTCCTTTGAATATTTGGAGCAATCATCATGTTATTTTTTGGAGAATTTTTTGGTACTACTTTTTTCACTTCATCACTCGTATTTGCATACCATTTTAAGAGTTGTAGAAAATTTCCCCTTTTTTTAAAAGTTCTACCTTCATCACGTCCTCGGAAAGGCATTCATTGATTCAAAAGAAATCTTGTCACATCAATCGAAGCATTCAACCAAACTCGATACTCACTTTTAGATTTCTTGGGTTTCTTGTCAAAAGAAGTTAGAATTGATTCTTCTTGATTCTCTAAGTCTCTCATCATCTTGAAACACCAACTGTGAAGACTATTTACATCACCCATATGTTTCTTAAATCTTTCTATAGCTTTATTCCAAGAACTAAAACCACTTATGGTAAAAGAATCCCCAATTTTTCCATGTCCTCTATGTTCATTTTTAAACAAGTAGCAACATAAGAAAAAGGCTGCATCAACTTTAACACTATACTCTAACCATCCAGAATATGAAGTATCAAATCAATCACGATTAAATTGACGTGTTAGTTCACCAAAATCTCTTTTTGGGAATATATGCTTACGAGGTTGGCATGGTCCTTTTTGAATATAATATCTCCTTAATTGATCATGTTCATCAGGAGAATATTCTGAAATTTGCTTTCTTTCACCGGGATCAGATTTATGAAGATCCAAAGCCAACACTTTATCTTTCTCATGAATAGGTTGACGTGAAGAATTTGACAAAGGAGAGCTAGAAAGAGAACTTGAAGGAGTTTGAATAACCTCGTAAAATCTCTTCATTGTAGCTACTCTTAGTAGAAGAGTCCTAAAAAATAGAAAACACAAGTTACACTTCAAATTATATATTTTAAATATCATTTAATTAATATTTGATATAATCACATCATTACCTTAATTTTTGATGTGTAATATTGTATACTAAAAAGATATTATAATTTTTTTAAATATTATATTTATTAAACTAATAAAATACCATATAATATAACATATTATAATACAATATAATGCATTAGGAAACAATAGATAATCCCTTGCTTCTTAATTGATCCAAAAATTCTTAAACCTCAGTGCCCTCCCCCCTCAAGAAACGAAAACCCCCAATCGCCTGTAAAAGCTATTCCCCGTACCCTTTTCCTCCATCGTTCCTTAATCAAAAACCCACCAAAACTCAATTCTTTGAAGGACGCAAAAAGCCATTATCGCACCTAAAGAAGGTCCACTTCATAGCCATGGATTTTCAAGAATTGGTTTTAGCAAGTCCACTTCAAAGAAAATAGTTTCTTTCTTCTAATGTAATATTGCATATCAAAAATAAAAAATAAAAGAATGATGGATAAATAAACAATATTGTATCAAAATAAAGAATGAAAATACATAGATCCATATGGATATACCACAGAAGAAGTTTGCTTGAAGTTTACCTGAAACCCAACTGAACAAGAAGACCTTGTTTTGATTCTTTTTTTTTTAAAACAGAGAATGAGAGTAAAATTCAAAAAGCACAGAAGAAGAGCTTTGATTTTTTAAAACCCTAACTTTTATAGTTTAGACTTTAGAGAATACAAAAATTCTTAGAGAAGACAAAAAAGAAGGTTGTACTTTTATAAGTGTATATTTATAAAAGAGAAGAAAAGTCAAATAAGTTAAAAAAGCACCAAAAAGAAAAGAATAAAGATATTAAGTGGGTCCTCTTGTTTTAATGATAGGAACGTGTATCTTTCATAAATCTCCCTTTATCAAAAGAGGAATCTCAAGTACAAGCAAAATCAAATATTGATATCTAAAAATGCAATTTTGGGGACTTGAACTCACGCCCTCTTGGTGTATAAAGCCTTTACATTGAGTTGCCCTACTATTGAACCCACAACCCTTTATAGTTATGGGTTCAACGCTCAATATATATGTATATTTTGATGATTTTTTCAAAGTATATTTACGTTTTACGTCAAAAGTTATGGGTTCAGTTGAACCCGTCCGTATTATACCAGATCCGCCCCTGCGCTGGCATCACATATAACCTCAAACGGAAGAGACCAATCTGGGGCTACTATAATGGGTGCTGAGGTAAGTTTTTCCTTTAGGCATTCGAAAGATTTTAGACATGCTTCATCAAACACGAACTTCACCTCCTTCTCAAGTAGCTTGCATTATGGTTTTTCAAATTTTGAGAAGTCCTCGATGAATCTCCTCTAGAACCCTGCATGCCCCAAAAAGCTTCGGATACCTTTAATAGAAATAGGTATGGCAACCCAGCTATCACGTCAATTTATCTTTGTCCTCTTCTATCCCTTTTTCTAAAATTCTATGGCCTAGCACAATCCCCTCTTTGACCATAAACTGACATTTTTTGTGAGGACTAGATTAGTTTTTTCACACCTATTAAGCACTTTACTTAAATGCTCAAGGAAATCTTCAAAGGAATCACCCACAATCGAGAAGTCATCCATGAACACTTTGATGGTGTCCTCCACCATGTCTGAAAAGATAAACATCATACAATGTTGAAATGTGGCCAGTGCATTGCACAACCCGAAGGGTATCCTCCTGAAAGCAAAAGTCCCATAAGGGCAAGTAAATGTGGTTTTCTTTTGGTCCTCTCGGGCTATAAAGATCTGATTATACCCCGAATAACCATCAAGAAAATAGTGTCATTCTCTGCCTGCCAACCTATCAAGCATCTGGTCCATAAAAGGCATCGAAAAATGGTCCTTTTGTGTTCAATGATTGAGTTTCTGATAGTCCATGCAAACACGCTAACCTGTAACTGGCCTTGTGGGTACTAGATTATTTTCTTGTTTGGCACCACTATGATTCCACCTTTCTTTGGTACATACTGCACTGGACTCACCCACTTACTATCAGCAATGGGATAGACTACACCAGCATCTAGCCATTTGATAATCTCCTTCCTCACTACCTATTGCATAGGTGGATTCAGTCATCACCGATGCTCTATACTAGGTAACAGTTTGGCTCAAACTGAATTTTGTGAGTACATATGCCTGGAGGGATATCGATGATGTCGGCAGTGGTCCAACCAATTGCCTTTTTGTACCTTCTCAATATTAACACCAGGGCCTTAACTTGCCACTCTACAATATTTATAGCAATAATCACTCCAAGGTACTGTTCTCCCCCAAAAATGCATATTTTAGATGTGGAGGTAGAGCTTTAAGCTCCAATACTGGTGGTACTTTAACTGACGATTTTGCTGGAGGGGTTGCACGGTTCTTTAGATCAAGATCCAACTTCGTTGGCTTGAAGTTGTAGGACCCTATTCCTTCCAGTGCATTTACCATCTCGATGTACCCCGGGACATCATTCCCATCAAAGTTCATAAGTACGCATGCTAGTGTCTCAGTACTCAACCTTTCCTCCAGAGGCATGAGCAACCTATTGCCCTTCATCCTGCTGGTCACGAAGGTTTCTCTCAAGTTAGGTTATCTGTGTGGTAGCCTGAATAGAAAAAAACAAAAGAGAAATGTAAATGAGGAAATAATGACTAAAAGCTAAACACAAACAATTAATCTAATCCTAAATTGTATTCCTCAATAACAGTGTCATTTTTTATGTCATGCCCCACCTTGGGAGGCAAGACTGGTGCCTAATGCCATACTGAGACCTAGGCTGACCTGGTTGGGCAGATGCACTTCTTGTGCCTGCCATCAACTCAAAATTAAGAAAATAAACTGTTATATCTCGGTTGTAAACACAGCCTCAGACCAACAAGGTCACACAACAACCTGTAAAGAAAAGCAGCTAACCTAGCAACATGACAATAAAGAGATCCTATGGGGGCCAACAAGACCACCATATTGTCTAGTCATAATAGAATGAAAAAAGGCGGTCATATTCATACTATAGCCGAAAAGGCTGCAAACTAACTAGATAAACTAGGCCCACATGACCAACACGCACCACACAACATACATAGGTCTCACACGGCCAACAACAACTCACAACTAAAAGACTGTAGTGTGCAAGCATCTAAGAGAGGAATAGTGGTCGGGACAGGGCCTTGACCTACCCAAAACTGTACAATAGAAAGACAAAACTTCCACTACCTAGCAACTCTGAATGAAAGGAGTTGACCAATATACTGACTCTGAATAGCTTCTAACGGAGGTCCTGAACTCTGTCTGTCTAAACCTGCAGGTAAGTATGCAACGCCCTATGTGTGGGTGTCAGTAAAATATGTACTGAATATGTAAGGCAGTAATAAAAGATGGATAGAAGATGATAAAGAACTAAAAGTAAATATCAAGAAGAGGTAGAAGTTAACCTATAAGCTTTCTTATCCATAACTTGCATCTAGTAAATCACTACATGAATATGAGTTGAAGCTGCACGGTTATACATCCATAAAATATATCTAACTAGCAGGTATATAACCAAGAACCTAACCTGGCCCCCATAATCCTGGAAGGTGCAAGAAACACAAAAATAACCTACCAGGGCCCCTAAAAGCCCTGACAAGTACAATTCAATCTATATACCCCTAACAAGGTCCTTATGATTCTACCGGTACTAAAGCTAACCTACCTGGCTTCTGGGTCTGCAACTGAGCCCGTTGGGCTCCCGTAGCTGTGTTTGAGCCCTATGGGCTCCTGTAACTACACCTTGGGCACACAAGGCTCCACGGAGGGTCAGTAATGCCAGTATGACATAAAAGGAGGTCCATACATGATGGACTTAAATATGGCCTTATAGGCCTGAATATAGTCCCTTCGGACATCACATAGCTCCTTTGAGCGATCTATAGCCCCGTAGGTGATGATATAGTTAGTAACCCTAACTTTGATCAATGGAAGGCTATCCTAGGTGGGGTCACTCCTGCATAAAGTACTATATTTTAGCCTCAATATAGCCCCTCAAAAGGCATACCTAGCCCCTTAGGCCTCACGCAACCACTACTCGCCCCTGAAATAGTCTATATAGCCGCCAACAAGCCTATACCTGACCAGAGGGTCCTGACAGTGATTATAATCTCTAATGGTCTAGACGAAATAGGGCGAGGTCCGGAGTGGCCTAAGAGATACTTTGAAGGTCATGCTAGGATAATGATAGTTAATAAGAGAACAACAAGGTCGTAGGCGACTGTTTATATGATTTCTTTGCTTGGGACGACTATAGGGCTGCTACCAACCAGATATGTTCCTAAGCGGTCAACCCTAACCCTCCACAGGGAACTTACTATAACTCCTAGCCTGGAAGTAACACTGTGATACTCTGGTTCTAGTCCCTTTGGACCTTAACTTAGTCTGTCTAGATTTCATATGGCTCCTCTAGACGGTTCATAGACACGTAGGCAGGTATATCTGGACCTAGCCCTTCACGACAACATGTACCTAGGTATCTATAAGAGTAGCCTTGGATGTTGGCCTCACATCTCACTACTAATAAGGTTCCCTTCTTAGGGAAATGACTAGTCTATCAGACTTGTAACAATTGGAGTGGTTTCCTGAGTGACCGGTAGGGCAAGCATTGAGTTGGCTGAAACTAATGGTCACTGACAGTAGCCAATCATATGGCAAGGTGTCTCTCAGTTCACTAGGCAAACTTGATGCCACTGGCTCGAATGTAAGATCACCCTATCCCAATTTTGGCCTTAGAGGCGTCAAGGTACGCCAACGGCCTCTAGGTGAGCTTTATTGACAATATAGGTGTCAAACTAAAAGTTATATCACCCGTCTATGCCCTATGCTGTCCAACTTATCAAGTCAGGCCCAACAACTAACCATTAACTTCTAAGGCCTTGACACGACAGCAAAACATCAGAATACCTCTAAATGGTAAACAGGTGAACGAGAAACTCTCTGTGGCGCACCCAGCGTTAGTTATACTTAACATACCCTTTTTCGATGAGGGATACTATGGTATAATCTCAATACGTCTTATAGCAGCTAACCGTAACATACATAATCCTTATCTACTAGCAGCAACTAATTACAACGTATAAGATCATTATCTACTAGCAGTAGCTAATCACAATATATAAGATCATTATCTACTAGCAACAACTAATCACAACATACCATATTATTATCTACTTTCGAGGGCATATGTCGTATCACTATACGACGAGAATAACTTATCGAAGAGATAAGCCTTAACATACCTCGAATGTCGATTTTCATGTACCCCAAATAATTCCATATTGAAGCCGGCGATTCCACCAAATTGTAGACCTTACGCTAAGAGAATAAGGTTATTTTCAATAATAGGAATACCTAATAATGATACCTTTCAAAAACATTAACTACAAATCAACTTCATTTAATTCAGCCGAAAACTCACAAATTATTGAGAGTCTAGAAGGTAAAAATGCTTACCTAACACTTGTAGATACTTAAGGCTCAATTAGAAGTGATTTCTATAACTTTTACTCAATGGGGATCTGATAGTCCGGTCGATATTTCAAGAAATAACTCCATAGGAACGTTCCTCGTAGGCACGAAACTTGTTATCCATGATGAATTTGAGTTTGAATAGAGTTTAGCGGCGTAACTCGATGAAAATCGATTGAAAATGTCGCACAACCTCACTTCTCTGATTTGGGGAAATATGGAAATGAGCAAAACATTTCACACTTAACATATATATAGAGAGAGGGAGGCGGTGAAGGGGGTCCTCGGCGTGCACCCCATCGTGCCAGGGCTAAAGTGCGATGCGCCGCTCCCTCCATTGAGGTGGGTTGTGCGGTGCGACACCCCTTGCGCCTTTATTCTAGGTTCGGCCTCCTACTCGTTCAGTTTCATACTCATGTGGTGTTCCCTCGGGCCTTTCTGTGCATGTATTGTATTCCAAAACTCTCAACATACGTACGCATGTGTCAGTTAATTGATAGGAACTTACAGGGTATAATATTTTATAACACTCAAATTATACCTCTGTAAAAGTATGACGCAGACATTATCAATAAAGAACCCAACTAATATTGGAGTCGATTCGCAGGAAATATGGCCAGGATGTAGAATAACGCTAGTATTTATGCTTTTAGTTCAGTTATTTCCTAATGTGGGGTTTTAGAAAAATAATCAAGTAAGAATGTGGAGAATTGGTTTGTGATCAAGTTTATGCAATTAACTAGGGAAGTGTTTTTCATGGATTTATAACAACTTCGGGTTATTACATTAGTGATCTATCCCAATAGTCAGCCTACAAAACTGATAAAATAGGTTCATTCAAATGACTGATTCGTCCCTCTTGGATGACTATACTCAATTACCGGATTAGGTCTCTTTAGTGATTTCGCTTTAACCTTTATCAATTATGCAGCTCAAGTTATCCAATGAAACTAAAGTTCAAGGCTTTGTTGTTCTTCTCCTTTTCTAATCTCTACTTCTCTAAGTTCAAGCAAGTAGGGAATATGGGCAAGTTCAAACGTTGCATACCGTTAAGAAATTTTTATGATGAAGAGATAAATAATACAAGCATGTGTATTGGTTTAGAATCACTTTATGTTAACCCTAGTTAGTTATCCCATCACGGTTCCAACAACCCTAGTTGTAGAGGTTTTTAGCTATTCATGATTGCAAGAAAAGAACTAGATTCCATGGAAGAAAACATAATTAACAACTTACAATGATGATTGAAGAAAAATTCAATTGATAACTGCACAATCAAAAGTACTCAAAATCAAGAATAATGATGGAAACTTCAAGCTATTCGTGTATTTTATCTCCAAGTAGTGTTAGGAAACCTAAAAATCACGATTACAAAGTAAAGAATCAGTCTCCCTAAGAAAATAACCTAAAAAAGTATTTATATAAATAATTGAAAATATTTCCCAAATTAATAGGGATACTGCTGCCGACATGTCCTATGAGTCGCAGGATGATGCTATAAGTCGTGACTTCCATCCGTAGTATGCAATGCAACCTCTAAATCTGCCAAGTCCTAAAACTTGGTACAACTCAAACGATGATGTTATGCATCATGTGTTGCCTGTCGTGGTCTGATTTTATGAAGTCTGGCATCCTCTGAAGTTTACCACGAGTCCTTGGTACGACTCGTACCTTGGTGTTACGACTCGTGGAATCTGCTCATATCCTGGGATCTTCTAACTAACATGTTCTTTGAATTTCACCACAGTTCCTTGATACGAGTCGTATGTTATCATCACAATCCATGTCCTCCACCCATACCAGAAACTTATGCAAGTGCATATCTTTTGCAGTTTTCCAAGACTCGTTGGTACGGCTCGCACCAAGAGTCGTACTTGGCCCCAACACTTATGCAGCTTGTCTAAAAGTTTTTCACGATTGCTAGGTATGACTCGTATTGAGGCCTGCAACTGGCCCATTTTCTGTACTTTTCCCTCTTCTTTTTTAGAATCTAACTCCCGAACTTAGTTTCCCTAAAAACAAGGTAAAAGCACCTCATATCTGTATAAACATATCTAAGACCAAGCATCTTTTCTAAATTTCAAGTGTCAAAACATCAATTTCTTTTCTTTGACGGGTTGAACTTGTGAATTTAATATTTTTTTAAAATTTGAGTTACGGGTAGTGAATTAAAAAGGGGAAGGATGAGTAGTGTTTAGTTGGTAAATGACATGCCTAGACCTGGGGGAAATCCGAGTACCCAAATTTTGAAAAAGGACCCCTGCAAATTGAGCAAAATCGACTATGTCATGAAGATGGTATGAAACACAGTACAGGTCGTAGTTTTTCACTATGAGTCGTACTGAGCACTTGAACCAAAGAACTGAACAAAGTTAATCAGAAGAGTCCTTCCTACGACTCATGGAATCGACCTACGGGTCGCACCACAAGTTGTGGAAAAATACAGAAGAAATCATAGCTGAGGCTTCATCAGACGAATCAGGGCACGAGTCGTACCTTCATGGTACGAATCATACCTGTGTGCCGTAACATATATGCAGGAGTGTTGTGTCTTCATATGAGTCATACATTCAGGGTACAATCCATACTGTTGACCTGTGATAAAAATCTAACACTATTCTTTTCTTGATTTTTTTTCCTCAAATATGGAATTCTGACTTTCTTCTATACAAATAAATTTAAATACAAACACAGAGCAGACAAATCAATCGCTCGGAGCACATTAATTGATGAAATGACTGAGTCGGAGTCTGAGAAAGGAGGGAACTCACCTAGTGGTTCAGTCGAAGAGTATCAAGTTGATATATCTGATACAGAGGGAACCCGGACCACTAGGGAAAAGGCAAAACCTCAAGCCATTTCCACTGCAGGAACATCAACCCAAGCTCCCTAGTCTAAGGAGGGAGCTAGAGAAGGTAATCAGGAGTCAAGAAGCAGCTCAAACGCAGATGAGGGGGCTAAGGAGGCCCAATCGAGAGAGGCAAGTGGTAGTGCTGACTCTAAAGAAGAGGAGCCTAGGGAGGCCCGTACCATTTGGTGGAGAGTGCCAGGGGCCAAAGAAATTTATGAGCAGGGCATATCTCTCACCGCCAAAAATAAACCCAGGTGGAGCATTCAGGAAGAACCTCGGATCCTTACAAACTCATTGAATGAAGTTGAGGAGATGAAGCAGATATTTAGCTTCTATGGATTTGAGTGGATGGCCAAGACTCCAGCTCAGTACACCCCATAAGTTCTATGAAAACTACTTGGCAACTATGGAGGAAAAGGCCAAGAAGGGGTAGAAAGTGAAAGATCAGCCCAGATTGGAGAGTGTTTTGGTGCGAGGTCAAGAGGTCGACATATCTGTGCGCACCATCTCTCGGGTTTTGTATGGGCCACAGTTCACACCTCCATGAGCTATACCAGAGTATGAGTATCGAGTGGAGGCACTTAAACAAATCCGGTAGATAGGTCATGTGGAACGCCAAATGCAGTTACAGTGGTTGGCGGGTGTTTTGGATGAGGGAAAAGAGGCAGCAGAATGGGCCACTGGTGGAAAGCAAGTTACAAAAGGCTCACTTAACTTCATAGCAAAATCTTGCTGGACACTAGTGCGCCACTAGATTAGCACCAATAGTCAATGACAATACCCTGAGTGCAGACAAAGTAGCTCTAATGGCATGCATCATGTCCAGATATTCGATCAATATCCCGCGGATCATTACATAGGAGATACGAGATCGAGGAGTGGGGTTGCGCACCACCGTCCCATTCTTGATTCTTATATTCAGTTTATGTATGGAGGCAGGAGTTTCGCGCGGTGATGAGTGTTTGATTGGTGGATATAGGATAATAGACATTGGTCTTATTCGGGATGAGATGAACCCGGTAAGTCGTGCACGTCTTCCCACAGCTATTCCATAGAGCCAGCAAGAAGGGGGTGCACAAGTGAATGCCCCCACTATACAGGAGCAGAGTGAGACACTAGCTCTAGATGCCGGTTATTCATAATCAGCTCCCAGCACCTCAGCTGCACCACAACCTAGCCTGCAGACTCATACACCAGCAGGGCATATTTTGGTACCACAGGACTTCCTTCAGAAGCTGGCCAAATGGTTAACCATGGCAGAGTGAAAGATTCAGGCCATGATGGAAAATGTAAAGCCATGGGTCAAGGCGGAGATAGATACAACAGCTCACTCTCTACATGCTCACCTTGATGGATTTGAAAGCCACTTTAATGCACGGATGGCGGAGTAGACGGACACCAACAGTCTCCGTAGGAGTTGGGGGCTCTTCAGAGTCAAGTAATCGAGTTGTCATCACGACAACCGATAGTTATCGCAGCCCCCACTCTTCCAAATTTAAATGCAAAATTTGACGAGGAGATTGACTTGGCAGCTTACTGGGAGGTACGACAGCTACTGGAGATAAGGGAAAGAAAAGAGCTGCTGAGGATAATGGATAGGAGAGTCGGAGGAAGAAGAGAAAGAAAGAAAAGAAGGAACGCAAGTGGGCCAGAGAGGAGAGCCTACAGACTCATGACACACATATGTCAGAGCTGTAGGAGCGAGCTAGAGGAGCAGGTAGCTCCACCATGCCTCATCCTGATATTGCTAGTGGACGTGACCCTTTAGGTGAGCCACATTCATCCCTGATTCACACTGAGGCCGTTGAGGCGGCCAAAACTACTGAGGGGGTAACCACTCGCCCTGTTGATACTTCAAGGGGTGTGCCGGCCATCGCTAGCGCCACGATTACAATGGAGGTACCTCCTTCGTAGGGTGACAGGAATGCCTAGAGTGCCACAGGTATGTTCGCTTCCCTTTGTTCTTCTATTTCATGCTTCGTGGACGAAGCTAAATTTTTAAAAAGGGGAGGGGTTGTACTTGTTATTTTTGGGATTTTTGATACGTCTGAGGGTTTTTCTTGCCGTGTGTCTTTTCCCTCAAGCATGCTATCTAATAGAACCAACATGTTTAGAAGTTTTATTTTTAATTTGTGATTTTTGCTTAATTAGAAAATAACTTAGGAGTACTTAGCCAATGAAAATGAGCAAGTTTTGATTTTCTTGACCCTGTTTAAAATTTTTTTATGCATTATCTATGTATTTGTGACTGCATACATGATTTTTGTGGATCTTTTAATATCATTTAGTTTATTACCATGGGGAGTCTTATTAAGCCATGTGTAAACCAGACAGGTAAATTGAATATAATCTATATACCATGAGTGAGTGAGGTGAAGTACTTAGTTCAGTACTATGTTGAAGATCTAGAACTTGCTTGGTTGGTCTTTGCAAAGGCTAAGGATGGTTGGTTAGGATATGACTATAGGCCATTTTTTTTAAGCTTACTTTTAGCCTAAAATGACCCTGCCAAAATCATATGATTCCCTTGGTCTAAATTTTGAGCCTTTAATAGACCATTTTTATTTGATGAACCGATGAACCGTACCCATTTTTTATAATAAACCTGTTTTAGCCCTGGTCCTTCCTTGGATATTGTGAACCTCAACATAGGCAAAATGTCTAAGTTAAGGGTGGCTAGAATAGGGGTGCATAAATAATGAGAACGAGAAAAAGGGAAAAAAAGAGAAAAAAGTGGAAAATGAGGTGTGGTATGGTAAAAAGAAAAGAGATGACAAGGTTAAGAATCTTGACAAAGAAATTTCAAAACAAAAAAAATGTTCTTGAAAATTTTGAAAGTACACCACGCCCATGCAAATGTATATAAAAAGGGTGAAAAAGGGAAGAAAAGGAATGAAAAGAATAAAGGGTGAAATAGGTGAAGGGTGAAGCCGATGTATGTAGTGCCAAGGAAGGGATAGTCACTTAAAGAGTTTTCATGTTTATCATGTCCAGTCCTAAGCCTACATTACAAGCCATATCAAGTCCTATAGTGATCCTAATTTGACCATCCGACAAATCGAAGCAGAGAAAATAAGGGCAAGCCTATGGCATCTGATACATAGTACTTGAAACTTCTTTGTGAGGGCGAGTGTTTCATTTGTTTAGTCCCATACATATTTGATACTATATCTGTGAGTGGGGACTTCATTTGTTGTGAGGGTACATGAATTATGTTTAATTTTGTTATGAGTCTGTGTGAAAAATATTGGTTATGACTTGATTGCCTGTTGATAGCTAGATGACATGTCTTGATCCCTGTTTAGCATGCTTTGCGGTTGCTTGTAGTACAATAGATAATGTTATTTCATGGAGAAGGTCAGAAGTTGTTGTATATAAAGTGCAAATTTTGTTTAAATGTTGGTTATAGTATCCTGAGTTTATTTTCTAGTTGAGCTTTGTGTTTTAGTTTTTATTTTCTTTGTCTGAGGACATGCAAAAGTCTTAAGTTGAGGGTGTTGATGTGCTGTGATTTACAACACTTTCGACGCTCAAAAATAAAGAAAATAGCATGGACTTAGGTATATTTATATGGATATGAGGTACTTTTCTTGTGTTTTCAGGTGAACTTAGGTGTTGGAGCAAGATTGTGCAAAAGAAGCTTAAAAGAGCAGAAATTGAGCCAAAATGATAGTCTCAGTGCAAGCTGTACATTGATGGTATGAATCATACTAAGACTCGTGAAAATATTCAGAAGGATGAGCTGAGAAAGATGCAATTCATGATTCACAATACGATCCGTATGATCATGGTACGAGCTGTAACTTCAAGTCATGGAAATGTTCAGAGAAATTACACAAAGGCTAGCTCTGGGTACGGATGACTACGGTACGAGTTGTGAAGGCAAGGTATGAGTCGTATCAACACACTCGTGACAAACTTCAGAAAAATTCAGACTCTTCAGATTGAAACCACTGAAGCTTAGTACGACTCATAGGAAGTTGGAACAAGTCATACCAAGGCACAAGACTTATCTGAATTTCAGCAAACTAAAGACCTACGGATAGCATGTACGACCCGTACAAGCCTGCTACGGGTCGTAGGTTTGGTCGTGGCTCGAGCGGCAGAAGATATGGAAGCTTACCCTGTTAGCTTAGGAAAAAGATTTTTATGTCTGTATAAATACGTTTTATGTTTTATTTTCATCAGAGAAGATCATATTACATTAGACATTGTTAGTTTTTCACAAAAGAATATAAAATTGAGTTGATTAACTTGTGATCAACATTTTCTTGATTTTCTTCTTGATCTTGTGATTTGTTCTTGATAAATTCCAGATTTAATCAATGAAGTTTTTCTCTGATCTACGATTGTAAGTACTGATTATGTATTTAATTATGCAAACAAATTACAATCTTACAACTATGAGAGGCTAAAACCTCCATAGCTAGGGTTGTGGGAACAATGGTGGATTAACAAGCTAGGGTTACATAAAAGTGATTCAAAACTAATGCAAAATACTTGTATTGTATTCTTTTAATGCTTAAACATTTGTTAACAATGTACAACATTATGAAATGCCCGAATTCTTTACTTGCTTAGGTCTAAGAGGTAGATATTAGGAAAAGAGAACTACAACAAAGCCTTGATCTTGATGATCATTGTATTAACTTAAGCTGTGGTTGCAGGATAGTTAAATTTGGGAAATATTGATAACGGATAAATTGCAATTGCTCATTAGACTTGATCGGGTGATTGAGTATAGTCATTCAATAGGGACTGGTCGGTCGTTTGAATAAACCTAAGTTATCAGTTCTACAAGTAAGCATTGATGATGATCACATATGTATACCCGAAGCAGTTATGAACCCATGGGGATCACAAAACCCTAGGTATTTTTCATTCTTGATTTCAACTAAATCCTTTACTGTGTTTTTAACTATTGCTTTCTTTAGAACCCCCCTTTTTGGAGTAACTACCTAACAAGTTCACTTACGACTTTAGTTTAGCTCTTTCCTATTCCTTGTGGGTTCGATCCCAACCTCTTTGTTGGGTTCTTTATTGACAACGTCTTCTTTATACTTCAGTAGGAGGTGTTATTTGAGCATTATCGGACACATGGATGGAAGGATATCCTTGTTGAAAAATCCATATACCTGATGTAAGGAATCTCTTCTTGAACTAAACCCTTGAAGCCTTGAAGAAAACCTTAGTTGAATCCTTGATATTGAGAGGAGAAGAAAGAAGAGTTGAGGGAATGAGAGTTAGTCTAGGAAAACCCCTAAAAACGTCCCTTAAAATTCCAAAATGACGCCATTTCAAAACTGGAAGTGTAGGACTTCACGAAAACACCCCTGAAAAAATGCAGGAAAAATCCCCCTACTAGTCCCGACGACGCACTCCATGAGTCATGGGGTAGGCAACGAATTGTGGGGCCATGTCGTGGAGTACACTAGTAGAATTCCTTTTTCTGCTCTTCTCTCCCCACGGGTCACTTGACGAGTCGTCAGGTGCATGACGACTTATACCTCCTTCCATGGTCTCCACTGCCTCGGGACCTCACCATTAATCTCCAACATTCACCCAACGGCCGACTTAACGAGTCGTTATCTACCTAACAACTCATTGGGTTGTCCGTGGTCACTGAACCATGCTGCACCCTCTTGATTGCTCCTCACGTGTCTAACCACGACTTGTTCTATGGGAAAATTTCCACCTTCAGCCTGAATTCTTTCTTTAGGTCTGGAATCTGATCCTAGAAACTTTTGGGGTGTTAGAATATCTCCCCCTTGGGAACATTCATGCTCGAATGTTGACTACACATACTGAAAGGACAGGGACAGAACTGAAATCCCAAAATCGATCAATTACAGCTAAACCAATGAAATATCAGACTCTGGTTAATCTTACATATCTGAACTGAACATCTAAATCATACATGCATGCTAGGGCACAAGACGAATTGAAAGACATGAAACTAACATGAAACTAGATAGGGCACTGAAAAGGATTCTTCCCCTCTAACCGATATTGAGATGATACGAACAGAACCTTCGTTCTTATATTGCTTTCTATTACAGCTTAGAATTCATGATATCTGATGTAATTGGAAGTAAAGGTCTCATGTGCACGAATCATTCATAACATCTATAACTGAGCACATACATGAGTCAACCTTATGTTACTGATGTATTAAAACAACTTCTAAAGATCGAGTTCGAGTTGATCATACTAGAGGACATGAGTTAACACACATAGCTGATTCATAACATGAAGATGAATCTTAAGGATTTGTAGAGCGAGACGGGTATCGCTGTTTGAAGCGGTTATCTAGAAATCCTAGGAATCTGCACATAGGGATAGGTATACCTTAACTTCAACTGAAGTATAAGGGAAGTTATCTGAACCTGAAGGGATTGACACACCGCAACTGCTAGGGCTGGAACTCCCCTATTAGCATTCTCAAGATCCGACTTGTCGCACATACTTACCATCTACCCTTAGCTTAAAATCGTCATTCTAAGGCTCCTTAATCTTTCTTGAGATCGGGGCTAAATCACTAACTCCTAGCTTCTCTTTCACCTCTAACCTCCACTGTAAGCCTTACACTAATAACTATTCACATCATACATCGACAATCTCCTCTCAACAACCATCACAGAGCTCCTTAATTATTACTGAGGTTTTGGGGCTGGCAACATGTAAAGAGTAACACAAAATTCACAACATACCTGTGAGTACTATTGGAGACTTGCCCTTATCTTGGTATGATGCTACGGCATAGGAGCAGTTTTGACGACGTCCGCCACCCGAGTTAGATGATGCACCCTGCTGAAATGGATGGGCTATCAGAGCTACTAAAGTGGTGGCCGAGGATCTACTCTCACCTCACTTAGCTGTTGTGCAATCTTGATGCTTATGCCCCAACTTGCGGCACCAAAAAGAAGCATCCAAGTCGGCCATGCGTTCTCCCAAATGGTGCCTCCCATAAATGGTATGGAACGGATATGCAATCTCTCTTACCTTAGGTTTGTATGGAGCACTGACTATTGAAAGTGCTGGGACTGATGATTTCTGCTGGGAATGTGAGAAGTGTCCACCACTCGTCCTCTGTGGGGAAAACTCTGTATCTCCTATCCTAGCCCTCTTGGCCTCTCTCTCTTTTGCCTTCACTTGCTCCGCTTCCATTTGTTGAGTGAATATCACTAAACGTGGAAAATCTATATCCCTATGCAACATGGCAGTCCTACACTCTTTAACCAAGGAGTCTGACACTCTGTTCATGAACCTGCTTACTCAGGCCCTCTGGTCAGCTACCATCTCCGGTGCATACTTGGATAATCGGTTGAACTCCAATGCGTACTCCTAGATAGTCATGTCGTTCTGGCTCAAGTTGATGAATTCTGCCACCTTTGCCTCTCTGAACTCCCTAGGGAAGAACCTGTTCAGGAATGTAGTCATAAATTCATCCCAACCTACGGGGCCTTCTCCAATTCCCCGACTGTCTCTCCACTAACAAAACCATATATAAGCGACTTCTTTCAGCTGGTAGGAGGCTAAGTCTACGCTCTTAGTCCCCGTCACCCCTATGATTTGGTTGATCTTCTGGATCTCATCTAAGAACTCATATGGGTCTTCGTCTATCTTTGATCCCAAGAATTCGGGTGGGTTCATTCGGAGAAAGTCTCTTACCCTTTCTGCCGCTACATTCCCACTCTGGGGAACATGAGCTATCACCTGCTGATTAATCTGGATGGACATGGCCTGTGCCAACATATTAAGGGTTGTCCTGAACTCGGCATGAGTAACATGGTTGTCCATCGGGTTCGCCAGGGATGGTTGTGCTTGCTGGAGGCCATTACCATTTCTTCTTACGTTCGCTCTTCTGGGAGGTATTATCTGCGAGCATGTAAAGTACGAGTCAGGGGAGGAACTGTTAGAGTTTCATACTCTATGCACGATAAGAATTATGAAGAAAAGGGAACATTCCTAAAACGTCTCATAGCCTCATCGTCATAAGTGTGGCGCGCTTCACACCCATGAAGAAGACTCTACTTAATGCAGCTTTTAGACACCCTAGGACACTCTAAACCTTTTCTCTGATACCATGTTTGTCACAATACGAATTCACACCCTAGCTGTAAAATGGGACAAGGAACCCCAACAGGCCCCCAGTCAACCCATGGCATATCATAGCATAACAATTAATAATAAAAATAGTTGACAGAAACATAACTGAGCGGAAGCTAACTGTAAGGAGTCAAATTTAAAACTTAGAGACATAGTCTAAAAAAACTTTAATACATAGACTGAATCTTATTACACATGTCTGAAAGCCTCTACAAAACTGATGAGTTGCTGGGACAATCCTCCAAGTAACTCCTAAAATCTGGAAATTGAAATATAACTGAAATAAGAACATAGACCTCATCCCCGAGATGAGGACTCACCACAATCCGCTGATATGGAAGAAAGAGTATGTCTACCCGCGTGGCTGAGTCTGGGTACCTGAATCAATATCATGACATGATATAGCACATAAATTATGCGGTCAGTAATTGGAATGTACTGAGTATACAGAGAAACGTAAACAATCCAAACATACAAGTATATAAGGAGGAAATAAACTGAGTACATCGATATATAACTTATTTAGAATGCAACAACCCAGTTTGAGTACATCCACATATCGACATGAACTTTATTTGGAACTCATATTCCGAAACCATCAACCTCATGCATAAGGGTCAGGTAATGAACATATAATGAAAACAGAAACTGAAATTTATAGCATACAATGTACTTGATGCATGCTGATAACTAAGATTTGCATTATGCTACATCTGTTTTAAACTGAAGTTTGAACTATATGGAATTGTGCCAAACTGATAACATAAACTAAGGGACTCATTCTCTGCTTTGGAGAGTCCAACTGAACTAGGGGAAACATTCTCAACTATAGAGAGCCCCAACTGAGCTAGGGGAAACATTCTCAGCTATGGAGAGTCGCTGGCTACTAAGGGAAACATTCTCAGCTATGGACAATCCCTGACTAACCAAGGAAAACATTCTCAGCTATGGAGAGTCCCTGGCTGACTAAGAGAAACATTCTCAGCTATGGAGAGTCCCTAACTGACCAAGGGAAACATTCTCAGCTATGGAGATTCCCTGGATGACTAGAACATGAGGAGTACTAATCTGACGTTATCCATCTGATCTCCACTACTACAGCTAATCAAAACATGAGCATCTACTGATTTCATCATGCTGCATTCATTCAGAAAGGGATTAAGGCTACTTTCTACTAATATCAATCCCCATGGTCTGAAGTATCATTCTCATGCTTTATCTTCGTAATTCATATCGTCATGGTACTAGATCATCATTTAAACCATACATTTTTACATTGATGAATACTATAAATTTAGATCATGCTTACTTTCATTTTCCGAGTTCATAGTATACGACATATAACATAGAGTCACATAGGACCCATCAGTCTAATTCACACTTTGACATATATACATTGAATCAAATACTCTAAATTTATGAAAAAACCCACATAGTTAACTCTTACATTAAACTTGTACAATGAGATCATGATTGAAGAATATATTTATCTCATGGAACCCATTTTGAAATTTACTCCAATTCATGAAGAAGATACGATAATTATGCCGTTATCATAGGTTCGCCTTATACCCCAAACATTTACACCAAAAACATAATGAAAACACATACATACTTTCCATTGATCAAGTAGATAAGTTCTAATCTCATCTTGACATATCTATCAAATCATATGTTCTAGTTTTTAAGGGAATTCTTACAATATTCACGTGATTTAGACATGGATATAAGTTCTTGATACAATCAAGTGAACAATAACAACTCCCAATCCAAGTTTTAGGCCATCTCATGAAGGAAATTCTATAATCATGCATTACCACTATTAAGCACATAATTCAAGATAAATAACTTTTAATCCTAATAGGTCATAAATTTAATACAAAAAAAAAGGAATCATTCACGAATTGAAACCCTAGGTCATGCTTTTCTAGGATAATGGAATTGGGTTTTTAAATAAAATATTTGGGGCACAAGGATGGAAGGACATCCTTGTTGAAAAATCCATATACCTGATGTAAGGAATCTCTTCTTGAACTAAACCCTTGAAGCCTTGAAGAAAACCTTAGTTGAATCCTTGAGCTTGAGAGGAGAAGAAAGAAGAGTTGAGGAAATGAGAGGTTAGTCTAGGAAAACCCCTACAAAAGTCACTTAAAAGCCCAAAATGACGCCATTTCAAAACTGGAAGTGTCGGACTTTACGAAAACACCCCTAAAAAAATGCAGGAAAAATTCCCCTGCTAGTTCCCATGAGGAACTCCACGAGTCATGGGGCCAAGTTGTGGAGTACACTAGTTGAATTCCTTTTTCTGCTCTTCTCTCCCCACAGGTTACTTGACGAGTCGTCAGGTGCACGAAGACTCGTCCCTCCTTCCATGGTCACTACTGCCTCAAGACCTCACCATTAATCTCCAACATTCACCCAGTGGCTGACTTAATGAGTCGTTGTCTACCTAATGACTCGTTGGGTCGTCCGTTGTCACTGAACCATGATGCACCTCTTGACTGCTCCTCACGGGTCTGACCACGACTCATGGGGTCACCTAACAAGTCGTACCATGATTCATTCTATGAAAAAATTTCCACCTTTAGTCTGAATTCTTGCTTTAGGTCTAGAATCTGATCTTAGAAACTTTCGAGGTGTTACATGTATTAACTCTCCAATTGAGTTACATGTTGGTTCAATGGAACAAAGATTTATAATATTGGATACTTGCCTGTCTTAAATAAGCAGTTTACTCTCCAACTGAGTTGGTTCTGTTTTACTTTATGTTGTAAACATCTAGCATAACTCATATAGTTTGCATGAATAGTTAAATTTTCCTATTGAATCTAATTGTTCAATATGCATGGTTTTATTTGTTATGAGTTTACATGAATTTAAATATTCTTGTTACATTCTTAACGTAATACCCCGAAAGTTCATAAGTCTATATGATAGAATTGGAATTAAGTTCAGCAGAAAAATCTATATTTTTGCCTTAAAATGACTCATAGTATGAGTCATGGTGAGAAGTAACAGATCGTGGGAGGAGTCATGGTGGAATTCTAAAGTTGGATGCCCAGACCACGAGTCGTGGTATGTGGGTACGACTCATGGTCAGGAGTCGTAGTGAGACATTGGGATGCCAGGGTTAGAAAGGATGGATCGTGGTACGACTCATTGTGGGAAATAACGAGCCATGATAAGGGCTGTGGTGTGAAAGCTATGTGTATGGATGTGTTTTGACGAGTGGTGTTATAACCAATGGTAGGAAACCATGAGTCATGGTTTGTAAATCGTGGAAAAATTCAAAGCAAATGAGAGTTGAGACTCAGTGATGACGTGTGTCCTCACGACCCATGGTGACATGTAACGACTCATTGTAGGATCCCATCATTTGATCCTCAGGAACCAATCCTACGACTAGTGGTGACAACAGGAGGTGACCACAAGTTGTCACTTCATGGTACAACCCATGGTAAGAGTTGTGATGACTGACAGTGCATATTTTCTAGAATTTTCATTAAGGGTATTTCCGTAAATCCTAAGCTCCTAGGTCCAAAACTACACCAATTTAATATCTAAAAGAGGTGTTAAAGGGTTTAAACCTATTATAACCCTCCCCCTCCCATGCATGCAAGACTTAGACCTCTCCATTGAAGATCAAGCCTAGAATCCTACAATTCCGCTCTAAATCTCTTGGGCTTTCAAAGACAAGTTGAGAATCAGTTTACCCTAGTATGTAGGGCTATGAATAAGAGTTCCTTTCACGCTTATGCTCAAAATTCTCCTCAATTCCATGAATTTAAGTTCTAGATCAAGTTTATGATCTTATGCGGCTTTATCCTAATTTTATGAAATTCTTTATGATTTATTTATGGGTCAATTTCCTTCATGTTTTAAAGTATGTTTTAAGATTTATGGGCAGATTTTATACCTATTTTGATTATAAATTCATGGTTTCAAGTTTTTAGAAAATTATGCCCAATTATACAAGTTTCATGAAAGTCAAGTTTATAATTCTATTATGATTTTGATTCTCCTAGCTCTAAATTATTGTTTATGATTTATGATATAATTTCCTACAAATACTCTTCATGAATTTATGAATTTCAAGTATGGTGATTTTTTCAAGCATGTATGTTCTTCATGATTTATGAGTTTATGATTTTGCCCGACTCACGGGCCCTTATTTCATGGCTAGTCATGTATTTCAAGTATGATCAAGTATGTTATGATTTAACTAGCCTATGAAATTAATGTATGATTTCACGATAATTATATGAGTCCTCATGTGTATGTTTTTGGGAATAGTGTCTAGCGCCGAGTAGGCCCGGCGTTCAAGTAAACTCCGAGGTCTCAAAACTATGTGCCACAGTAGATATATATTCATGGTTAATCCTAAGAGGTCCTTATTAGTTATATCTGCCCACTTGAGCGAGATAGTTGGAGCATCATGTAAGCTCTATCATGATGGTTTCGGTTAAGACTTCTCCCATTATTCCTCATTGTTCCAGTTATGTATGTTTATGACTCAAGATAATATGTTTTCAACAGGTTGACCCAATGCTCAATTTATAAGCTTTTACATATGCTTTTAGATGTGGAAAACTATATGATTTTATTCTTAGCTTTGGGTAATTCTATGCAAATACGAGATTCAGTTATGATTATACATGTTTTCAGATATCAGCATGCAGTCCCTACTCTCATGATCTTACTAATTATATTTATGTGCATGTTTTCAGTAATACTTATTTAGCCTGTTTTACTTACCTTACATACTCAATATATTCCACGTACTGACCGCGTACTATATGTTGTATCATTTCATGACATAGGTTCAGACGCTCAGATTCAAGTCCATTGTTTCTTTAGTCTCCCCTCAATCCAGTTCAGTTCTAGTTGTTGGTGAATCTTCATCATCTGAGGAACTTCAGATTAGTATTTGGTTTTATTATTTCAGTTCCAGACTTTTATCGAGCTAGTTGGGGATGTTTTCCCATTAGCTCTTCAATTATGTTAGAGGTTTTTTTAGACAATATGTAGAATCTCAGCTTGTTAGTTTTGACTCTCTTTATGATCATTATGTATGCAGACTTCCTCTTATTCATGTTTAGTTTATTAGTTTCCATTAATTTATGCTCTTTTGTCGTTATGGTCATGCCATGGGTTGACTTGGGGCCATTCATGGTTCTAGGTTTCGTGTCTCAGTCTGGACCTATGTTCGGGCCATGAAAAAGTTGGTATCAGAGAAAAGGTTTAGAGTGTCCTAGGGTGTCTTAAAGTCACTTTAAGTAGAGTCTTTTCTACGGGTGTGAAGCACGCCACACTTATGAGGGAGAGGCTACAAGATTTTTAGGAAATTTTCCTTTTTTCATGATTTATGTCATCCAATGAAGTATCTCTCTAACCTTCTAACTTGTGCTATATGTGTTTACAGAATCATCCCTTCATGCCAATAAATGATAGAAGAAATAGAAATGGGAATGGCCATGAAGATGGGCACCAACAAGCTTTGCCAGCACTAGCAGGTCCTTTGCTCGAGCAGGTCTCTCATGATGAGTTTAGAGAAGCATTTTAGATATTGGCACAGGCTTTGACCACTTAGTCAACCAGCAGACGGTAACCCATGTCCCTCAGAATGGGAACGCAACAGCGGCTCAAGTTTGGGACTTTCTCAGGATGAATCCACCTGAGTTCCTTGGGTCAAGAGTGGATGAGGACCCACATGATTTTCTTGAAGAGATGTAGAAGATCACCTAGATTATGGGTGTAACAGGAGAAGAGAGTGCAAACTTAGCCTCCTATTAGCTAAAGGGGGTTGCTTATATTTGGTACCGTCAGTGGAGGGATGGCAGAGTAGTAGGTGCAGTTCCCTTGAGCCGGGATGAGTTCATGGGTTCCTTCTTAGATAGATTCTTCCCTAGGGAGTTGAGGGAGGCAAAGGTGACGAAATTCATCAACTTGAGGCAGAACAATATGACTGTGCAGGAGTATGCCTTGGAGTTCACCCAGTTGTCCAAGTATGCGCCGGAGATGGTTGCAGATCAAAGAGCTCGTATGAACAGATTTGTTACAGATGAGATGACGTGATGTTACATTCTTACCTCAATATCGAATGTTTTTCAACCTCAGCATCAATCTATGGAGTGTGCTTACGACATGCTTGGAAGTCTCAAAGAGATGTTTGGTGAGCATAATCGTGTTGCAAGGCATGCAACCATGAAAACCCTTTTGAATACGAAAATGGATGAAGGTTCGTCCATGAGGGATCATGTTCTTAAGATGATTAGTCTTCTTAATAAACTAAAAATCCTTGGAGCTAAGATTGATAAGGAATCTCTAGTTGAGATAATCTTATAGACTTTGTCTGACAGCTTTCAGTAATTTCGCTTGAACTATAACATAAACAAAATGGATCTGTCTCTAGAGAAGTTGTTGAATGAGTTGCAAGATTATCAAACAACATGCTCCTTTTGTGGCATTGAATGTTGAGAGAGCTTCTTCTTCTAAGAAGAAAGGTCGATAGAAAAAGAAGAGACCTCACAAGGTATTTGGGATTGCGAACGGTGGTGTGGCTAAGCCAAAGGACAAGTGCTATCATTGCAAGCATCTTGGGAATCAAAAAAAAGCAATATCTTGGATACCTAGATATATGGAACAAGCAAGGTGATTCTTCTTACTTAAATATCATTGAATCTTGTTTAGCGGTTGTTTCTATGATGTTATGGGCTGTAGATTCGGGAGCCACTGATCATGTCTGCACTTCTTTGCAGGGGTTTGGGGAAACACGATGGCTAGGTGAGAATGAAGTTTGCATTTTTCAAGCCACTGGTGATCCAACATCAACTTTAGCTTTAGAAGATATTAGTATTTCTTTCATTAGTTCTAGAGTTTTAGATTTAAAAGATGTTCCCTATATTCCTTCTATTAGAAGGAATTTGCTTTCAGTTTCTAAATTGATGGATGTTGGTTATAATATATATTCTGGTAATAATACTGCTGTTATCAAATTTAATAAGCATTTTATCTACACTGCTTCTAGAGTACATGACCTATTTGTACTTGAAACACCTCCAAATTTGCTGCAACCAAAGGAACTAAATAACATTAATTTGTCCAATAAAATGAAATGTATTTCTGAATTGAGTCGAACTTACTTGTGGCACTTGCGTCTAGGTTATATAAACCTAAATAGGATTTCTAGATTGGTTTTTAATGGACCTTTGAGTTCTTTGAAAGTGGAGGCACTACCGACCTGCGAATCCTGTTTAGAAGGAAAAATGACTAAGAGACCTTTTCCTTCTAAAGGAAATAGAGCTAAAGATAAGTTGGAATTAATTCACTCTGATTTGTGTGATCCTTTAAATATGCGAGCAAGATGTGGTTTTGACTATTTTGTGACATTCAGAGATGACTACTTTAAATATGGATATGTTTACCTATTGCGCCATAAGTCTGAATGCTTTGAAAAGTTCAAGGAATTTAAGGGGGAAACAAAAAAGCGACATGATAAACATATTAAATAATTGTGATCTAATAGTGGTAGTGAATACCTTTCTGCTGAATTCATTAAGGGGCCGTTTGGTTATGGGTTAGAGTTATGCAGGTATTAATAATACATGAATTAGTTATGAGGAAATCAATGTATTATTTTATGTAGGGAGTTGTGCCGGTTTTAGTTATTCATGTATTAGTCATGTAGGTATTAGTTATGCAAGTATTAGTTATGTAGGTATTATTTATATAGGGTTTAGTTATGTAGAGATTACAATACATAAATTATTAATTATTGTATAGTTAATTTATTATAAATTAATATATATTATTTACAAATAAATAAATAAATAATATAAATTTTTTTGTATAATTGAATATATTTTTCAAAAAAAAAAGAAAGAAATGAAGGTGTAAATATATACAAAATAATGTATTTTGATATATCTTTGATATTAACACATTAATAAATACATCTTCATTTAATATTAATGTTAATTATTATTGAATTTATAACTGACGACTATATTAATTATTATATTGAAATAATGTAGCTTTACAAATAAAACAAGTAGCAAAATTTTTTTGTAGTTGCTTTGTTAATTTTTATTTTCCTTTTCTTTATTTAAAAAAAATAAAAGAAAATTGATAGAGATAAATGCGTAATTTTATTATTTTAATTCATTTATAACTAATACCCACATAACTTATTCCACCTTCTACTCCGCATAAAATTATACACAAATTTTCTCATAAGTTGTGTAAGTATTAATTATGTAGAATTATTAAATCACAACCAAACACCGTATAAAATTAATACATGAATAACTTTTATACAACATTTGAAACTTACAAACCAAACATTGTATAAAATTAATACATGAAAAACTTTTTATCCTATTTTAAAACTAAATAATGTATAAAATTAATACACGAGTAACTAAGTTATTCATGTATTAGCCTAATCTTTATCCATAACCAAACTACACCTAATTACTTATCAGATTTTGGAATTACTTCTCAATTGTCTGCTTTGAGAACAACACAATATAATGGTGCGCAGAAAGAAGAAATAAAACTCTTTTGGAAATAGTAAGATCAATGTTGAGTTATTTTGATTTTCCTTTTTCCTTTTGGGGATATACATTAGATACCGCAAACTACCAGTTGAACTTGATTCCTTCCAAATCAGTACCTTTAACTCCAATTGAATTAAGGATTGGGAGAAAGCCTAGTCTCAGACATATTCAGGTATGGAGTTGTCCGGCACATGTGCTAAAAGGAAAAACTGATAAGTTGAAATCAAGGACAGACATATGCATTTTTGTTGGATATCCAAAAGTAGGGGTGGGCATTGGGGCCATCAGATTGGATATGAGAATTTTGATTTGGATATTCGATTTTCGGATGAAAAAAATACAATCCAAATCCAATCCAAAGAAATCTAGATTGGATTGGATTTTTTATGTTTGATTTTGGATTAATCGGTTTGAATTTTTTTGATTTTCGATTTTGACATTTGAGCTTTTTAGGTAGACCATAATTATTAACAACCTTAATTTACCTAATAGTTTCCTTTTTGAAATTTATAAATCTCTACAATTAATAAGAATTGAGGTGACTCTACCACCTATGTCGTGTACTAAACTTTACTTGCTCATGAAATATTTTATATTTTTATATTTGATTATAAAAATTTTTATATTAATTTAATATTGTGATGCGCCATAGGTATTAATCTATTGGATCTTGAAAATTAGACTTATTAGTATTGGACATATATGATATGAGTAATTGACTAGGGTTATTATAAGGTATAAAAATTTTAGATTTTTGTATATCCAAAAATCTATAATACTAAATCCGATATCCAATCCAAAATCTATAAATTTTAAAAATAAAATCCGCAATCTGATCCATAATCTAAAAATTCAACCCAAATATCCAAAAAATTTAGATTTCGGTTAGAATTTCGGATTGGCCCAAACTATGCCCACTCTTATCCAAAAGGAACAAAAGGTGATTTGTTTTATTGTCCTAAAGAAAAGAAGGTGATTACTATAAAAAAATGCTAAATTTCTGGAAGAGAACTATTTAATAAATCATTTTCCAAGAAGTAAACTCATTTTATAGGAAGTGAGCAATGGAATAACTAATGATGTAACCCAAGAACAAATTCCACAAGCAAGTATTGTCATACCACTCCATCATTGTAGCGGGAGCATGTTAATAGGCAACGGGAGGCATAAATGCATGAGTCTGACATCTCACTACCTCAAGATAGTGGGAGTAATGTTGACCATCTTGCACTTGTCGAGCAACCTGTGTTTGAGGAAGAAATTCCTGATAACTAGGATTTAGTTTTCAAAAGTGATGTTGTGTTTCAATTGCAAGATCAGATAAATGATATTGTAGTGAGTCGTCGTAGTAGGAGAGTTATTAGAAAATCCATTCGGTTTGAGAGAATCTTATGATAGAATTCATGAAGAACCTAATGTAGAACCCCTTAATTACGTCGAAGAACTACAAGATATAGATGCTGAAAAATGAATTGTCACTATGAAATCTGAAATAGAGTCTATGTATGCCAATCAAGTCTGGGATCTTATAGAACCACCTATGGAAGTCAAACTCATTGACTGTAGATGTATCTATAAGAAAAAGCGAGGGGTGGATGGAAAAGTGAAAACTTTTAAAGCTAGGCTTGTAGCAAAAGGGTTTACTCAAAAAGAAGAAATTGACTATGAGGAAACTTTTTCGCCAGTAGCCATGCTTAAATCCATTATAATTCTCTTATCCATTACTGCTCATTATGATAATGAGATTTGGTAGATGAATGCCAAGACGACCTTTCTTAATGGAAGTCTGATGAGTGCATATATATGGCACAACTAGAGGGTTTCGTGAAAAGTAGTAGTGAACACATAGTGTGTAAGTTGAAAAGATTCATTTATGGGTTGAAACATGCATCAAGGTCATGGACCACTTGTTTTAACAATTTGATTAAGACTTTTGACTTTAATCAATGTGATAACGAGTCATGGGTCTATAAAAAATGGGAGGGAGATAAAGTAGAATCTTTTATTCTGTATGTAGATGACACCTTTCTCATAGGAAATAATGTGAGCATGATGAAATCGGTTAAGGAGTGGATGTCCTCATATTTTGATATGAAAGACTTGGGTGAAGGGAATCATATCCTTGGGATCAAGCTCATGCGAGATCGCAAGAAAATGATATTATGCTTGTCTCAAGCACTTTATATCAATACTATTATTACTGGATTTAGCATGCAAAATTTTGAAAAGATATTTTTTCTTTAGGCATGAAATTTCTCTATCGAAGGATTAGTCTCCCAAAATGACGTACGAGATAGAGAGGATGAGGGTGCTCCCTTATGCTTCTGATGTTGGGAGTCTCATGTATGCTATGTTATGCACTAGATCTGACATTTGCTTTGCTATTGGCATGGTTAGTAGATTTCAGTTTAATCTTGGAAATGAATATTGGATTGCGGTTAATCATATAATCAAGTATCTAAAAAGAAATAGGGATTATATGTGGGTTTTCTACTAGGGTGATCTAGTGCCTATTGGGTATACAGATTCAAATTTTTAGTCTAATAGAGATTCTAAAAAATCTACCTCAGGATATGTGTTTACTTTAGGAGGTGGAGCCATAAGTTGGTGGAGTATCATGAAATCATGTGTTGCTGATTTCACCATGGAATCTAAGTATGTAGCTGTCTCTGAGGCGGCTAAGGAGGTTGTTTGGCTTTAGAACTTTCTAAAAGAGCTTGGAGTGATTCCTTCGGTTCAAGCACCAATTACACATTATTGTGATAATAGTGGTGCGGCTGCAAAATCAAAGGAACCATGAAGTCATAAAATAAGCAAAATACCACTTGATTAGGAAAATAACTCAGAGGGGAGATGTGAAGGTTTTGAAGATTGCATCAGAGAACAATTTGGTGAACCAATTTACAAAGAGCATGTCACAGAAGCCTTTTAATAAGCATGTAGAAGGAATGAGCGTTAAACTTGTAGGTGCATGATTATGAGTCTAAGTGGGAGATTGTTAGGATATACTATTAACCATGTGATTTAGTATAATATTTTCTTTCATTTTTATGTAAGACTTTTATTTTATTTATTTGGATTAATAAAGCCTTATTTTAAATAAATCATTTTTGCATGTGTGTCCTTTATTTATATAGTAGATGATTTAGTATATAGAGTTTATTTTATACATGTAAGATTAAATCGTTAGTTCTTATATGTATAAAATTTATATATGTTCACAATCTAAGATGAAAATTAGACAAATTCAGCAGTATGATTGTAGCACAAGATTAAATATAAATTATCTTGATTATGAAATGGTATCATTCAACTTCTTGTGCTAGTACATTTTGTATGTATTGAATGGACCAAGTAGAAATAAGTATTTTATCTAACCTGATAAAATAAATTATATAGATCATTAAATATACCTATACTCTTAATCTTAATATAATCATTATGATAAATGAGATTTATTTCGCGAGTTAAAATATTTCCGATAGGTTGGATGATGACAAATGACATTTGTGAAATATAATTAGTTGATGGAATCCAATCCTCGATCTTGAGATTGATGATACCCCGTTATGGTTGCTTATAAGTTTTCATGTGAAAACCCTTCAAGTGGATTTTGTATCTTTCACATGAAATAAGTTAAGCATATGAATAAAAGATTAAATTAATCAATCAATTGATTAGTCAGAAATTTAATTCGATTGGTTGGTATCTGCAATATTAACATGGGAAATTAAATAAGATTTAATGAATAATTTTGAAATTATACCAAGGAGTGCAATTACGCGTTTTTAGTGAAATAATCATCAATTTATTATGGTAGGTTAAAACACTCATTTTACGAATTAATACCATAATTGAAAGTATCACTAATTAAACATGTGGTCCCTTCTATGCTTGATTGGTTAAAGAACTTGAAAAGGAAGAAACTTATTTTCTAGAAGTAGTAAAATTCTACAAGATTTTGGACAGCTTCCAGAAAAGAAAAATTGTACACGTTTTGGGTTTGTGATAGCCCAAAAATGTGTATAAACACTCGGAGAGAAGTAATCCTATATGTTTTGGGATTAAGGTTTTATACCCTAAAAATGTGGCCATAAATAGTACCTCTTCCTCCATGAAAAAGAGACTTTTTTGAGAAGCAGTACTTGCCACACAAGTATTCTCTACTCAGAGATTTTTTAGGCTATAGCAGAAGACTGCTTATCTGGAGAGCGAGTTGGATGTTTTGTGCACAAACTTCAAGAGGCTAGTAATATGTAACATAATTCACTGTTGTTATCAAGTTATTCATGTAAATCGATTGATCCTTTTTATGCTTTCTTTCGCTGCGCCATGTTCTAACATATTTGACTATTAACTAAGTACAAAATGTTTAACATACAAAATATATAAAATTTTAAAAGTTAGTAACTTAGTTATTTAACGAATTCCGCAACAAATATGATCATATTATAAGATTTGATCACTCATGATCCCACAAATGCACTAGAACCTGAAGCAAGTTTTGTCAATTCGTAAACATATGCTTCTAATTTTCATGGATCTTGGATTGTTGATTTAGGTAAATAACGATTCGCATAGCCGTTTTATATTTTAGGCTTTTTTTTAATTTTATTTTATCCTTCTCATCATAACGATCCCTCAAGTCATTATGGAATGATTAAGGCCTTAGCATTCTTGTAAAGTCCCTATAGTGAAAGTGAGCTAATAAAAAACTCAAAATGGGGTGGTTTAAAAATTGAAATGTGTGCACAATATTGATAACTTATTTTGTATTGTGTTGATAATTTATTTTGTATTGTGTTCCGTTAAGGGGTGACCTAGTAAACTATACCTCCGTAGAAAATTCTGAGACTACGAATGAATTCGTATTATCCTTTTACAGCTAAGTGCCCAGTCGAAATGGACTATGATGTTTTGAGGAAAGACTTCATGTGCTTTAGGAATGAAAAAGTGTCAGTTTTACCAAGCGACTGGTCAACGGGGCATTACTATAGCTATAGGATTTTCACTACAGCGAGACCGCAATATCAGTCAGAGTGCCGCCATAAGAGATTGGAGAACCCGCCAAGTTCTCCATAGCGGGTCCGCTGTAGCGAGAAACTGACCGCTGCAATAGACGACGCGAGGCAGAATGTCTGTTTAAGTCAGTTATTTTGAGGTTTTCACCTCATACTTTTAACTCATGAAGTTTGAGAGCTCTGGTGCGATTTTTCAAGGGAAAGAGCAATTTCCCCTTCCAAGGTAAGATTTCTTCACCAATCCTTCCATCTTTCGATCCTCTAACACCCTAGAATCAATGGGTGCTATTTAATGGTGACTTGAAAGCTTAAAAACCCTAGAACTATGGGAGTTAGTGTAAGTTGAATGGGTGTTAATTTTTATTGATTCCTAGGCCTCTACGCGATTAATTAACACTTCCTAGGATGTAATTGATTGATATGCTTCATAATTTGGAAGAATTGAGACCTAGAATTTCATAGAAATGGTACCTTTAGCATGAAAATTGCGTTAAGGGGACTAAAAGAGTAGGAACTCCATGAACTAGGTTGATACGATCATGGTGAGGCTAGTTGTAATGCCTTAAAACCTAAGACTAGACCCTGAGAGTTGAAATAGAGAAAACAGAATTTTCTGCACCAGGTCATAGAACGAGTCATCCTTTGACCTGTGGGGTAGGCCACCAGTCGTGAAGTAACTCGTGGGGAAGGGTCTAGACTTAGTTGAAAAATTTGGGAAAATTGAGTGACCACGGGTGTGACCACGAGTCATGGTCAACACCACAAGTCATCAAGTCAACGGTCGCCTAGGGGTTATTGAAAAATGAAGGAAGTTGGGCAGTGCACTTAATAGGTCCTCACCACGAATCATTGGGAATGGCATGAGTCGTGGCGTCGCCCGTGGTGACCCCCTGGTGATCTCTGGAAGTGTTGAGGATGAGAGGTGACCACGAGTCATGATCACTGGGCACGATTCGTCCAGTCCCTTGTTGGAACTGGCAGGGTGATTTTTCTGCGAGATTTTAGGGGATTTTCCATAATTTTCTAAACTCATATACTTTAAAATATGTCATTTCGGGTTCGTCCAGGAGGGAGTTAAAAGGGTGATCGACGTTTTCCTCTCACCCATTCTCTCGATACTTAGACTTAGTACACAGAAACTCCCATGGCTAGAACTAGAGCAATCAATTTCTTCTTAGATTTTCAAGGAATTTTCTCCGAGATTTCTTTACTAGGTATGTGGGAATTCAACAAGGGAATAGTTCTTCCCTTGTGTCCCCAAAGTCTTTGTTATTTTCCTCTTTCAGTTTAGCCCTGTGGATTCGAAATGTAGAAGGTTTTCAGACTTACATCTTTAAAATTTCGAGTAGTATATTTCTCATGATTTTAACTTCTTATTATTTCCTATTTCTAGACATTTATAAGAATTATATGTTCTGGAATAATTTAGCCCTAAGTCTCCGTTCAGTAGAATTTAGGATCTTGCATGTTGGACTAGTTTCCCTTTAGCTTGATTCTAACATATTTGAAATCCCATATTATTTATGTATGTTGAAATGTTAGTCAGATATTTACATGTCCAGTCTCAATCAAATTATTAGACTCAATATTGTCCAGAAATGTCATCTGATCAGTTTGACTACAGTCATTTCTTGAGGTGTCAGTGGTGCCTCCCGGTTATCTGTATTAGATACAGATATAAGATTTTAGTGGTTCTTTAGGTGGTCATGACACTTCTAGATAAGAAGCTCTGACCATCCATAGAACCCCCAACTCCATATTTCAGTTTGTTCTTTATACGGTTACGACGTTTCAAGATAAGAAACTCTGGCCAGTCTTAGAACACCAATTACAAAAATTAGGTCCGATAAGACTCTCAGGGTACTAGTCTTAGAACACCAATTACAGAATTAGGTCCAATAATACTCTCAGGGTACTTCTAGATAGGTATTCCTGACTTAGTCTTGAGCCTCAGTTTTGAGCTATCAGCTTAGTAGTCAGTTTAGGACTATCCAGTGGGAGTAGGACTTAGCACCGAGTAGACCGGGGTTCCAGCGCACCCAAGTTCCCAGAACTACGTCGCCACCATAGGTTATTTTTATTGGCCTTATTGCCCCAGACTTATGATCACCCAGTTCATGCCTTTATACCCTAACAAGGTATATTGGGTCCTACCGTTGGGGTGTATACATCAAACTCCATGTCTAGGTCACGTCGGTATATGTCAGTTATAGACTCTCACACTAGTCAGTACAGTCTCAATTAGCTCAGCTCAGAATAGCTTCGAATTATTTAGTTCAGATCAGTTCAGTATAGTACTTCAGATTAGTATCTCAGGTTTAGGGCATGTCTCATTTTGACCATTTTAGTATATCACAGATTATTCAGTTTCAATATTCAGTTGGTCATTGCATGTCTTTACAATTCAGTTGTTTTATTCTCCGTGTTATGGTTTCTCTCACTTATTCAGTACATTCAAAGTATTAACGCATACCTTTTGTGTTGTACCATTTTGTTATACAGCTGTTGGTTCTCAGTCTCAACACCATTAGCAGATCATGCCCAAAAGCTTTCAGCTACATCATTGGTGAGTCCTCATTTCTTGAGGATGAGGATTATTTCTTTTCAACTATATTTCTTTTAGTTAGACTTAGAGTTAGCTGGGGGCTTGTCCCAGCAACTCATTAGATAGATGGATTTCAGACACAGTCAGAGAATCAGATTTTTAGTTTGTTTTCAGTTGTATAAAACTTTATAACATAGTTCTTCTTCTTAAATGTTTAATTTTATTATTTTAAATCTTCCGCTATGTTTTTACTTAGAATGCTAGTGTTATAATAGACCATGGGTTGACTTGGGGTTACTTGTGACTCTAAGTACCGTGTCTCATCCAGGGTATAGACTCGGGGCTTGACAAACTTGGTATCAGAGCACTAGGTTGAGAGTATCCTAAGATGTCTGAAAGCCGCATCGAGTAGAGTCCTTTTCATGGGTGTGAAATGCGCCACACTTATGACGGCGAGGCTACTAGACGTTATTAGGAAAACTCCCTTTTGTTCATACTCTTTATCGTGCGTTGAAGTTCAATCCCAAAAAAGTTCTCCAAACTCGTGCTCTATTTTGTTTCAATGAAAATCATGCCTCTATAACGTGGTAATGGAAGAAGGGCCGGCAACGCTCACCGACCTGCCCCACCACTCCAGCAACCCCACAAGATGGCCCAGTGTCCTTTGCAGAGTTCAAAACAGTTGTCCAGCTGTTCGTATAGACAATCACTAATCCATTGAACCAGAAGGTGGTTCCGGTCAATAATAATGGGTCTGTAGTAGCTGCTCGAGTTTGGGACTTCACCCGGATGAACCCTTCATCTTTTCATGGATCCAAGATTGGAGAGGACCCATATGTGTTCGTGGAAGAGATCCGGAAGATCACTGAATTATGGGTGTTAGCTCTTCTGAGAGTGTTGACCTGGCTGCCTACCAGCTAAAAGGGGTAGCCCAGATCTAGTACGAACAGTGGAATGAGGAAAGACCAACAGGAGTAGAACCGGTGGAGTGGGAGGAGTTCACTATAGCCTTCCTAGATAGATTTTTCCCTTGGAAGCTCAGAGAGGCTAAAGTGGATGAATTTATGAACAAGAAACAAGGAAATCAGACGATGGAAGAGTTTGCACTGTAGTTTACAAGGCTATCTAAATATATTTTAGAGATGGTAGCCGAGCGAAGGGCTCGCATGCTGAAGTTTGTTAATGGAGTATCGAACTTGGTCCTCAGGGAGTGCAGGACTGCAATACTGATTAAGGATATTGATCTCTCCAGCCTCATAATTCATGCTTAGAAGATTGAGGCAGAAAAACTAAAAGACTTGGAGCAGGAGAACAAGCGGGAAAGGACTGGCGAGTAAGATTATGGCCACCATAGATCTGGCGGTAGTAGCTTCCCACAGCAATAGCAACAGAGGGCTCTAGCACCCACTTCAGCTAGTGCCCTTACTTTTCAGTCCCACAAGGATCGGAGGAGTGGGGCATCTGGATCACAGTCCTAGAGTCATAATACCAGCAACTGCTACAACTACCCAGCTTGCCCTATGTGTGTCAAGAACTATCTAGGAGAATGCCTTCAGGGCCAAGAGGGTTGTTTTGGGTGTGGACAACTTGGTCATCAGCTCAAGGAATGCCCATTAGTAGGACGAGGGAAATCACAATCCACCACTTCAGCAGCTCTAGCAAGCCAAACAACTCACAGGACAACACTTTAGGTAAAGATAGTGGCCAGCGCCAAAACCATTTTTATGCTTTGTCCTCTCATTAGGATTAGGAGAGCTCACTTGATGTGGTCACTGTTATGTTACGCCTTTTTCATATAGACGTGTATGCCCTACTAGATCCAGGAGCCACACTTTCATTCGTGACTCCCTATGTAGCTGTCCAGTTTGATATCAGTCCAGAATTCCTCTAAGAACCATTCACAGTCTCCACCCCAGTTGGCAAGTTAGTTAGAGCCAGTCGGGTGTATAGAAACTGCCCAGTTTTAATTTTGAATAAGGTCACTCCAGCTGATCTTGTAGAGTTAGAAATGGTTGAGTTTGACCTCATTCTTTGCATGGATTGGTTACACTCTGGTTATGCCTCAGTCGACTACAGAACTAGGGTCGTCAAGTTTCAGTTCCCTAATGAGCCAGCTTTAGAGTGGAGGGGCAGTAGTTCAGCACCTAAGGGTCGGTTTATTTCCTACCTTAAGGCTAGAAAGCTTATTTCCAAAGTGTGTATTTATCATCTAGTTCGGGTCAAAGATTCCAGCTCTGAGACCCTAACTATCTAGTCAATTCCAATTTTCAGCGATTTTCCTAATGTGTTTCCCGAAGATCTTTCCCAAATCCCTCCTGAGCGAGAAATAGATTTTGGCATAGACCTTCTTCTAGACACTCAGACCATCCCCATCCCTCTTACGGAGTGGATCCAGATGAGCTTAAGGAGTTGAAGGAGCAGCTAAAGGACATTCTTGATAAAGGTTTTATCAGACCCAACATCTCTCCCTGGGGTGCTCCAGTACTATTCGTGCGAAAGGAAGACGGTACCCCCAGAATGTGCATTGATTACCATCAGTTGAACAAGGTCATAGTCAAGAAAAGGTATCCCCTACCCAGGATTGACAACTTGTTCGATCAGCTTTAGGGAACCAGTCGTTTCTCCAAGATAGATCTCAGGTCGGGGTATCATTAACTAAGAGTCAAAGAATGTGACATACCAAAAACAGCTTTCAGAACTCAATATGATCACTACGAATTCGTGGTTATGTCCTTTGGACTCACTAATGCCCTTGTAGCTTTCATGGACCTGATGAACAAAGTCTTCATGTAGTATCTAGACAAGACGAGTCATTATGTTCATTGATGATATTCTTGTATACTCCAGAAATAAGGAAGAACATGCTAATCACCTGAGGATAGTGCTTCAGACACTCAGAGACCGCCAGTTGTTCACCAAGTTTAGCAAATGCAAATTCTAGTTGAAGTATGTGACTTTCCTTGGTCACGTGGTCTTTGGTGAGGGTACTCAGGTGGATCCTCAAAATATAGCAACAGTGAAAGAATGACCTAGACCTACCTCCCCAACTGAAATCAGAAGTTTCTTAGGTCTAGCTGGTTATTACTGATGAGTTATGGAAGGTTTTTCCTCTATTGCATCTCCTCTGACTAAGTTGACTCAGAAAAAGGTGAAAGTTTAGTGGTCAGATGCGTGTGAGAAGAGTTTCCAGGAGTTGAAGACTCAGCTCACTACCGCTCCAATTTTCACCTTACCCAAAGGAACAAATGGGTTCGTGGTGTATTATGACGCTTCTAGAGTTAGAATTGGTTGCATGCTGATGCAGCGGAGTAAGGTGATAGCTTACGCCTCCAGATAGCTTAAGGTTCATGAGAAGAACTATCTAACTCATGACCTGGAGTTGGCAGCGGTGGTGTTTGCGTTGAAAATATGGAGGAACTACCTGTATGGGGCTCATGTGGATGTGTTCACCGATCACAAAAGCCTTCAGTATGCATTCAGTTTGAAAGATCTAAACCTCCATCAGAGAAGATGGTTGGAGCTACTGAAGGACTATGACATAAGCGTGCTGCATCACCCATGCAAAGCCAATGTGGTGGCTGATTCCCTAAGTAGGATGTCTATGGGGAGCATGGCTCATGTTAAAGAGGGAAAATAGGAACTAGCAAAGGATATTCACAGATTAGCTCGGTTGGGAGTGCAGTTGGTTGATACAGCTGAGTGCAGAGTAGTAGCGCAGAGTGGATCAAATTCCTCATTGGTGGTTGAAGTTAAGTCAAGGCATGAAGAAAATCCCATACAGCTTAAATTGAAGGAGGCAGTTCTCAGAAAAGAAGGGGAGACTTTCTCCCAAGGGGGAGATGGTGTACTCCGTTACCAGGGTAGGCTATGTGTATCGGATGTAGGTGATTTGAGACAGCAGATATTGGATGAAGCACACAGTTTGAGATATTTTATCCACCCAGGTGCTACAAAAATGTACCGAGATTTACGGGATATTTACTAATTGAACGACATTAAGAGAGACATCGCAGAATTTGTAGCTAAGTGCCTGAACTACCAACAAGCTAAGATGGAACATCAGAGACCAGGAGGTATGACTCAGGATATCAGCATACCCACATGGAGGTGGGAAGAAGTAAATATGGACTTTATTACAGGTCTAGCTCAGACTCGTCGGCAACACGACTCAATCTGGTTGATAGTAGACCAGATGACTAAGTCAACACACTTTCTCCCAGTTAAAACTACAAACTCAGCTGAGGATTATTCCAGGCTTTATATCCGGGAATTGGTCAGACTACATGGGGTGCCATTATCCATTATCTTAGATAGAGGTACCTAGTTCACCTCTCATTTCTAAAAATCATTTTAGAAGGGACTCGGTACCCAGGTCAAGCTCAACATAACTTTTCACCCGTAGACATATGGACAAGTTGAGCGGACTATCCAGACCTTGGAAGATATGTTGAGAGAATGCATGATAGATTTCAAGGGCAGTTGGTATGATCACTTGCCTCTCATCGAGTTTGCGTACAACAACAGCTACCACTCTAGTATTCAGATTGCCCTGTTTGAGGCATTGTATGGTAGGAGGTGTAGATCTCCTATCGGGTGGCTGGAGGTTGGTGAAGCTACTCTAATCTGTCCAGACTCAGTTCATGAAGCTATGCAGAAGGTACAACTCATCCAAGAAAGGTTGAAAACAGCTCAGAGCCGACAGAAATCCTATACTGATGTGAGGAGGAGAGAGTTAGAGTTTTCAGTAGACGATTGGGTTTATCTAAAAATTTCACCCATGAAAGGGGTGATGAGATTTGGGAAGAAAGGAAAACCCAGTACAAGATATAAGGGACCCTACAGAATTCTAAGGCGAATTGGCAAACTAACCTATGAGCTGGAATTACCTTCAGAGTTATCATCTGTGCACCCAGTGTTCCATGTGTCATCATTGAAGAAGTGCATCGGTGATCCAACTTCAGTTGTACCACTAGATAATGTGGGAGTGAAAGATAGTCTCTCTTACAAAGAAGTTCCAGTTCAGATCCTTGATCATTAGGTTGGTAAGCTAAGGAACAAAGAAGTAGCTTCAGTCAAAGCCTTGAGAAATCAGCATGTTGAAGGAGCTACGTGGGAGGCCGAAGCAAATATGATGGATAGATACCCACATTTATTCCTTTCTAGCTTAGTTTCAGTTTAAGGTATCAATTTTCTCCCTAAAACTCTATTCAGTTTCATGTTCAGTCCATTGCCCCAGTTTCTTTTATGTCAATGTACGTAAGTGTGAATCATAAATTCAGTTCAGTCATTTAGTTCAGTTTGGAGGCAGTCATTTCGTTAGTTTTCAGCTTATATGTTCATTATTTAAATACGATGATTGCATTTCTCTGCTTTTGTGCATGGTTCCAATAGTCGAGGATGAATGTTCCCAAGAGGGAGATATTGTAATGCGCCGAAAACCCGAAGATTAGACCCTAAGAGTTGAAATGCAAAAAACATAATTTTCTGCACCAGGTCACAAAACAAGTTGTCTTGTGACCCATAGGGTAGGCTACGAGTCGTGAAGTGACTCATGGTGAAGGGTCCAGACTTGATTGAAAAATTTGAAAAAATTGTGTGACCACGAGTCGTTAGGTCAGCCGTGGCTAAGGGGTGATTGAAAAATGAAGAAAGTTGGGTAGTGCACTTAACGGGTCCTCACCACGACTCATTGGGAACACCATGAGTCATGGTGTCGCTCGTGGTGACCCCCTGGTGATCTCTAGCAGTGTTGAGGACAAAAGGTAACCACGAGTTGTGGTCACCACTAACGACCCGTTATAGTCCCTGTGGTCACAGCAATGGATTTTTGGGCAGAGTACTTCATGAGTTGTACCACGAGTCGTGGTCACTGGGCACGACTCATCCAGTCCCTCATTGGGATTGGCAGGGTGATTTTTTTGCGAGATTTTTAGGGGCTTTTCTGTAATTTTTTAAACACCTAGACTCTAAACTATGTCATTTTGGGCTCATCTAGGAGGGAGCTAAAAGGGTGATCGACGTTTTCCTCTCACCCATTCTCTCGATACTAAGACTCAGTACGTAGAAACTCTCAGGGATAGAACTAGAGCAATCGATTTCTTCTTAGATTTTCAAGGAATTTTATCCAGGATTTCTTCACCAGGTATGTGGGAATTCAGCAAGGGAATAGTTCTTTCATTGTGTCCCCAAACTCTTCTTTATTTTCCTCTTTCAGTTTAGCCCTGTGGATTTGAAATGTAGAAGGTTTTTAGACTTATATCTTTAAAATTTTGAGTAGTAAATTTCTCATGATTTTAACTGCTTATTATTCCCTATTTCTAGACATTTATAAGAATTGTATCTTGTGGAATAATTTAGCCCTAAGTCTCTGTTCAGTAGAATTTAGGATCTTGCGTGTTGGATTAGTGTCCTTGTAGCTTGATTCTAACAAATTTGGGATCCCCATATTATTAGTGTATGTGGAAATATTTGTCAGATATTTACATGTCCAATCTCAGATAGATTATTAGACACAATATTGTCCAGAAATGTCAACTAATCAGTTTGACTACAGTCATTTCTTGAGCTATCAGTGGTGCCTCCCAATTATCAATATTAAAGTCGGATATCAGATTTTAGTTATTCTTTAGGCAGTCATGACACTTCTAGATAAGCAGCTCTGACCAGCCTTAGAACCCCCAGCTCCAGATTTCAGTTTGTTCTTTAAACGGTTACGACACTTCCATATAAGCAGCTTTGGTCAGTCTTAAAACACCAGTTACAGAATTCGGTTCGATAAAACTCTCAGGGTACTTCCAGATAGGTATTTCTGACTTAGTCTTGGGCCCCAATTTTGAGCTATCAGCTTAGTAGTCAGTCTAGGACTATCCAGTAGGAGTAGGACTTAGCACCGAGCGGACCGAGGTTCCAGCGCACCCAGGTTTCCAGAACTACCTTTCCAACCGTAGGTTTTTTTATTGGCCTTATAGCCCCAGACTTGTGATCACCCAGTTCATGCCTTTATACCTTGGCAAGGTATATTGGGTCCTACCAATGGGGTGTATACATCGAAGTTCACGTCTAGATCATGTGGCTATATGTTAGTTATAGACTCTCCCACTAGTCAGTACAATCTTTATTAGCTTAGCTCAGATCAGTTTCAGATTATTTAGTTCAGATCAGTTCCGTACAGTACTTCAGATTAGTATCTCAAATTTAGGGCATGCCTTTGACCATCATACAGGGTCATTTTGACCATTTCAATATATCACAAATTATTCAGTTTCAATATTTCAGTTGGTCATTGCATGTCTTTATAGTTTAGTTGTTTTACTCTCCGTGTTATGGTTTCTCTCACTTACTCAATACATTCAAAGTACTGACGCATACCTTTTATGTTGTATCATTTTATGATATAGCTGCTGGTTCTCAGTCTCAGCACCGTTAGCAGATTTTGCCTAGAAGCTTTCAGCTGCATCATTGGTGAGTCCTCACTTTTCAAGGACGAGGATTATTTCTTTTCAGCTATATTTCTTTCAGTTAGACTTAGAGTTAGCTAGGGACTTGTCCTAGCAACTAATCAGATAGATGACTTTCAAACATAGTCAGAGGATCAGATTTTTAGTTGTATAAAACTTTATGACTTAGTTCTTCTTATGAAATGTTTTATTTTATTATTTTAAAGCTTCCGCTATGTTTTTACTCAGAATGCTAGTGTTATTATAGACCATGGGTTGACTTGAGATTACTTGTGACTCCAAGTACCGTGTCTCGTCCAGGGTATAGACTCGGTGTGTGACACTAGTTTTATGATAACTTAACCTGTGAGTAATGAATTAAATCTTGATAACACGTAGAATTGAGTGAGTTTGAATTTTCAAGACCTCGATTGAAGAGTAAATGACTAAATACTCTTAATTTGCTTGCTTATAGACTTTGAACATTCTGAAACATTGAGGAACGGAAAAGCTCCGGTCAAGTAGCTTGTTGATCAAGTTCTTTGGTTAAGGTAGGTTATGGTTTCACTTAGAGTTAGACTTTGTTTAGTGTCTTGTATGTAATTTGAGTTGATGAGAATGATTACATGGTCAGTGAACATAATTTGTGATTGATTTTGTGATTGGAAAAGACTATGTGAATAATTATGAAGTGTTAAGTGTCTGAATATGACTCATGATTTTGAAGTGCAATTGTGATAATCAATGTGTACTCATAATTTGTTGAATGTGTGACTATTGAATAGGAGGCATAAATAAATGCATAGATAATGATTTAATAATATACAAAAAATTTGAAGTGAGTGGCTCTAGTCCCAGGGGAGCATCCGAACGAGTGGTTATGATATGAGTGGCTCGTGTCTAAGATGATTATATATCCATATGAATAGTTGAGTGGGAGCGAGTACCTTGTTAGTATGGTACATGAATTTCTAGAATCCCTTGCAAGTCATGACTGGATGAGCAAATATAAGTCCCACTAGTATATATGTACAAATGTATGATCAGGTTGATATAGAGAGAGATACTGATGAGGTATAGGGCTATACAACTGTACTTCGGTATGGATATGATTTCATTGATTGTTGTGATTTTATTTACATTACAAGCTTAAAATGTTCATTTGAGATTTAGAATTATATGATTTGTATTAATAGGCAACTGATAGGCCCGGAGTTCATGCATACATTTAGTATTACTGATTGTCTGATTTCATAAGTTGAATAGTTGTGTGTTTTTATATTTGTTTCCGTACTTGTGTGATTTATGTTATGTACTTGATATTAATCGAAGTCGACCTATGATGTCTACCAGTATATAGTGTTTGTACCGATGCTGCTCTTGCACTTTTTCTAGGGCAGATTGTGACCCAGGGACTTCATCTGTATCGCATATCTAGGGCTGCCGGATGTTTGATCCGAGGGTGAGCTGATTTTATCTAGGTTGACACGGACCCACTTATAGTAGATGTCTATTCATTTCAGATATTATTTATGTTCTCTTTTATTATGCTGCTCTTAGATGTTTTTAATTAGAGTCTTGTACAATGACTTTCAGATTTTAGAGTTGTAATCAATAACTTCTGCATTTTTTTAAAATTTTGAATTCAAACTTTATTATTTGTATTATGAGTTTCTTTAGTTTACTTAAAATGATTCTTAAAAGGTCGTTCTAGTTGGTAAGATGTGGTTCGCCCATTGGAAGGTTAGTGTGGGTGCCAATCACCATGGATTGGGTCATGGTAATTATAACTTTCTTTTGCTTTTTATGATTTGTGCAGATAGGTGACACGAATCTCCGGGCGATTGGATGTGTTTTTGATAACTATTTTCGTTTTGAAAGTTTGAAATTTAAAAAGCTTGTACAAAACCAACATTTTTAATGAAAATGAGAAAAATGCATAAGATTAGAGAGATTGACACCTAAATTGGTCATAAATGGACCACAAATAAATTCTGCAGGCAGTATGTGCCATCGTAGATGAAATATGAAGGTTTAGGCAAAAGATAGAAAAATAGGCTAAGTATGAATGGATTTACGGAGTACATTTGAAACCGTGGATTCAACCTACGAGCAACAAATGGAACCGTGAGTTCTAAATAGAGAGCTGGACATTGAAGGACCCGACTTATGGTGGCCAAATTACAGGCTCTAAGTGAAATTTGGGGTCCACATACGAAGAACACGGAAGCTCAAAGGAGATAATCTATGACTCGCAAATGGGAAGTACGAACCGCAAGTCAATATGCAGAGGAGTCTATTCAAGTGTGAAGCCAAACACGATGATCATCTATGGGCCATAAATGAATTTTACGGATCGTAACCGACTTACAAAGATTTCACAGACATTAGAAGAAAGCCATCTACAATCATGAAGAGATTCATTTGCGGGCCATAAGTAGATTCTATGGTCCGTAAGTTACACCTGTGCAGTTCCAATTGAAAATAGAATTTAGATACCTGGACCAATATAATACTTTTTCTAGGTCTTTTTAATGGAGTAGTTAGACATTACTGTAGATGAATACTTTTGAAGCTTTTGAGTCGAATTTCTTAGGATTTTGCACATATAATTATTGTTCTTGACTTGAATGTTTTTTAATGTTAATTGTAAGTAATTCATGGTTTCTTTAACTTTGCTTTGTTTTTTATTTTAGAATGAGTAACTAAATCCTTTACTAAGGTTAAGAACCCAATAAGATTGTGACACTAATGAAAATCTCATCTTAATGTCAGATAGCGACTTAGATATATATAATTCATCCTCGTTTTCATCAAAGTTGATGGTAGCAAACATCAATCCATGTCAGATTACTCTATTAACAGTTGAAAAAGTTAATTAGGGTTTGGAAGAGACATTAACCCTCGTTTGTTTAATTTGCTTGAGAATAAATTAAATTTACTTGATAGAAAATAATTGTACTTAATGCAACTCTAGTTAATTCAAAAGAATCAATTAAGAGAAATATTACTTAAATGTTAAAAAAAAGTCAGTGATCATTTAGAGATTATCTGCATATAAATTTGAAGTTGCTATTAGTATTTTGATTGGAGCAGCCTGTAACGGGAACGCAACCTTATTTATTTAATATATTGATAACATAAAAAGATTAAATTAGATAACTTTTAATTTATAAATTTCAAATCTTTCATTAGTTACGAAATAAAATCTTAAGATGACCAATCAAGTATTTTGTGCATTTCAATAATCTATTCATGCCTATTCTCTATGGAATTCGACCAAACCTAGTTGGGGTATATATTTGTATACGACTACATTATATCATTTTGTATCACAAATACAATGGAGTTTTCTACTTTTTAGGAAGTTCCGAATAAAGAAAAATAGTTAATCAATATGTAAAAAACACATATACCAAACTAGAGAATAAAAAAGCATCAAAATACAGACTACACATATGCAAATTATTGCACAGCAACATGAAATACATAGAAAAAGGAGAAGTCATAAAGATTCCAAATGAAATTTAAGAAGAAAGTAATACTAACATATGATTGAGAGCATTTTTATTGAGTTTCATAAATACAAATGAGTTCTAACGACAATTTTGAGAAATTGACAAAGTCTTCTACTAAGACTGTTTTCAATGTGTGGTATTAATTCCTCTAAAAGTTCAATCTATTGAAAGAGCTTCTATTACACCCCGTAAATTTTCGTAGTACGACTATCGTGTGCATAAGTATATTGAGAATTATAGCATATCATACACCCGGGAGAAGACCCGAGGGGTGAACACATGAGCGCGTTGTTAAACGGATAGGAGGCCGAGACTAGGAGGCCGGCGTGCTCAGCGCCGCGTCCCACGTCCTGCATGCGCGTTGTGCCCTTAGTGTAGCGCGATGGGGGCGCATCGCACACCCCCTGCCACCGCCCAACTATATATATATATATATCCATCTTGGTTATATTAGATCAATAGATAATATTTCCCTCGGCCAAAATAGAGTATACCCGCGATTTTCATCAGATTTTCTTCGAATTGCATTGTATTGAGGTCTAGTCACCTCCAGACTCCTCTATGCAATAGTGGCATCCCGAACCTCAGTCGAGCCAAGGCTCGGGTTCTAGTTACAGGAGTCCAAATGGCTCAAATACAGTTATAGGAGCCCAGATGGCTCAGATACAATTACAGGAGCCCAGATGGCTCAAATATAGTTACAGGAGTTCAAACGGCTCAGATACAGTTACAGGAGCCCAAAAGGCTTAGATACAGTTATAGGAGCTCAGACGGATCAACCTAGAGACAAGAGCCTATTAGGCTCGGATACAGTTTTAGAGGACGAGTACTCCTCAGTTACAGTATGCTTCCGAACCTTTAGTAGTCTAGATATGAGAAATGGGAATTGTTTAAACTTGCCGGGGCTTATGGAGGCTAAGGTAGGTTATTCTGTGTTGATTGTACCTTCTAGGCTTACAAGGCCCCAGTTAGGTTCTTGTTTGTGCTTATACTTTCTAGTTATATTTCGTATTGTGAAGCTATTCAGGTTAAATTCATATTCTCCTTATTGATTACTTTCAGTCCTTCCATTAGGTTCACTCAGCTTTTATTTCTGCCTTACATATTCGGTACATATTGTACTGATGCCCATCTTTCAAGCGCTTCATTACTTGCCTGCAGGTGGGTTAAACATGATCCAGGACCTTCCTAGTTTCCAGTAAAAGTCGACAACTCAGTTAGTTCCTTTTCTCTGGAGTTGATAGTTAGAGAAGGTTTATTCTTTGGTTGTATAGCTTTTAGGTAGGTCGGGGCCTTGTCCCAACCATTATTCCACTCTTAGAGGCTTGCAAGCTATAGTTTCTCAGTTGTTAGTTGTTGTTGGCCATGTGGGGCCTATGTATATTATGTTTTGTGTGGTGTCCGTGTGGGGCCTAGTGTAGTTGGTTAGTTGCCGGCCTTGTCGGCCATAGTATAAGTATGATTGCCTATTTTTCATTCAGTTATAACTAGACAACATGATGGACTTGTCGGCCAGCATAGGATCCCTTTTATCATCTCGTTGTTGGGTTCACTATTTTATTTTATAGGTGTTTTGTGGCCTTGTTGGCTCGAGGCTGTGTTTACAGCCGAGATATAGCTCGTTTTTTTCTTGATTTTGAGTTGCTAGAAAGCACTAGAGGTGCCTATGCCTAGCTAATCAGTCCAGGTCCCAGGTTGACACTAGGTACCAGTCATGCCTCCCAAGGTGGGGCGTGACAAACATGGTATCAGAGCCAGGTTGTGTCCCAGGAAGTCTGCAAGCCATGTCAAGTAGAGTCTTGTCTATGGGTGTATTGTGCACCATATTCTATAGACAGGAGGCTACGAGGCATAATAGTGTGGTTACCCTCCTTTCTCCTCCAGATGTGCTATAGAGCTGTGTTGTATAGGGTAACTCCCTATGCTTACGTTATTCTACTTATTATAGAGGAATATCTGGTGCACGACAGATCACGATTGGTCAGGAGCTGGATGTCGCAGCAAGAGAGGGCACTAGTCGAGGGCCCTAGTCAAAATCGACCCGATCTAAGGGAGATAAGGAGACATCACCCCGATCTCCCCAGCATTCTCCGCCCCACCAGGAGCCTTCCAGAGTAACAGATATTCCAGTATCACCTCCAACCATCCCTGCACCATCGCATCAGGTCCTAGGTTGGCACTAGGTGCCAGTCATGCCTCCTAAGGTGAGGCGTGACAAACTTGGTATCAGAGCCAGGTTGTATCCTAGGGAGTCTACAAGCCGTGTCAAGTAGAGTATTGTCTATGTGTGTGTTGTGCACCATATTCTATAAATAGGAGTTCTATGAGGCATAGTAGTGTGGTTACCCTCATTTCTCCTCCAGACATGCTATAGAGCTGTGTTGTATAGGGTAACTCCCTATGCTTACGTTATTCTACTTATTATAGAGGAATATCTGGCGCACAACAGATCACGATTGGTCAGGAGCTGGATGTCACAGCAGGAGAGGGAACTAGTCGAGGGCCCCAGTCAGAATCAGCTCGATCTAAGGGCGATAAAGAGACATCACCCGATCTCCCTAGCATTATCCGCCCCACCAAGAGCCCTCCAGAGCAGCAAATATTCCAATACCACCTTAAACCATCCCTGTGCCATTGGATCAGAAGATTAGGAGCGCAGTTCATGTGTTAGTTCAGATGATGGCTGCCCAACATCAGCCTCAGCCAATAATACCAGCCGTTGTCGAGCCCACTGAGGGGCTGGGGAGTTCGAGGGTTCTCGAGTTCCTTGCTTTGAGTCCTCCACAGTTTACAGGAAGGGATCAAAGAGAGGACCCCCAGAAATTCATAGATTAGCTACAGAGGATATTCAAGGTCATGCATGCCTCGTCCACAGAATCATTTGAGTTAGCAGTGTTTCAATTGCGAGAGGTAGAAGTTTTGTGGTACGAGAGTTGGGAAAGATCCCGAGGCAGATATGCACCCCCACCTACATGGCCTAGCTTCTCTGAAGCTTTCATAGACCACTACTTTCCTCGAGAGGTCCGACAGGCCAGAGTAAAGCAGTTTTTACATCTAGAGCAGGGCAGAATGAGTGTCAGAGAATATGCATTAAGATTTGATTCCCTACCCAGATATGCGCCTACATTTGTTGATACCATGCCAGCTAGGGTACACCGATTTATTATGGGACTTGCGCCAGAATATGTAGAAGCTTGTATTACAGCCACATTGCTAGAGGATATGGATATCTCATGGATTCAGGCCTTTTCTCAGAACATAGAGGAACTCAAGCAGCGTCAGTACGCGATTGATAGGGTAGGTCAGGAGCAGCATTGAAGGGATAGACATGCAGACTTTCAGGGTAGGCCTAGGCCTCATTTATCAGGTAGTCCACCTAGGCCCCCATTTCAGTAGTAGCAGAGCAGCAGATCAGATCATCGTGGACAGTTAGGTCCTGGTGAAAGTTCATGACCGTTAGGCTCACTACAACAGAGGGGTCCAGATCAGACCTCAGCAGATTTAGTAGAGCTGGAAATTATTGATTTTGACGTAATTATGGGTATGGATTGGCTAGCACCATGTTACGCCACTGTAGAATGTTGGACCATAACTGTCCGATTTTGCTTTCCAGTGGAGGTAGTGCGAGAATGGAGGGGCAATGCAGCTATGTCAAAAGGTAGGTTTATATCCTATCTTTGGACGAGAAAGTTAATAGCAAAAGGCTGTATTTATCATATTGTTAGAGTTTGGATTATGCAAGCAGATTCCTCGACTCTTCAGTCCATCCCAGTAGTTAGTGAGTTTCCAGATATGTTCCCAGATGAGCTTCTTGGTATTCCCCTAGAGCGTGAGATTGATTTCACCATCGACTTGCTACCAGTTACTCAACCTATATCCATCCCTCCATATCATATGGCTCCTACCGAGTTAAAAAAGTTGAAAGAACAGTTGAAAGACTTGTTATAAAAGGGTTTTATCAGGCCTAGTACTTCTCCATGGGGTGCACCAGTTCTGTTTGTGAGGAATAAAGATGACTCCCTATGCATGTGTATATGCCGACAACTGAATAAAGTTACCATTAAGAATAAATACCCTCTTTCAAGGATAGATGATTTATTTGACCAGCTACAAGGGGCGAAATATTTTTCCAAAATTGATTTGAGATCCGGGTACCACCAGGTTCGAGTTCGGGAGAAAGATATCTTGAAGACAACTTTCAGGACTAGGTATAGTCATTTTGAGTTCCTATTTATGTCCTTTCGGTTGGCAAATGCACGAGCAGTGTTCATGGATCTAATGAACAACATCTTCAGGCCATGTTTAGATTTGTTCGTGATAGTTTTCACCAATGATACTCTAGTGTACTCCCGCTCAGAAGATGAACACAGAGATCATCTGCGAATAGTACTCTAGATCCTCAGAGACTTCCATTTATATGCAAAGTTCTCTAAATGTGAGTTTTTGTTGAATTTCTTAGCTTTCTTGGGCCATATTGTGTCAGAGACGGGTATTTAGGTTGAATCACAGAAGATTGAGGCAGTTAAGACATGGCCTAGACCTACAACTCCAATTGAAGTTCGCAGTTTTCTAGGGTTAGCCAAGTTCTATAGAAGATTCGTGGAAGGATTTTCTACCTATTAGCACCGTTGACCAGGTTGTTTCAGAAAGCAGCCAAATTCTACTGGATCGAGGCTTATGAGCAGAGTTTCCAGGAGTTGAAAAATAGATTGACATCTACACCAGTATTGGCCTTACCAAAGGTTCAGAGGGTTATGCTGTATACTATGACGCTTTGGGCGTTGGATTAGGATGGGTTCTTATGCAACGCACAAGGTAATTGCCTAAGCTTCAAGGCAGCTAAGAAAGCATGAAAAGAATTATCCCACCCATGATTTGGAGGTAGATGCAATGGTTCATGCCTTAAAAATATGGAGGCATTATTTATATGGCGTGTATGTGGATATTTTTACTGATTATAAAAGCCTCCAGTACATTTTCACGCAAAAAGAGCTGAATTTGCGACAATACCAATGGCTAGAATTGCTGAAAGACTATGATGTGAACACTTGTATCACCCAAGGAAGGCTAATATCATAGCTAATGCCCTTAGCCGCAGATCCATGGGTAGCTTAGCACATATGAGGCTAGAACAATGGGAAATGGCTCGATAATTGCACTGGCTAGCCAACTTAGCAGTCCGGGTAATGGATTCAGAGGATAATGGGGTTATAATTCAGAATACAACAGTACCATCCCTAGTTGTAGAGGTAAAAGAGCAGTAGTATGAGGACCCTAATCTAGTACAACTTAGAAATAAGGTTCAACAAGATGAATTAACAGCCTTCGAGTTAACAGAAGATGGAGTCTTGAGATTCAGGGGTAGCCTCTACGTTCCAGATGTAGCAGGGCTGCGCCGACAGATCATGACAGAGGTACATTACTCTCATTACTCTCTTCATCCAGGTTCGATGAAGATGTACCATGACATAAAAGAGATACACTGGTGGCCTAGAATGAAGAAAAGTGTAGCTGCTGTACCTATATGGAAATAGGAAACAATTAATATAGACTTTGTGACAGGGTTACCCCATACCAGATGTAAATTTGACTCTATTTGGGTTATTGTCGATAGATTGACGAAATCATCTCACTTCCTGCCAGTTCAGACTACATTCTCAACTGAAGATTATACTGAATTATATATTAAAGAGATAGTCCGACTGCACGGTGTCCCAACATCTATCACTTCTGACAGAGGGGCACAGTTTATAGCTAGATTTTGATAATCATTTCAGAAAGGTTTAGGGACACAGGTTAATTTGAGTATAGCTTTTCATCCCCAGACAGACGGTTAGGCAGAGCGCACCATCCAGACACTCGAGGATATGTTACGGGCATATGTGCTATACTTTGGAGGAAGTTGGGACGAGCATTTACACCTTATTGAATTTGTATACAATAACAATTATCATTCCACTATTCAAATGGTGCTGTATGAGGCTCTATGCGGGCAAAAATACAGGTCCCCCATAGGCTAGTTTGAAGTAGGCGAGGCCTAGTTGATCTCACCTGATATGATCAATTAGTCAGAAGAAAAAGTGAAATTTATTAGAGAATGCTTTCTAACAACCCGGAGCCTTCAGAAGTCCTATTCTGATGTTTGGTGTAGAGACTTGGAATTTAATGTAGGTGATTGGGTGTTTCTCAAGGTTTCACCTATGAAGGGCGTGATGAGGTTTGGCAAGAAGGGCAAGCTTAGCCCTATATTTATTAGTCCTTATTGAATCCTCCGGAGAATAGGCCAAGTGGCATATGAGTTAGAGTTGCCTTCAGAGCTAGAGTCTATTCATCCAGTCTTTCACGAGTCGATGCTCCAGAAGTGCATAGAGGACCCGCCTCGAGTTTTTCCAGTTGAGCATGTTCAAGTTACCGAAGAGTTGTCTTACGAAGAAACCCAGTTGCTATACTAGATCGGCAGGTTCATAGACTGAGAATTAAGGATGAATCTTCCATTAAAGTCTTATGGAGGAACTGAAATGTAGATGAAATGACCTGGGAAGCTAAGGAAGACATGAGGTCCAAATATCCTCACCAATTCTAGACCTGACCCAGATTATACAGTGGAGGTGAGCTTTTTGATACAGATGTTACCTTATTGCTAATATTACTTGTATTGTTCAATTATTCACTTCTATGTTGTGGGATAGTTGGTTATAGCGTCTTGTGAGATGCCTATCTTAAACTTTTCTACGTTTCAAATTCCCAAACAGTCCATATTACAAAGGAGACTCTGCCAAAATTTTTCTAGCAATAGCTACAAAGGTTAAGTATTTGGAGCCTAAAGACTACATTCGAGGATGAATGTTCCTAAGGGGGATCATGTTAATCCCATAAATTTTTGTAGTATGACCATCGTGTGTGTAAGAATATTGAGAATTATAGCATATCATACATCCGGGAGAAGACCTAGGGGGTGAACACACGAGCGCATCGTTAAATGGACGGGAGGCTGAGACCAGGAGGCTGGCGCACTGGGCGTCGCATCGTGCGTCCTGCCTTGGCATACGCACTAGCGCGTCGCACCCCTAGCGCAGCATAATGGGGGCCGCACCGCACACCGCCCCGCCACCGCCCAACTATATATATATATATGTATATATATATCCCTCTTGGTTATATTAGATCAGTACATAATATTTCCCTCGGCCAAAATAGAGAATACCCACGATTTTCATCAGGTTTTTTCAAATTACACTGTCAAACTCTGTCTAAACACAAATTCGCATTAGATAACAAGTTCTAGGCCTACGAGGAGTATTGCTGCGGAGTTATTTCATGAAAATTCGCTCGATGAGTCAGAACCCCGCGGAGTAAAGGTTGCCAAATTTACTTTAGATTGAATCCTAAGTGGCTACAAGCGATCGGTAAACAATTCTACCTTCTAAATTCTCGATAATTAGCGATTTTTTGGCTGAATCAATTGAAGTTAAAGTTATAGCCAATTCTATTGAAAGATATTATTGCTTGTTGATTTTATTAGAATTGAAATAGCCTCATTTTCTCAGCATGAGAACTACAAATTGGTGAAATTAATGACTTTGAGTTGGAATTGCTCGAGCGCCTCGAAATCATCAAATAAGTTATTTTAAGGCTATCTCTTTCGGCAAGTTACGCTCGTCGTAGAGTTAATATGACCTATTTATCTATAGTACTCCAGATTAAACCTGTTGTGGTTAGCTGTTATAAATAGAATCGAGACGGAAATGATAACATAGTAACCGTCGTTAGAATTAAACCTAGTAAGCTTGGTCTCTGCATACGATAGTTGGATTGCTGGATGTTTTGTTGCCTACGGGACTATGTTCATAGGAGCAATATGATGTCGGAAGAGACCAGATTGAGGCTGTAAGGGCCGTATTAAGGTCTAGTCACCTCCAAACTTCTCTATGTCGTAGTGGCATCCCGACCCTCAGTCAAGCCAAGGCTCAGGGTCCAGTTACAGGAGACCAAACGGCTCAAATACAGTTATAGGAGCCCAAATGGCTCAGATACAGTTACAGGAGCCCAGATGGCTCAGATACAGTTATAGGAGTCCAAACGGCTCAGATACAGTTACAGAAGCCCAAACGACTCAAATAAAGTTATAGGAGCCCACAGGGCTCAAACACAGACACAGCTACAGGAGCCTAGACGGCTCAACCTAGAGAAATGAGCCTATTAGGCTTGGATACAGTTTCAGAGGATGAGTATTCCTGAGTTACAATATGCTTTCAAACCTTTAGTAGTCCATATATGAGAAATGAGCATTGTTTGTACTTGTCAGGGCTTATGAGGGCCCAGGTAGGTTATTCTGTGTTAATTGTATCTTCCAGACTTATGGGTCTTGGTAAGATTCTTGTTTGTGCTTATACTTGCTAGTTATATTTCGTATTGTGAAGCTATTCAGGTTAAATTCTTATTCTCCTTATTGATTACTTTAATTCCTTCTATTAGCTTTACTCAACTTTTATTACTACTTTACATATTCGGTACATATTATATTGACGCCCATCTTTGGGGATATTCATTACTTGCCTGCAGGTGCGTTAGATGTGATCCAAGACCTTCCTAGCTGCCAGTCAGAGTCAACAGCTCAGTCAGCCCTTTTCTCCGGAGTTGATAGTTAGAGAAGGTTTGTTCTTTTCTTGTATAGCTTTTGAGTAGGTCAGGGCCCTGTCCCGACCAGTATTCCACTCTTAGAGGCTTGCAAGCTACAATTTCTCAGTTGTTAGTTGTTGTTAGCCGTGTGGGTCCTATGTATATTATGTTTTATGTGGTGGCCTTGTGGGCGCCTAGTATAGATGGTTAGTTGGAGGCCTTGTCGGCCATAGTATTAGTATGATTGCCTATTTTTCATTTAGCTGTAACTAGATAGCATGATGGTCTTGTCGACCCGCGTAAGATCCCTTTTATCATCTTGTTGTTGGGTTAGCTATTTTCTTTTACAAGTGTTGCATAGCATTGTCAGCTCGAGGCTGTGTTTACAACCGAGATATAGCTTGTTGTTTTCTTGATTTTGAGTTGCTAGCAAGCACCAGAGGTTCCTATGCCTAGCCAAATCAGTCTAGGTCCCAGGTTGGCACTAGGTGCTAGTCATGCCTCCCAAGGTGGGGCGTAACAGGTTCAATAGAAAGTTTGGTGAAAAGATACAATATCTTAGAGCCTATGATATGATTGTCTATTTAGAAGATACCAATATGACAAAGCAGTGTGATTCTGCATATCCTATTGATTGCAGATTTCTTCTTTGGACTGCCATTCCATAGAATCTAGTGAGAACTTTGAGGTGCTTGAAATGGAAACGCTCCGATAGAGCATCTTGTAGATCTCAGTTTGGGATACCATCAGCTCAGAGTTCGAGAGAGTGACATTTGGAAGACAGCATGGTCACTATGAGTCTGTACTTATGTCTTTTGGACTAACGAATACTCCTGCAACTTTTATGGATTTGATGAATAGGGTGTTCAAGACATACTTGGATATGTTCATGATTGTATTCATAGATGACATCCTTATATACTCTCGGAGCAAGGAGGAGCATGCTGCTCATTTGAGGGTGGTGCTACAGACTCTTAAGGATCGCTAGTTATATGCTAAATTCAATAAATGTGAGGTTTGGTTGAACTCAGTGGCATTTTTGGGCCATGTGGTGTCAAGTGAGGGTGTAGAGGTAGATTCTCAAAAGATAGAAGCGGTAAAGAATAGGCCTAGACCAGTGAATCCTGTAGATATCAGGTGTTTCTTTGGTTTATCTAGTTATGATTGGAGATTTGTTGAGGGTTTTTCATCCATTGCAGCCCCGCTGACTAAGTTGACCTAGGCGAAAGTGAAGTTTCAATGGTTGGAGGCTTGTGAGAGGAGCTTCCAAAAGTTGATGACTCGACTCACCTCAGCACTAGTGTTGACCCTACCTAATGGTACTGATAGGTTTCTGGTGTATTCTGACGCCTCAAGAATCGGCCTTGGTTGTGTACTCATGCAACACGGTAAAGTTATAGCCTATGGTTCCAGGAAGCTGAAGTTCATGAAAAGAATCATCCAACTCATGATCTTAAATTGACGGTGATAGTATTTTCCTTGAATATTTGGAGACACTATTTGTACGAGGTTTATGTAGATGTGTTTATAGACCACAAGAGCCTACAATACGTGTTTACCCAAAAGGATTTGAATCTACATCAGAGAAGGTGGTTGGAGCTTTTGAAGGATTATGATATGAGTGTTCGCTACTACCCGGGTAAGGCTAATGTGGTGGCAGATGCTCTTAGCAGGCTTTCCATGGAGAGTGTGTCCCATATAGATGAGGAAAGGAAGGATTTAGTGAAGGATGTTCATTGGCTTGCACGGCTAGATGTCTGTCTTGTTGACTCGATCAATGGTGGTGTCATTATTAAGAATGGGTTAGAATCATCCTTAGTGACCGAAGTTAAATCTAGGCAATATGAAGATCCTATTTTGGTAAATTTGAAGGAATCCATTCAGAATCATAAGGTAGAAGTCTTCTTCAAAGGGGGAGATGGGGGGCTTCGATATAAGGGTCTCTTGTGTGTTCCGGGTACCAATAATTTGAGAGATCGGATGTTGCACGAGGCTCATGGTTCCATATACTCTATACATCCAGGTGCCACCAAGTTGTACCGTGATCTACGGGAAGTCTATTGGTGGAATGGTATGAAGAAGGACATAGCAGAATTTGTGGCTAGGCTCCTGAATTGTCAACAGGTAAAGGTTGAGCATCAAAGACCTGGAGGTATGCTTCAAGATATTAGTATCCCTATTTGGGTGGTTGTGGACAAGTTAACCAAGGAATCTCATTTTCTACCAGTCAAAATCACTGATTCATTGGAGGATTATGCTAGGTTGTACATTCGGGAGTTAGTTCGGTTGCATGGAGTGCCATTGTCCATCATATCAGATAGAGGTACTCATTTTACCTCCCAGTTTTGGAGATCGTTTTAAAAGGGACTTGGTACTTAGGTCAAGCTTAGCACAACATTTCACCTGCAAATAGATAGTTAGGTGTAGCGTACTATTTAGAATCTCGAGGACATGTTGAGAGCATGTGTGATTGACTTCAGGGGTAGTTGGGATGATCATTTTCCTCTCATTGAGTTTGTGTATAACAACAACTACCATTCCAGCATTTAGATGGCTCCCTTTGAGTCTCTTTATGGGCGGAGGTATAGATCGCCTATTAGTTGGTTTGAAGTCGGTGAAGCTGCACTGATAGGACCAGATTCAGTCCATGAGTCTATGGAGAAAGTGTAGCTTATAAGGGACAGGTTGAAAATAGCTCAGAGTCGCCAAAAGTCCTATGCGGATGTGAGGAGGAGAGAACTTGAGTTTGAAGTTAATGATTGGGTGTTTCTAAAGGTGTCTCCCATGACGGGAGTGATGAGGTTCGAAAATAAAGGGAAAATTAGTTCCCGTTATCTTGGTCCATACTAGATTGTGAGACGTGTGGGCAAGGTGGCCTATGAGTTAGACTTACCCTCAGAACTAGCTTCAGTTCATCCAGTCTTCCATATATCGCCCTTAAAGAAGTTCTTGGGTGACCCGACTCTAGTTGTTCCAGTGAAGAGCATAAGTGTGAAGGACAACCTTAGTTATGAGGAGGTTCCGATGGGAATACTGGATCACCAGGTTCGAAAGCTAAGGAACAAAGAATTAGCCTCAGTCAAGCTTTTATGGAGGAATCAGCATGTTGAGGGAGATACATAGGAAGCCCATGTAGATATGATGGCTAAATATGCACATCGATTCCCTTCTGACTCATTTTAGCTTGAGTATCAGTTTCCTACTTAGTAGCCTATTCAGTTTCATGTTCAGAATATGTGCCCCAATTTCTTTCATGTTAATGAATGTACATGTGATTTAGGAATTTAGTTCAGTCGCGGTCAGTCACTCCATTGGTTTTCTTCTTATATGATCAATATTTGAGTATGATGATTGCATTTCTCTGCATTTCAGTATGTTTTTCCAACATTTGTGGATGAATGTTCCTAAGAGGGGGACATTATAATACCCCGAGAACCCTAACCTTAGACCTAGAAATGGTGAAAACTGAATTTTCTGCACCAGGTCATAGGAGGAATCGTCCCATGACCCGTGGGGTGCACCATGAGTCATGGAGTGACTCATGGGGAGGAGCTTGTCCATGGTTGGAATTTTTAGATTTGGTGTGACCACGAGTCATTGTCAGCACCACGATTCATTAGGTCAACCGTGGTCAAGTATGGTCTAAGGATGAAGTAGGTTGGGTAGTGTGGAAGACGACTTGGTCACCACGAGTAGTGGTGTCCCTCGTGGTGACGCTCAGTAGGGATTTGGCAGTGCAGGCAATGAGAAGGTGACCACGAGTCATGGTCAGTGGGCACGAGTCCTCTAGTCCATCGTTGGGACTAGCAGTATGTGTTTCCTTGCTAATTTATTAAGGGTTTTTTCATAATTTCTAAGTTTCTAAGGCCTAAACTACGTCATTTTAAGCTCAGAATAAAGTTTTTTAAGAGGGGTAAGTTCGTTATAGGCTTATTCACTTCCATGCATACAAGTCTAGAAGTTCCTAAGGGTGTCAAGCCTAAATCTCTCAAGTTCTTCCCCAAATTTCCATTGGACAATCAAGGACGTTGTGAAATTGGATTTGTTTAGGTATGTAGGGTTATGAATGGGTGTAATTATCCACACGCATGCCCTATCCCCTCTCAATTCATGAAAATTCTAATTGATGAATCTATGGGGTTTTTATCCAATATGTGAATTCTCTAATTTTTAATCATGGGTTGATCTAACATGTTTCTAATGTTGAATTATGATTTATGGGCATATTTTACAATGTTTTTGATTTTAAATTATGTTTTCAAGTTTTATAAATTATGATGCCCAATCATAAAAGAATTCATGAAAAGTTGAGATTATGATCTATGTTTTCAATTATGATGAGAGGTATTCGAAGAAAGTATGATTTTGAATTACCCATGTCTACATTCATTTTTGAATAATCAAAGTCTATTTCAAGCATGTTTAAATATTGGGCAAGCCCTTACAATCAAGTATGTTTCATGACTTATCTAAATTTCATATTGTAAGCTTACCACATGGTTTTGGAGTCTAGACTCCCACTCTTGTTCAGCTTGTGGTAAGGTTCGAGCCAAGGCTTCTCATGTTATGTCTTCATATTTTTCTTGGATGTATTATTGTATTCCAGCTTCGTCACCTAACAATGGTTCAGCTTCATTGAAAAACGATGGAGAGCAAATTCATGATTTTGGGAGTAGTGTCTAACACCGAGTAGGCTAAGGGTCAGTGAACCCTGTGCCTCAGAACAACGCGCCAATGTAGGTTTATATACATTTTTGGGACCTCCCTTGTAAGCTTCCCTGCCCCCAAGGGGCCTTCAACTTGATATCAATATCATGGTTTAATCCTTAGCCTTGGCAAGGCTTTGGATGGCTCTGCCCACTTGAGTCTGATAGTCGGGACCATGTAAGTTATATCATGGTAATGTCGGTTATATGATGAGTCTCCCATTGTTCCTCATGATTTTAGTTATGCATGTTGATCATTCATGATATTGTGTTCCCAGCAGATTTGACCCAATGTTCAGTTTTACTTATGATTATCAGTTTTCAGCTTTGGGTCATTCAATTAAGTTATGTTCAGATCATGATTTTAGAAAATAGCATGCAAAGCCTACTCTCAGAATCTTATCTTGATTATGTTTTATGATATGCATGATTTGTGATTTTACTTAGCAGTTTTACTTACCTTGCATACTAGGTATATTCCACGTACGGACTGCATACTCTATGCTATATCATTTCATGATATAGGCTCAGATATTTTAGCTCAGCTTCCTTTATCAGCCAGAGTGGTGAGTCCTCATCATTCGAGAGCCCTTCTTTCAGTTGTATATATTATTTTCAGTTTTAGAATTTAGTGAGTTAGTTGGGGTCTTGTCCCATCAACTCGTCAGCAGTAGAGGCTTTTCAGACATATAATGTAATCAGCTTTGGTTTTGAGTTTTGTATTCCGATGTTATGAAACTATCATACTTCCGCTATATTTATTATATCGATTTTCATCTTATCTATGAATGAGTTAGTTGATATGTTCATGCCATGGGTCGATTTGGAGCCTCTCGGGGTTCTTTGTCTTGTGTCTCGATCCGAGATTATGTTCGGGTCGTGACACTACCTGTGCTGCGTGTTTTGGCCTTGATGTTGTGAGGTCACACACAAAAACGGGCACTGCAACTAGCATGCTACTTCATGCAGGCTTCCCCGTCCAAAAAGGTGTAGTTTATTCATTGTTTCATCCATTTAACTCTCTAGTTAGGCTCATCTTCAACTAGATATAAAACGACATAAATTAGCAATATTCATGCATAAAATCTCTAACTTCAAATAGAATTCACATCAAACAAACTCGTAAAGCTCATGTAATACCAAATCATCACTCCACCGAAGAAGTCAAGTTGGAGCAGTAGAAACAATCTATCTAGTTCGTATCTTATGTAGGCGAGGCAAATTCACATGAATTAAAAAGAATTTAAAGAAAGTTCCCAAAATATTTGTGAAAAATTTAATAACCGATAGTCCTACCAAGACTAACTATGTTAGTGAAGGGAGTCCATAGGGTGAAGTGTGGTAATTGTGAATGTGAACGTCACTTTTGTCATGACCCGAGTTCACACCCTAGACGCAACACAGTTCTTAGGATCACAAGTGACCCCAAGCAAACCCATGGTAAAGCATACTTCTACTAAGACTGATCTATTGAAAATAATAATAAATGGAAGCTGACTAAAGAAATAAGCAAATACTGATTTATAACATAAAAATCTTAACATACGCGGAAGCCCAAACTAATTCTATAACACTGTCAGAAAGACTTCTAAAAAGAAGTAATGAGTTACTGGGACAAACCCCCAGCTAACTCCAATATCTTGAAACTAAACCAAAAATCATAAACTGAAATGGAAACTCCGGCCGTCAGCAGATGAGGACTCACCACTAGAAGTTACTGGAGAATAACTAAGAGGAACTAGCTGTGGTGTTGAGGCTGGGTACCTGAGCCTATATTATAAAACTTTATTGCACATAGAAATATACGATCAATACTTTAAATGTACGGAGTATATCAGACATAAGCTAAATATAAGAATACTGATAACATGAAACTATACTGACAAGATATACAATGATCATATCTGGAATCGTAAGTAGTGAAAGAAACGGAAAATCTAAAAATACTGTAGAACTAATAACTTTCTAAAGGTCATAAGCATATCATGAAATCTAGAATACTGAACTAAGCTGGAGACTATGACTATACCAGTCTGAACCATATTGTGGGAGAGCCTATAACCAACATGTAACCATGTGAGCTAGATATGGAGTTCAATGTATAAACCCCATTGAAGAGAGCCTGTTGTACCTTGGCAGGGGATAGTTGCTGAGCTCTATGATCACTGTCTAGGGCCCATTTGGGCTAATAACCTACAGTGACACGTAGTTTTGAGAATCTAAGTGTGTAGAACCCTGGCCCGCTCGGTGCTAAGTACTACTTCCACTAAAAACCTACTTATGCTTAACTGGCTGATAGCTCAAAATGGATGTCCTAGGACTAAGTAAGAACTACTTATCAGAAGCATTTTAAGAGTTGAAGCACCTGAAAGAAACTATGTTCTAAGACTTGTCAGAGCTGCTTTGTTTGAAAAGTTTCGTGATAGTCTAAAGAAAGACAATCATGCTGATAAACTGATACTACTAAATTTAATAAAAGACTAATAAAGAGTCAAACTGATCAGTTGATACTTTCGAAGAATACTGAGTATATTCATAGTCTGAAAATAATAACTTTAAGTAAAATCATACAAACTGAGGATTTATGCTCAAATAACATTCCATGAAAAAAACAACATTCTAGACCACCTTTTAAATCATGAAGAATCAAACCAATATCATAATAAACTAGGAAGAAGATCATATTATGAAATCTACATAACAATCATGTGCCAGGGTGATAAAAATTAGCAAGACAACTGGAGTTTAGGAGCACTCATAATTTATCTGAAAAAGCCCTAATTCATAACTCTTAGAAGGCTAGAATAGAAAAGGTTTTCCGAGAGAAAATTTTTGGGACACAAGGTTGGAAGAATCCCCTTGTTGAATTCTCACATACCTAAAGGAAAATTTCTCAGAAGAAGATCTTGGGATCTGGAGAGGAAATCAGAACCCTAGCTTTTTCCCTGAGAAGTTTGTCTGAGTCTTGTAGATACTAGTCTTGAGAGAAAAGTGAGAAATGAGGGAGGAAGATCGACTAACCCTCTTCATCCTCTTATAATATACTCCAAAACAGTGTAGTTTAGGTGCTATGAGCTTAGGATTAGACAAAAATATCCCTGGGTAACCGTTTCAAAAACTGATTGTCTAAATCTAATGGGTCTCAAAATGAGTCATTGGTTGTGACCACAACTCATTGGTGCCAGACATTGTCACTGGGGTGACTTGAGCATTTTCTGGATCTCAGCCGATGGCTACATAGGATGAGTCATTATATCAAACTATGATTCATCATCTGGCCCGTTGTTTGAGAGGAGGATTTAGTAGGCTTCTGGACTAGGTTACAATGAGCAACAAAATGAATCATTACTTCTTGCAATGAGTCGTTCTATGGCTCGTTGGTATCCTGGAGGAAATTTGATGGACCTTGCATGACTTTTCTGATGGGTCATTATTCCTGAAAATGACCCATTGGTTGAGTCGTTCTGAGGCAAGATTTTTTTGTTTCTTTTCTAGTTTTTCATTCCAAGTCTAACTTTGGTTTTGTGGGTGTTACAATATTTTCTCGACCCAAACATAGGCTCGGATCGAGACACGGGATAAAGAACCCCGAGAGGTCCAAGTCGACCCATGGCATGAACACAACGTCTAGCTCAATCATAGATAAGCAGAAGATCATCATAAGTAACATAGCGGAGTCTAAACATAATATAACATCTGAATACATACATAAGTCTAAAGCTGAATACAACTATGTCTGAGAAGCCTCTAATACTGATGAGTTGATGGGACAAGACCCCAACTAACTTACTGAAATCTGGAAAATGAAAGTATGACATACAACTGATAAGAAGGGCCCTTGCAAGATGAGGACTCACCAACTGATATTGAGAAGTACCACCTCTGGAAGTCTGACTAGCAGCGGGACTAAGTCTGGATATCGGAGCTTGTATCATAAAAAGATACAACATAGAGTATGTGGTTAGTACGTGGAATGTACCGAGTATGCAAGGTAAGTAAAACCACTAAGTAAGTAAAATCATTAAACATGCATAATATAAAACATAAACAAGATAAGATTCTGAGAGTAGGTCTTGCATGCTATTTTCTAAAATCATGATTTGAATATAACTAAACCTCATAACTGAATCGAATGACCCAAAGCTGAAAGCTGATAATCATAAGTAAAACTAAACATTGGGCCAAACCTGTTGAAAACATAATATCATGGTTGATGTACATGCAGAACTAAAATCATGGGGAACAATGGGAGACTCGTCATATAACCAATATTACCACGATAGAGCTTATGTGGTTCCAACTATCACACTCAAGTTGGCAGAGCCATCCAAAGCCTTGCTAGGGCTAAGGATGCTACCATGATATCGATATCAAGCTCAAAGCCCCTTGGGGGTAGGAGAAGCTCCAACGGAGGTCCCAAATAATCTAATCATACCTATGTTGGTGCGTAGTTCTGAGGCATAGGGTTGATTGACCCTTAGCCCACTTGGTTCTAGACACTACTCCCAAAAATATGCATTTGCTCTCCATCGTTTTTCAACGAAGCTAACCATTGTCTAGTAACGAAGCTAAATAATATCATACATGCATAATCTGAAATTATAACATGAGGAGCCTTGGCTAAAACCATACCACAAGCTGAAAATAGTGGGAGTCTAGACTTCAAAATCATGTGGTAAGCTAATTCATGAAATCGTAAAACATACTTGATCATATGGGCTTGACCAATACTTAAACATTCTTGAAATCAACTTGATTCTCTTTGAAAACATGAGCATAGACATAAGTGTTTGAAAATCATACATCTCATCATGCTTGTACATATACTTCATAGATCTCAGCTTTCATGGACTTTCATCGATGGGCATCATTATGTAGAAAACTTGAAGACATAATTTATATTTGAAAACATCATAAAATCTGCCCATTAACCATAATTGAACATTTAAAACATGCTTAGATCATACCCATGATTGAAACTTAGAGAATTCATACATTGGGTGAAAACCCCATGGAATCATTAATTAGAACATCATGAATTGAGAGAAAATTGGGCATGGGTGTGGACTATTGCACCTATTCATAGCCTTACAAACCTAAAGACATCTGATTTTTACCACTTCCTTGATTGCCCAAAGAGAATTGAGGAAGAACTTTGAAGAACTAGCCTTGATCACCTCTCAAACCTCTAAGTTTGCATGCATGAATTAGGATAGTCTTAGAATGCCTTAACCCTTCATAAAACACTCTATTCTGAGCTTAAAACGATGTTGCTTAGGCTTTAGGAACATAGGAATGACGAAAAAATCCTTAATAAATTCGCAGGGAAAAACATACTGCCAGTCCCAATGAGGGACTAGACGGATCGTTACCAGTGACCACGACTCGTGGTCGCCAGTCGTCACCTTCACTGCCAATTCTTCTTCTAGGGGTCACCACGAGGTACACCACGACTCGTGGTGTACCCAATGACTCATGTTGACCAGTCGTTACCTTCACTTCCCCATTCATCAAGTCTTTGGTCAACTCTTGACCATGGGACACCTGACGACTCATGGTGTTAACCACGACTTATGGTTACACCCGTGGTCACCTCAAATCCCAAATTCCAATCAAAGTCCAACCCTTTCCGCACGAGTCACTTAATGACTCATGGTGTTCCTAATGGGTCACTGGATGACTTGTCCTGCACCTGGTGCAGAAAATCCTATTTTATCCATTTTAAACTCTCGGGTCTGATCTTAGGGTTTTCTCCCCCTTGGGAACATTTGTCCTCGAATGTGGAAAAACATATTGAAAAGAAGAGATGCAATATCATACTCAAATACTAAGCATACATGTTGAAAACTGACGGAGTGACTGACTAAGATTTTAACTACATGACTAAACTGAATTCCCGAATCACACATACATTTATTAACATGAAAGAAACTGGGGCACATGAGCTGAACATGAAACTGAATAGAATACTAAGGAGGAAACTAGTACCTCAAGTTGAAACTTAGCCGGAAGGGAATAGATGTGGGTATTTAGCCATAATATCTGCTTCGGCTTACCACGTAGCTCCCTCAACATGTTGATTCTTCCATAAAACCTTAACTGAAGATACTTCTTTTTTTCTTAGGTTTCAAACCTGACGATCCAGTATTTCCACCGGAACCTCCTCATAACTAAGGCCGTCCTTCACATCTACGCTCTCCACCGGAACAACTAGAGTTGGATCACCCAAACACATCTTTAAGAGCGATACATGAAACACTGGATGGACTAAAGCTAATTCTGAGGGCAACTGCAATTCATATGCTAACTTGCCAACCTGTTTCACAATCTGGTATAGGCCAACATAATGGGGAATGAGTTTCCCTTTCTTTCCAAACCTCATCACTCCCTCCATGGGAGATACCTTCAAAAACACCTAGTCATCGACTTCAAACTCAAGTTCTCTCCTCCTCACATTCACATAGGATTTTTGGCAACTCTGAGCTGTTTTCAACCTATCCCTTATAAGCTGAACTTTCTCCGTGGCCTCATGGACTGAATCTAGACCTATCACTACAGCTTCACTGACTTCAAACCAACCAATAGGCGATCTATATATCCGCCCATAGAGATCCTCAAATGGAGCCATTTGAATGCTGGAATGGTAGTTGTTGTTATATGATAACTCAATGAGTGGAAAATGATCATCCCAACTACCCTTGAAATCAATCACACACGCTCTCAACATGTCCTCGAGAATTTGGATAGTCCTCTCTACCTGACCATCTGTTTGCGTGGTGAAATGTTGTACTGAGCTTGACCTGCGCACTAAGTCCCCTTTGAAACGATCTCCAAAACCGTGAGGTAAATTGAGTACCTTTATCTAATATGATGGAAAATGGCACTCCATGCAACTAAACTAATTCCCAAATGTACAACTTAGCATAATCCTCCACTGAATCGGTAGTTTTGACCGGTAGAAAATGAGCCTCTTTGGTCAACCTATCCACGACCACCCAAAATGGAGTTACTATCAACGAGTGCGAGGCAACCTTGTGATGAAGTCCATATTTATCTCCTCCCAATTTCAAGTAGGGATACTGATGTCTTGAAGTACACTCTTAGTCTCTGATGCTCAACTTTCACTTGATGACGGACACTTAGCCACAAACTCCGCTATGTCCTTCTTCATGCCATTCCACCAATAGACTTCCAATAGGCCACGGTACATCTTGGTGGCACCTAGATGTATGGAATATCTAGAACCATGAGCCTCGTGTAATATTTGATCTCTCAAATCATCAACATTCGGAACACACAAACGACCCTGATATCAAAGCACACCATCTCCCCTTTTGGGGAAGACCTCCACCTTCTGGTTTTGAACCACTTCCTTTAACTTTAAAAAAATAGGATCCTCATCTTGAATAGATTTTACATCAGTCACCAAGGACGATTCTGAACCATTATGAACAATAACACCACCATCGGTCGAGTTAACTAAACGAACTCCCAACCGTGCTAGCCGATGCATGTCATTCACAAACTCCTTCCTCCCCTCATCTACATAGGACACACTCTCCACAAAAAGCCTACTAAGAGTGTCTACAATCACATTATCCTTTCCCAGAAGGTCAAGGACACTCATATCATAATCCTTGAGTAGCTACAACCACCTCTTTTGACGTAGATTTAGATCCTTCTGGGTAAACACGTGTTCTAGGCTGTTGTGGTTCGTAAACACATCTACATGGACTCCATACAAATAATGTCTCCAAATCTTCAACCACCTAGTAGGGATATTCTTTTCGTTGAATCCCTCAATAAATGGTATCAGATCCATGTCGGCCGAGAGGAGTATGAGTTTGAGTAGCTAAATCTTTATACTATCCTAGATCCAGTCGAAATTACGTTGCTCTTGAGAGGTTATTTCTGTGATTAGTTTTTGCTGACACTCTTACTCTATTTTCTTAGTTTTATTCCTTAAGTTGGGTAATCGATTAATCACGGTCTAGACGTTGGCAAGCCTGTATTTTCCATTTGATTAACTCTAAATTTTAGATACTAGAGCCGGACCCGGATGGTGTTCCCATCACCAATCCTAAAGGAATAAGATAAAGGAAATTAGATAAGATAATCAGTAAATACTTCACAAAGAATTAACTATTAAGGAGTAACATCTAAAGTAGATATTGGCCCCAGGATAGTATTAACATTCCCCCGAATACTCGTATTATATTAAAATTTATGCTTACACATCCATTTACAAAATAAATAAAATACTACAATAGGAGAAAATGGATATGTTTGAAATATCAGAGTAACTATAAAAAGAAAAGAACAGAAATATTAAAGAACTTAGACTATTATAAAAAACTAATACCTTCAGAAATTCTAGATAATTATTCTAGAAAAGTAACTAGAAAATTAATTCTTGACAATCTAATCAGGTTATAGAATGAATTATGTTATGTTAGTCATAATTTGTCTATACAAAGAAGACAATTAGATGATATATTAATTAATCAGTTAAAACTATCTGCATAATTTTTAATGGATACCTCTGAAAATCAAAACATAATAAATAGTATTAATATTTCTTCCACAACTACTAAAATAGCTAAGATAGAGAGCGATTTACAAAATTGGAATATCCCAAAGGAGCATTTTGAAAAGGTATATAAGAGTAGACACTTTAATTTTACTAAAAATTATAATATTAAAACCTCCGAATCTATGGTCGCTATTAATAAGTCTATTGAGACTATTAAATTATTAGCAGCTGAAGACATTAACATATATAGGAAAAACTATAAGTTTCTTCACATAGGACTGACGTGCCCGATTCGCGCGTCCGCAAGTGTACGGGTCGTGCAAGTAATATAGTGGCTCTTTTTAAGAACCGGATTGTCGAACCCACAGGGACTGGACCCATTCCTCTAAATATCCATTTCTAGTGTGATCTTAAATACCTCAAGTGTTGGTTATAGACATTTTCGATCGACATTAATTAAGTCTAAGTTTGGGTCAATGAAGTATTCTGAAATTACTCTAGGAGCAACATAGAGTTAAAACCAATTAATCATGCGATACTACGATTTGCAATGGGTTAAGCATGGAACTATCAATTGTTATTTCACATAATTAGAATTGCATGTTTATGGTCTTTCGAGCCTCTAAACACGACAATCTAGCCTCACTGCATCATTGTGAGCGAGGAGTTTAATTTCTAGTCGCGGGCAATCAATTATGTTGTGGTTTACGGGGAAACGATTGGGGACTTTCGTGCGTCTAACCATTTAACTCAACTTAGCCTCACAACTACTTCTTCGAGTGGTGATGTGACATCCCAAGTTGGTCTTTCATAACCCCCGTGTCTCAACCAAGCACGGTGTTAGGTATATTTCTATCCTAACACAAAAATCTCTCCCGAGATACAAACGTGCTCCTCACATTCTCATGTCCTAACCTAGGTAATGCTTTCTCAAGCTATTACTCAAGCTAACAAATATGCTATCATGGTGATCAATCATAAAAACAACCAACAATCCAGAATGCAAGACGAAAACAACAATCAATAACTTAATTCCAAAACAATTTCATAAAATCACAATCATAATTCATGGCTTCAACCCTAGAGGAAGGGTTCTTGCCATTCATGTTCGTAAAACTACACTAACTACTACTAAACTAACATACTTACATGAATTTGGTAGATGAGAAGGGAATTTGACAAACCCTAGATGAGTTCTCCCACTTCTCCCTTCAGTCCTAGGTAGTTTTCCAGAATAAAATCGTGACCAAATGATTTTAGGAGCTAAGGGTTCAATTTATACTATGCTGAAAAATTGCAAAATTTCGCCTGTGGTGGAACAGCAACGTGTCACGGAGCTGAACGCCCTACTTGACCTTCGTGACACATTGGTAACGCGTACCCTTACTGGAATGTGCCAAAAAGTGCAATTTTTGGCCAAGTGTTGCCGCGTTGGCAGCGTGCCACGGTCCCTATCGCGTAGGGTGCCAGTTATTGCATGTTTTCTTGTTGACTTTCACGTTTTGCTCTTGATTCCATTCCTCCACTTCACCAAATCATGAATTAGTTCCTCAAATGCATTATTAACCTTCAAAAACAAGGACTAATCATGTTGGTTAGTATATATTCACATTTACATAAAATCACATGGAAATGTATAAAATAACTTAGATAAACAAGACTAAATTAAGGTATAAAGCGTATCTCGGGCATGCTATTTTTGCCCGTGATCACAACCCCACACTTAAAGCCTTGTTCGTCCTCGAACAACCTTTTACATATCATGCATATGGAGACTCCCACATAACTAATTTAGCAAGATAATTCAAGTCACGGCTATAATGATTACGTAAGATAACAAGCTACAAATAGAGCATGCACGGTTTGATCATTGAAATGAAGTACAACTATGTTAAGACTTCTTAACCTCCAGAATCGACTCTCAATCTTAGCAAACTCATGCAAATCAACTGATTAAGAAATCCCACATGAACTATATCCTTCATTCAACATGTGCCCTCACGGAAAGAGAGTTACCCAATTTCACACGCAAAAATAATTTTTAACTCACAACATGTGTGGGTACATGAATATTATTACACTCACTCTCACAAAGAATTCACATGCATCATGTAATGACCCATTAGCTTGGCCTTAGTGTTTTATTCCACTAATTTAAGGATGTATGAATGTAAGATCAAGTAGGACTTAATGGGTTGTAATGTAAGCTAAGGGACGGGTAGGTACTATTCTGGCCAATAATAGTGACTATCTTTCCCAAGCGCCTTTTAATACATTACGCCCTCATTACTAACTTCCCTTCCCTTACTTTACCTTTTTCTCCTTTCATCTTTCTTTTTCCTCTTATGTTCCCCCATTTCTTTAGGCACTTTTATCTTATTAGTAAGGAGTTCTATAAAAAAATTTCATTAATTTGTTTTCTTGCTCCTTACTAATAATCAACCATTTTCACACAAGTGCACCTTTGTCCTTTACTCACTTCTACAACTTGATACTTTTCCTTTCTTTTCATTCTTCTCACTCCTTTACTCCGGATTTTTTTACTCAAGCGCTTAGGAGTTTTGGATCAAATTCAAGGTTAATGAAAGAAAAGGATTAAGCTTATGTTGCAGCTATCAAAGAATAGGCTCAAGGCTCAACAGGGCTAACTAGGATTAATTTCTCAAGGTAGGTAAAACGAGGGATAAAAATTGGTTCATTCAAAGAAATGCCTAAATAATCTCCTACAATTCACATCCTTCATTTCGTTTAATAAACACACCAGGCAAGTTCTAGACAATCCACAATAGCACAGAATACTCAAAAACCTTACACTCATGGCACATGCTCAAATCAAGACATATTCAGTAGACTCTTACTCAGCTAATCACAAGAGTTCAGATTAAGCTTCAATCATATTGAGTCAAATTCAAGAACCTAAGTGTCTCAAACAAAGTTATACACTTGCATGCTTCACACTGAACATACTTGCATCTTCCAATCACGTATAGCACATAACAAGAACATCAAGCACCATATAGTTATGGTTTCAAAAACCCATCACCTACCGACTAATTTTTCCTCAAGACGGTCGTCATCCATCCATCGTTGGAAACAGTCCCTAACTATGACTAAAACACTATATACAGACAAAGGAAAGAAAAAAAAATGGGATGATGTATTAGTAAAGGATAATTGGCATTTTGATTCCATAACGAAGCCAGAAATTGAGGAAGAAAAATTCAATCATTGAGCAGGTAATACAATTTCCAGATGGATCTATAGATTTAAAATTTCTAAGATCCCCTTTAGTCATGCTTCTTCAAGCAAAAGAACATTTTTTTCAAGACCTTCATTTTCAAAAACACCAGAAGAAAAGGAGGTAACACTTGAAGACGTAGAGAAAAAATTAAAGGGAGTAGATTTCTCTGAAACAATTCCTAAGGTTGAATATGAATTCAGAATTACCAAAAGAACAAGTCCCACTGCTAGTGAGATGCTACGAGTAAGAGACTCTTTATGCATGATTAGATCTGATGAGGAGTTCGAGCCATACTTTGAATATTTAGATAAACTCTGGTTAGATCTAGAAAATAACATAAAAAGGAAATGGTATGCAGAAAAATATTCACCAAAAGGAAAGATTATCCTTTAGGAAAAAATGGTGCGCCGATATGAAAAGGATGAGATGCAACATAGAGTTCTTTAAATGGTTTGAGTACACAGGAAAATCGAATGATCAAAAGGAATCATTGAACATAATTATTAATAAATGGCATACCAAAACTAAGATGGTTGAATCTATAATACCCCCATTAGAGGAAATTAGTTTACCAATAGATGGCAGAATTATTATAGCTATACCTTTTAAAATTGATATAGTAGACACCCAAGGTGATCCTAGGAATAAAGATATAAATAGATTAATTCAACAAAATAATTATACTAATCAATTACTATACGTAGTCTTTAATCAGATCCTTAAGACTGATAATAAATGAATTTTCAATGATAAACCTAGCCCTTCCTATAATAATAAGAAATTAGAAACCCATCCAATATTTAAATGACCAGATTTTTTCAAAGATAAATTCCCCAAATTTCAAGAAAAGTTTGAAATCACAGATGATCTTATAGAAAAGATTAATGAAAAATTAAAGGCTGAATTAAATTAAAGGATGAATTAAAATTAAAAGATGATAAGGTCATAAGAACAATATCTGAAAAGTTTGATAACGACATTAATAAGTTAAGCTCTAAATATTCCGTCAAAAAGAATTATTATAATAAACCCTCATTCCCGGATATGCAGTATGAAGAAAATGAATTTTTATCTCATACTTCACACTCTGAAAATGAAATTGTTAAATGGAATATTGATGGGCTTGCAGAATATCAGATATACAACAAGTTACATGAAATGGGGATGACCATTACTGCCTATAAAATGAAAACCTGCATGGATAAACAAGCTGCCACTCTAATTATATCTGGATTTACATGGACATTAAAATATTGGTGGGATAATTATCTCACTGAAGATAATAGATATAGTGTAACAAATGCTGCAACCATCACTCAAGTTATTAAGAATGAATCTACAGGACAAACGTTTGAAAATCTGTGCATAGAAGACGCCACCGCTACCTTAATTTATAGTATAGCAAAACATTTATAGGAGAACCTCAACTTTTTCAAAATAGGAGTTTAGAAATACTATCTAACCTATCTTGCCCAAAGTTAGATGATTTTAGATGGTATAAGGATGTATTTCTCAACAAGGTTATGGTCAAAGAAGACTGTAGTCATGATTATTGGAAAGAAAAATTCATAAGTGGTTTATCAACATTATTCACCGAAAAGGTTAGAATAAAATTAAAAGATAGATTTGATGGAAAAATTCCATATAGCAAGTTAACCTATGGTGACCTTATAAGTTTTATAAATGTCATAGGATTTGAATTATGTACAGATATGAAGCTTAAAATCAACTTGAAAAGGATAATAAAATATCCAAAAAAGAAATAGGAAGCTTTTGTCAAGATTTTGGATACATCAAGTTGTCTGCCACTTCAAAAGAGGCATCCAAGAAAATTAAAAGAAGATACAAGCACTATAAAAATAAATCTGAAAAACTCCATCATTACCAAAAAAGATTTAAAAGGCATAAATGAGAAGCCAACAAAGGTGGCTTTCAAGGAAATAATGATAAGTGTTGGAATTGTGAAAAATTTGGCCATAGAGCTAAGGATTGTAAGGTCCCTAATAAAAAGAAAGATAAAATCAATATGTTAGAAGTTGAGCCAGAAATAAAAGATAGATTATATTCTATTCTTGATGAACATGACAATAATTCTTCCCCTGAAGAAAGTTTCAGTGATGAAGACCAGCTTAATATAGCATATAGTTCTGACAATAGTGACTCAACTGATCATTGTGGATACGTGGGAGCAATCTGCACCTGTGATAGCCACTCAATAAATGTCATTACCAATAATAACAAGGAAATCTTTTTTGATATGATTGATCATATTGAAGATAAAGATCTTAAAAGAAAATATTTAATAGAATTAAAAAATATAGTTCTTAACCAACAACATGACAAAGAAACAATTGAGCCTTTTAATATGAAAAACGTACTAAATAAATTTAAAGAACAAAAGTCTAGTACAACAGTACAAGATCTTCAAACCGAATTATTACATATTAAAAATGAAGTCAAAGAAGTTAAGCAAAGACTTAACAAGCTAAAAACAGATTCCCTTGCTAATAAACTATTAAATCAACTAGAACCAATGCAAGGATCTAAATTATATCAATCCGAACCAGGAGAAACATCAAAATTAGAAAAAAGTGAAGAAGCAATTGAGTCTCTAGAGAGCCCTCTAGAAGGTAAATCAAGAGTAAAAACTATTGATAGTTAAAGCCTAGAGCTAGCATATACCTATCACATTGGTTATAAATAAAAATTATACTATTCATAAAATTGCATTATTAGAAACAGGTGCAGACCAAAACTGCATTATTGAAGGAATAATCCCTACAAAGTACCTTGAAAAAAGTACAACACGGTTATTCTCCGTGACAGGAGAAAGGCTCAAATTAAATTATAAACTCCATAAGGCACACATATGCAATAATGGAATCTGCTTTATTAATGATTTTGTAATAACTAAAGATATAAATGAAGAAATAATATTAGGCACCCCCTTTATATCCCAAATAAAACCCTATGTCGTTGATTTAGATGGCATCCACACCATTGCTCTAGGAAAAGAGATTATTTTTCCCTACCTAAATAATATGTCAAAAGAAGAAAGTGAATTTATAAAAGAAAAAACTACTTTAGAAAAAATCTGCTTTCCCAACAAATAAACTATTTAAAGAATGAGACAAAATTTAAACGGATTGAGTCCGCTTTAAAACATCCGAAGGTAGAAGCCAAAATTAAAAGACTATAAGAATTCATAGAAAGAGGAGTCTGTTTAGAATTTCCTAATGCCTTTTGGGATAGGAAACACTATATTATTGAGTTACCATATATTGAGGGATTCAACGAAAAGAATATCCCTACTAGAGCAAGACCTATTCAAATGAATCAAGAGTTAATGGAATATTGTAGAAAGGAAATCAATGATTTACTTGATAAAAATATTATTAGACCTTCCAAGTCACCATGGAGTTGTTCAGCATTCTATGTCAATAATAGTGCGGAAAAAGAAAGAGGGGCCCCAAGGCTAGTCACTGATTATAAGCCCCTTAACAAAGTTTTAAAATGGATCAGGTATCCAATACCCAATAAAAGATATCTTCTTAAAAGGACTTATAAAGCTAACATTTATAGTAAGTTCGGTATGAAATTGGAATTTTGGAAAATACAGATAGCAGAAAAAGATAAATATAAAACAGCTTTTAATGTACCTTTTGGACAATATGAATGGAATGTAATGCCATTTGGATTAAAAAATGCACTGTCTGAATTTCAGAATATAATGAACAACATATTTAATCTACATAGTAATATTTCTATAGTTTAAGTAGATGATGTTTTAATATACTCAGAAGATATTGACCAACACTTCAAATATATCCAAACCTTTTAAAGGTTGTTAAACAAAACGGATTAGTAATAAGCGCTAAAAAGATTAAGTTGTTCCAGAATGCTATTAGATTCCTTGGTCATGACTTATATCAAGGAACCTATAAACCCATTTGTAGAGCCATAGAGTTCTCATCCAAATTTCCAAATGAATTAATTGATAAAAATCAGCTTTAGAGATTCTTAGGAAGTCTCAATTATGTTGCAGATTTTATTCCAAATATTAGACAGGTTTGTAAGCCTCTTTATCAGTGTCTTAAGTAGGATCCAATCCCATGGGGATTAGAACAAACAGAGACAGTCCAAAAAGTAAAATCAATAGTTCAAAAACTTCCATGTCTAGGAATACCACATCCAGAGGCATTCATGATAGTAGAAACTGACGCCTCAGACATAGGATATGGAGGCATCCTTAAACAAAAAATCTCCCTAGAAAACCCCGAACAATTAGTAAGATTCACTTCATGAATCTGGAATAATACTCAGAAAAATTACAACACCATTAAAAAGGAAATTCTGGCTATAGTGCTATGTATCACAAAATTTCATGACGATCTAATAAATAAAGAATTTTTACTACGAGTAGACTGCAAAGCAGCCAAAGATGTTTTACAAAAAGATGTAAAAAATTTGGTTTCTAAATAAATATTTTCCAGATGGCAGGATTTGTTATGCAGCTTTGATTTTCAAATCGAGTTTATACAAGGAGAAAATAATTCTCTCCCAGATTTTTTGACTAGGGAATTTCTACAGGAAACTAAATGAGACCCGGAACACTAGGTATAAGGCCATTGAGGCCTCCATTTCAGCCCTTCAAACCAGAAGAAATAATGAAAAGACCCTTCAAAGAAGAAGAAAAACCAAAACCAGAAAATAAATATTCAGGTTTGGCAGAATTCCCATCTTTTCCAAAAGCTACTATTCCGTCCCCATTAAAGGAACCCATAACCAGTCAGACCAGAATACAAACATTAAAATAAGGTTTTAAAGGAGACTCTTCATCAGGCGATAAAACTATCTCTATCCAAACAAAGGATAACTATGAAATGAAACCACCAGAGACATACTCTCAGGCGGTTCTGCCAGCAACTCCTGAAAAGAAAATGGAGAAAAATATTTCAAATGAACAGCAGTTTGAGCTAACATTTTTATAGGTACTGTCGATCATGGCCCTCGATAAAAAATATGTAGGTTTTGGAGTGCCCGAGTTACTAAAATCCTGCTACACAAATTGGAATTATGTGGAGACAGATGATCCCCTTAAAACCCGAAGGTATTATGAGTTCATCTTAACAGACACCGATTTAGTAAAAATTGAGCATAAATTAAAATGTATAGGTAATCCTGATAGTATTCAATACTCGAAGTTCACAATTAAAAGAATTTTAAGTCCATTTGAATGGTTTGTAGATCATCTACGTACACCCATTCCCCTATCAAGAACCCATAGACCCCATACATATAACTGGTATGATTATAAGGATGCCTGGTATAACTTTATGTATCTAAGGCCCAACACTCACTCTTGGTTTGTCAAGTATTCAGAAGAAATATAAAGCGCGATCATCCCCAGATGGTTTTACGAATGGTGGAACCAATTCGGAGGAAATAAATAGGTATTTTCAAAACATTTTTAGACACAGTTTGAAAATCCCAGGTAGAGCAGAATATTTCTACCCTACCAGCAAATATTAAATTGTGTAAGTTTTTTAGTGCAAAAAGAATTTCATACATTATTAGCTGGTCCTTTGATATTCATGAATTTGAAAGGATTAAATATCTGAGTAAGAGCATCAAAATCAAAGGTTGGGCACCAACACCCCAGGAAGATAAGGAACTTCAAGTTCTTCATTACGACAGGATTCCTAACTGTCCAAGGAAGAATTAAAAAGAAGGCTCCAGCAGACCTTGTCAAATTTAGAAAAAGATACCCAACAAAAACAGATAATGAAATTATTAGATACTGCATTTCTCTCATACAAGTGAAACAAGCAATGGAGACATGCTAGATCCACAAGGGATAGCTTAAGCTTATGTTCTCAATTAAAGAAGACGGCCAGATATCCTTTCAGAAAAATGAAAAGCTACTACAATCAAAAGTAGTGGACCCCTCAGGAATCCACCCAAAAAATAATGCAGCAAAAAGACAAGCTACATAAGGACAAAATGGAATATCGACAAACTCCCATGCATATAAAGATGAATCTTTATCAAATTCCAAGGTCACATCAGGACAAATATCAAATTTCCAAGAAACCAAATTTCAAGAAGATGAAGACATCGTTTAAATAGATCCGTGTAAAATTAAAATCTTTCACGTGTGGACACATGTAAAGAGATAGCGGGTAGTAATTAATTGACTCATCATATTGAGGTCTATTTAATACCTTCACCTTGTATTTGGAAGAGCATTCGTAAAACATTACACTTACTTCAAAATTGGCCAAATCTCTATTTCCCTCTATGTTCTCTATTTTTCCTTCTTATCAATAAACAGCTCTTTGTAAGTATCTTTTTCTTCTACTTTATTACTACTTGTAGTATTTTCTTTTATTTTGCTCCTTCCTTTGTAATTAATTTCAAGTCATTTTCTACGAGCCGTTAAATGGTACCAGAGCCATGTTGGCCGGGAGGAGTATGAGTTTGAGTAGCTAAATCTTTATACTATCCTAGAGCCAATCAAAATTATGTTGCTGATTTTATTCCAAATATTAGACAGGTTTGTAAGCCTCTTTATTAGCGTCTTAAGAAGGATTCAGTCCCATGCGGATTAGAACCAATAGATTGGTTTGAACCAATAGAGGTACCATTAATTGGACCCAAGCTGTTCTAAGATGCCTTGGAAAAAGTGAAGACTATACAAGAAAGACTTAAAGAAGATTAGAGTTGTCAAAAGTCTTATGTAAACAACAGATGTAGGGATCTAGAGTTTATGGAAGGTGACTATGTGTTCTTAAAAGTATCACTAATCAAGGGAGTCATGATGTTTGAAAAGAAAGGAAATTTGAATCCTAAATTTGTTGGATCTTATAAAATTTTGAGCAAGAAGGGTATGGTGGCATACGAGCTAGACTTTCCATTAGAACTATCTTTAGTTCTTCTAGTATTTCATGTATTATGTTGAGGAAGTGTCTCTATGATGAGTCCCAAACTATTCATGTGGATGGGGTGGAGGTTAATGAGAGCTTAACGTATGAAGAAATACCGGTAGAGATCTTTGATAGGAATATTCATAGGTTGAGAACCACAGATACAAAGTTAGTAAAAGTCTTATGGTGTAATTATAAATTAGAGGAGACAACACAGGAAGCTCAAGAAGATATGAAGAAAAAAATACCCTCACTTGTTTGAGTAAAGAGGTATGTAAATATTATAATTTTTGAGAAGATTTACTTTATTTGTTTATTTTCAAACGTGCAAAGTTTTAATAGTTTATGTGAAATGTTCGTGGCCGTGAGTGGCCTTGATAATATATGATGGTTAGATAGTTATATGAGATTGAGATTATTGAGATTGAATAGGTTAAAATCTCTGGATAGCTCCAATTACAAGGGAAACTCTAGCAATATCTTTAAAAATTTTAGGAGTTAGCCGAATTTTGGTGCCTTAAGAGGAAAGTCAATATGGAACAAGACCTAAGGTTCTCTTTTAGATATGTATGACGTAGATTGGAAATTCGAGGATGAACGTCATAATAGGGGAGGATGTAAAGTCACGTTAGTTTCTAGGCTTACAAATTCAATAAATAATAGGTGTAATAGCATAATTAAGGTTCCTAAAGGGTATAAGGAACCACACAAATAAAGTGTCTGAGGATATTTCAATATGTCCATAGCAGAAATTAAGAGTATTTCAAGTAGTATTGTAAAAAAAGAAGGAAGAATGAAATTTATGTTGGCTAAGCCCACTTAACCACGTGACAAGGCTTCTGGAGGTACCTTATAGTCTTAAACCCAAGCCGTAATAGAATAAGCTAGAGGTGAGCAGTAATCCTGGAAATTTTGCACCAAGGAAAGCTGATACACAAGCACTACAAAATCAATGCAATATCTTTTTCCGCTTCCCTAGTTTCTTGTTTCTTTTGCTTCTTCGATTGCCGAATGTATATTGAGTTTGATTAATTAATGATGAAGTATAATTTTGAGATTTATAGATTATTTAAGTAATCCTAAGTGAATGGTATTAAAGAGGTTATTAGATGTTAATAGTGAATTGTGAGAAGTGATAAAGTTGCTGACAATTTGATATACAATTAGATTAAACTTGCAAGCATAAAAGTGAAAATCTTCCCACTAAAAAAGAATGAAGCTCTCAATTGTGCCTTATAATTAGTTTCATACCTTAGCTACTGTTAATGAGTATTCTCCTAATGTATTTACGGGGATATGATTTACACTCCATAACATATACCTTGGTCACAATGTATACTCCTCCCTCCCTCCCTCTCTCTCTAGGCATTAGGTGGGTCAATATTACAGTAAAGATATTATGAGCTAGGAAACGAAACTGGAAACTTTATAATGTTGTGTATAAAAGATTTAAGGTCAAATGAGGTTTTCAATACTTATCAAGCAATTCATGATTTACAACTTAGTTCAATCTTGATAATTGATCTAGCTGAGTATGTTTGTTATATAATTATTTTGATGATTGACTGTGATTGACAAAGTTTTTGTTATTACTAACAAAGTGAACTAGGTCCTATGAAAGCTAATCATGTCACAGTGCACAAAGGTAAACCAGGTCCAATTGGAAAACAAACACCGCACAGGCGTGTTAAGGCAAACACCTATTCCTAATCAAACATGGAGTAGTTACTTGTAGATAAGGCAACGGAGATCGTATTGAGATAAAGATGCCTATGAAGTGTTATACCTTATCTAAACACACGAAGTTAGAAGAGGATAGTACAACAAAGAATCCAACAAGGATGAGAAAATCAGAGTTGGAGTTGGACTCATCTTGTGGATGAGATATTTATATCGCAAGAACAAGACAAGAAGACTCACGATTAAGGGATAAAACTACCTGAAGTTTTCAAGGAAATTTTCAAGTTTTGAGAGAGAATGATCCTTCTTGTCTTTTCAGTTTGTTCATTGTTTAGTTTTGTGAGTTTCTAACTTGGGGTGTGAGTTGATAAATGCATCACTAGTTAGAAGTAATTAGTGAGTATTGAGGTACTAGACTTATGTTTTAATATAAAATCTACTCATAAGTTTGAATAAAATCCTATTCCATAGGTCCTGTTTTTTGGGACTTCCTTGAGCAAGGAGGTTTTTCACGTTACATCTGTGTGCTTTTTATATTTATTATTCTACATGTGTGATAAATTGAACCTAGTTCAATCAAGTAGTATGTAGGTGGTAATTTCAATTAGTATCAAAGAAGGATTTTTCTATAAAGGCGTACACCTTGAAAAATCAACCTATGGCTGCACCACCAACAGCTCAAGAGGGACAAAACCACCAGACCACCCTTGTTAAATGGTCACTACACGGTTGGTGGAAAAATCACATGATGGATTTTCTTATAGGCGAAAATCACAACTTATAAAATTTCATATTGGATGGACCTACTATTCCAATGAAACTGGCTGAGGATGGAAAAACTCAAGTTCCAAAAGGTAGATTGAATTATACTAAGAAAAAGAAACTGGCCATCGAGATCAATGCAAAATCGAAGAAGATTTTGGTATGTGAAATTGGTCTTGACGAATACAATCGAGTTTCATCATGTACCAGTGCAAAGGAAATTTAAGATGCTCTCTAGAATGCTCATAAAGAAACCAATCAGGTGAAGAAGACCAAGATCGATATACTGAATCACCAGTATGAACTGTTCAGGATAAAGGAGGGTGAATCTATTCTTGAAATGCACACCAGGTTCTCTTCTATAGTGAATGAGATGTATTCTGTTGGTGAGACCATTCCCACAAGCAAGGTTGTAAGGAAGCTTCTGAGTGAATTACCTGAATCCTGGGAAAGCAAAGTAGAAGCAATTTCTAAAGCAAGAGATTTTGATACATTGACCATTGATGACTTGATCAGGAAACTACAAACTTATGAACTCAAAAAGTGTCAAAAGAGGGAACTGACAAGTTCTCACAAGGAAAAGAACCTGGTTCTCAAGTCTACTATTAAGGATGACAACATGTCCTTGCTCACTCAAATATTTCAGTGAATCATTAAGAAAGGCTTTAACACTCAGAAGAAGAACAAAACAAAATCCATTACAAAAATCTTCAAGACCTTATATGCCACAAGTGTGGTGAACCTGGTCACTTCATGAAGGAATGTCCTCAATGGGAGTTAGAACACAAGCGCAACATGACTGAAAAATCCAAGGAAGGAAAGAAGGATCATATTCATATCCTTAACAGAAGACTAACCACAAGAGAAGCATATAGTGTGGTGAAGCAAGCTCTAGCCGCCATGGGCAACTCCTCCAGTGCTGAATCTGAAGTAACTACTAAACAAGATCATTGCTTCCTCTTAGCACATTCTAACGATAAAGATGTGTTGGCTCTAATGGTTGATGTGTACACAGACAGTAAAGAATACGAAAACGAGGTAAGCTTCTTAGAACTCAAATAAAAAATAAGAACTTATTTTCAAAAGAAGCTTCCATCATTGTCTCTTATTCTCATAGATGAATATAACACTCTGTTTATGGAAAAGGAAAAAATCATGAATGCGTTTGCACCTCTTAAATTTTATAATAGAAAATTTGAGGAAGAGAAAAGAGATTTGTGAAAAAGGGTAGAGGAGTGTGAAAAGGTACTCAAGGAAAATCATGAAAAAGGAGAAACTATCAAAAAACTCACTCTAGAGTCATAAGCCTTGAGCACTGAGATTCAAAAACTTCAAAATATTTTAGATAAAACTATAGTTGTATTAGAAAAACCTTAAAATGGACCAGGTCTTCTGAACTTCTAATTTCTATGCATGAAAATCACTCTCATAAAAGACAAGAATTAGTATACAAGAATGGCACAAGGACCTAAATTGCATCATGTTTTCTGCTCTCACTGTGGTCTGACAGGACATTATCAGGAACAATGCATAAGTTAGCAAAAAGCTATGAAAAACTTTGAATATGAAAGACCTAGATCAATGTTTATAAATGTAAAATCCAAATTTGGAAAATTGAAAATTAATAGGAACGTTATCTTGGCACGTAGGACCAAAAGAGATTCAATTCCTCCATTTAAAAATGGAAAGGACCCAAGCTTATCTGCATACCCAAATCTAACCTCTAACTGTATGTGCAGGTGAAAGTGATAGCAAGGAAATGAGCCTAGTACATGGAAAGTGCATGTTCCATGCATATAACAGGAATAGTGGAAAACCTTCTCGCACTCACCAATCACAAAGGCGGGAATGTGGCCTTTGTTAATGGAAAGAATGGTGAAATCATTGGAATAGGAAAATTTGGGAGATCCATGTAACAAGCTATGGACAATGTGTATTATGTGAAGAGCCTAAAACACAATTTGTTGAGCATCTCTCAAATGTGTGACAAAGGAAACTCTATTTTATTCACATCTGCAGATTGCAAGGTTATTAGCTTGAAGACAGAGAACTTGGTTCTCAAAGGAAAAAGATACAAAAACATGTACAAGGCAAACATCATGGATCCCATAGGAGAAGAGCTTTCATGTTTGAGTGCACTAATGGATAGTTTCTTACTCTAGCACAGACGTATGGGTCATGCTAGCTTTTCACATCTTAACAAACTTGTTGGTAAAGACCTGGTACTTGGTCAGCCTAAAATCAAGTTCAAAGACAGCCTGGTATGTGATGCTTGGGCAAAAAGAAAGCATGTGAGGTCCACTTTTAAGCCCAAGAAGGTAGTCAGTACCACCAGGTGCCTATAACTCATTCACATGGATTTGTGTGGTCCCATAAGAGTCACAAGAAGAGGAGGCAAGAGATATGTATTTTTTGTTATGGTTGATTACACCAGGTTTACCTGGACACCATTCTTGGTATCTAAAGATGAAACATTTGATGTATTCTCCATATTTGTCAAGAAAATGTAGAAGAAACTCAACAGAGAACTGGTGAGCATCAGGTCAGATCATGAAACTGAGTTGGAAAACTCAAAATTTCTTGAATATTGTGCATATAAAGTATTGATCACAATTTCTCAGCCCCTAGATCTCCACAGCAAAATAGGGTAGTTGAAAGGAAGAACAGAACCTCAGAGGATATGGCCAGAACAATGTTGATAGCCAGTGGACTACCTCAAGGATATTGGGTTGAATCAGTCAATACTACATGCTACTTGATTAACAGGTGTATGATTAGACTGCTAGACAAAACTCCTTATGAATTGTTGAAGGGAAGAAAGCCAAATCTGGCTTACCTCAGAGCATTTGGGTGTAAGTGCTTTGTTCACAACAATGGAAAGGATGCATTAGGAAAATTTGATGCAAAGAGTGACGAAGGAATCTTCCTAGGTTATTCTTCACACAATAAGGAATACAAAGTACTAAACAAGAGAACAAACTGTGTGGAGGAAAGTGTGCATGTAATCTTTGATGAACAAAAGGAAATGCACATGGTGAGTGCACAAGAGGATATTCAAGAGATTGGCATGACACCAACCATGAACTCTGAGGGGGAACCAGGTACACAGGATGAGAGCACTTAGTTGGAATGTCAGGATACCTCCAGGACATTGGATGAGCAAGATACTACATCAAATGAGGTACAACTTGATACTGCAGAGGAACCAAACCTCATGACTACTCAGAATCCTCAGAAAGGAGGACCTAGTTCATCATATGAAGAAGATCACCAAGAGCTTCTTAAGACGCTGATAAATAGGCTGACAACCCTCATCTAATAGCTTGAACTTATCCGGGGATACCTAATCCGATATTAAAGGTAAGGGTCAACTAAAGTACACCCACATATGGACCAAGTTGTGTGGTGAAAATCATCTAGATAGGGGACCAACCATTTAGGTGAACCTAACTTACCAATATTGCATGTTGAACACCGGAATAGATCACTAGTGCATAAGCGTTGGGTTATGAAATCTTGGGGAACACAATCCTAATCAAATCATTAATTGAATACAAACCAAATTTGATTTCAACATTCAGCAATTGTACTTTGTTTATTATTCTATATTTTCCCCCCTTTGGAAATAAGTAAATCAATAGTAATAGTTATTCGCATTAACTTAAGTTCTTACCATATTCCCTGTGGGATCGACCTCAACCTTTGTTGGATTCTATATTTGACAATCGACCACTTATATCTCAATTGCGAGGTGTAATTTGGGCGACATCAACATGACCAAGTAATGCAACTGACTTCAGCTAGAACTCACACTTGCTAAATTTAGGGAACAACTCCGGTCTTCGAGAGTCTACAAAACTATTCTCAGATGGTCTACATGCTCGTCTTCTATTTTGGAGTAAACCAGAATATCATCTATAAAGACAATAACGAACATGTCTAGGTATAGCTTGAATACCCTGTTCATCAGATCCATAAAAGCTGCAGGAGTATTTGTTAGTCCAAAAGATATAACTACGAATTCGTTGTGACCATACCAAGTTCTGAAAGCTATTTTCAGAATGTCACATTCTCAGAACCTGAGCTGGTGGTATCCTGATCTGAGATATACCTTGTAAAAATAACAAGCTCCCTGAGTTGGTCAAACAAGTCGTCAATCCTAGGTAGAGGATATCTATTCTTCACTGTAACCTTATTTAGTTGATGATAGTCGATGAACATTCTGAGTGTACCATCTTTCTTTCACACGAATAGAATTGGGGCATCCCATGGAGAGATGTTAGGTCAAATGAAACCCTTATCTAGGAGGTCTTTTAGTTGTTCTTTCAACACCTTAAGCTCGGTTGGATCCATTCTATAAGGAGGAATAGAGATACGCTGGACATCTTGGAGAAGGTCTATGTTGAAGTCTATCTCCCTCTCGGGAGGGACTCCGAGAAGATCTTTGGGAAACACATCAGAGAACTCATTCACAATTGGAATTGACTGAAGTGTCGGGGTATAGAAACTGGAATCTTTGACCCTAACCAAGTGATAGATGAATCCCTTAGAGATCATTTTCCCAGCCTTAAGGTATGAAATGAACCTACCCTTAGGCGCTGAAGTGCTACCCTTTCACTCTAGGACTGGTTCGTTAGGAAACTAGAATTTAATGACTCTAGTTCTGCAGTCAACTAAGGCATAACAAGAATGCAACCATTCCATGCCAAGAATAAGGTAAAAATTGGCCATATCTAGCTCTACTGGATCAACTGAGGTGACTTTATGAAACACTGTCATAGGACAAGTCCTGTATACCCAGCTAGCTCTAAATAACTCGCTAACCAGAGTAGAAACTGAAAAGGGTTCTGTAAGAATTTCCAGACTAATATCAAACTGGATAGTGATGTAAGGAGTCATGAAGAAAAGTATGGCTCTTGGATCTAGTAAAACATACACATCTATCTGAAAGAGACGTAACATACCAGTCACTATGTCAGGTGAGTTTTCCTAGCCCTAACAGGAGGATAAAGCATAGAATTGATTCTGGCGCTGACCGCCACCTGTACCTGAGGTAGTACCCTGTTGTGTTGGATGACCCGGTGGACCTGTTGATGTAGTGGACTGGATCTTCCCCCATCCTGTTGACTAACAATCTCTCAATTTGTGGCCCAACTGGCCATAACCAAAACAACCCTCTTTACTCAGACGGCACTCACCAGGGTGATTCTTACCACATTTAGGACATGCTGGAAAAATGCAATTGCTGGAGACATGGCACTGGGATTGGGATCCTGATGTCCTACCTCTCCTATTCTTACGAGGCCTAGAAGATGGAACACTAGTTGAAGAAGGTGTTGGAGGCCTTTTCTGCTGCTGTTGGGGTTGATTACCGCTGCCTGACCTCTACTGGGAATACTCAGACTGACCTGTCCTTGCCCACTTACTTTCCCTTTCTATCTCCTTCAGTTTCTCCGCCTCTATCTATTGTGCATGGATTATGAGACATGAGATGTATATGCCTTTGATGAGCATAGCAGTTTCTGCACTCCTTGACCACCAAGTCCGAGACTCCATTCACAAACTTGAGCATGCAAGCTCTCATCTCAGCAACCATTTCTGGAGCATACCTCGATAGTTGATTGAACTTTAATGAATACTCTTGTACCGTCATGTTAATTTGCTTCAAGTTTATAAACTCGACAGCCTTAGCTTCCCTTAAATCCCGGGAAAAGAACCTGCCCAGGAATGTAGTCACAAACTTGTCCCATTCCACTGGACCTGCATGAACCTATCTCCTCTCCTTCTACTACTTATACCAAATCTGAGCCACCCCTTCAACTAATAAGCAGCCAAATACGCACTTTCAACGGAGGTAACACCCATAATTTGGGTGATTTTCTGAATCTCATCAATGAATTCTTGCAGGTCCTCGTCTACTTTAGACCCGTGAAATGTTGGGGGATTCATTCGAATAAAATCTCAAACTCTGGCAGCAGCTACAGACCTATTAGTATTTACTTGCACAATGACCTGCTGGTTAACCTAGTTGGTCATTGCCTGAGCCAGCTTCTGAATAGCAGTTGGAACTCTGCATGTGACACCTGATCGTCCTGAGGGGCTACTAGAGCTAGCAGAGCTGGTTGATTAGCATTGTTGGTCCTCTTTCTATTTCCTCTCTTAAGAGGCATCGTCGGCTCAAAAGGAATAGAGCACGAGTTAGGAGGACGTATTAGAGTCTAAAACTCTACACACGATAAGAATCATGAATAAAGGGAATTTTCCTAAATACGCCTTGTAGCCTTCCACTTATAAGTATGGTGTGCTTCACACCCATAAAAAGGACTCTACTTGATGCGGCTTTCAGACATCCTAGGACACTCTAAACTGAGGCTCTGATACTAAGTTTATAACAACCTGAGTTCACACACTGGACACAACATGGTGCTTAGGATCACAAGTGACCCCAATCAAACCCATGTTAAAGCATATTTCTACTAAGACTAATCTGCTGAAAGTAATAATAAGAGGAAGTTGACTAAAGAAATAAGCAAATACTAATTTATAACACAAAAATCCAAACATACGCTGAAACCCAAACTGAATCTATAAATACTGTCTGAAAGCCTTCTAAAAATAAGTAATAAGTTACTGGGACAGACCCCTAACTAACTCAAATATCTGGAAACCAAACTAAAAACCATAAACTAAAATGGAAACTCTGGCCCTCTACAGATGAGGACTCACCACTAGAAGCTACTGGAGAATCACTGTCAGGAACTAGCTATGGTGTCGAGGTTGGGTATCTGAGCCCATATGATAAAATGATATAGTACATAGAAATATACGATCAGTACTTTGAATGTACTATGTATGTGAGACATAAGCTAAACATAAGAATACTAATAACATGAAACTGTACTGACAAGATATACATTGACTATATCTGGAATCGTAAGTACTGAAAGAAACAAAAAACCTAACAATACTGTAGAACTAATAACTATCTAAAGGTCATAAGCATATCATAAAATCTGGAAGACTGAACTAAAATAGAGACTATGATTGTACTCATCTGAACTGTACTGTAGGATACCCTATAACCGACATGCAACCATGTGAGTCAGACATGGAGTTCAATGTATAAACCACATCGAAGATAGCCTATTGTACCTTGCCAAGGTGAGCCACGTAATCACTATTTGGGGCTTATTCTGGCTAATAACCTAGGGTGGCACATAGTTCTTGGAACCTGGGCATGCTAAATCCCAGCTCGCTTAGTGCAAAGTACTACTCCCACTGAAAATCTACGTATGTCTAACTAAATGATAGCTCAAAACTTATGTCCTAGGAATAAGTTAGAACAACTTATCTAAAGCATTCTGAGAGTCTAAGGATCCAAAAGAAACTGTGTTCTAAAACTTGTCAGAGTTTCTTTGTTTGAAAATGTCGTGACAGTCTAAAGAACGACAATCATGTTGATAAACTGATACTACTGATTTTAATAAAAGACTAATAAAGATTCGAGTTGATCAGATAATATTTTTGGAGAATACTGAGTATATTCATAGTCTTAAAATAATAATTTTAAGTCAAATCATACAAGCTAAGGATTTATGCTACAATAACATTTCATGAGAAAAAAATACAACATTCTAGACCAACTTTTAAATCATGAAGAATCATCCAAATATCATAGTAAACTAGGGAGAAGATCATATTATGAAATCTACATAACAATAATGTGCTAGGGTGATAACAATTAGCAAGACAACTGGAGTTTAAGAGCACTCATAATTTATGTGAAAAACCCCTAATTCATAACTCTTGTAGGGATAGAATAGAAAAGGTTTTTTGAGAGAAATTTTTGGGACACAAGGATGGAAGAATCCGCTTGTTGAATTCCCACAAACCTGAAGGAGAATTTCTTAGAAGAAGCTCCTGGAATCTGGAGAAGAAATCAGATCCCTAGCTCTTGGATGGGACAAAGGGTCATTGTTTTCACTCGTTGTCATTAGAAGAGTTTTGATTAGATTCTTGATATCCCAAATAGACGGACAGGATGAACCATTATCCAAAACAACGATTGTTTCCATTCGTTGTCACTGGGTTGACTTAAGCATTTTCAGGATCTCACCAACGACTATATAGGATGAGTCATTACATCAAACTATGACTCTTTGTCTAGCCTGTTATTTGAGATGAGGATTTAGAAGGCTTCTGGAGTGGTTACAATGAGCGACAGGACGACTCATTACTTTTTGCAATGAGTCGTTCTACGGCTCATTGGTACCCTAGAGGAAATTTGATAGAGCTTACAATGTCTCTTGTGATGGGTCGTTGTTCCGACAAGACTCGTTGGTTGAGTCATTCTGAGGCAAGATTTTCTTGTTTGTTCACTAGTTTTTCGTTCCAAGACTAAGTTTGGTATAAGAAACTTTTGGGAGGGTGTTACAACTATCCATAGTAGATTTTGAACATCAATTTTATGGACTCTACAAAACTCTAATGAAAGTAAGGATTGTAAAGCATAAAAGTTTGTTATAATCATAATTATGAGCATGCATCAGTATTAAAGAGATCCAGGTACCATCACATCCATGTCTATATACGTTATATGTATCTATATCATGCAAGTATCCATATACACACTTTTATTTACCTTCATTAAACATATCCAAGTCGATGAAATGAGAACATAGGTAAGAACATTAAAAAAAATGTTATGAATTGCTTGTTTTATTGAGAACGAGTATTAAAGAGGTAGCATCTTGTCACGACCAGAATGTAGACCTGAATCGAGACACGGAACAAAAAACCCCGAGAGGCTCCAAGTCAATCCATAGAATGAACATAACGTCTAAACTCAACATCATAAAGAGGAAGGTCAACATAATTAACATAGAGGAAGTCTACATATATATGTATCAAGCTAAAACTGAATCAACAACGACAAGCTGATTTCTACATAACATCTGAAAAACCTCTAAATATAACTGATGAGCTGATGGGACAGCACCCCAACTAGCTCGTCAAAGTTTGAAATTAAAAGGAACATAACAAACTATAAATGACTGAACGTCCTAGAAGGATGAGGACTTACCAATACCGGTTGGACAGGTCAAAGAGGGAAGGAGGGGCTACTGATGCGGTTGAGATTGATCCCTCAGACCTGTATCATTAAACGATACAACATAGAGTATGCAGTCAGTACTTGGAATGTACTGAGTATGCAAGGTAAGTAAAAACAGACAGTTGAAATACATAAGAGTTCATAAGAGTAGGACAACATGATCATAAAGTAAATATCATAATGTAAACATAGGGCTCAAGATTTTCAAAACATTTATAAATCAGTCATAATCATAATCATAGGAGATAAGTTTCATGAAACATGACTTGAGACAAAGTAACATAAACTTAACCATGCATAAATCATGAAGAACAATAGGAGGACTCATCATAACCGACACCATCATGATAGAGCTTACATGATTTCCTAACTATCTTGCTCAAGTGGGCAGAGCCATCCCAGGCTTTCCAGGAAAGGGACATGTAGTATGTGATATCACGAGAAGTGGATCCATTAATATTTGGATATATATGAACCTATACTGGCACGTAGTTCTGAGACACCAGCTAGTCCTTTGAACGTCGGGCTACTCGGTGCTAGATACTGCTCCCAAAACAAGCACATGAGGGCTCATGTCATAATCATAAATCATTCATAAAGTACATGTCCAATTATAACATAACATACTTGATCATACTTGAAATACATGATTGGCCATGAATAAGGGCCCATAAGTTGGCCAAGAGTCATAAATTAATAAATCATGAAATTCATGCATACTTGTAAAACATTTATATACTTGCAATTCATAAATTCATGATGACCATTTGAGAGAATTCATATCATAAATCATAAATCATAATGGGCTAAGGAAAATCAAGATCATAATGAAATCATAACTTGACTTTTTATGAAATATACATTGTTGGGCATAATTAAATGAAAATTCAAATTTATAAATTTATAATTGAAATAGTTATAAAGTCTGCCCATAAATCATAAAACGTAATTTGATACATAAAGGAAATCGACCCATATAGAGATTCACAAGAATTGGATACCCCATAGATCATGAAACTTGAATTTAGAAAGAAATCTATTGAATTGAGATGAATTTAGAGCATGAGAGGGAAAGGAACTCTCATTCATAGTCTTACAGACCTGGGTAAATTGATTTCATACTCCCACATGAAAGCCCAAAGGAATTTGGAGAGACTTTGATGAAATCCCTCAAACTTGATCTTCAAGAAAGGCTCTAGGTTGCATGCATAGAGTGGGGATGCTTAGAATAGGTTTATTCCCATTAAAACCCTGCTAACGGATCTTAAAACGACGTAGTTTAGGACTCTAAGGCTTCATAATGATGAAAATACCCTTAATGAAAAATCGAAAAATCTACACTGCCAGTGACCACGACTGATCCAACGGGTCGTTCCTTGATACCACAACTCGTGATATCTATCTGTTACTTCATTTATTACTTTTTCACTTCTCTTATCTTGATACAACGACTCGACATAACGGGTCGTTACTCCAAACGATGATCCATTACTCCCTCATATTACCTCACTAGATTCCCACTTAGGTCCCTAACAACGACTGGTCAGGATGAGTTTTTACTAGTCCCAATGACTCGTCATTTCTGGCCGTTACCACCATTGCTCATCTTTTGGAATTCCTCCTAATGGACACTTACAATGACTCATTGTTCCCAATAACGAGTCGTCCCATGACTCGTGCCAGCCGTTTTTTCCCAAGACCATCCTCCTAACAACTCATTCTAACGATCCATTACTTTAACCAATAAGTCGTCCTAAGACCCGTTACTTCCCACCCTACCCTACAAATTCTCACCACGGGCTCTTCCAACGGGTCGTTAGTCCCACCAATGACCCGTACCATTACTCGCTCTAAGAAGAAATCTCAGATTTCTGCTACGTTTCAATTTGAATCCCTAGTCTAGTCTTAGGCACTTCCGGGGTATTCAATATCCCCTCTTGGGAACATTCATCCTCGAATGTGGGTAAACACACTGAAAAACTTGGAAAAATGCAACTACCATACCAAATACTGAACATTTAAGCTGAAAACCAATGGAGTAACTAACTCTGGACTAGAATACATGACCGAACTGAATTCATAAATCATACATACATACATTTTCATAAAGGAAATTGGGGAAACATGAACTGAACATCAAACTGAATAGGATACTAAGGAGAAAACTGGTACCTAAAGCTATAACTGAGCGGGAGGGAATAAATTTGGGTATTTAGCCATCATATCTGCTTTAGCTTCCCACATAGCCCCCTCAATATGTTGATTCCTCCACGAAACCTTGACTTAGGCTACTTCCTTGTTTCTTAGCTCCCGAACCTAATGATAAAGTATTTTTATCGGAACCTCCTTATAACTAAGGCTATCTTTCACACTGACACTGTCCACTAGAACAACCAAAGCTGGATCACCCAAACACTTCTTTAAGAGTGATACATGGAAAATTGGATGAACTGAAGCTAATTCTGAGGGCAATTCCAAATCATAGGCTACCTTTCCAACCTATTTCACAATATGGGACGGACCAACATAACGGGGACTGAGTTTTTCTTTCTTTACGAACCTCATCACTCCCTTCATGGGAGACACCTTTAGAAACACCCGATCATTGACTTCAAACACAAGTTCTCTCCTCCTCACATCCGCATATGACTTTTGGCGGCTCTAAGCTATTTTCAACTTGTTCCTAATAAGCTGAACTTTCTCCATAGCCTCATGACTGAATCCGATCCTATCATTGTAGCTTCACTGACTGCAAATCAACCAATAGGCAATCTACATCTCCGCCCATAGAGAGCCTCAAACGGAGCCATCTGAGTGCTGGAATGGTAGCTGTTGTTATATGCAAACTCAATGAGAGGAAAATGATCTTCCCAACTAACCTTGAAATCTATCACACATGCTCTCAACATATCCTCCAGGGTATGAATGGTCCGCTCCGACAGACCATCTGATTGTGGGTAAAATGTTGTGCTAAGATTAACCTGGGTACCAAGTCCTTTTTGACACGATCTCCAAAATTAGGAGGTAAACTGAGTACCTCTATCTCATATGATGGACAAGGGAACTCCATGCAACCGAACTAATTCTCGAATGTACAACTTAGCATAATCCTCCACTGTATCGTTAGTTTTGACTAGTAAGAAATAAGATGCTTTAGTCAACCTATCCACAACCACCCAAATAGAGTCATATTGTCGGCGTGTACGAGGCAACCCCGTAATGAAGTCATATTGATCTCCAACCACTTCTAAGTAGGGATACTAATGTCCTGAAGCACACCTCTTGGTCTCTGATGCTCAGCCTTCACCTGTTGACAATTTGGACATTTAGCCACAAACTCTGCTATGTCCTTCTTCATGTCATTCCACCAATAGACTTTCCGTAGGTCACGGTACATCTTGGTGGCACCTGAATTTATAGAGTATCTGCAACCATGAGCTTCATGCAATATCCGTACCCTCAAGTCACCAACAACTGGTACATACAAACAACCCTGATGTAGGAGCACACCGTCTCCCCCTTTAGAGAAGACCTCTAATTTCTGACTCTGAACGACTTCCTTCAACTTCACCAAAATAGGATCCTCATCTTGCCTAGACTTGACATTTTCCACCAAAGATGATTTTGATCCATTCTGAATAATGACACCACCATCCGTCGAGTCAACCAGACGAACTCCTAATCGTGCAAGTCGGTGCACATCTTTTACTAACTCTTTCCTCTCCTCATCTACATGAGATAAACTCTCCAAGGAAAGCCTACTAAGAGCGTCTGCCACCACATTAGCCTTGCCTAGATGATAGAGAACACTCATATCATAATCCTTCAAAAGCTCCAACCACCTTCTCTAACGCAGATTCAAATCCTTTTAGGTGAACACATACTATAGGATTTTGTAGTCCGTAAACACATTCACATGGACCTCGTACAAATAGTGCCTCCAAATCTTTAAGGCAAATACTACCACCGCCAATTCGAGATCATGAGTTGGGTGGTTCTTTTCATGGACCTTCAACTGCCTAGAAGCATAGGCTATAACCTCACTGTGCTGTATCAATACACAACCAAGGCTGATCCTTGAAGCGTCATAATATACCACAAACCCATCGATGCCCTCATGTAGGGTCAACGCTGGTGCTGAGGTTAGTTAAGTCTTCAACTCTTGGAAGCTCTTTTCACAAGCGTCTGACCATTGAAACTTCACTTTCTTCTGGGTCAATTTAGTCAATGGTGCTGCCATAACCCTTCAAACCTTCGATACTAACCATCTAATCCCAAGAATTTCCTGATATCAGAAGGGCTCACTGGTCTAGGCCAATTCTTCACCACTTCTATCTTTTGAGAGTCTACCTGTACCCCCTCACTTGACACCACATGACCCAAAAATGCCACTGAGTTTAACAAAAACTTGCATTTTCTAAAGTTAGAATATAACTAGTGATCCTTAAGAGTTTGTAGCACCACCCTTAAATGAGCGGCATGCTCCTCCTCGCTCCGAGATTTTATGAGAATATCATCTATGAACACAATCATGAACATATCCAAATATGGCTTGAACACCCTGTTCATCAAATCCATAAAAGGTGCAGGAGCAATCGTTAGTCCAAAAGATATAAGTACAAACTCATAATGACCATAACGATTCTTGAAGTCTATCTTCGGGATGTTACTCTCCCGAACCCTGAGCTGGTGATATCCGGATCTGAGTTCTATCTTCGAAAAGCACTTGGCACACTGAAGATGGTCAAACAAATCATCAATCCAGGGGAGAGAATACATGTTCTTGATGGTAACTTTGTTCAATTATCGATAATCAATGCACATCAAAGGGAACTATCCTTCTTGCAGACAAAGAGAACTGGTGCACCCCATGGGGATTTGCTCAGTTTGATGAAACTCTTGTCTAAAAGATCCTTAAACTGCTTCTTCAACTCCTTTAGCTCAGCCAGAGCCATTCTAAAAGGAGAATAGATATAGGTTGCATATTGAGAAGAATGTCAATACCGCTCACGAGAGATTCCCGATAAATCATTTGGAAATAGTTCTGGGTACTCACACACTACAGGGACTAATTGGATAGCCCGGTCTTCGGATGTAACATCCTTAACCCTAACTAGGTGGTACACGCAACCCTTAGAAATTATTTTTCTGGCCTTAAGGTAAGAAATGAAACGACCTACTGGCATAGATGAACTACCCTTCCACTCAAGAACTAGCTCACCCTAAAATCTGAACTTTGCTGCAAGGGTTCAACAATTGATTGAGGCGTAACATGCACGTAACCAATCTATGTCGAAAATAACATCAAAATCGGTCATGGATAGCTCTACTAAATCTGTTGAGGTAACTTTCTGAAGGACTATGACAGGACAATTTCTAATACCCGTCTAGCTATAACTAAATCACCGACTAGAGTAGAGACTGAGAAGGGTTCTGATAAAATCTCGGGACTGACTCCGAAATACTAGCAACATAGGGCATCACAAAAGATAAAGTATCCCCTGGATCTAACAATGCATATACATCAAGGTGGAATACTTGTAACATACCAATAACCACATCTGGTGAAGTCTCCTGCTCCTGGTGGGATACAATGACATAAAACCTGTTCTGGTGCTAGCCGCCACCTGCATTGGTGGATGTGCCCTATTAGGTTGGGCGTGTTGGTGCTACTGTTGATCTGGTAACCTAAGCACGACCTCTACCATCACCCTATCTAGCCAAGGGACACTCCCGGCGCATGTGGCCGGATCTACCACACCAAAAACAGATATCTGATCCCATCAAGCACTCTCTTATATGACTCTTTCTACACTTCCCGCAGACCAAAAAGGTGAGCTCTGTCTGCATGCTCATTTGGTCCCTCGAATCTGAGGCCCTACTCTTTTGATCACCTCACGGTTTGGATTGAGCACTGACCGATGATGGCGTTAGAGCTAATGACCCATGCTGAGACTACTGGTGCTGTCCGCCTCCCGATCTCTGTTGAGATAACCCATAATTATCTGTCCTGGCCCTCTTGGCCTCCCCCTCTCTCAGATGCACCGCCTCGATCTACTAGGCATGGAAAACCATCTGGGGAAAATCAATATCCTAATGAAGCATGGTGATCCTAGAATCCTTATCCAGGTAGTCCACCACTCCATGTACAAACCTACTCACCCAAGCTCTCTAATCAGCCACCAGCTCTGGTGCATACTTGGACAAATGAGTGAACTCCAAAGAAAACTACTGGATTGTCATGTTACTCTGCTTTAGGTTCACAAACTTTTCTGCTTTAATCTCCCTCATCTTATGAGGGAAGAACCGATCCAGAAATGCAGAATGAAATCCTCCCAACTAATAGAGCCTGCTCCAACTGCCCTGCTATCCTTCCATTGCTTAAACCAATGTGTGCAATCCCTTTCAATGGATATGAGGCTAGATCAGTGCACTCCTCTCCGATCACCCCCATGATCTGGGTGATCTTCAGAACCTCATCAATTAACTCGTGTGGATCCTCGTCCACCTTTGACCCAAGAAACTCCTGAGGGTTCATCCTTATAAAATCCCTGATTCTTGCAACCGCTGCATTCCTATTCTGAGGGACATGCGCTACCACTTGCTAATTTACCTAAGTGGTCAAGGCCTGAGCTACCATTTGTATGGCTGTCTTGAACTCAGCGTGGTCAACCTGCTCGGGTACATGCTCCTCATGGCTGGTGGGGCCTGCTGGTGCCCATCTCCATTGCCATTAATTTCATAGGTAGTGGGGCTTCTAGTTCGTTATATATTTAGAGATATGGTCGTTTAAAATTGACCCTAGCTTATGAACTTCACATATACTTTGTTTTTCCATTCGTACATATTTTTCTTGTCATCTACAAACAATATACAACCCGTACTTCCCTTAACATAGCATACAAACATCAAATAATCACAAAAAAATTTTGGGGTGTAACATCCTCCCCCCTTAGAATCATTCGTCCTTGACGTCATAACACCTTTAACTCATCCTTGTCCTTTTTCATAAACAACATTCCATATATTCATAAACATATCCTTTCCAGTCAACAGTTAAAATATACCGGGCCATTAGCTAGGTTACTTTGTAATACTGCTAATAATGAATCATCAAAGTTTAGTAGCCTATTGTCTCTTAATAGAAGATATATAGGTACGTCTATGCCTAATCGATACAACGGTTTAACCGCGACTTGGACAAGTCCTATGTGAAGAAACTTATAGTTTTCCTATATCTTTTAGTGTCTTCAGCTGCTAATAATTTAATAGTCTCAATAGACTTATTAGTAGAGACCGTAGATTCAGAGGTTTTAATATTATAATTTTTAATAAAATTAAAGTGTCCAATCCTATATATCTTTTCAAAATGTTCCTTTGGGATATTCCAATTTTGTAAATCGCTCTCTATCTTAGCTATTTTAGTAGTTGTTGCAAAAATATTAATACTATTTATTATGTTCTGATTTTCAGAGGTATCCATTAAAATTGTGTAGATAGTTTTAACTGAAAAATTAATATATCATCTAATTGTCTTCTTTGTATAGACAAATTATGACTAACATAACATAATTCATTATATAACCTTATTAGATTGTCAAGAATTAACTTTCTAGTTATTTTTCTAGAATAATTATCTAGAGTTTCTGAAAGTATTAGTTTTTTATAATAGTCTAAGTTCTTTAATATTTCTGTTCTTTTCTTTTTATAGTTACTCTGATATTCCAAACACTTCACAAAGAAATAACTATTAAGGAGTAACATCTAAAGTAGATATTGGCCCCAGGATAGTATTAACATTCCCCCGAATACTTCGTATTATATTAAAATTTATGATTACACATCTATTTACAGAACAAATAAAATAATACAATAGGAGAAAATGGATATGTTTGAAATACCAGAGTAACTATAAAAAGAATAGAACAGAAATACTAAAGAACTTAGACTATTATAAAAAACTAAGATTGAATAACAACTCCACAATAGATGAATAAAACTTCAATGTTGTTTTTGTTTCTTGAATCAAGAACAATTATATGAATATCCTCTCAAAAATCATTCTCTAACTGTCATGAAATTCGTCTAAAAAATTGCCTGAAAATCATTCCAGAATCGTCTCTCTTAAAATAAACCTACATTGGGTATTTATAATTCTAATAAATCCTTTTCCTAAATAAAATTGGAAACCAGGTCAGCAGTGGCAACGGGTTAGTTGACGGGTCATTTGGCCTTCTGACGAGTCGTTCCTTGCTTACATTAGTTGTCCTCAGCATCACACCCAATTGTGGAAATAGATCACCTAACAACTCATCGTGCATGAACATGAGTCGTTACGTCTCTCGTGGTCTAGTTCCTCAGAAAGTCTAGTGCACTTCATGGATGGTTCCAGTAGCCTGCCAATGAGTCATTCCATTTCATGATGACTCGTTATTTCTGTCGTCAACTTCACTGGACACTTTGTTGAAATTTTCTCTTTGAATCCTAATGATTGACCTCACGACTTGTTATCAAGTGTAACGAGTTGTTCCTCCAACTCATCAAGTACACTTCCTTGCTTCCTCAAAAATCCATCTTTTGCCCATGCCTTAAGCAATGGGTCGTGCCTCCTGCCAATGACTCGTTAAGTGTCTGGCAGTCATCTTTCAGTTATTTTAGCATTAATTTGACCAATTCACTCCCGAACCTGTTTTCCTGCACATTAAGCACAAAACACATCATACCCATATAAACATACCTGGAATGTGCATAATTTCTTGATTTTAAGCGTCGAAAGTTCCATAAAATCACGGCACATCAAAATGTTGTCTCCTGTGAGGGTATTCGGTGGATCCTCAAAAGATTGCAGCAGTCAAAGACTGGCCAAGATCCACTTATCTGATAGACATCAGGAGTTTCTTAGGCCTAGCTGGTTACTTTAGATAGTTTGTAGAAGGGTTCTCCTCCATTGCCTCTCCTTTGACCATATTAACTCAAAAGAAGGTGAAGTTTCAGTGGTCTAATGCATGTAAGAAGAGTTTTTAGGAGTTAAAGACTCGACTCACTATAGCCTAGTTCTGACCTACCAAAGGGTTCAGATGGGTTTGGGATCTATTATGATGCCTCTAGAGTTGGCCTTGGTTGTGTCATGATACAACACAGTAAGGTAATAGCTTATGCCTCCATACAACTCAAGATTCATGAGAAGACTATCTGACTCATGATCTTGAGTTGGCAGCGGTAGTATTTGCCTTGAAGATTTGAGGAACTACCTTTATGGGGTTCATGTAGATGTTTATATTGACCACAAGAGCCTACAATATGTGTTCATACAATATGTGTTCAATCTTAAGGACCTGAATCTACATCAAAGAAGGTGGTTGGAGTTTCTAAAACACTACGACATGAGTGTTTTGTACCACCCGGGTAAGGACAACATAGTGGTTGATGCTCTCTGCAGATTTTCTACGAAGAGTAGTGCTCATGTTGAGTATGATAAGAAAGAGTTGGTTAGAGATGTTCATATACTGGCTCAATCAGGGTCTAATTGGTTGACTCAGCAGAAAGTGGAGTTGTAGTTCGGAATGGGTCAGAAATGCTCCTTGGTGGTGGAGGTTAAGTCAAAACACGATGAAGACCCAATTTTACTTAAACTGTAGGAAGTAGTCTCAAGGAAAGAAGTGGAAGCATTCTCTAAAGGGGGAGATAGTGTGCTCTGCCACCAGGACAGGTTGTATGTCCCAAATGCAGATGACTTGAGGCAGCAAATATTAACGGAAGCTCACAGCACCAGGTACTCTATCCACCCAGGTTCCACCAAGATGTATCGTGACTACGGGAAGTACACTAGTGGAATGGCATGAAGAAGGACATTGTGCATACTTCATGCCTAAGTGTTCAAATTACCAACAGGTCAAAGTAGAACATCAGATACCTGGGGGTATGATCAGGATATCAGCATTCCTACTTGGAAGTGAGAAGAAGTAAACATGGACTTTATTACAAGTTTATCTTGTACGTGCCGACAACATGACTCAATTTGGGTGGCCGTAGCCGGATGACTAAGTCAGCACATTTCGTACTAGTTAGGATCACACACTCAGCAGAGGATTATGCAAGACTATACATTTGGGGAGTTAGTCAGACAACACGGGGTTCCTTTGTCCATCATTTCAGATAGGGGTACTAGTTCACATTGCACTTCTGGAAGTCATTTCAGAAAGGACATGGTACTCAAGTCAAGCTCAGCACAGCTTTTCATCCACAGATAGATGGCTAGGCTGAGTGGACTATTCAGACTTTGGAGGATATGTTGAAGGCTTACATGATCAATTTTAAGGGTAGTTGGGATGATCACCTACCTTACATCGAGTTTGTATACAACAATAGCTACCACTCTAGTATTCAGATGGTCCCTTCCGAGAAATTATATGGTAGGAGGTGCAGATTTCCTATAGGATGGTTTGAGGTTGGTAAAGCTACCTTGATAGACCTGATTCTGTACATGAGGCCATGAAAAAGGTTCAAATTATCAGGGAATAGCTGAAGACAACTCAAAGCCGATAGAAATTGTATGCAGATGTAAGGACAAGGGAGTTGGAGTTTGTTGTGGATGATTGGGTATATTTGAAAATCTCACCTATGAAAACGGTGATAAGGTTTGGGAATAAAGGAAAGTTCAGTCCCAGATAAGTTGATCCTTACAGAATCTTTAGATGTATTGGCAGTGTGCCTTATGAGCTAGAGTTGCCTGCAAAGTTCGCATCAATGCACCCAGTCTTCCATGTGTCCTTATTGTAGAAATGCATCAGAGACTCGACTTCAGCAGTGCCTCTAGAGAGTGTTGGGATAAAGGACAACCTCTCTTACGAAGAAGTTCCAGTTTAGATTTCAAGCATCTTTAAGTATTGGGCAAGCTCATATGATCAAGTATGTTTTACGATTTCATGAATTAGCTTACCACATGGTTTTGGAGTCAAGACTCCCACTATTTTGAGCTTGTGGTATGGTTTGAGCCAAGGCTCCTCATGTTATGATTATAGATTATGCATGTATGTTATTATTCATCTTCGTCACTAGACGATGGTTAGCTTCATTGAAAAACGATGGAGAGCATATGTATGTTTTTGAGAGTAGTGCCTAGCACTGAGTAGGCTATGGTTCAGTCAACCCTATGCCTCATAACTACGCGCCAACGTAGGTATGATCAAATTATTTGGGACCTCTTTTGGAGCTTCCCCTTTCGCCAAGGGGCCTTGAGCTTGATATCAATTTCATGGTAACGTCTTAGCCCTGGAAAGACTTTGGGCGTCTCTACCCACTAGAGCATGATAGTCGGGACCACGTAAACTCTATCGTGGTAATGTCGGTTATATCATGAGTCTCTCACTATTCCTCATGATTTCAGTTATGCATGTACATCAGCCATGATATTATGTTTTCAACAGGTTTGGTCCAATATTCAGTTTTACTTATGATTATCTATTCAGTTAAGAGGCTCAGTTATGTTCAGATCATGATTTCAGAAAATACCATGCAAACCCTACTCTCATAATGTTATCTTGATTGTGTTTTATATTCTGCATGTTTAGTGATTTTACTTACTTAGCGGTTTTACTTACCTTGCATACTCAATACATTCCACATACTGACCATATACTCTATGTTGTATCATTTTATAATACAAGCTCCAACATCCAGACTTAGTCCCGCCGCCAGTCAGGCTTCCGGAGATAGTACTTCTCGATATCAGTTGGTGAGTCCTCATCTTGGGAGGACCCTTCTTATCAGTTGTATGTCGTATTTTTAGTTTCTATATTTCAGTGAGTTAGTTGGGGTCTTGTCCCATAAACTCGTCAGAATTAGAGGCTTCTCAGACATAATTGTATTCAACTTTAGACTTATATATTTATTTAGATGTTATGTTATGTTTAGACTTCCGCTATGTTATTTATGATGATCTTCCCCTTATCCATGATTGATTTAGACGTTGTGTTCATGCCATGGGTCAAATTGGAGCCGCTGGGGGTTCTTTGTCCCATGTCTCCATCCAGGTCTATGTTCGGGTTGTGACAAACTTGATATCAGAGCATTAGGTTTTGAAGTGTTGTAGGGTGTTTGAAAGACGCATTAAGTAGATTCTTTTTCATGAGTGTGAAGCACACCACACTTATGACGAAGAGGATACGAGACGTTTAGGAAATGTTCCCTTCTTTCATGATCTATGTCGTGTGGTGAAGTGTCTCTCTATCCTTTTAACTCGTGCTATACGTGATTGCAGAATCATGCCACCCCGTAGAGTTAATGGAAGGAGAAATAGAAATGGAAATGGCCATGAGAATGGCAACGGAGACGAACATCAGTAGGTCCCACCAGCCCACGTGGAGCATATACCCGAGCTAGTTGTCCATGCGGAGTTTAGGGAAGCCATTAAGATGTTAGCCCAGGCCTTGATTACTCAGGTCAATCAGCAGGCAGAAGAACATATCCCTCAAAACGAGAATGCAGCAATGACAAGAGGTAAGGATTTTCTAAGGATGAACCCTCCAGAGTTTCTTGGTCAAAGGTGGACAACGATCCACATGAGTTTATTGATGAGGTTCTTAAGACCACCAAGATTATGGGGGTGATTGGGGAGGAATGCGTCGATGTAGCCTCGTATTAGTTAAACGGGGTTGCGCACATTTGGTTCAAGCAGTGGAAGGGTATTAAGGTAGTTAGAGCAGGCCCTATCAGTTGGGAGGAGTTTCATGCCGCATTTCTGGATTGGTTCTTCCCTCAGGAGATGAGGGAGATTAAAGCAGTCGAGTTTGTGAATCTAAAACAAGGAATGATGACAGTAAAGGAGTATGCCTTAGAGTTCACACGCTTTTCTAGGTATGCACCTTATATGGTGTCAGATCAGAGGGCCTGAGTGAGTTGGTTCATGCATGGGGTAGCAAACTACCTAATCAAGGATTTTCGGACCGCGATGCTTCACCCGGACATTGACTTTGCTTGGATAGTCTTGTATGCCCAACAGATGGATGCAGTACAGATGAGTGAGCGGGAGAGGGAGGCCAAGAGGGCCAGGACCGAGAACTTTGGGTTCTCCTAGTAGAGGCCTAGTGGGCACCATCAGTAGTCTTATCAGAGATTTTCATCCCTAAAACCTTCATCTATGAGTGTTCCATCAAGACCCAAGCGCGATTAGAGGGGACGATCTTCAGGCTTGAGAGGTCAGAGTAGCAGGCCCGTAGAGATCAGCCCTCCAAAGTGTAGCAGATGTGGCAAGAGACACATGTGTCAGTGTTTAGGGGGTACAAGTGCTTTCATCGACTGAGGGAAGCCCAGATATATGCTTAGAGATTGCCCAGCAGACAGATGGGGCCATGATAGGGGCTGAGGCCCAACCTCCAGTTCAGCTACTTTGCCAGCATGCCCAACTCAGCAGGGGGCATCTACTAGTACGGGTCGCGGACAGCGTCAAAACAAATTCTATTCCCGAGAATCTGATCTTGGGCAGAATTGCATGCCCAAGTGATACTCAAATGCTTCATTTCTACTTTTTTATCTATTGTTATGTGTACATTCTCATGTGATTTTTAGTTAAATGTGAATTTATACTAACCAACATGATTAGTGTTGTTTTGCAGGTAAAAGGAAATTTTGGAAGCTAATATATATGTTGGTGAAGTGCGGGAATGGACTTGGAAACAAGGAGTGGAAGTTGACAAGGGAGAGAAGCAAAAATAAGGGCTCCACTATGGCGCCGTGTCACGCTACCATCGCGGAGGCATTTTGCTTCGGATGAATTAATTATGTCAAGATCTAGTGGAGGTTTGCGTTACCTCTGTGGCACGGAGGCAGTGCTCCGCGATGCACTCCGTGTCACGTTGAGTGTGATTACCTGGAACCTCAAGTTCTAGTTAAGGTGCGCGATTGCACCGTGGCATGGAGGCTATACTTTGTGATGCAAGCCGTGCCACGTTGAGGTGCAATTACCTGGGAGCCGATTTCCAGTGAGGGTTCGCGATACACCTGTGGCATGGAGGAAGTGCTCCGCGATACACTCGTGCCACATTGCTTGTTATTCTGGGAAAAATTCTCAATAGTATAAATAGCACACTTAGGTTTTATTTTAAACATTCTGAATTGGTTGACCAAGAACGTGGGTTACAGGCAGTTGAGGGGACGAAAATTCTAGGGTTATTCTCTTCCTCTTTCTCTTTAATTTCAATTGCTTGTATGAATTCTACTTATTTGAAGATGTTTAATCCACAAATGAGTGGCTAACTCACTTCTTGCTGAGGTTAAGTATAATTGTAGAGGAATGTAATTGTTGATCATTTCAGTTTTCATCTTTTCTTCAATGGTTGTTCTATCAATTCTTAATTTTACTGCATTAATGTTTGGCCAATGTTAATGTATATCTAGAAATCCAAGTTTGATTTTGAAAAGGAAAGGAATTGGATAGATGTGAATTGGTAGGATATGATCTTTTCTTAGCTGTAAAAATTGAGAGAAGATTTACATTCAGAATAGAAATATATCTGAAAGTCTTATTAGTCAATTATGGAATCGGTTATGTATGGCTAGAGCATGAAATTCTTATATCACATAAATGTAGAATAAGGTCTCATGATTCTTAAATTGGATAGGAGTCTAAAGATCCAATCTATAGGCTATTAATTCCTGACTAGCAACCGAAGAGAAGATTAGCTGAATTGAATTAATAAAATTACATCCCTGCATGTTTGTCTTAACCTCAGCTTGTTCATTGCTATTGTTCAGACTCAAATTATAATCTTGACTTAGATTCTCATTACTTAGTAAACTTTAACTCTTAAAACATTATTTATTTGGTTGTCTGCATTCATAGAGATATCATTCACTGATGCTTAAGTTAATTAATACCGTAGTTCAGTCCCTGTGGGATCGATACTTGGCTTGACATAAGCCACTTTACTACTTGTTCGACCACGTGCACTTGCGTGTAGTTTTCACCCGAACAAGTTTTTGGCGCCGTTGCTGGGGACTGGCAATTGGTAAATTTATTTTCTTAGTGTTAGTTTACAAATTCTATATAAGTGTTGACAACTTGATCTTAGCCTTTCTCTTATAGATATTGAATTCTTCTGAACGCTGGCAAGAGATAAGGAGTTGGTGGATTCATTTATAGAGCCGGAGAGACAATTTCTTCGCCAAAGAAGGGAATCTCTAGAGAAGAAGCTGCAGTTGCTAAGACAGGCAATTTTGGAGCAACAACAGAATCCACCGCTTGTGAGGGCAGTTTTAGTGCCCGAGGAGATGGCAGCAAGGCCGGTCCGTGAAGTGGAAATCCCACATGAAAATAATGTTACATCTAGTATTCGCAGAGCAGAGCCAGGAGGGAGGTTTGAGCTTAAACAGAACATGGTGCAGTTGTTGCACACCAGCGGACAATTCACAAGTCTCCCTCATGAAGATCCACAACAACATCTCTAAAACGTTTTGGAGATAAGTGACACTTACATTCCTGTTGGAGTATCATCCGACTATGTGAGCCTTACATTATTCCCATTCTCATTATTGGGGGAAGCAAAGAGGTGGTTGAAAGTTGAACCACCAAACTCTATCACTACTTGGGATGATCTTGCAAGGAAGTTTCTGATACGATTCTTTCCATCTGGGAAGACAGCCAGACTTAGAAGTCAAATTCTAAATTTTAAACAAAGAGAGGGTGAGAATTTGTATCAAGCTTGGGAGAGGTTCAAATCAATGTTAAGGGATTGTCCTAACAATCACCAGTCTAATGATGTGATGGTGCATACATTCATTGAGGGTTTGGAACCACATACAAAAATTTTGCTAGACTCAGCAGCTGGGGGGAAGGCATTGGAAAAGATTTATGAGGAGCTTTATACTTTGTTAAATCGTATTTCATAGGGAAATCCAGAATGGAATGCGGACTCATCACGAGGAGGAACAAGGAAAGTGGCAGGAGTCTTTGAGGTGGATGGTTCTACAGCTATCGCTGCACAGATAGCTGCATTGCAAAATCAACTCAACACCCACTTCAGCAGTATGAGCTTGAAGCAAGCACAAGCCCCAGTCAATGCAGTTCAGCAGGTATGGTGTGAAGTATGTGGGAGTAACGAACACTCAGCTGAGTGTTTTGGTGGAAATCCAAATTTGGTAAACTTTGTTGGGAACATCTAGAGGAATAATAATCAACAGTATGGCAACAGTTACAACTCAAATTGGAGGAATCATCCGAATTTCTCTTGGGGTAATAATAGCCATTAAGGACAGAGTTCGAATCAGGGCATGCAGATAAATCAAGGGGGGCATCAGAATTTTCAGTCTCAATACAGAGGAAACAATGCACCTCCTTCACCACCCAACAACATTGAGGACATGTTCAAAACAATTATAGCTAACCAAGCGCAAATGCAGGCTGATTATGTGAAATTAGCGGCTGACATTAAAAATCGACAGTTAATTACAAAGGCGTTGGAGTACCAGTTTGGACAGTTAGTTGGAGCTCAAAACACCAGGCCCATAGGAGGACTACCGAGTGATACTGACCCAAATCCCAAGCAGGTCAATACAGTGACCACGAGGTGTGGACTACAACTTAAGGAGGTGGAACCAAAAAGACCACCTCAGCAATCTGGAGCAGTGGAAAAAGATGGGGAACATGATGATGAGAGGGGGAAGGAAAAGGCAGCTGAGGCAGAAAGACCACCACACCCGTTCCCTCAAAGATTAAAGAAGCACAAGGAAGAAGCTTGCTTTAAGAAGTTCATGGAGGTGCTAAAACAGGTACCCATTAATTTACCTTTGGTTGATGTTTTGCAGGGAGTGCCGAAATATGCAAAGTATATCAAGGACATCGTAGCAAACAAAAGCAGATTGACGGAGTATGCTACGGTGGCACTTACTGAGCAGTGCACTTCCCGAATACAGAACAGGTTGCCGACAAAGCTCAAGGATCCTGGGAGCTTTACCATTCAAATCACAATTGGGCAAAGTATTCGAGCTCGCAAATTATGTGATTTGGGAGCAAGCATAAACTTGATGCCGACATCGGTGTTCAAAAAGTTGGGGCTGGGCAACCTTAGACCAACTACGGTGATCTTGCAGCTATCTGACTGCTCTTTGGCCAGACCAGATGGTATTGTGGAGATGTGCTAGTGCAAGTGGGCTCCCTCATTTTCCCGGTGGATTTTATTATCTTGGATTTCGAGCCAGATGCGGAAGTCCCATTTATTTTGGGACATCCTTTCTTGGCAACCGGGCGAGCGTTGATTGATGTGGCTGTTGGGCAGCTAACCATGCGGGCGCATGATAAAGTTGAGGTTTTTTATGTGTACAAGGCCATGAAGCTTCCGGCCGTTTGTGAGGAGCTATCAGCAATCAATGTGCTAATTCAGGAAGCAATTCTTCAGATTGTTGACTCTCAGGACCCATTGGAGAGAGCTTTGATGGGCTTCGATCATTTCGGAGACAGGGCTACGTATGAGATGGTGCATATGCTGAACTAACCAAAATGGTTTCCCAGGAAGCAAGACTTTCAGCCATTGATGAGGTCCTTGGAACCATTGCCAAAACCATCAATTGAGGAGGCACCAAAATTGGAGTTGAAGACATTGCCTTCACATCTGAACTATGTATTTTTGGGGGAAGATAACACCTTGCTAGTCATCATTTCCGCAGAACTGACAGAGGCACAAGTAAAGGATGCATTGGTGGTCCTCAAGAGGCAGAAGAAAGCAATGGGGGTGGCAAATGTCAAACATTAGGGGAATTAATCCAGCTTTTTGCACACACAAGATTTTTATGGAAGAAGGATCAAAGCCAACTGTACAACATCAGTGGAGGTTGAATCCGATGATGAAGGATGTAGTTAGGAAGGAAGTGATCAAGTGGCTTGATGCGGGTGTGGTATATCCCATTTCAGATAGCAAATGGGTCAGTACTGTTCAGTGTGTCCCAAAGAAAGGAGGGATGACCGTGGTCACCAACTAGAAGAATGAGCTGATTCTTACACGCACTGTCACAGGCTGGCGAATTTGCATGGATTACAGAAAGCTCAATGAGGCCACGAGGAAAGATCATTATCCTATCCCATTTTTGATCAGATATTGGACAGGTTGGCAGGTCAAGAATATTATTATTTTCTTGATGGATATTCTGGCTATAACCAAATAGCCATAGCACCGGAGGACCAGGAGAAGACCACTTTTAAATGTCCTTATGGGACATATGCTTTCAGGAGGATGCCATTTGGTCTATGCAATGCACCCGCCACATTCCAAAGATGCATGATAGCGATCTTTCACGATATGGTAGAAGATTTTGTCGAGGTATTTATGGATGATTTTTCTGTTTTCGGTAATTCGTTTGCTACATGTTTACAGAATCTTGACAGGGTGCTAGCTCGATGTGAAGACTCTAACCTTGTATTCAACTGGGAGAAATGTCATTTTTTAGTCAAGGAGGGTATCATCCTTGGACATAAGGTGTCATGCAAGGGGTTGGAAGTCGATCGTGCAAAGATCGAAGTGATCGAAAAGCTACCACCACCAGTGTCAGTGAAGGGTGTTCGCAGTTTTCTCGGACATGCAGGGTTCTACAGACGGTTCATCAAGAACTTCTCTAAAATTTCTAGACCGATATGTCGGTTGCTAGAAAAAGAGGTGAAGTTCAAGTTTGATGAGGATTATGTTAAAGCATTCGAGGAGTTAAAACAGAAGCTGGTAGAAGCACCTATTCTCATTTCTCCGAATTGGGAGCAACCATTTGAATTAATGTGTGATGCAAGTGACGTGGCTGTAGGAGCTGTATTGGGCCAGCGGAGGAATAGAATTTTTCATTCCATTCATTATGCAAGCAAAACACTTGACGCAGCCCAAGTCAATTATACAGTCATAGAAAAGGAGATGTTAGCATTGGTGTTCGCATTTGATAAATTCAGGTCCTACTTGGTGGGTTCTAACGTAGTGGTGTATACCGATCATGCAGTAATTCGATATCTATTTAACAAGAAGGATGCAAAGCCCAAACTAATCAGATGGATATTGTTGTTACAAGAGTTTGACCTAGAGATTCGGGACAGAAAGGGGAGTGAGAATCAAGTGGCAAATCACCTATCGCGATTGGAAAGCCGGTTGCATGAGAAGGAAGGTGACAACATCAAAGAACAGTTCCCAGATGAGCAGCTCTTGGCAATAAGGGAAGCTGGAATTCCTTGGTATGCAGACATTGTGAATTTGCTGGTAAGTGGAGTCTACCCATCGGAGACTACAGCTCAGCAAAGAAAGAAGTTGATACATGATTGCAGGTATTACATATGGGATGAGTCATATCTGTTTAAGCAGGGACTGGATCAAGTGATGAGATGATGCATCCCAGAGAGCCAGATTGCAGAAGTATTGAGGAGTTGTCACTCATCATTGTATGGAGGGCACCACGGAGGCGAGTAGACATCTCACAAGGTGCTACAGTCAGGTTTCTTTTGGCCTACACTGTTTAGAGATTCTATGGCATATGTAAAAATGTGTGATAGATGTCAAAGAACAGGCACAATTGGTAGAAGGCAGGAGATGCCACTGCAGCAGATATTAGAAGTGGAAATCTTTGATGTATGGGGAATAGATTTCATGGGCCCGTTCCCACATTCATTTGGTAATCGTTACATCTTGGTAGTCATTGATTATGTATCTAAGTGGGTCGAGGCAACAGCTTGTCCCAGGAATGACAACAAGGTGGTGACAAAATTTGTGAAAAAGCATATTTTCACCAGGTTCGGGACACCCCGAGCTATTATCAGTGATGGAGGGTCTCATTTTATGAATGCGAGTTTCAAGAATTTGCTAGCTAAGTATGGGGTGCGGCACAAGGTAGCAACAACTTATCATCCCCAAACTAGTGGTAAAGTGGAGGTGTTGAACAGAGAGATAAAGCAGATTCTACAGAAGACAGTGAATGCACAACGAATTGATTGGTCAAGCAAACTTGACGATGCTCTTATAGAACTGCATACAAGACACCCATTGGGACTTCTCCGTACAGATTGGTCTGTGGAAAGGCATGTCATCTTCCTGTGGAGCTGGAAAATTGAGCTTTTTGGGACGTGAGAAAGCTAAACATGGATCCGGAGCTAGCAGGGAAGAAGAGGCTGATGCAACTCAGCGAACTAGATGAGTTTCGATGGCATGCTTATGAAAGTGCCAAATGCTACAAGGAGAAAACGAAGAGGTGGCACGACAGGCATATGGTGCATTGGATCTTTGAGCCGGGGCAGAAAGTGTTGTTATTTAATTCAAGACTGAAGCTTTTTCCAGGTAAATATGCGGTCCAAATGGTCAGGGTCGTTTGAAGTGGTGAGAATGACCCCACACGGGGCAGTGGAGTTGTGGCAAGAAGATAAAAGTGCCACATTTTTGGTGAATGGGCAATGATGTGAGCATTATAGGGGTGAGTACGTTATTCGAGATAGACGTCCATCACTCTAGAGGATGATTGAGCATGAATAGCATCGAGCCGCGATGGTAAATCAGGCACTGCATGGGAGGCAACTCGTGAATGTGTTATAATAGAAGAGTAGAATTATTTGAAAAAAAATAATAAAAATAAAAATTTTTGTGTTAAAACCTATGATTTCTAACCAATTTCTTGTGGTGAAATGATTTTCAGGTGGAACGGAGGGCAAAAATACAAAAAACTGCAAAGGAAAAAAATCAAGGTAAGAAAATAAAAATTGGGCACTCCAGTGAGCCTGCGCGATGGCTCCGTGTCACAGAGGAGGGCCTCCGCGTTACCCTCCGTGACACGTTGAGGCTTATCCTGTATTTTTAAAAAATCCAAAATGCCTGCGTAATGGCTCCGTGTCACAAAGGCAGTGCTGCGTGTTGCACTCCGTGACACGTTGAGGTGTATTTCGCGTCGGGTCACCGGGTAACCCGCGCGAAAAAACCTAAATTTAACCCCAATTCCTTCATTTTTTTTCCTATTCTCTCATTTCCTCCGTGACCCACACCCAAAATCCCCTCCTCCCCCAACGTGACACGGACTTAGTGAGCAACTTTCTTCAAGTTTTCTTCAATTTCATCGAAGTAAAGGTATGTTCTTGAATTTTTCCTTATTATTGCTCAAATTATTGATTCTTGAACATGTTTGGTGATTAAACCTTGCACTAAGTGAGAAATAAGCTTGAAATCACTTGAGTTATGATTGAATGATGTTCATAGTATCGTTGTTTGTAGACAAACTCAATGATTGCATGTTTTATTGAAATTCTTGCGAAATTGATAGCTAGGGTTGAGGATTGAATAGGAAGAAGACTAAATGTTTTAAAATGTTGAAAAATTGGGTTGTGCATGTTGGGTGAAGTGAAATGTATTGTGATTGATGTTGAATATGCTAAGTTAGAAGAGGGATTTTCGGGAGAATGCAATTGGAGAAGTACATAGGTTGTTGAAAAAAAATTTTGCAAACTGCTAATGATGATGTAATTGAATCGATGGAGAAATTTTTATTCACTGTACGAAGTCTGAGTAGTACAAAGTAATTGCTCCATCGACTTATATGAATGCACTAAGCATGTTGAATGATAATAATGGCAAAATCATGAATTTCTTGTCGAATTGTGTTGATTGCGGCTAAAGACTAAGTGTGGGGTTATCCAATTAAACCCAACCTTAGTTGCAGCTAATTATGACTTGCATAACATTGGGACTGTATGTTTGAATGTACAGGAACAATGTTAGGCCGATAGGACAAGGGCAAGGGCGCATCCACATCGGGCGCTAGCAGAAAGAGGGTAAGATTGGGAACAGCAGTTCCAACAGCACCAGCTGTTCCTAGAGGCCAACGCTGACAATACGGAACCAGATGGGTGACGGATGAGGGGAAGAAGTGGTATGCGAAACATAAAGAAACCAAATACTTCCCGGAGGAGCAGATAGCACGGGAACCACTAGCATAGGAATTCCCGTGGATTGTACACAGGATTGACACCGCTGGGTTAAATTTCATTTTCGAAGAGCCTAGGGAGTGCAATCTCCATCTTATCCGGGAGTTCTATGCCAATTGGAACCCGACCTTACGCAGCCACACCATAAAAATCAGAGGGCAGGTTGTCACTTTTGAGCCCCACCACTTGAATGCAATCCTTAGGGCGCGGGACACAGATTCTCATGTCCTCCGTCAGCTGAACATCACTCCACCCTATGCGGACATCAGACGCACCTTATGTGGAGCCCGATCCACAGCCAGGTGGGGTAGGCACAAGGAGAGGGGCTACCATCAGACATTTTCCTATTCTCAGATGAACAGAGAGGCCCAAATTTGGTTGAAGATTGTGTGTTCATGCCTGATGCCGGGGGTGCACATGACAGATGTCACCCGGGATAGAGTTTGTTTGGTGTATGCCCTGATGAAGGGGCTGGAAATCAATGTTGGGGCGGTGATCATCTCCGCCATGAAGAGAGACTGACTGCATTAGGGGCATAGATACGGGTTCCGTGTTCTGCTTACCACGTTCCTGAGGGGCCACGATATTGAGGAGGAGGCCCTAGATTACATCCCACAGATCGACAGGAATGCCTTGGATGTCACCAAAACCAAGGCACCGACACTACTTATGGGCCGATGCTCACACTAGCCGAGCGACATGCTTGGGATGATCAGTACATGGTCCGCATGTACGGGATGCAGATGTTGCAGCTGCGCATCGGCGTGAGGCCGACAACAAGGATGAGCTATGGCAGGTTGAGTTGGATTACCCATTCAACGAGAATGCCCGGGCTTTATGCAGAGTGGGGCTCGCATTTGTGGAGCCCGTGGATGATGATGTCCCTACCGATGATGACACATGCAGGGAGGACTCAGATGTTGAGTCGGACGAGGATGGCGGGGGCGATTCTAATATGGGAGACGAAGCAATGGTACCTAATGAAGAAGTTGAATACTTTGATTGATCAGGGAGTTTCACCACCCATCCTTTGTGATATTTTGAAATTATGTGAACACTGGGGACAGTGTTCGGTTTAAGTGTGGGGTGGGAGTAGTTAGGTGCCAGCTGCTTTGTTTATGTTTTGTTTTTGATTGTTGTGCTTGTGCTAAATGTGACCTTGTGACTCTGTGTTTTGTGTTCTGTAATTAATTTGGTGTTGTAATGAATGTTGAGCTGCTATTGTGTTGTGTTGAGATGCTGTTGTGTGTGTTGTGTAAATATTTTTCAAATTAATATTGTTATCTTTTTCTATCAAAATTTTTGTTGAATTTTTTTTATGTTGGGTTTCTCGAATTTTGTTTTCGGTGCTTTTACCGAGAATAGTCCCATTGAACCGAAGTCGTAGATAGCGACTGTTCCCTATGATGGATGGATGACGACCGTCTTAAGGGAAATGTAGTCGATAGGAGTAGTTTTTTTCTTTCTTTTCTTTCTTTTGTTTGTTTCCCAAACGTGTCGCTACTTCATGGTTCGGAATTCTTGTTACGTGTTATACATGATATAATGATGCAAGTGTGATTCGTATGAAAGCATGCAAATGTGTTAAACATGTTGAGATACCTAGGCCATAGAGTTTGATTCGGTGTGATCAAGGCTTAATAGTGAATTCTTGTAATTAGCTGATTGAAGAGTCTGTGAATATGTTTTGAGTTGAGCATGTGCAATGAGTGTGAGGTGAGGTTTCAACTATTCCATGCTATTGTGAAGTGTCTAGAACTTGCCTGGTGTGTGTACTAAACGAAATGAAGGATGTGGATTGTAGGAAAGGATGTAGGCATTTTTTTTAATAAACCGAAAGTTCTCCCTAATCGCACCTACCTTGAATGTACATCCTAGTTAGCCCCATTGAGCCTTTATCCTATTTTTTTCTTTGAATAGGTACAAACCGAGCTTAATCCCTTCTTTTCATTAGCCGTGAATTTGATCCAAAACTCTTAAACGCTTAAGAAAAATAATTTTCCCACAGTGTAAAGGAGTGAGAAGTGTGAAACGGAAGGGAAACGGAAGTTGTGAAAGTTAAAGAAAAGGTCAAAGGTGCATTTGTTGAAATTGATTAATTAATAGTAGAGAGTAAGAAAATCAATGAATGAGAAAAAAAATATAAAGATGCATAACTACTCTTTGCTAGTAAGTTGAGTGTGCTTAAAGAAATGGGAACCAAAACAAAGAAGAAAATTCAAGAAGGAGAGGATGGAGGAGGAAGCAATGCCCGTAATGAAGGTGGGATGTATTGAAAAGCGCTTAAGGAAGCTAGTTGCTATTATTGGTTAGCCCAGTATTTACTAGTTCCTTAGCTTACATTACAACCCATTAAGTCCTACGTGATCTTACATCACGCGTCCTTATATTAGTGGAGTAATACAATAGAGGCCAGCCTATGGTTCATGACATGATGCATGTGAATTCCTTGGGAGAGAGAGCGAAATTGTAGTCATATACCCCTACATGTAGTGCTTTGGAAATCGTATGATGCAAATGGGGTAATTCTCTTGTGTTGTGAGGGCACAAGCTTGACGAGAGATAAAATTTCGTGTCGGATGTCTTGATCAGTTGATTTGCACGAGTTTTCCAAGATCGAGAATCGATTCTTGAGTTTAGGATGTCTTAATGCGATGTACTTCATTGTATTGATGAGACCATGCATGTTTTCTTGATGATTTGCTATCTTAATTAATCTGTATAGTCGTAGCTTGAATGGTCGAGCATTAGCTATGCGTGGGTGTCAATTGAATGAGATGTGAGTGTATTGTTCGAGGACGAACAAGGTTTTAAGTGTGGGTTAAGTGATCTTGGGCAGAATTGCATGCCCAAGTGATACTCAGATGCTTCATTTCTACTTGTTTATCTATTGCTATGTGTACATTCTCATGTGATTTTTAGTTAAATGTGAATTTATACTAACCAACATGATTAGTGTTGTTTTGCAGGTAAAAGGAAATTTTGGAAGCTAATATATATGTTGGTGAAGTGCAGGAATGGACTTGGAAACAAGGAGTGGAAGTTGAAAAGGGAGAGCAGCAAAAATAAGGGCTCCGCGTTGGCGTCGTGTCACGCTACCATCGCGGAGGCATTCTACCTTGGATGATTTAATTATGTCAAGATCCAGCGGAGGTTCGCGTTACCTCCGTGGCACGGAGGCAGTGCTCCGCGATGCACTCCGTGTCACGTTGAGTGTGATTACCTGGAACCTCAAGTTCCAGTGAAGGTGCACAATAGCACCGTGGCACGGAGGCTAGGATCGCGATGCAAGTCGTGCCACGTTGAGGTGCAATTACCTAGGAGCCGATTTCCAGTGAGGTTCCGCGATACCCTCGTGGCACGGAGGGAGTGCTCCGCGATACCCTCCTTGCCACGTTGCTTGTTATTCTGGGAAAAATTCTCAATAGTATAAATAGCACACTTAGGTTTTATTTTCAATATTCTGACTTGATTGAGCAAGAACGTGGGTTACAGGCAGTTTAGAGGACGAAAATTCTAGGGTTATTCTCTTCCTCTTTCTCTTTAATTTCAATTTCTTGTATGAATTCTACTTATTTGAAGATTTTAATCCACAAATGAGTGGCTAACTCACTTCTTGCTGAGGTTAAGTATAATTGTAGAGGAATGTAATTATTGATCATTTCAGTTTTCATCTTTTCTTCAATGGTTGTTCTATCAATTCTTGTTTTTACTGCATTAATGTTTGGCCAATGTTAATGTATATCTAGAAATCTAATTTTGATTTTGAAAAGGAAAGGAATTGGACAGATGTGAATTGGTAGGATATGATCTCTTCTTAGCTGTAAAAATTGAGAGAAGATTTACATTCAGAATAGAAATATATCTGAAAGTCTTATTAGTCAATTACGGAATCGGTTATGTATGGCTAGAGCATGAAATTCTCTTATCACAGAAATGTAGAATAAGGTCTCATGATTCTTAAATTGGATAGGAGTCGAAAGATCCAATCTATAGGCTATTAATTCCTGACTAGCAACCGAAGAGAAGATTAGCTGAATTGAATTAATAAAATTACATCCCTGCATGCTTGTCTTAACCTCAGCTTGTTCATTGCTATTGTTCAGACTCAAATTATAATCTTGACTTAGATTCTCATTACTTAGTAAACTTTAACTCTTAAAACATTATTTATTTGGTTGTCTGCATTCATAAAGATATCGTTCACTGACGCTTAAGTTAATTAATACCGTAGTTCAGTCCCTGTGGGATCGATACTTGGCTTGAAATAAGACACTTTACTACTTGTTCGACCACGTGCACTTGCGTGTAGTTTTCACCCGAACAGTATCCCGTCAGGAGTAGTAGGTCTCCCCAGATGTAGTCACTATGCGAGTATTTCACTTTGATGTATATTCATTATTAAATCCAGGGGCTACTTTATCTTTTATGATGCCTTATGTTGCTAGTAGTTTAGGAGTCAGTCCAAAAATCTTATCAGAACCCTTCTTAGTCTCCACTCGAGTTGGTGATTCAGTTATAGCTAGACGGGTATATTGAAAATTCCCTATAACAGTCCTTTAGAAAATCACCTTAGTAGATTTAGTAGAGTTACCCATGATCGATTTTGATGTTATTCTTAGTATGGATTGGTTATTTACATGTTATGTCTCAGTTAATTATAGAACCCATGCAGTAGAATTCAGATTTTCGGGTGAACCAGTCTTAGAGTTGAAGGGTAGTTCAGTTGTGCCTATAGGTCATTTTATTTCCTACCTTAAGGCCAAAAAGATGATTTCTAAGGGTTGCGTGTATCATCTAGTTAGGGTTAAGGATGCTACGTCCAAGACCCCAACTATCCATTCAGTTCCAATAGTGTGTGAATATCCAGAAGTGTTCCTAGAAGATCTATGGGGAATCCCTCCCGAGCGGGAGATTGATTTTGGTATTGACCTTTTTCTCGATACGCAGCCTATATCTATTCCTCCTTATAGAATGTCCCCAGCCGAGTTAAAGGAGTTGAAGGAGCAGTTGAAAGATCTTTTAGACAAAGGATTCATTAGAACTAGCAAATCCCAATGGGGTGCACCAGTTCTCTTTGTCCGTAAGAAAGATGGTTCTCTTCGTATATGCATTGATTATCGGCAATTAAAAAAGGTCACCATCAAGAACAGGTATCCTCTCCCCAGGATTGATGATTTGTTTGACCATCTTCTGGGTGCTAAGTGCTTCTCGAAGATAGACCTCAGATCCGGATACCATCAGCTCAGGGTTCGGGAGAGCAATATTTCAAAGACAGCCTTCAGGACTTGGTATGGTCATTACAAGTTTGTAGTTACGTCTTTTGGACTAACGAATGTTCCTGCAGCTTTTATGGATTTGATGAACAGGGTGTTCAAGCCATACTTGGATACATTCATGATTATGTTCATAGATGACATCCTTATATACTCTCAGAGCAAGGAGGAGTATGTTGGTCATTTGAGGGTAGTGCTACGGACTCTGAAGGATCATCAGTTATATGCTAAATTTAGTAAATGTGAGTTTTGGTTGAACTCAGTGACGTTTTTGGTCCATTTGGTGTCAAGTGAGGGTGTACAAATGGATTCTCAAAAGATAGAAAAGGTGAAGAATTGGCCTAGACCAGTGAATCCTTCGGATATTAGGATTTTCTTAGGTTTAGTTGGTTACTATCGAAGGTTTGTTGAGGGGTTTTCATCCATTGCAGCACCATTGACCAAACTGACCTAGAAGAAAGTGAAGCTCCAATGGTCGAAGGCTTGTGAGAGGAGCTTCCAAGAGTTGAAGACTCAACTCACATCAGCACCTGTGTTAACCCTACCTGAGGGTACGAATGGGTTTGTAGTATATTGTAATGCTTTTTGGGTTGGCCTTGGTTGTGTATTGATACAACATGGTAAGGTTATAGCATATTCTTCCAGGTAGTTGAAGGTGCATGAAAAGAACTAACCAACTCATGATCTCGAATTGGTGGCGGTTGTGTTTGCCTTGAAGATTTGGAGACATTATTTGTACGGAGTCCATGTAGATGTGTTTACGAACCACAAAATCCTACAATACGTGTTTACTCAGAAGGATCTAAATCTACGTCAAAAGAGGCGGTTAGAGCTACTCAAGGATTACGATATGAGTGTCCTCGACCATCTAGGCAAGGCTAATGTGATTGCAGACACTCTTAGTAGGCTTTTTGTGGAGAGTGTGTCCTATGTAGATGAGGGGAGGAAGGAGTTGGTGAAGGACGTGAATCAGTTGGCACAGTTGGGAGTTCGTTTAGTTGACTCGACCGATGGTGGTGTTATTTTTTAGAATGGATCAGCATCATCCTTGGTGACTGATGTAAAAGCTATTCAAGATGAGGATCCTATTTTTGTAAAGTTAAAGGTAGTGGTTCAAAACCAGAAGGTGGAGGTCTTCCCCAAAAGGGGAGATAGTGTGCTTTGATATCAGGGTTGTTTATGTGTTCCAAATGTTGATGATTTGAGAGATCGGATATTGCACGAGGCTCATGGTTCTAGATATTCCATACATCCAGGTGCCACCAAGATGTACCATGGCCTACAGGAAGGCTATTGGTGGAATGGCATGAAGAAGGACATAGCGGAGTTTGTGGCTAAGTGTCCGTCAGCAAGTGAAAGTTGAGCATCAGAGACTAAGAGTGTACTTCAAGACATCAGTATCCCTACTTGGAAGTGGGAGGAGATCAATATGGACTTCATCACAAGGTTACCTCGCACTCGTTGATATTATGACTCCATTTGGGTGGTCGTGAATAGGTTGATCAAAGAAGCTCATTTTCTACCAGTCAAAACTACCGATTCAGTGGAGGATTATGCTAAGTTGTACATTTGGGAATTAGTTCGGTTGCATGGAGTGCCATTGTCCATCATATTAGATAGAGGTACTCAATTTACCTCACAGTTTTGGAGATCGTTTCAAAGGGGACTTGGTGTGCAGGTCAAGCTCAATATAATATTTCACCTGCAAATAGATGGTCAGGTAGAGAGGACTATCCAGACTCTCGAGGACATGTTGAGAGCATGTGTGATTGATTTCTAGGGTATTTGGGATGATCATTTGCCTCTCATTGAGTTATCATATAAAAACAACTACCATTCCAGCATTCAGATGGCTCCGTTTGAGGCTCTCTATGGGTGGAGATATAGATCGCCTATTGGTTGATTTGAAGTAGGTGAACCTGCAGTGATAGGTCCAGATTCAGTCCATGAGGCCACGGAGAATGTTCAGCTTATAAGGAACAGGTTGAGAACAGCTCAGAGTCGCTAAAAGTCCTATGCGAATGTGAGGAGGAGACAACTTGAGTTTGAAGTCGATGATTAGGTGTTTTTGAAGGTATCTCCCATGGAGGGAATGATGAGAGTTGGAAAGAAAGGGAAACTCAGGCCCCGTTATGTTCGCCTATACTGGACTGCGAAACAGGTTGGCAAGGTAGCATATGAATTGGAGTTTCCCTCAGAATTAGCTTTAGTCCATCCAGTTTTTCATGTATCGCTCTTAAAGATGTTTTTGGGTGGTCCAGCTCTTGTTGTTTTGGTGGAGAGCGTAGATGTGAAGGACAACCTTAGTTATGAGGAGGTTCCAGTGGAAATACTTGATTGTCAGGTTCGAAAGCTAAGAAAAAAATAAGTAGCTTCAGTCAAGGTTTTATGGAGGAACAACATGTTGAGGGAGCTACGTGGTAAGCCGAAGAAGATATTATGGCTAAATACCCACATCTATTCTCTTCTGGCTCAGTTTTATCTTGAGGTATCAGTTTCCTCCTTAGTACTCTGTTCAGTTTCATGTTCCTCTCATGTGCCCCAGTTTCTTTTATGTTAATAAATGTATGTGTGATTCGGGAATTTAGTTTTGTCATGTAGTTAAAATTTGAGTCAGTCACTCCGTCAGTTTTTAACATGTATGCTTAGTATTTGAGTATGATATTGCATCTCTGTTTTTCAATATGTTTTTCCACATTCAAGGACGAATATTCCCAAGGGGGAGATATTATAATACCCTAAAAACCCTAAGATCAGACCGAGAGTTTAAAATGGAGAAAACAGGATTTTCTACACCAGGTCACAGAACAAGTCATCCAGTGACCCATCAGGACCACCACGAGTCATTAAGTGACTCGTGGGGAAAGGGTTGTACTTGGATTGAAATTTGGGATTTGAGGTGACCACAAGTCGTGGTCAACACCACGAGTCGTTAGGTGTCCCATGGTCAAGAGTTGACTGAAGACTTGATGAATGGGGCAGTGAAGGTAACGACTGGTTACCACGAGTCATTGGGTACACCATGAGTCGTGGTGTCCCTCGTGGTGACCCCCAGAAGAAGAATTGGCAGTGAAGGTGATGACTGGTGACCACGACTCGTAGTCACTGGTAACGATCCGTCCAGTCCCTCGTTGGGACTGGCAGTATGTTTTTCCCTGTGAATTTATTAAGGGCTTTTTCGTAATTCCTATATTCCTAAGGCCTAAACGTCATCGTTTTAAGTTCAGAATAGAGTATTTTATGAAGGGTTAAGTCATTCTAAGCCTATCCCAATTCATGCATGCAAGCTTAGAGGTTTGAGAGGTGATCAAGGCTAGTTCTTCAAAGTTCTTCCTCAACTCTCTTAGGGCAATCAAGGAAGTGCTACAAATTCAGATCTCTTCAGGTATGTAAGGCTATGAATGGGTGCAATAGTCCACACCCATGCCCAATTTTCTCTCAATTCATGATGTTCTAATTGATGATTCCATGGGGTTTTCACCCAATGTATGAATTATCTAAGTTTCAATCATGGGTATGATCTAAGCATGTTTTAAATGTTCAATTATAATTAATGGGCAGATTTTACAATGTTTTGAATTATAAATTATGTTTTCAAGTTTTCTACATTATGATGCCCATCCATGAAAGTCCATGAAAGATAAGATCTATGAAGTATATGTACAAGCATGATGAGATGTATGATTTTCAAACACCTATGTATATGCTCATGTTTTCAAAGAGAATCAAGTTGATTTCAAGCATGTTTAAGTATTGGGCAAGCCTATATGATCAACTATGTTTTACGATTTCATGAATTAGCTTACCACATGATTTTGGAGTCTAGACTCCCACTATTTTCAGCTTGTGTTATGGTTTTATCCAAGGCTCCTCATGTTATAATTTTAGATTATGCATGTATGTTATTATTCAGCTTCGTTACTAGACAATGGTTAGCTTTGTTGATAAACGGTGGAGAGAAAATACATAGTTTTGGGAGTAGTGTCTAGCACCGAGTAGGCTAAGGGTCAGTCAACCCTATGCCTCAGAACTACGCGCCAACGTAGGTATGATTAGATTATTTGGGACCTCCTTTGGAGCTTCTCCTACCCCCAAGGGGCTTGAGCTTGATATCGATATCATGGTAGCATCCTTAGCCCTGGCAAAGCTTTGGATGGCTCTACCCACTAAGTGTGATAGTCGGAACCACATAAGCTCTATCGTGGTAATGTCGGTTATATGACGAGTCTCCCATTGTTCCCCATGATTTTAGTTCTACATGTACATCAACCATGATATTATGTTTTCAACAGGCTTGGCCCAATGTTTAGTTTTACTTATGATTATCAGCTTTTAGAATCTTATCTTGATTATGTTTATATTATGCATGTTTAATGATTTTACTTACTTAGCAGTTTTACTTACCTTGCATACTCGGTACATTCCACGTACTGACCACATACTCTATGTTGTATCTTTTTATGATACAAGCTCCGATATCCAGACTCATTCCCGCTGCTAGTCAGACTTCTATAGGTAGTACTTCTCAGTATCAGTTGGTGAGTCCTCATCTTGCGAGGGCCCTTCTTATGTCGTATTTTCATTTTCCAGATTTCAGTAAGTTAGTTGGGGTCTTGTCCCATCAACTCATCAGTATTAAAGGCTTCTTAGACATAGTTGTATACATCTTTAGACTTATGTATGTATTCAGATGTTATATTATGTTTAGAATTCCGCTATGTTACTTATGATGATCTTCCGCTTATCCATGATTGAGTTAGACGTTGTGTTCATGCCATGGGTCGACTTGGACCTCTCAGGGTTCTTTATCCCGCGTCTCGATCATAGATGAGCAGTGGTGGTAACGGCCAGAAATGACCTTCTGACCTTATCATCTTTATATGTCAGAAGATGAGCAGTGCTGGTAACGGCTAGAAATGACTAGTCATTGGGACTAGTAACAACTCGTCTTAACCAATCGTTGTTGGGGACCTAAGTGGGAATCTAGCGAGGTAATAGGAGGGAGTAATGGGTCGTCGTTTGGAGTAACCCCATTCTGTCGAGTTGTTGCACCAAGATCAGAGAAGTTAAAAAATAATAGATGAAGTAATAGATGGATATCACGAGTCGTGGTATCAAGGAACGACCCATTGGATCAGTCATGGTAACTGGCAGTGTAGATTTTCCAGGGTTTTCATTAAGGGTATTTTCATCATTATCAAGCCTTAGAGTCCTAAACTACGTCATTTTATGCTCAGTTAGCAGGGTTTTAATGGGGATAAACCTATTCTAAGTATCCCCACTCCATGCATGCAACCTAGAGCCTTTCTTGAAGATAAAGTTAAGGATCAAGTTTGAGGGATTTCATCAAATTCTCTCCAAATTCCTTTGGGCTTTCAAGTAGGAGTATGAAATCAATTTACCCAGGTATGTGAGACTATGAATGAGAGTTCCTTTCCCTCTCATGCTCTAAATTCATCTCAATTCTATGGATTTCAATTTTAAATTCAAGTTTCATGATCTATGGGGTTCCCAATTCTTGTGAATCTCTCTATGGGTCGATTTTTCCTTTATGTATCAAATCATGTTTTATGATTTATGGGAAGACTTTATAACTATTTCAATTATAAATTTATAGATTTGAATTTTCATTTAATTATGCCCAACTATGTATGTTTCATAAAGAGTCAAGTTATGATTTCATTATAATCTTGATTTTCCTTAGCCCATTATGATTTATGATTTATGATATGAATTCTCTCAAATGGTCATTATGAATTTATGAATTGCAAGTATATAAATGTTTTACAAGTATGCATGAATTTCATTATTTATGAATTTATGACTCTTGGCCAACTTATGGGCCCTTACTCATGGCTAATCATGTATTTCAAGTATGATCAAGTATGTTATGTTATAATTGGCCATGTACTTTATGAATGATTTATGATTATGATATGAGCCCTCATGTGCATGTTTTTGGGAGCAGTGTCTAGCATCGAGTATCCCGATGTTCAAAGGACTATGCTGGTGTCTCAGAACTACGTGCCACTGTAGGTTCATATAGATCCAAATGTTAATGGATCCACTTTTCGTGATATCACATACTGCACGTCCCTTGCCTGGCAAGCCTGGGACGGCTCTGCCCACTTGATCAAGATAGTTGGGGCATCATGTAAGCTCTATCATGATGGTGTCAGTTTTGATGAGTCCTCCATTGTTCCTCATGATTTATGCATGGTTAAGTTCATGTTACTTTGGCTCAAGTCATGTTTAATGAAACTTTTCTCCTATGATTATGATTATGACCGATTTATGAATGCTTTGAAAATCTTGAGCCCTATGTTTACATTATGATATTTACTTTATGATCATGTTGTCCTATTCTTATGAACTCTTATGTACTTTAACTATCTGTTTTTACTTACATTGCATACTCAGTACCTTCCAAGTACTTACTACATACTCTATGTTGTATCGTTTAATGATACAGGTCCGAGGGATCAGTCTCAACCGCATCATTAGCCCTTGCTTCCCTCTCTGACCTGTCCAACCGATATTGGTAAGTCCTCATCCTTCTAGGACGTTCAGTCATTTATAGTTTTTTATGTTCCTTTTAGTTTCAGACTTTGTCGAGCTAGTTGGGGTGCTGTCCCATCAGCTCATCAGTATGTTAGAGGATTTTCAGATGTTATGTAGAAATCAGATTGTCGTTGTTGATTCACTTTTAGCTTGATACATATATATGTAGACTTTTCTCTATGTTAATTATGTTGACCTTCCGCTTTATGATGTTGAGTTTAGACGTTATGTTCATGCCATGGGTTGACTTGGAGCCTCTCGGAGTTTCTTGTTCCGTGTCTCGATCCGGGTCTATATTCGGGTCGTGACAAGATTCTACCGTTTTGATACTCATTCTCAATAAAACAAGCAATTCATAACATTTTTTTACTGTTCTTACCTATGTTCTCAGTTCATCGACTTGGATATGTTTAATGAAGGTAAATAAAAGTGTGTATATAGATACTTGCATGATATAGAAACATATAACTTATATAGACATGGATGTGATGGTACCTGGATCTCTTTATTATTGATGCATGATCATAATTATGATTATAACAAACTTTTATGCTTTACATTCCTTACTTTCATTAGAGTTTTGTAGAGTCCACAAAATTGATGTTCACAATATACTATGGATAGTTGTAACACCCTCCCAAAAGTTTCTTAGACTAAATTTAGTCTTGGAACGAAAAACTAGTAAAGAAACTAGAAAATCTTGCCTCAGAATGACTCAACCAACAAGTCTTGTCGGAACAACGACCCATCACAAGAGACATTGTAAGCTCTATCAAATTTCCTCTAGGGTACCAATGAGCCATAGAATGACTCATTGCAAAAAGTAATGAGTCATCCTGTCACTCATTATAACCCAGTCCAGAAGCCTTCTAAATCCTCATCTCAAATAACAGGCTAGACAACGAGTCGTAGTTTGATGTAATGACTCATCCTATGTAGTCGTTGGTGAGATCCAGAAAATGTTTAAGTTAACCCAGTGACAACGGATGGAAACAACCTTTTTCAAATAATGGGTCGTCCTGTCCGTCTATTGGGGGATATCTAGAATCTAATCAAAACTCTTCTAATGACAACGAGTGAAAACAATGACCCTTTGTCCCATCCAGGAGCTAGGGATCCGATTTCTTCTCCAGATTCCAAGAGCTTCTTTTGAGAAATTCTCCTTCAGGTATGTGGGAATTCAACAAGCGGATTCTTCCATCCTTGTGTCCCAAAAATTTCTCTCAAAAAACCTTTTCTATTCTATCCCTGCAAGAGTTATGAATTAGGGGTTTTTCAGATAAATTATGAGTGCTCTTAAACTCCAGTTGTCTTGCTAATTGTTATCACCCTAGCACATTATTGTTCTGTAGATTTCATAATATGATCTTCTCCCTAGTTACTATGATATTTGGATGATTCTTCATGACTAAAAAGTTGGTCTAGAATGTTGTATTTTTTTCTCATGAAATGTTATTGGAGCATAAATCCTCAGCTTGTATGATTTGACATAAAGTTATTATTTTTAGACTATGAATATACTCAGTATTCTCCAAAAATATTAGCTGATCAACTCGACTCTTTATTAGTCTTTTATTAAAATTAGTAGTATCAATTTATCAACATGATTGTCATTCTTTAGACTGTCACAACATTTTCAAACAAAGCAACTCTGACAAGTTTTAGAACATAGTTTCTTTTGGATCCTTAGACTCTCGTAATGCTTTGGATAAGTAGTTCTAACTTATTCCTAGGACATAAGTTTTGAGCTATCAGTAGTTAGACATAAGTAGATTTTCAGTGGGAGTAGTGTTTTGCACTAAGCGGGCTGGGATTCAGCATGCCCAGGTTCGTAGAACTATGTTCCACCGTAGGTTATTAGCCCGAATGAGCCCCAGATAGTGATTACATGGATCAGCCACTATACCCTGGCAAGGTACAGTATGCTATCTTCGATGGGGATTATACATTGAACTCCATATCTAGCTCATGTGGTTGCATGTCGGTTATAGGGTCTCCCACAGTACAGTTCAGACGAGTACAATCATAGTCTCCAGTTTAGTTCAGTCTTCCAAATTTTATGATATGCTTATGACCTTTAGATAGTTATTAGTTCTACAGTATTGTTAGGTTTTCAGTTTCTTTCAGTACTTGCGATTCCAGATATGGTCAATGTATGTCTTGTCAGTACAGTTTCATGTTATTAGTATTCTTATGTTTAGCTTATGTCTCACATACACAGTACATTCAAAGTACTGATCGTATATTTCTATGTACTATATAATTTTATGATATAGGCTCAGGTACCCAGCCTCGACACTGTAGCTAGTCCTGACACTGATTCTCCAATAGCTTCTTATGGTGAGTCCTCATCCGTCGAGGGCCAAAGTTTCCATGAAATATCTCTCTGTCCATCTTACTCATACTATACGCATTTGCAGAGTCATGCCTCCTCGCGGATTTAATGAAAGAAGAAACAGAAATGGAGATGGCCATTAGAATGGCAATGGAGATGGGCACCAGCAGGCCCCACCAGCCATGAGGAGGATGTACCCGAGCAGGTTGCCCACACTGAGTTCAAGGCATCCATACAGATGCTAGCTCAAGCCTTGACCGCTTAGGTCAATCAGCAAGTGGTAGCGCATGTCCCTCAGAACAGGAATACGGCGGTGACAAGAGTCAGGGATTTTCTAAGGATGAACCCTCCGGAGTTTCTTGGGTCAAAGGTGAATTAGGATCCACACGAGTTGATTGATGATGTTTTTAAGATCACCCAGATATTGGGGGTGACTGGAGAGAAGTGCGTCGATCTAGCCTTATATCCATTGAAAGGGATTACACACATTGGTTTAAGCAATGGAAGGATAGTGGGGAAGTTGGAGCGGGCTCTATTAGTTGGGAGGATTTCATGCTGCATTTCTGGATTGGTTCTTCCCTCGTAAGATGAGGGAGATTAAAGCAGCAAAGTTTTTGAACCTAAAGCAGGGTAACATGACAATCCAGTAGTTTGCTTTGGAGTTCACTCGTTTGTCCAAGTATGCACCAGAGCTGGTGGCTGATCAGAGAGCTTGGGTGAGTAGGTTTGTTAATGGAGTGACGGACTACCTGGACAAGGATTGTAGGATCGCCATGCTTCATCAGGATATTGATTTTCCCCAGATGGTTTTGCAAACTTAGTAGATAGAGGCGGTGCATCTGAGAGAGGGGGAGGCCAAGAGGGCCAGTAAAGACAATTATGGGTTCTCTCAATAGAGATCGTGAGGCAGACATCACCTATAGTCTCATCATGGGTCATTAGCTCCAACTCCATCATCGTTTAGTGCTCAATCCAGACCGTGAGGTGATCAGATGAGTAGGGCCCTCAGGTTCGAGGGACCAAAGGAGCATGCAGACAGAGCTCACGTTTTCGGCATGCGGGAGTGTAGAAAGAGTTATACAGAAGAGTGTTTGATGGGATCAGATATCTATTTTTGGTGTGGTAGATCTGGCCACATTCGCCGGGAGTGTCCCTTGGCTAGACAAGGTGATGGTAGAGGTCGTGCTCAGGCTACCAGATCAACAGTAGCACCAACACGCCCAGCCCAGTAGGGCATATCCACCCGTGCAGGTGGCGGCTAGCGCCAAAATAGGTTTTATGCCCTTGTATCCCGCCAGGAGCTGGAGACTTCACCAGATATGGTTATTGGTATATTACGAGTATTCCACCTTGATGTATATGCATTGTTAGATCCAGGGGATACTTTATCTTTTGTGATGCCCTATGTTGCTAGTAGTTTCAGAGTCAATCCCGAGATTTTATCAGAACCTTTCTCAGTCTCTACTCTAATCAGTGATTCAGTTATAGCTAGACGGGTATATAGAAATTGCCCTATCAACAGTCCTTCAGAAATTCACCTCAGTAATTTAGTAGAGCTAGCCATGATCGATTTTGATGTTATCTTCGGGATAGATTGGTTACATGCATGTTATACCTCAGTAATTGTTGAACCCGTGCAGCGGAGTTCAGAATTTCGGGTGAGCCCGTTCTTGAGTAGAAGGGTAGTTCGGCTATGACAGTAGGTCATTTCATTTCTTACATTAAGGCCAGAAAAATAATTTCTAAGGGTTGCGTGTACCACCTAGTTAGGTTTAAGGATGTTACGTCCGAAAATCGGGCTATCCAGTCAGTCCCTGTAGTGTGTGAGTACCCAGAAGTATTTCCAAATGATTTATCAGGAATCCCTCTCGAGTGGAAGATTGATTTTTGTATTGACCTTCTTCCCAATATGCAGCCTATATTTATTCTTCCTTTCAGAATGGCTCCGACTGATCTAAAGGAGTTGAAGAAGTAGTTTAAGGATCTTTTAGATAAGGGTTTCATCAAACCGAGCAAATTCCCATGGGGTGCACCAGTTCTCTTTATCCAAAAGAAGGATGGTTCCCTTCGAATATGCATTAATTATCAATAATTGAACAAATTTACCATCACGAACAGGTATTCTCTCCCCTGGATTGATGATTTGTTTGACCAGCTTCAGGGTGCCAAGTGCTTTTTGAAGATAGACCTTAGATCCGGATATCACCAACTCAGGGTTCGGGAGAGTGACATCCCGAAGACAGACTTCAGGACTCGGTATGGTCATTACGAGTTTGTAGTTATGTCTTTTGGACTAACGAATGCTCTTGCATCTTTTATGGATTTGATGAACAGGGTATTCAAGCCATATTTGGATATTTTCGTGATTGTGTTCATAGATGATATTCTCATATAATCTCGGAGCGAGGAGGAGCATGCCGCTAATTTGAGGGTGGTGCTACAGACTCTTAAGGATCACCAGTTATATGCTAACTTTATAAAATGCAAGTTATGGTTGAACTCAGTGGCATTTTTGGGTCATGTGGTGTCAAGTGAGGTGGTACAGGTAGATCTCAAAAGATAGAAGTGGTGAAGAATTGGCCTAGACCAGTGAGCCCTTCTGATATCAGGAGATTCTTGGGATTAGCTGGTTAGTATCAAAGGTTTGTTGAAGGGTTATTGCAGCACCATTGACTAAATTTACCTAGAAGAAAGTGAAGTCTCAATGGTCGGAGGCTTGTGAAAAGAGCTTCCAAGAGTTGAAGACTTGACTCACCTCAGCACCAGTGTTGACCCTACCTGAGGGCACCGATGGGTTTGTGGTATATTATGACGCTTCAAGGATTAGCCTTGGTTGTGTATTGGTGCAGTACGGTGAGGTTATAGCCTATGCTTCTAGGTAGCTGAAGGTCCATGAAAAGAACCAGCCGACTCATGATCTCGAATTGGTGGTGGTAGTATTTGCCTTGAAGATTTGGAGGCACTATTTGTACGAGGTCCATGTGAATGTGTTTACTGACCACAAAAGCCTATAGTATGTGTTCACCTAAAAGGATTTGAATCTGCATTAGAGGAGGTGGTTGGAGCTTTTCAAGGATTATGATATGAGTGTTCTCTATCATCTGGGCAAGGCTAATATGGTTGCAGATTCTCTTAGTAGGCTTTTCTTGGAGAGTTTATCCCATGTAGATGAGGAGAGGAAAGAGTTAGTAAAAGATGTGCACCGACTTGCATGATAGGAGTTCATCTAGTTTACTCGACGGATGGTGGTGTCATTATTCAGAATGGATCAAAATCATCTTTGGTAGAAAATGTTAAGGCTAGGCAAGATGAGGATCCTATTTTGGTGAAGTTGAAGGAAGCCGCTCAGAGTCAGAAAGTAGAGGTCTTCTCCAAAGGGGGAGATTGTGTGCTCCGACATCAGGGTTGTTTATGTGTACCAGTTTGTCACGCCCCGCCTTGGGAGGCATGAATGGCACCTGGTGCCCTACTAGGACCTGGACTGCCAGACTACTGAGTCTAAGCACTTCTTGTGCCAGGCTGGCTCTAATTCTGGATTTATGAAAACAACGGGCTATATAACGGCTGTAAATACAGCCTCCGGCCGACAAGGCCTATAGACACCTGTAGGAATATAACAGCTACCCAGAACAACTGAACATAAGGGAACCTATGCGGGCCAACATGGCCACCATGCTGACTAGTTATCACTGAAAAGTAGAATCAAGTGCTAAAGTGATCTATGACCAACAAGGTCACCAACTGACAACTGAACAAGGCCCCACACGGCCATCATATGCAAACTAAAAACATACACACAGCCCTACACAACTGGTACAACTAACCACAGGGAATATACAATCCTCAAGCCTCTAAGAATAATAACATAGTCGGGACAGGGCCCCAGCCTACCCATACTGTATAAACAAAAAGGGAAGTAAACCTTTAGCTGTCAAGCTCCGGATGATAGGAGCTGAAGACTCTGTACGCTGGCGTGAACTATGAGGATCTGCTCCTCTTCTATGAGTACCTGCAGGAAAGTAATGCAGCGCCCCAAAACGGGCGTCAGTACCACTGGTACTGAGTATGCAAAGCAATAACTGAAAATAACTAAAAGCAAACAATAATACTGATAGATACTGAAGTAATAGGAAACGGGCTGAGATTCACTGAAAAGAGCGTAACTTTACTGAAGAGAGTAAGAGTCATACCTGATAAGATGGCACTCTACTTTCTATCTATTAATAACTAACACAACATAGCATACAAGAACCTTACCTGCCCCCATAATCTGTAAGGTACCAACTAGCACACAAGCTATATACACCTACACAGGTCATAGCATCCACCTAGTAACTATGAGCATCCTGTAGGCCCCCTGGGTATGCAACTTGGGCTCGTTGGGCCCCTGACTATAGTTGTATCTGAGTTCAGAGGACTCCTAAAATCTGAAATCTGAAATCTGTAATCTGAAATCTAAAATCTGCACCCCGGGCGCAAGCGCTCGACAAGGGGTGTGGTATAGTGCTGATCAGCCTGCTATGGGGAATCTGCATCCCATCTTCGTTCGCTGGTGGATGGCATAGCACTCTACAGAGCGACGTATCCTCACCCTCTGGCGGGCGAGTCGACACAGCTATTAACCCTAGGGCGGTCAAGGAAGCTCTAAGGGTGCCTAACACAGAACAATCATGTCTCCACAGATAGCAATAGGCACATGTAATATATATACTGGATCTGATAATAATATTTATGTTCTAGTATTTTGTTCTGAATCTCATATTGAAATGTACTGAATCTAATACTGAAATATACTGAATCTGTAATAATATTTCTAGAATATTCTGCTGGGACTTATACTATTTTTCTGAATTTCATGCCGAACACTGTATTATATTTCTAACATGCTTACTAAATTTCATACTGAATAAAATATACGAATTCTGAAACACCCTACTGAAATTCGTACTATTTTTCTATATTAGAACCACTAGCTTGCCGAAAGAAACTGGCTTTACATACCTCAACTGCCGTTTTTTTGATTAACTGGTGCAGCTCGGCTAGTATTCATCTATTTCTCCCAACTGTATTTATATTCACGAAACAATAGAATTTATTCTACTATTATTTTGGAAAAATCCATATTATGGATATACCTACTACCTATTCTTCGACTTATCGAAGAATGACTGAAAACTCGCCATTTCTCGGGGGTCTAGAAGGGAGAAATACTCAATTTAATGTTAGGAGTATATTAACACTAGTTTGGAGCAATTCTACTTACCTTAGCTCGGCGTGACGATGATTTGCCGGCCGAATTTCGCGAAACTAACTCTACAGGAATGCTCCTGGCAGCTTTATACTTTGCTACCCGAAGTTAATTCGAGTTGGACTGCATTTGACGGTGTAAATGGAAGGAAATTTAATAAAACACTTAATTCCCCTCTGTTTCTGTTCATTTATTGGAAATTATATAAAGGGAAAATGATTTAAATAGAAGTGGGAGCCTTATATACTTGGGGCCTTTAAGTCGCATTTGTCGAATGCGATTTATAAGTCGCATTTGTCGAATGCGATTTATAAGTCACATTTTCCTTGCGACGCTCTGACTTGGCGCTTGTCCGGTCTCTCCCTGGGCCCTTTTCTCGCATGTATGGAATTCTAAAACTCTTAACCAACATGAGAATAGGCCAACTAAGTTTCAAGAACTTACGGGGTGTAACATCCTTCCCCCCTTAAGAACATTCGTCCTCGAATGTTAACTTCCGTTTACAGAAATTTTAACTTGCTCTACCTTTTCTAGAAAAATTTCGGCAGAGTTTCCCCTGTAATATGGACTATCTCAAAAATTCTGAAATGCAGAAAAGTACAATACAGGTACTCCATATAATACTATAGCATCCATTACATAATAAACTGAAGTCAACATCTCACTCATACACATGAATATAAAGAAACTCATAAAATAGCAATATCAACATACCTCTGACTAACTAAGTTTGAAATAACTGAGGGTATCTAGCTTTCATATCTTCTTCTGCTTCCCAAGTCATTTCCTCTCGGTTCCTGTGACGCCATAATACTTCGACAGAAGCAACATCTTTAGTTCTTAATCTGCGGATCTACCGGTCTAGTATGGCTACTGGAACTTCTTCATGGGCCAACTCCTCTGTAACTTGAACATCTTGGACTGGGACAATTCTGGAGGGATCTCCTATGCACTTTCTCAGCATTGATACATGGAAAACTAGGTGGGAAGATTCTAACTCTGGAGGTAACTCATATGCCACTTGGCCTATTCTTCGGCGAATAGATAAGGCCCAACAATCCTCGGGCTGAGCTTGCCTTTCTTGCCAAATCTCATTACACCCTTCATCGGCAAAACTTTCAGAAACACCTAATCACCCACATTAAATTCCAAGTTTCTACGCCACACGTCAGCATAAGATTTCTAGCGGCTCTGAGCAGTCAGTAAACATTCTCTGATAAGCTTTACTTTTTCCTATGACTGATGAATGATATCTGGCCCAATCAATGCTGATTCTCCTACCTCAAACCAACCAACTGGAGATCTGCACTTTCGCCCATATAATGCCTCCTAAGGCGCCATCTGAATAGCTGAATGGTAACTGTTATTATAGGCGAACTCAATGAGTGGTAAATGTTCATCCCAGCTACCTCCGAAATCCAACACACATGCTCGCAACATATCCTCGAGCGTTTGAATGGTGCGTTCTGCCTGCCCATTTGTCTGAGGATGAAAAGTTGTGCTCAGGTTAACCTGCGTCCCCAATCCTCTCTGAAATAATTTCTAGAATTTAGCTGTAAACTGCACCCCTCTGTTGGAGATAATGGACACTGGAACACCATGCAACCTGACTATTTCTCTGATATACAGCTCAGCATAATCCTCGGCGGAAAAGGTAGCCCTTACTGGTAGAAAATGAGCTGATTTTGTCAGTCTGTCAACAATCACCTAGATCGAATCATATCTACACCTGGTGCAGGGTAATCCTTCTACAAAATCCATATTTACTGCTTCCCATTTCCATAGAGGCACAGCTATATCCTAAGTCAGTCCGCCTGGTTTCTGATGTTCAGCTTCTACCTGCTGGCAATTGGGATACTGAGCTACGAATTCTGCTATCCCCTTCTTCATTCCTGGCCACCAGTAGATTTCTTTTATATCGTGGTACATTTTTTTCGAACCTAGGTGGAGAGAATAACGGGCATAATTTACCTCGCCCACAATCTGCTGGCGAAGCCCTGCAACGTCTGGAACAAAAAGGCGATCTTTATATCGCAATACCCCATCCTCGATTGTCTGAAAGTCTGTCACCTCTCCTTGCTGAACTCTGTTTCTAAGCTGAACCATGCTAGGATCTTCACACTGTCGTTCCTTTACTTCCACGACTAAAGATGACACTGCAGTGTTCTGAATTACCGCTTTGTTGTCCTCTATTTCTGCTACACGAACGGCTAAATTGGCTAACTGATGCAATTCCCGGGCTAATTCCCGCTGCTCAAGCTATAAGTGTGCCAGGCTTCCCATAGATTTACGGCTATGGGCATCTTCCACCACATTAGCTCTCCCTGGGTAATACAGAATATTCACATCATAGTCTTTCAACTGCTCTAACCAGCGATGTTGCCGCAAATTCAACTCTTTCTGGGTGAAGATATACTGTGGGCTCTTATGATCAGTGAAAATATCCACGTGGACGTCATACAAGTAATTTCTCCATATCTTTAAGGCGTGAATCATTGCGGCCAATTTTAGGTCATGGGTAGGATAGTTCTTTTCATGTTTTCTCAGCTGTCTAGAAGCATAAGCAATTACTTTACCATGATGCATCAACACACATCCTAACCCAACACCCGAAGCGTCATAATAAACTGCATAACCTTATGTACCTTCTGGCAATGCTAACATTGGAGCTGATGTTAACCTGTCTTTCAATTCTTGGAATCTCTTCTCACATGCCTCAGTCCACTGAAATTTTGGTGCCTTCTGCATCAGTTTAGTTAGAGGTGCTGCTAAGGTGGAAAATCCTTCAACAAACCTTCTGTAGTACCCTGCTAACCCCAGGAAACTGCGTACCTCGGTCGGAGTGGTAGGTCTGGGCCATGCTTTTACTGCTTTTATCTTCTGTGTATCTACCTGTATACCAGCATCCGACATGATATGACCCAAAAAGGCTACTGAATTCAGCCAAAATTCACATTTAGAAAACTTGGCATACAGCTGACGGTCTTTGAGAATCTGGAGCACTGTCCGTAAATGATCCTGGTGGTCTGCCTCTGAGCAAGAATACACCAGAATATCGTCAATAAACACTATCACGAACAAGTCCAGGTATGGTTTGAAAATACTATTCATCAGGTCCATAAACACGGCTGGAGCATTCGCCAAGCCAAAGGACATGACTAAGAATTCAAAACGGTCATATCTGGTCCTGAAGGCAGTCTTTGGAATGTCCCTTTCACGAACCCGAACCTGATGATATCCGGACCTTAAGTCAATTTTGGAGAAATATCTGGCTCCCTGTAACTGATCAAATAAATCATCTATTCTGGGAAGCGGATACTTATTCTTGACTGTGACTTTATTCAGTTGTCGATAGTCTATACACATGCGGAGGGAACCATCCTTCTTTCTCACAAACAAAACTGGCTCACCCCAAGGTGAAGTACTCGGTCTGATAAAGCCCTTGTCTAACAAATCCTTCAACTGCTCCTTTAGTTCTCTGAGTTCAGCAGGAGCCATGCGATAAGGGGGAATTGATATGGGCTGAGTGCCCGGCAATAAATCAATTGCAAAGTCTATTTCCCTCTCTAGGGAATACCAAGTAACTCATCTGAAAATACATCGGGGAATTCATTCACCACTGGAACAGACTGGAGAGTCGGAGGCTCTACCCGAACATCCTGAACTCTAACAATGTGGTAAATGCACCCCTTGGCTATCAACTTTCTCGCCTGAAGATAGGAAATAAACCTACCTTTTGGCATAGCTGTACTGCCCTTCCACTCTCGTACTGCCTCCCCTGGAAAGTGGAATCGGACCGTCTTGGTCCAGCATTCTACATTGGCATAGCATGGAGCTAACCAAGCCATACCCATAATGGCGTCAAAATCAACTATTTCTAACTCTACTAAATCTGTTATGGTCTGACGGCTAGCAACCTCTACTGTACACCCTCAATAAACCCTTATGGCTATGATAGAGTCACCAACGGGTGTAGATACTGAAAAGGGTTGCCGAAGCAATTCTAGTACAATACTGATCTGCCTCGGCCTCGGCCTCTGCCTACTGAAACTGAGGGCCTGCACTCTACTGGGGTTGTTGGAGCTCACGACCCTATTGATGCCCTGTCTTGTCTATCCCGGTCACCCTGACCCCTAGCTGGAAAATCCCTATCCCTGCGGCGCTGTTCCTGACTTGTTTGTCTGCTATCCTGTTGCCGCAGTCTGAGGCCCTCAATAGTCTGAGCAAAAGCCTGCACTCGAGTAATATCCATATCTTCCCGCAAAGTAGCTATCATACAGGCCTCAATATACTCTGGGTTCAGCCCCATAATAAACTGGTGGACTCTGGATGGCATGGTGTCCACAAAGGCCGGAGCATAGCGGGCCAATGAATCGAACCGCAGGGCATATTCTCGAACACTCATCGCCCCCTACTCCAGGTGTAAAAACAATTCCATTCAGCCTGTCGGATCTCTCGTGGTAGGTAACGGTCCAGGAAAGCCTCTGAAAAGCTGGACCAGGTCGGAGGGGCAACATCTCTCCCTCGAGACCTTTCCCAACTCTCATACCACAACACAGCAATATCTCGTAGTCGGAATACCGCCAATTCAACCGACTCTGCAGATGTAACATGCATTACCTGAAAAATCCTCTACATCTGATCCAGGAAGCCCTGGGGATCCTTTGTCTGATCCGACCCTGTGAACTGCGGGGGACCTAGTGCCAGGAATTCTCGGACCCTCGAACTACCAGGCCCACCTGATAACTCTGCAGCTGTAGGTGGCATTGACTGGTGTTGAGTAGCCATCATTTGCGCTAACATAACTACGACACTCCTGACCTCCGGGTTAGATGGTGTAGGTATAGGAACTGTCGGAGGTGATGTCGTCCTGAGTGACTCCTAATGGGGTGGAGACTGTTGAGAAGGTCGGGACGATGCCTCTGTATCGCCCTCAGATCGGGCTGATTCAAATCGAGACTGGGGCATCCTGCTGGTGCCCTCTCCTACTATTGTATCCAATCTTCGTCCTGTGATAGAATGTCACTGATCTGACATTTTATCTATAAACAAAGAGTATAGTAAGCCTTAGGGACTCAACCCTATACTGTAATGCTCTATGGCACGACTGAATGTGAAGAAAGAGTAACCATCCTATCATGCCTTGCAGCCTCCTGCCTATGGTATGTGGTGCATAATACATCCATAGACAAGACTCTACTTAGCACAGCTTGCAGACTCCCTAAGATACGACTTGCTCTGATACCAAGTTTGTCACACCCCACCTTGGGAGGTATGACAAGCACCTGGTGCCGTACTAGGACCTGGACTACTGGACTACTGAGCCTAAGCACTTCTGGTGCTAGGCTGGCTCTAATTCTGGATTTATGAAAACAACGGGCTACATAACGGCTGTAAATACAGCCTCCGGCCGAAAAGGCCTATAGCCACCTGTAGGAATATAATAGCTACCCAGAACAACTGAACATAAGGGAACCTATGCGGGCCGATAAGGCCACCATGCTGACTAGTTATCACTGAAAAGTAGAATCAAGTGCTAAACTGATCTGTGACCGACAAGGTCACCAACTGACAACTGAACAAGGCCCCACACGGCCATCACATGCAAACTAAAAACATACACACGGCCCCACATGATAGGAACAACTAACCACAGGGAATGTACAATCCGCAAGCCTCTAAGAATAATAAGATGGTTAGGACAGGGCCCCGGCCTACCCATATGGTATAAACAAAAAGAGAAGTAAACCTTTAGCTTTAAAGATCTAGATGATAGGAGCTGAAGACTCTGTACTCTAGCTGGAACTACGAGGGATCTGCTCCTCGTCTATGAGTATCTGCAGGCAAGTAATGCAGCTCCCCGAAACGAGCGTCAGTACCACTAGTACTGAGTATGCAAAGCAATAACTGAAAGCAAACAATAATACTGATAGATACTGAAGTAATAGAGACGGGCTAAGACTGACTGAAAAGATCGTAACTTTACTGAAGAGAGTAAGAGTCATACCTGATAACATGGCAGTCTACTTTCTATCTATTAATAACTAACACAACATAGCATACAAGAACCTTACCAGCCCCCATAAGCCGTAAGGTACCAACCAACACACAATCTATATACCTCTACCCAGGTTACACCATCCACCTAGTAACTATGAGCATCCTGCCGGCCTCTTGGGTATGCAACTTGGGCACGCTGGGCCCCTGACTATAGTTGTATCTGAGTTCAGAGGACTCCTAAAATCTGAAATCTGAAATCTATAATCTGAAATCTGAAATCTGCACCCCGGGCGCCAGCGCTCGACAGGGGGTGTGGTATAGTGCTGATCAGCCTGCTATGGGGAATCTTCATCCCATCTTCGTCCACTGGCGGACGGCATGGCACTCCGTAGAGCGACGTATCCTCACCCTCTGGCGGGCGAGTCGATACATCTATTAACTCTGGGGCAGTCAAGGAAGCTCTAAGGGTGCTCAACACAGAACAATCATGTCTCCGCAGATAGCAATCGGCACATGTAATGTATATACTGGATCTAATAATAATATTTATGTTCTGGTATTCTGTTCTGAATCTCATATTGAAATGTACTAAATCTAATACTGAAATATACTGAATCTGTAATAATATTTTTGGAATATTCTGCTGGGACTTGTACTATTTTACTGAATTTCATGTTGAACACTGTATTATATTTCTAACATGCTTACTAAATTTCATATTGAACATAATATACGACTTCTGAAACACCCTACTGAAATTTGTACTATTTTGCTATACTAGAAGTACTAGCTTGCCGAAAGAAACTGGCTTTACATACCTCAACTACCGACTTTCTAATTAACTGGCGTAGCTCGGCTAGTATTCAGCTATTTCTCCCAACTGTATTCATATTCACAAAAGAATAGAATTAATTCTACTATTATTTTGGAAAAAACCATATTATGGCTATACCTACTGCCTATTCTTCGACTTATTGAAGAAAGGCCGAAAACTCGCTATTTCTCGGGGGTCTAGAAGGGAGAAATACTCACTTTAATGCTGGGAGTACATTAACACTAGTTTGGAGCAATTCCACTTACCTTAGCTCGGTGTGATGACAATTCGCAGGACGAATTTCGCGAAACTAACTCTGCAGGAATGCTCCCGGCAACTTTATACTTCTCTACCCGAAGTTAATTCGTGTTTGGACTGCATTTGACAGTGTAAACAGAAGGAAATTCAATTAAACCCTTCGTTTCCCTCTGTTTCTGTTTGTTTACTGGAAATTATATGAAGGGAAAATGATTTAAAACCAAGTGGGAGCCTTATATACTTGGGGCCTTTAAGTCGCATTTGTCGAATGCGATTTATAAGTCGCATTTGCCTTGCGACGCTCCGACTTGGCGCTTGTCTGGTCCCCCCCCCCCCGGACCCTTTTCTCGCACGTATGGCATTCTAAAACTCTTAACCAACATGCGAATAGGCCAACTAAGTGTCAAGAACTTACGGGGTGTAACATAGTTGTTGGTGACTTGAAGGTACGGATGTTGCATGAAGCTCATGGTTCCAGATATTCTATAAATTCAGGTGCCACCAAGATGTGTCATGACCTACGGAAAGTCTATTGGTGGAATGGAATGAAGAAGGACATAGAAGAGTTTGTGGCTAAGTGTACGAATTGTCAACAAGTGAAGATTGAGCATCAGAGACCAAGAGGTGTGCTTCAGGATATTAGTATCCCTACTTGTAAGTGAGAGGAGATCAATATGACTTCATTACGAGGTTGCCTCATACACGCCGACAATATGACTCTATTTGGGTGGTTGTGGACAAGTTGACTAAAGCATCTTATTTCTTACTAGTCAAAACTACCGATTCAGTGGAGGATTATGCTAAGTTGTACATTCAAGAATTAGTTTGGTTTCATGGAGTTCCCTTGTCCATCATATTAGATAGAGGTACTCAGTTTGCCTCCCAGTTTTGGAGATCGTTTCAAAGGGACTTGGTACCCAGGTTAAGCTTAGCACAACATTTCACCCACAAACAGATGTTTAGGTGGAGCAGACCATTCAAACCCTCGAGGATTTGTTGAGAGCATGTGTGATAGATTTCAAGGGTAGTTGGGAATATCATTTGCCTCTCATTGAGTTTGCATATAACAACAGCTACCATTCCAACACTCAGATGGCTCTGTTTGAGGCTCTCTATGGGCGGAGATGTGGATTGCCTATTGGTTGATTTGAAGTCAGTGAAGCTGCAAAGATAGGACCGGATTCAGTCCATGAGGCTATGGAGAAAGTTCAACTTATTAGGGAAAGGTTGAAAATAGCTCAAAGCCGCCAAAAGTCATATGCGGATGTGAGGAGGAGAGAACTTGAGTTTTAAGTCGATGATTAGGTGTTTCTAAAGGTGTCTCCCATGAAGGGAGTGATGAGGTTAGGAAAGAAAGGAAAACTCAGTCCCCATTTTGTTTGTCCATATCGGATTGTGAAACGGGTTGGAAAGATAGCCTATGAGTTGGAATTTCCCTCAGAATTAGCTTCAGTTCATCCAGTTTTCCATGTATCACTCTTAAACAAGTGTTTGGGTGATCCAGCTCTAGTTGTTCCGGTGGACAGTGTCAGCATGAAAGATAGCCTTAGTTTTAAGGAGGTTCTGATAAAGTTATTTTATCGTCAGGTTCGGGAGCTAATAAACAAGGAAGTAGCCTCAGTCAAGGTTTTGTGGAGGAATCAACATGTTGAGGGGGCTATGTGGGAAGCTGAAGAAGATATGATGGCTAAATACCCGCATTTATTCCCTCCTGGCTCAGTTATAGCTTGAGGTATCAATTTTCTCCTTAGTATCCTATTCAGTTTGATGTTCAGTTCATGTTTCCCCAGTTTCCTTTATGAAAATGTATGTAAGTATGATTTATGAATTCAGTTCAGTCATGTATTCTAGTCCGGAGTTAGTTACTCCCTTAGTTTTCAGCTTAAATGTTTAGTATAGGTTTATTTTTTGAGAGACGATTCTGGAATGATTTTCAGGCAATTTTTTTAGACGAATTTCTTGATAGTTAGAGAAAGATTTTTGAGAGGATTTTCATATAATTGTTCTTGATTCAAGAAAAAAAAACAACAGTGAAGTTTTATTCATCTATTGTGGAGTCATTATTCAATCTACGTGGTTTTTATTCTACAATAATTTGTAAGTTGCAATTATGATTTCTTCAATATTTTGTGATTGCAAAAAATACAGACATGAGTAGTTAAACCCATAACTAGGGTTGAGGGAACCAAGAAGAACTAATATACATAGGTAAAAATACTTAGTGATTTTTGAACGGAGTTTATGCATGTATTGTTCTTCCTTCATTTTAATTGATTTTTAACGGTTGAAAACATTAGAAATTGCCTTATTCTTACTTACCGACTAAGGAGGTAGTGAATGAGAAAAGGGATTAACAATGGAGATTTGAGGCTATCAGCCCTCATATAATAGTTTGAACTTTTCCGGGGATACCTAATTCGATATTAAGGGTAAGGGTCAACTAAAGTACACTCGCATACGGACCAAGTTGTGTGGTAAAAATCATCTAGATAGGGGATCAACCATTTAGGTGAACCTAACTTACCAATATTGCATGTTGAACACCGGAATAGATCACTAGTGCATAAGACTTGTGGTTATGAAATCTTGGGGAACACAATCCTAGTCAAATCGTTAATTGAATACAAACCAAATTTGATTTCAACATTCAGCAATTTTACTTTGTTTATTATTCTATATTTTCCCCCTTTGGAAATAAGTCAATCAATAGTAATAGTTATTGCATTAACTTAAGTTCTTAGTATATTCCCTGTGGGATCGACCTCAATCTTTGTTGGGTTCTATATTTGGCAATCGACAGCTTATATCTCAATTGCGAGGTGTAATTTGGGTGACATCAACATGACCAAGTAATGCAACTGACTTCAGCTAGAACTTACACTTGCTAAATTTAGGGAACAACTGCGGTCTTCGAGAGTTTGAAAAACTATTCTCAGATGGTCTGCATGCTCGTCCTCTATTTTGGAGTAAACTAGAATATCATCTATAAATACAATAACGAACATGTCCAGGTATAGCTTGAATACCCTGTTCATCAAATCCATAAAAGCTGCAGGAGTATTTGTTAGTCCAAAAGATATAACTACGAATTCATTGTGACCATACCAAGTTTTAAAAGCTATTTTCAGAATGTCACATTCTCAGACCCTAAGCTGGTGGTATCCTGATCTGAGATCTACCTTGTAAAAATAACAAGCTCCCTGAAGTTGGTCAAACAAGTCATCAATCCTAGGCAGAGGATATTTATTCTTGACTGTAACCTTATTCAGTTGATGGTAGTCGATGAACATTCTAAGTGTATCGTCTTTCTTTCACACGAATAGAACTGGGGCATCCCACGGAGAGATGTTGGGTCTAATGAAACCTTAATCTAGGAGGTCTTTTAGTTGTTCCTTCAACACCTTAAGCTTGATTAGAGCCATTCTGTAAGGAGGAATAGAGATAGGCTAGACATCTTGGAGAAGGTTTATGCCGAAGTCTATCTCCTCCTCGGGAAGGACTCCAAGAAGATCTTTGGGAAACACATCAGAGAACTCATTCACAATTGGAATTGACTGAAGTGTCGGGGTATAGAAACTGCACTCTTTGACCCTAACCAAGTGATAGATGTATCCTTTAGAGATCATTTCCTCAGCCTTAAGGTATGAAATGAACCTACCCTTAGGTGTTGAAGTGCTACCCTTTCACTCTAGGACCGGTTCATTAGGAAACTAGAATTTAATGACTCTAGTTCTGCAGTCAACTAAGGCATAGCAAGAATGTAACCAGTCCATGCCAAGAATAAGGTCAAAATTGGCCATATCTAGCTCTACTGGATCAACTGAGGTGACTTTATGGAACACTGTGATAGGAAAATTCCTGTATACCCAGCTAGCTCTAACTAACTCGCCAACTAGAGTAGAAACTGAAAAGGGTTCTGGAAGAATTTCCAGACTAATATCAAACTGGACAGTGATGTAAGGAGTCATGAAGAAAAGTATGGCTCTTGGATCTAGTAAAACATACACATCTATCTGAAAGAGACGTAACATACCTGTCAGTATGTCAGGTGAGTTTTCCTAGCCCTAACAGGAGGATAAGGCATAGAATTGATTATGGCGCTGACCGCCACCTGTACCTGAGGTAGTACCCTGTTGTGTTGGATGACCCGGCGGACCTGTTGATGTAGTGGACTGGATCTTCCCCCATCCTGTTGATTAACAATCTCTCAATTTGTGGCTCAGCTGGCCATAACCAAAACAACCCTCTTTACTCAGACAGCACTCACTGGGGTGGTTCTTACCACACTTAGGACATGCTGAAAAAATGCAGCTGCTGGAGACATGGCACTGGGATTGGGAGCCTGATGTCCTGCCTCTCCTATTCTTACGATGCCTGGAAGATGGAACATTGGTTGAAGAAGGTGTTGGAGGCCTTTTCTTCTGCTGTTGGGGTTGATTACCACCGCCCGACCTCTGCTAGGAATACTCATACTGACCTATCATTGCCCGCTTACTTTCCCTTTCTATATCCTTCAGTTTCTCTGCCTCTATCTACTGTGCATGGATGATGAGACATGAGATGTCTATGTATTTGATGAGCATAGCGGTTTCTGCCCTCCTTGACCGCCAAGTCCGAGACTCCATTCACAAACTTAAGCATGCAAGCTCTCAACTCAGCAACCATTTCTAGAGAATACCTCAATAGTTGAGTGAACTTTAATGAGTGCTCCTGTACCGTCATGTTAATCTACCTCAAGTTCATAAACTCAGCAGCCTTAGCTTCCCTTAACTCCCAGGAAAAGAACCTATCCAGGAATGCAGTCACAAACTTGTCCCATTCCACCGGACCTACACCAACCTGTCTCCTCTCCTTCCACTGCTTATACCAAATCTAAGTCACCCCTTCAACTGATAAGCATCCAAATCCGCACTTCCAACTGAGGTAACACCCGTGATTTGGGTGATTTTCTGAATCTCATCAATGAATTCTTACAGGTCCTCATCTACTTTAGACCCATGAAATGTTAGGGGATTCATTCGAATAAAATGTCAAACTCTGGCAGCAACTGCAGACCCATTAGTATTTACTAGCACAATGACCTGCTGGTTAACCTGGTTGGTCATTGCCTGAGCCAGCATCTAAATAGCAGCCCGAAATTCTGCATGTGACACCTTTTCGTCCTGAGGGGCTACTAGAGCTAGCGAAGCTGGTTGATTAGCATTTTCGGTCCTCTTTCCATTTCCTCTCTTAAGAGGCATCGTCGACTGAAAAGGAATAGAGCACGAGTTAGGAGGACATATTAGAGTCTAAAACTCTACACACGATAAGAATCATGAATAAAGGGAATTTTCCTAAATACGCCTCGTAGCCTTCCACGTATAAGTATGGTGCGCTTCACACCCATGAAAAGGACTCTACTTGATGCGGCTTTTAGACATTCTAGGACACTCTTAACTAAGGCTCTGATACTAAGTTTGTAACGACCTGAGTTCACACCCTGGACGCAACATGGTACTAAGTTTGAGGACATTCCTTCATGAAGTGACCAGGTTCACCACACTTGTGGAATATAAGGTCTTGAAGATTTTTGTAAATGGATTTTGATTTGTTCTTCTTCTGAGAGTTAAAGCCTTTCTTAAACATTCACTGAAATATCTGAGTGAGCAAGGCCATATTGTCATCCTTAATAGTAGACTTGAGAACCAGGTTCTTTTCCTTGTGAGAACTGGTCAGTTCCCTTTCTTGAGACGTCTTGAGTTCATAAGTCTGTAGGTTCCTGATCAAGTCATCAATGGTCAATGTATCAAGATCTCTTGCTTTAGAAATTGCTTCTACTTTGCTTTCCTAGGATTCAGGTAATTCACTCAGAAGCTTCCTTACAACCTTTCTTGTGGGAATGGTCTCACCAACAGAATACATCTCATTCACTATAGAAGAGAACCTGGTGTGCATATCAAGAATAGATTTACCCTCCTTTATCCTAAACAGTTCATACTGGTGATTCAACATACCGATCTTGGTCTTCTTCACCTGATTGGTTCCTTCATGAGTAGTCTAGAGAGCATATTAAATTTCCTTTGCACTGGTACATGATGAAACTCGATTGTATTCATAGGGACTAATTTCACATACCAAAATCTTCTTCACTTTTGCATTGATCTCGATAGACAATTTCTTTTTCTTACTATACTCCAATCTACCTTTTGGAATTTGAGTTTTTCCATCCTCAGCCAGTTTCATTGGAATAGTAGGTCCATCTAATATGAAATTCAACAAGTTGTGATCTTTGCCTATAAGAAAATCCATCATGCGATTTTTCCACCAACCGTAGTAGTGACCATTGAACAAGGGTGGTCTAGTGGTTTTGTCCCTCTTGAGTTGTTGGTGGTGTAGCCATAGTTTGATTTTTCAAGGTGTATGCCTTTATAGAAAAATCCTGCTCTGATACTAATTGAAATTATCACCTACATACTACTTGATTGAACTAGGTTCAATTTATCACACATGTAGAATAATAAATATAAAGAACACACAGATGTAACGTGAAAAACCTCCTTGCTCAAGGAAGTCCCAAAAAATAGGACCTATCGAATAGGATTTTATTCAAACTTATGAGCAGATTTTAGATTAAAACATAACTCTAGTATCTCAATACTCACTAATTACTTCTAACTAGTGATGTGTTTCTCAACCACACCCCGAGTTAGAAACTCACAAAACTAAACAACGAACAAACTGAAAAGAAAAGAAGGATCATTCTCTCTCAGAACTTGAAAATTGCCTTGAAAACTTCAGGTAGTTTTATCCCTCAATCGTGAGTCTTCTTGTCTTGTTTCTTGCGATATAAATATCCCATCCATAAGATGAGTCCGACTCCGACTCTGATTTTCTCATCCTTGTTGGATTCTTTGTTTTGCTCTCTTCTTCTTACTTCGTGTGTTTAGATAAGGTATAACACTTCATAGGCATACTTATCTCAATACGATCTCCGTTGCCTTAACTACAAGTAACCACTCCCAGTTTGATTAGGAATAGGTGTCTGCCTTAACATGCCTATGCAGTGTTTGTTTTCCAATTGGACCTGGTTTACCTTTGTGCACTGTGACATGATTAGCTTTCATAGGACCTAGTTCACTTTGTTAGTATTAACAAAAACTTTTTCAATTACATTCAATCATCAAAATAATTATATAACAAACATACTCAACTAGATCAATTCTCAAGATTGAACTAAGTTGGAAATCATGAATTGCTTGATAAGTATTGAAAACCTCATCTGACTAGAAATCTTTTATGCACAATGTTATAAAGTTTCTAGTTTCTTTTCCTAGCTTATAATATCTTTATTGTAAGATATTGACCCACCTAATGCCTAGAGAGAGGGAGAAAGGTAGGGAGTGAGGGAGGAGTACACATTGTGACCAAGGTATATGTTATGGAGTGTAAATCATATCCCCGTAAGTACATTAGGAGAATACCCATTAACAGTATCTAAGGTATGAAACTAATTGTAAGTGCACAATTGAGAGCTTCATTGATTTTTAGTGGGAAGATTTTCACTTTTATGCTTGCAAGTTTAATCTAATTGTATATCAAATTGTCAGCAACTTTATCACTTCCCACAATTCACTATTAGCATCTAATAACCTCTTTAATACCATTCACTTAGTATTACTTAAATAATCTATAAATCTCAAAACTATACTTCATCATTAATTAATCAAACTCAATATACATTCGGCAATCGAAGAAGCAAAAGAAACAAGAAACTGGGGAAGCGGAAAAAGATATTGCATTGATTTTATACTGCTTGTGTATCAGCTTTTCTTGGTGCAAAAATTCCAGGCTTACTGCTCACCTCTAGCTTATTCTATTATGGCTTTGGTTTAAGACTATAAGGTATCTCCAGAAGCCTTGTCACGTGGTTAAGTGGGCTTAGCCAACATAAATTTCATTCTTCGTTCTTTTTTTTACAATACTACTTGAAATACTTTTAATTTGTGCTATGGACATATTGAAATATCCTCAGACACTTTATTTGTGTGGTTCCTTGTACCCATTAGGAACCTTAATTACGCTATTACACCTATTATTTATTGAATTTGTAAGCCTAGAAACTAACGGGACTTTACATCCTCCCCTAATATGACATTCATCCTCAAATTTCCAATCTACACCATACATATCTAAAAGAGAACCTTAGGTCTTCTTCCATATTGACTTTCCTCCTAAGGCACCAAAATTCGGCTAACTCCTAAAATATTCAAAAATTTTGCTAGAGTTTCCCTTGTAATTGGAGCTCTCCAGAGATTTTAACCTATTCAATCTCAATAATCTCAATCTCATATAACTATCCAACCATCATATATTATCAAGGCCACTCACGACCACAAAAGTTTCACATAAACTATTAAAACTTTGGACATTTAAGAATAAACAAATGAAGTAAATCTTCTCAAAAATTTTAATATTTACATACCTCTTTACTCAAAAAGATGAGGGTATTTTTTTCTTCGTATCTTCTTCGGCTTCCTGTGTTGTCTCCTCTAATTTATAATTACGCCATAAGACTTTTACTGAGGTTGTATTTGTGGTTCTCAACCTATAAATATTCCTATCAAAGATTTCTACCGGTATTTCTTCATACGTTAAGCTCTCATTAACCTCCACCCGTCCACATGAATAGTTTTGGACTAATCGTAGAGACACTTCCTCAACGTAATACATGAAATACTCGATGAACTAAAGATAGTTCTGATGGAAAGTCTAGCTCGTATGCCACCATACCCTTCTTGCTCAAAATTTTATAAGATCCAACAAATTTAGGACTCAACTTTCCTTTCTTTTCAAACATCATGATTCCCTTGATTAGTCATACTTTTAAGAACACATAGTCACCTTCCATAGACTCTAGATCCCTACATCTATTGTTTACATAACTTTTGACGACTTTAATCTGCTTTAAGTCTTTTGACGAATCTAATCTGCTTTAAGTCTTTTGACGTCTCTAATCTGCATACCCAAATCTAACGTCTAACTGTATGTGCAGGTGAAAGTGATAGAAAGGAAAGGAGCCTAGTACATGGATAGTGCATGTTCCAGGCATATAACAGGAATAGTGGAAAACCTTCTCTCATTCACCAATCACAAAGGTGGGAATGTGGCCTTTGTTAATGGAAAGAAAGGTGAAATCATTAGAATAGAAAAATTTGGAAGATCCATGTAACAAGCTATTGACAATGTGTATTATGTGAAGAGCCTAAAACACAATTTGTTGAGCATCTCTCAAATGTGTGACAAAGGAAACTCTGTCTTATTCACATCTGCAGATTGCAAGGTTATTAGCTTGAGACAGAGAACTTGGTTCTCAAAGGACAAAGATACAAAAACATGTACAAGGCAAACATCATGGATCCCATAGGAGAAGAGCTCTCATGTTTGAGTGCACTGATGGATAGTTTCTTACTCTGGCACAGACATATGGGTCATGCTAGATTTTCACATCTGAACAAACTTGTTGGTAAAGAGCTGGTACTTGGTCTGCCTAAAATCAAGTTCAAAGACAGCCTGGTATGTGATGCTTAGGCAAAAGGAAAGCATGTGAGGTCCACTTTTAATCCCAAGAAGGTAGTCAGTACCACCAGGTGCCTACAACTCATTCACATGGATTTGTGTGGTCCCATAAGAGTCACAAGCAGAGGAGTCAAGAGATATGTATTTTTCATTATGGATGATTACACCAGGTTCACCTAGACACTATTCTTGGCATCTAAAGATGAAACATTTGATGTATTCTCCATATTTTTCAAGAAAGTGTAGAAGAAACTCAACAGTGAACTAGTGAGCATCAGGTTAGATCATGAAACTGAGTTTGAAAACTCAAAATTTCTTGAATATTGTGCATATATAAGTATTGATCACAATTTCTTAGCCCCCAGATCTCCACAACAAAATAGGGTAGTTGAAAGGAAGAACAGAACCTCGGAGGATATGGCCAGAACCATGTTGATAGCTAGTGGACTACCTCAACGATACTGGGCTGAATCAGTCAATACTACATGCTACTTGATTAACAGGTGTATGATTAGACTGCTAGACAAAACTCCTTATGAATTGTTGAAGGGAAGAAAGCCAAATCTGGCTCATGTTAGAGCATTTGGATGTAAGTGCTTTGTTCACAACAATGGAAAGGATGCATTAGGAAAATTTCATGCAAAGAGTGACGAAGGAATCTTCCTAGGTTATTCTTCACACAACAACGCATACAAAGTCCTGAACAAGAGAACAAACTGTGTAGAGGAAAGCGTGTATGTAATCTTTGATGAACAAAAGAAAATGGACATGGTGAGTACACAGGAGGATATTGAAGAGATTGGCATGACACCAACTATGAACTTTGAGGGGGAACCAGGTACACAAAATGAGAGCACTCAGTTTGAATGTCAGGATACCTCCCGGACACTGAATGAGCAAGGTACTACATCAAATGAGGTACAACTTGATACTGTAGAGGAACCAAACCTCATGACTACTCAGAATCCTCAGAAAGGAGGACCTAGTTCATCATATGAAGCAGATCAGCAAGAGACACAAGCAAGAAACTAGAAGCATAAAAGTTCACATCCAGTGCAGAACATGTTATCCCCTTTAAACACTGGGATATAGACTAGGTCTACACTGAGAAACATGTGTGCCTTTTCAACATATCTATATATGATTAAGCCAAAAAATGTCAAAGAGGTGTTTTTGGATGTAGACTGGATTATTGCTATTTAGGAAGAACTGGAGCATTTCAAATGGAGTAAGGTATGGAACCTAGTTCCATATCCTGAAGACAGAATAGTTATAGGAACCAGGTGGATCTTCTAGAATAAGCTTGACGATCAGGGGACCATTGTCAAAAACAAAGCTAGATTGGTAGTCTAAGGGTACAACTAGGAAGAGGGCATAGATTATGATGAGACCTTTACCCCTGTGGCTAAGATTGAAGCAATCAGAATACTCATTGTCGATGCCATATACACGAGATTCAAGCTATTTTAGATGGACGTGAAGAGTGCTTTTCTGAATGCTATTCTATAGGAAGAAGTGTATATGAAGCAGCCCTTAGGTTTTGAAGATCATGAATTTTTAGATCATGTATACAAACTGAACAAGTCTTTGTATTGGCTTAAACAAGCTCCTAGGGCATTGTATAATAGGCTCTCAAGCTTTCTCTTGGAAAGTGGGTACATTAGGGGGAAGATAGACAAGACCTTGTTCCTCAGAAAAAGGGGGAAAGACATTCTCATTATACAGGTCTATGTTGATGATATCATATTTTGGAGCCACTGATCAAGCTTTATGCAGTGAGTTTGTTAAGCTCATGAATGATGAATTTGAGATGAGCATGATGGGAGAGCTGAATAATTTTTCGGGTTTACAAATCAAGTAGTCAAAAGAAGGAACCTCAATTCACCAGCAAAAATACATCAAGGAACTGCTAACCAAATATGATATAGAGAATTCCAAAACTAATGACACTCCAATTGCAACCACCACTAGGCTAGATACTGATGAACCTGGTGCAAAGGTTAAGGAGATAAAATATAGGTGAATGATTGGATCTCTTATATATCTGACTGCTAGTAGATTTGGCATAGTTTTCAGTGGGGGGTTATGTGCAAGGTTCCAATCGAATCCAAAGGAATCCCACATGAAGACAGTAAAATGCATTCTGAGGTATCTCAAGGGTTCAATGGACCTGGTTCTTTGGTACCCTCTCAGTTACTCCTTCAAGCTTGTTGGCAATGCAAATACAAACTACGCTAGATTCTTGTAGGCAATAAGAGCACATCTGGCATGGCACACTTCTTTGGGCTTTGTTTAATCTCTTAGGCAACCAAAAAGCAAAACTCAATAGCCTTATCTACAGCAGAAGCTAAGTATGTGATGTGTTGTGGATTTACAGCACTATTGATGCTCAAAACTAAGAAAATAGCATGGAGTTAGGTGTATTTATATGGATATGAGGCACTTTTCCTTTGATTTCAGGATAAATGGGTGTTGGAGCGTAAATTTGCAAAAGAAAGCTAAAAGTGTGTAAAAAAAGGGCAAAAATCCAGTCCATAGTATGATCCGTAGGATGGACCTACGAGTCGTACTGATGGTTGTGATAAGAAGCAGAAGGCTGAAGATGGAAGAATGAACCTAAGAGTCTTGCCACGGATCGTACCAAGCTTGTATGAGTCGTGGTAAGGTAGTCGTGATGAACTCCAAAAGAATTGCACGAGAGGCTGATTTTTAGTACGAGAGAATACCATGACCCATGAGAGCTTGGTACGAGTTGTACCATACCATTGGTGGTGAGCTTCAGATAAATTGCAAAGATTCAAAATCAAGCCACGAGAGCCTGGTATGAGTCGTAGGAAGGAGGTACAAATCGTACCTTGGCCCGACACTTAGCCAAAAATCCAAACCATGAGATGCTTCCACGGACCGTAGGATACTCCTACGAGTTGTAGGATGATCCGTGACAAGGTCGGCACCAGATATGGAAAATCGCCCTGTTAGCCTAGGAAAAGGATTCTTAGGTCTATATAAATATGTTTTATGTTTTATTTTTTAAGAGGGGACATTAAGTAAAATTAATTTTAGTTGGAAAACATTGGAGTAGGCATTTTATATCTTTGAAAGAAAGAATTGAGTTGGTTCAGCCTTGTGATCAACCTTTTCTTGAATTCATATTGTTCTTGCTACTTGTTCTTCAAGATTTTACGAATTAATTAAAGGAAGCGTTTTTCTCAATTATATTTGTGAGTATTGTTTTTATGTCTTTAATCATGAACACACTTCACAACCTTGCAACTATGAGAGGCAAAAACCTCCATAGATAGGGTTGTGAGAACCATGGTGGATTAACAAGCTAGGGTTGCACAAAATGAGTCTAAAACCAATACTAATTACTTATATTGTATTCTCTTCATGCTTTAATGATTCTTAGCAGTGTACAACATTAGGAAGTGCCCCAATTCTTTACTTGCTTTGATCGAAGAGGTAGAGATTAGGAAAAGAGAATTACAACGGAGCCTTGATCTTGATGATCATTGTATTAACTTGAGTTGTGGTCGCAGGATAGTTATATCTGGAACTTAGTGATAACGGTTAGTTTGGAAACACTCATGAGACTTGGTCGAGTAATTGAGTATAGTCATTCAATAGGGATTGGTCGATCGTTTGAATGAACCTAAGTTATCAGTTTTGTAAGTAAGTATTGATGAAGATCACGTGTGTATACCTAAAGTTGTTATGAATCCATAGGGAACACAAACCCTAGGTATCCTTTAATTATTGATTCACGACCATAAGCTTAACAACTTCTTTGTTTTTACTATAGATTACTATTAGAATCCCCTCAATTGTGAAGTAACTACCCTATAAGTTCATCTACCGGCTGTAATCTAGATCTTTCATATTCCCTGTGGGATCGACCCCAAACTCTAAGTTGGGTTGTTTATTGACAACGTTCGCTTCATACTTCAGTTAGAAGTGTTGTTTGAGTGTTATCAAAAAGTGGTGCCGTTTCCGGGGAATACGGCTAAGACTAGGTTATATGCTTGTATTTGACTTTTTGGTAGTTATTTCTTTAGTTATGTTTATTTTTGTATTTTTGATACCCACAGGCTTTCCTCCTGTGAATACCAAGCACTCAGAGTAGAGGAGACCCCCTTCTTCCACTAAATCCCTAAATCGAACGAGCACTGCATAGAATGGAAAACCCTGAGCAAAGAGAAGCCCGCTTAGCTGAGGAAGCTACACAGGCCGAGCTAGCTCGGTTAGCTACACTTTAGCAGACTGATGATGATAGAGACGAGGTGGTAAATGTTGTTCGACATGGGAGGGGCAACCGAGAGATTTTCCCCTCAGTTCTTCGATGATGAGGACCCAGATATTTGGGTCAACTGGAGAAATTGTTCCACCATCACTGTCCGCTGGGGCCAAATTTGATATTACGAGCACCATGATTCAATTGTAAACATGAAGGGGGTGTTCAGTGCCCACGCAGCGAATGACGCCAACCTGCACTTAATAAACTTTGTAGGAATATGCAAGCGTACAGGTTTCCCAAAGTAAGCCAGGATAATATACAACTCTGACTCTTCCCTTTTTCTCTATAAAGGGAAGCTACTTTGTGGTTATCGAAGTTGCCCAACGACTCCATAACCAACTGGAGGGAGCTTAAACAGGCTTTTCTGGAGAGATTCTTTCCCCCACAAAGGATGTTACAGCTAAAAGATGACATCTATAGTTTCTGACAAATTAATAGGGAGGCACTTCATGAAACTTGGTTGAGGTTCAAAAAGAAGTTGACTAAGTGCCCAAACCACAAAATTCCAGATGACAGTTTGTTGGAAATTTTTACAAGTCTCTGAATAATAGCACCAAAGCTATAGTAGATACGGTGGCTAGAGGAGAACTGATGAGTCACACTTGGGAGGAAGCAGTCACTATCCTTGATAGGGTGACTAAGACAAACAGGGCCTGGCATACGAGGGAGGCTGATGCAGTGGCAGGTAAATATGTTGTTGCTTTGACTGTAGACCAACGAAGGAAGGAAGAAGAATGCGATCAAGAGTTGGCTCACATGCGCACATCATTGGATTTGCTGATAAAGCATATCATGGGAACCGGAGCAAAAAAGGTAAATGCAGTGGGAACTCAAGGAAGGGAGCAAGAAGCTGATCACTCTGATTTTGAGAAGGAGGCAAACTTCTTAGAAGGACAAGTGGTGGGTTTCCGAGCCAACGCCCAAGCGTCTAGATAAGGCAATTGGCGCCAAGGTTCTAGAAATCAAGGTCGGAACCAATTTAGAGACAACTACAATAGGAACGGGTTCAGAGATCAGAGTCGTGGTCATGAGCGCGAGGGAGAACGGAGAAGGAATAATAGATATTGGAATGACCGGGCTGGAGCCTATGTGCCTCCCAATGCACGAGAAGGGGAGGCCAAACAGTCAAAGCTGGAGAGCATAATGGCTGAGATGCTAAAAAAGGTGAGGTCTACTGATGATCAATTAAAAGAAATTCAAAGTGACTTATCGAGCATGGGTGAGAAAGTGGAATCTCGCGCCACCGACATCAAGCAGATAGAACACCAACTTAGGCAACTGTCAGCATCAATGAACCCTAGGCAAAAGGTACACTCCCTAGCAACACTGTCTAGAATCCAAAGAATGATGCTCATAGCATGGAAGTGATGACTAGGAGTGGTAAGACCACAGTTGAACCCCCCATTCCCGGTTGAAGTTGAAAGGATGAAAGAGAGCGTGATTGAGGAAGAAGAGATTGATGTTGAGACACAAAATGGTAAGTTGCAAGTGGCCCATAGAGGTGAGAAGGAAGGCAACATTGATCAAGGGGAAACCCAAGTGCATAAGGATATTCCACGACCACCGCCACCATTCCCTCAGAGGATGAAGAAAAAGGCGGACAATGGTAAGTTCCAAAAGTTCCTTTCAATGCTTAAACAACTATTGGTGAACATACCGTTGGTCGAAGCACTAGAGTAGATGCCAGAGTATGCAAAATTCATGAAGGACCTAGTAACAAAGAAGAGATCTATGAGCTATGAGCCGGTTGACAATGTCCACCACTGTAGTGCCATAGCAACGAGGGTCTTAGCTCAAAAAAAGGAAGACCAGGTGCCTTCATAATACCTTTCACCATTGGTAATGTCGAGTTCGCAAGGGCACTCTATAGCCTGGGAGCTAGAATTAATTTAATTCCCTTGGTGGTTTAAAAGAAGATAGGATTGGGAGCCCCCACACCGACTAACATGCGGCTACTGATGGCCGACAGAACAGTTAAGAAATCAGTGGGCATCTTAGTTGATGTGCTCGTTAAGGTTGACAAGTTCATATTCCCAGCAGACTTCGTGATTTTGGATTGCGAGGTCGATTATGAGGTCCTCATCATTTTGGGGCGACCATTCCTTGCCACTGGGAGAGCTCTAGTAGATGTGGAAGCAGGTCCGCTGAAGTTCAGACTATACAAAGAAGAGGTCATTTTCAACATCTGTCGGACCATGAAGCAACCGAAGGAATTTAGTGTGATCTCAGCACTAGAGGTTGAGTATGACTCACTTCACGAATTTTGTGTAGTCAAGAGACTTGCGTCGTGCCACGACGTTAAATCAAGCACTTCCTAGGAGGCAACCCAAGTGGTGGTTTGGTGAAATCTAAGTAACCAGACCACCTGTGTCATGCCACGACATTAAAGCAAGCGCTTCTTGGGAGCTAACCCAAGTTATTGAACTAATGTGTGCTCAGTGTGCAGGGAAACAAAAATAGGTGGCTGAAATATCAGCTTCTACAAACTCTCAGTACGACCCATGATAAGGTCCTACAAGCCGTAGCAGGAGGCATGGTAAGAAGCATAGAAAACTCAAAGCAAAAATCAGTCCTGCGGTTTATCCTATGAGTTGTACCTTAATTGTACGAGGTGTAGGATTAACTCATAGGTCACCAGGTAAGTTATTCAATTAAAGTCACTGTTGGTCAGGGGATGAGTCGTAGGTATCTCCTACGACTCGTGGCATGAGTCGTTATGGGTCAAAAACACCACTTATACCCGACTCGGCCTAGAGTTGTTTGATTTGGCCCTAAGATATTTAAATCAAATCCACCCCTCTCCCACGCTAAACACTCAAGATCACAATATTAAACTCACTCCCCCACAACCCGTAACTCTACAACCAACAAGGAATCGAGCAAGTGTTTGCTCAATCCAAGTTCAGCCAACCCTACAGTGATACCCAGTCGAACAAAGCCACAATCAAGTAAGTGTTTTACATTGAAAATTCTAAATACTTTGGAAGTGAACTTAAGGGCATCAAAACCCATGAGAATCACTTATTATGCCTGAAAACCAAGTTGTAAGCAAAAACAAACAAAAAGGGTTAATGCATTAGAGTCGACTGGAAACCCCAATAGAAAAATTGTTGAACTTTGGTCTTGGAACACTTAAATGAATTTACGGGTAATGGTCGAAAAGGGGGAGGTTTGGGTAGTGTTAAAATGGAGTTTATGATATGCCTAGACCTGGGGGAAATCTAAGTACCCAAAAATGTTCAAAACAAACACCTAACCACTGAACAAAGAATCGTGAATGAGGTCTGGAAAAGGTACGAAGCATTGTACGAGTCTTAGGTTGACACTACGAGCCATACTAAGTTCTCATACCACCAAATTAAAAAAGCTTGTTTGAGAAGTCCACCCTACGACTCGTGGAATCGACCTACGTGTCGTACCACGTGTAGTGGTGAAAAATAGAGATTTACTAGTAATAGGACTTCATCAGACGACTCAAGGTATGAACTGTACCTTCATGGTACGAGTCGTAAGGCACCACCGGGACTTCTCACATGGTACGACTCGTAGTGAGGACCCTTGATGAGATTCTGAACTTCTCATATCTAATTTTTTTTCAAAAATGGACAACTAACCTCTTTCTCTTCAAGTACAATGACTTTCAAATGCAAAGCTGATAAATTAAAAGCCCAGAGGAAGCTAAGAATATATTATCGGAGTCTAAATATGATAAAGAAGAGCATGCACCTAGTGGTTCGAACACAGAGGAAACAAGGACCACTAGGGCAAACACAATGGCCCAAACTAAAGCAACCATGGCCACACCCGCTCAAGCTACCCAGTCTGAAGAGGGAGTTAGAGAGGAAGAAAAAAGGCCGGAAATCGACTCCAACACTAAAGAAGGGTCAGAGGAGACCCAAAATGAAGCGGAGAGTAGTAGTAAAGAAGTGGAGGAGGAGGCCCCTGTGGATGCACATGAACAGACCCCATCTAGAGAAAATAGAACAATGTGGTGGAGAGTGCCAGGTGCCAAAGAAATCTATGAAAAACGCATCTCTCTCACCGCCAAAATAAGCCAAGAATAAGTATTCAAGAAGAACTGCGGATCCTCACGAATTCTTTGAATGAAGTTGAGGAGATGAAGCGTATTTTAACTTCTATGGGTTCGAATGGATGGACAAGACTCCTATACAATACACAAGTAAAATCATCAGGAAGTTCTATGCCAACTATCTGGCCACAATGGAGGTGAAAGCAAAGGAGGGGCAAAAGATAAAGGATCAGCCTTGTCTGGAGAGTGTTCTGGTCCAAGGTCGTGTAGTAGATGTATCCGAGCAGACCATCGCTCGAATGTTATACGGACCTCAGTTCATGCCTACAAGGATGATGCCAAAATATGACTACAGGGTTGAGGCCATGAAACAGATCAGACAGCTGAATGTGCCAGAGCGACGAAGGCAGCTGGAGTGGTTAGCTAGAGTAATTGCTGAGAATAAACAAGACGTTGAGTGGGTCACAGGGGGAAATCAGGTAACAAAGAACTCTTTGAACTTCATACCAAAAGCATGCTAGACACTAGTACGACATCGGTTATCACCCACAGTCAACGACAACACACTAAGTGCTGATAGGGCAGCTTTGGTGGCATGCCTCATGTCTCATTACCCCCTTAATATTTCGAGGATCATAGGTACTGAGATACGAGACTGGGAGGTGGGAGTAGCACTACTATCCCATTCCCGATCCTTGTATTCAGTTTATGCAAGGAGGCAAGAGTTCAAAGGGGTGATGAACGGTTGTTTGGGGGGCAGAGGATTGCAGACATAGGCCTTATCTGGGATGAGATGAAGCCGGTAAGTAGATCTTGACTTCCTACAGCCATACCAGCATCTTAGCTAGCAGGGGACGCATAAGTGGATGTCCCCACCAAACAGAAGCAGAGAAATACACCGGCTACAAATGCTAGTCACCCTGAGACAGCTCCTAGCACCTCAGCTGCACCATTGCATAGCTCACAGACTCCAGCACCAATAGGGCACATCTTGGTACCATAGGACTTCCTTTAGAAGCTAGCTGAGTGATTGACCATGGAAGAGCGCAAAATTCAAGCCATGATGGAAAATGTAAAGCCATGGGTCAAATCCGAGATAGATGCAGCAGCTCAGGCCCTACATGCCTGCCTAGACAGCGTTGAGAGCATATTTACCATGAGGATGGCGGAGCAGATAGATAGCAACAGTCTTCGTGCAGAGTTGGGAGCTCTACGGAGCTAAGTAGTTGAGTTGTCATCACGACAACCAACAATTATAGCAACCTCCACTCTTCTGGACCTAGATGCCGAGCTTGCTGAAGATATTAATTTAGCGGCATATTGGGAGCCGTCCATAGATGCTAAGAAGGGTAAGAAGTGATCTACTGAGGAGGCCATAGAGGAGAGTCCAAAGAAAAAGAAGAAGAGAGAGAAGAAAGAAAGCAAACGGGCTAGAATAGAGAGCCTGCAGACTCATACAACACATATGTCTGAGCTGCATGAGAGATTTAGAGGAGCAGGAAGCTCCACCACAGCTTAGCCCGAGCTTTCCAGTGGCCATGACCCTTTGGGTGATCCACATTCATCCCCAGCTACTACAGAGGCCGATCAAGTGGCCACAATCACTAAGAGGGGAACTACTTCCCCCGTTGTTACACCATTGAGCGCGCCGGTCACGCTAGCGCCACTACTACTGCGGAGATACCACCTCTGCAAGATGACAGGAGCGCCTAGAGTACCACAGGTATGTTCTCTTCCCTACATGCTTAGTGTTTATGCTTCGGGGACGAATCTCACTTTTTCAAAAGGGGGAGGGGGTGTACTCATATTTTTGGAATTTTGTTCATTTGAGGGTTTTTCTTATCGTGCTTCTTTTCCCTCAGGCATGTTATCTAGTAGAACCGGCATGTGTTAGGAGTTTTTTTAGTTGTGATTTTTGTTTGATTAGAAAGTAACTTGGGAATACTCAGCCAATAGAAATGCACTAGTTTTATTTTTTTGAAAAGTTGACCCTGTTCAAAATTTTCGCTATGTATTTGTGACAACATGCATGATTCCTGTGGATCTTTTTATGTCATTTAGTTATTAATAGTAGTTATTCTTGTTAAGCCATGTATGAACCAGATAGGTGAAGTAAAAATAGTTCATGTACCATTGTGAGTGAGATTTTAGTATTCATTACAGTATGTTGTTGAGGATCTAGAACTTGCCTGGTTGGTCTCTACATAGGATAAGGACGGTTGGTCAGGATATGATCATAGGCCATTTTTGTTTTAGCTCACTTTTAGCCTATATTGCCCTACCAAAGTTTCATGAATTCCTTGATCCCAAGTTTGAGCCTTAATAGATCATATTTCTTTGATTCACCTGTTAATCGTACCCATTTATTTATAATGAACCTGTTTTGGCCCTGGTCCTTCCTTGGATATTGTGAACCTCAACATAAGAAAAATGCTTAAGTTGAGGGTGGATAGATTAGGGGTGCATAAATGGTGAGAGCGTGAGAAAGGAAAAGAAAAGAAGAGAAGAGAAAAGAAAAGAAAAGAAAAAATATGGTGAAAAATGAGGTGTGGTAAGGTGAAAAAGTAAAAGAGTTGAAAATATTAAGAATCTTGAACAAAGAAAAATTCAAAAGAGCTTGAAGTTGTTTGAAAAATGCAAAAAATCACCTCACCCATGCAAATATTATTACGATGGGGTAAAAAGGGAAGAAAGGAAAATGAAAGAGTGAAGGGTGAAATAGGTAAATGGTGTAGCCAATGTATGTAGTGCCAAGGAAGGAATAATCACTCATAAAATCTCTCATCTTTATCATGTATATCCCTAAGCCTACATTACAAGCCATATCAAGTCCTATAGTGATTCTAACTTGACCATCTGACAAACCAAAGCAGAGAAAATAAGGGCAAGCCTATGGTATCTGATGCATAATACTTGCAAACTTCCTTGTGAGAGTGAGTGCTTCACTTGCCTAGTCCCATGTTGTGTTTGATACTTCATATCTGAGTGGGGACTTCATTTATGTGAGGGTACATGGGTTATGTTTTCTTTTACCATTGGTCTGTATAAAAAACATTGGTGATGACTTGATTGCCTGTTGATAGCTAGAAGACATGTCTTGATCCCTGTATATGATGTTTTAATATTGCTTGTAATGCATTAGCTTATGATGTTCTTTGCGGAAGGGTCAATATAGTGTATATAGAGAATGCAAATATTTGTTTCAGTATTGGCTGTAGTATCTTAAGTGTATTTTCTAGTTGGGTGTCGTGTTTAGTTTTTCTTTTTCTTTGCCTGAGGAAATGCAAAAGTCTTAAGTTGATGGTGTTGATGTGTTGTGGATTTACAGCACTATTGATGCTCAAAACTAAGAAAATAGCATGGACTTAGGTGTATTTATGCGGATATGAGGCACTTTTCCTTTAATTTCAGGATAAATTGGTGTTGGAGTGTAAATTTGCAAAAGGAAGCTAAAAGTGTGCAAAAAAAGGGCAAAATGCAGTCCACAGTATGATCCGTAGGATGGACCTACGAGTCGTACTGATGGCAGTGATAAGAAGCAGAAGGCTGAAGCTGGAAGAATGAACCTACGAGTATTACCACGGACCGTACCAAGCTTGTACAAGTCGTGGTAAGGCAGTCGTGATGAACTCCAAAAGAATTGCACAAGAGGCTGATTTTCAGTACGAGAGGATACCACGACCCATGAGAGCTTGGTACAAGTCGTACCATACCAGTCGTGGTGAGCTTTAGAAAAATTGCAAAGATTCAGAATCAAGACACGGGAGCCTAGTACGAGTCGTAGGAAGGAGGTACAAGTCGTACCTTAACCCGAAACTTAGTCAATAATCAGCCAACAATCCAAACCACGAGATGCTGCCACGGAATGTAGGATACTCCTACAAATCGTAGGATGATCCTTAATGAGGTCGGCACCAGATATGGAAAATCGCCCTGTTAGCCTAGTAAAAGGATTCTTAGGTCTATATAAATATGTTTTATGTTTTATTTTTTAAGATGGGAAATTAAGTAAAATTAGTTTTAGTTGGAAAACATAGGAGTAGACAATTTTATATCTTTGAAAGAAAGAATTTAGTTGGTTCAACCTTGTGATCAACCTTTTCTTGAATTCGTATTGTTCTTGCTACTTGTTCTTCAAGATTTTACGGATTAATTAAAGGATGCATTTTTCTCAATCATATTTGTAAGTATTGTTTTTATGTCTTTAATCATGAACACACTTCACAACCTTGCAACTATGAGAAGCTAAAACCTCCATAGCTAGGGTTGTGAGAACCATGATGGATTAAAAAGCTAGAATTGCACAAAGTGAGTCTAAAACCAATACTAATTACTTATATTGTATTCTCTTCATTGTTTATGATTCTTAGCGGTGTATAACATTAGGAAGTGCCCGAATTCTTTACTTGCTTTGATCGAAGAGGTAGAGATTAGGAAAAGAGAATTACAATGGAGCCTTGATCTTGATAATCGTTGTATTAACTTGAGTTGTAGTCGTAGGATAGTAATATCTGGAACTTAGTGATAACGGTTAGTTTGGAAACACTCATGAGACTTGGTCGAGTAACTGAGTATAGTTATTCAATAGGGATTGATCGATCATTTGAATGAAACTAGGTTATCAGTTCTGTAAGTAAGTATTGGTGAAGATTGTTCGGGCGTTTAAATAACTACACGCAAGTGCACGTGGTCGAACAAGTAGTAAGTGGCTCAAGTAAGCCAAGTATCGATCCCACAGGGACTGGACTAAGGTATCAATCTAATCAAATGTCAATAAACTTTAACTCTAAAATGCAAACAACAGTGTGAAGGAGATTTTGATATTTTGTTTCAGTCTAAAACGAATATACTATTTGAGTCTGAACTATAAGTATGAGCATGTTGAGGCTAAAATGAACATGTAGAGAAATAAATTATCGATACAATTTGATTAATCATTCTTCCGGTTGCTAGTCAAGAATTATTGCCTATGGATTAAAACTCTCGTATTTAACCCAACTTAAGAATCATGAACCTTCCACCTACATCTCTGTGATAAAAAGAAATTCATCTTCTAGCCATACAAAATCGATTCCTTAATTGACTAATACGACTTTCAGGTATATCTCTATCCTGAAGGTAAATCAATTCTCAATTTTCCCAAACTAAGAAAAGATCATATCCTATCAATTCACAACTTTTCAATTTCTTGCTCTCTCGAGTGAAACCGGACTTTTTAGATATACATTAACATTGGCCACACATTAATGCAGTAAGAACAAGAATCAATAGAACAACCATGGAAGACAAGATGAAAAACCAATTGATCAATAATTACATTTCAATACAAATGTTCTTAACCTCAGCAAGAAGTGAATTTAGCCACTCATTTGTGGATTAAGCATCATCAAATGAGTGTAAATCATACAAACAATTGAAATAAAGAAGAAAGAGATAGAGAAGAACCCTAAGAATTTCGTCCCCTCAACTGCCTGTAACCCACGTTCTTGCTCAACCAAGTCAGAAATAATTAAAAATGAACCTAAGTGTTCTATTTATACTAGTGGGAATTTTTCCCGAAATAACAAGCAACGTGTCACGGAGTGCATCGCGGAGCACTGCCTCCATGACACGCCACCAACGCGGACCCTTACTGGAATCCGGTTGTCTAGGTATTTAAGCCCAACGTGGCATGGTGTGCAACGCGGGGCTAGGCCAACGTGCCACGGCCCCAACGCGCACCTTCACTGGAATTTGGCTCATCTTCAGCATCCGGGCAGAATGCATCCGCGATGGCAGTGTGACACGGCTCCATCGCGGAGCCCCTTTAATTCATGCTTTCCTTGGCCTTTTCCTTGCTCGCTCCCGAGTCCAATCCCGATTTCTCCCAACATGCATCTTAGCTTCATAAAATTATATTTTTCCTGCAAAACAACGCTAATCATGTTGGTTAGTATAAATTCACATTTGACTACAATTCACATGACAAAGTACAAACATCGATAGATAAACAAGACAAAATGACGCATTTGAGTATCACTTGGCCATATAAATCTGCCCAAGATCACTTACCCCACACTTAAAGCCTTGTTCGTCCCCGAACAATAATCTTACACCTCATGCAATTGACACCCAATCATGGCTACTTTGGCTCGACAATCCGAGCTACGGTTATACCGATTATTTAATATAGAAAATCATCAAGAAAACATGCATAGTCTTATCAATACAATGACCTTCAACACATTAAGACCTCCTAGACTCAAGAATCGATTCTCGATATCGTCAAACTCATGCAAATCAGCTGATCAAGATATCCGACACAAAATTCAATCTCTCGTCGAGCATGTGTCCTCTCAACACAAGAGAATTTTCCCTTTTTTAATCACATGAACTCAAAGACATTACATGCGGGGGCATATAAACACGATTTTGCTCTCTCTCCCAAAAGAATTCACATGCATCATGTCATGAACCATAGGCTTGCCTCTAGTGTATTACTCCACTAATATAAGGACGCGTGATGTAAGATCACGTAGGACTTAACAGGTTGTAATGTAAGCTACGGAACTAGTAAATACTGGGCTAACCAATAATAGAAACTAGCATCGTTAAGCATTTTTTCAATACATCCCATCAACCTTATGGGCATTGTTTTTTCCTTCATCCTCCCATTCTTGAAGTCTATCTTTATTTTTTTTCCCATATGTTTAAATACACTCGACTTAATAACAAAGATTAGTTATACGTCTTCATTATATTTAATTTATAGCAAGTGCACCTTTGACCTATTCTTTCCTTTAATCACTTTGCTTTTTCTTTTCTTTTCTCAATTCTCACTCCTTGACACTGTGGGAAAATTATTTCTCTTGAGCGCTTAAGAGTTTTGGATCAAATTCACGGATAATGAAAAAAAGGGGTTAAGCTCAGTTTACCCCTTTTCGACAAAAGAAAAAATAGGCTAAAGGCTCAATGGGCTAACTAGGATGTACATTCCAGGTAGGTACAATAATGAGAAAAAAAAACTTTCGGTTAAATGAAAGAAATGCCTACATCCTTTCCTACAATACACATCCTTCATTTCGTTTCGTACACACACCAGGCAAGTTCTAGACAATTCACAATAGCATGGAATAATCGAAACCTCTCCATACACTCTTTCCACATGCTCAATTCAAGACATATTCACAGACTCTTCAATCAGCTAATTACAAGAATTCAAACATTAAGCCTCAATCACACCGAATCAAACTCTATGGCCTAGGTATCTCAACATATTTACAAATTTCATGTTTTCATATGAATCACCTTTGCATTTTAAATATCATGTACAACACGCAACAAGAATTTCACAACCATAAAGTAGCAACTCGTTTGGGATGCAAACGACAACCAAAAATTAAAAGACAAACACTACTCCTATCGACTACATTTCCCTTAAGATGGTCGTCATCCATCCATCATAGGGAACGGTCACTATTTACGACTTCGGTTCAATGGGACTATTCTCGGTAAAAGAACCGAAAACAAACATCGAGAAACCCAATCATGAAAAAAAAAATTACGAAAAATTTTTAAAAATATCGATAATTTTGATAAAACAAAAATATTTACACAACCAGCTAACAACAACTCCATACAGCACACAACAGCTTCACATTAATTATAATACAGAACATACACACAAAAATCATAGGGTCACAATTTTTTCAAAGCACAACAATAGAACAGAGACATTAATAACCACAACAACCAGCACCTAACTACTCCCACCCCACACTTAAATTGAACGCTTTCCCCAGTGTTCACAAAATTCAGCATAGCACAAAAGTGGGTGGTGAAACTCCCTGATCAATCGAAGTATTCCACTTCTTCGTCAGGTGCCACTGCCTCGTCTCCCATGTCTGAGTCACCCTCGTCATCATCTTCTGACTCAATATCTGAGTCCTCACGATGTGTCTCCTCATCAGTGGGGGCATCATCATCAGTGGGCTCTACAAAAGCTGGCCCTACTCGGCATAGAGCCCTGGCATTTTCGCCAAAAGGGTAGTCTAGCTCGAGCTGTCATAGCTCATCTTCTGTTGCCGGCCTCCCGCCTATGCGCAACTGGAGCATCTGCATCCCGAACATGCAGGCCATGTACTGATCATCCCGAGCATGTCGCTCAACGAGTGTAAGAACTGGCCCGTGAGTGGTGTCGGGTGCCTTGGTTTTGGTGACGTCCACGGCACGCCTATCCATCTGTGGGATGTAATCTAGGGCCTCTTCCTCAATATCCAGACCCCTCAGGAACGTGGTTAGTAACCCACCAAACCCGTATCGGTTCCCTTGACGCAAACGGGCTCTCTTCATGGCAGAGATAATCACCGCCCTAACATTGATCTCCATCCCTTTCATCAAGGCATAGACCAAGCACACACAATCCCGGGTGACATCTGTCATATGCACACCCGGGATCAGGCAGGAACAAACAATTTTAATCCATATCCTGGCTTCCCTGTTCATCTGTGAGTAGGGCAATGTCTGATGGTAGCCCCTCTCCTTATGCCTGCTCCACCGTGCTATAGACCGGGCTCCACACAGAGTGCGTCTGATGTCTGCATATGGTGGAGTGATGTTCAGCTGCTGGAGTACATGGGTGTCTTTGTCCCGCGCCCCCAAGATGGCATTAAGGTGATGGGGCTCAAAAGTGACTACCTGCCCCCTTATTTTGACAGTGTGACTTCGAAGCTTCGGGTTCCAGTTTGCATAGAACTCCCGAATAAAGTGGAGATTGCACTCCCTGGGCTCTTCAAAAATGAAGTTCAGCCCGGCAGCATCAATCCTGTGGACAATTCTGGGGAATTCCTGTGCCAACGGTTCCCTTGCAATATGCTCCTCGGGGAAGTATTTGCTTTCCTTATGCTTTGTGTACCATTTCTTCCCTTCCTCTGTCACCCATCGGGTTTCGTATTAATGGCGTTGGCCGTGCGGAACCGCTGGTGCTGCTGGGACTGCTGCTCCCAGTCTGATTCTTTTCCTTCCGGCGCCCAATGTAGATGCGCCCTTCCCTTTTTCTTGCCTGCTTGCCATTGTTCCTTTAATTCGACGATATCGAAGAAAAGTTGAAGAATTTTAGCTCCTAGGTCCGTGTCACGTTGGGGAAGGGGGGGTTCTTGGGTGTTTGTCGCGGAGGAGATGAGAAATGGGGAAAAAATGAGGGAAAAAGGGGTTAAAAAGAGGTATTTTCGCGTGGGTCACCCGGCAACCCGGTGTGACCCGATGCGAAATTGCCTTCAACGTGTCACGGAGGGTAACGCGGAGCATGCCCTCCATGACATGGAGCCATCGCGCCAGTACTCTGGAATTTTTTCAAAAATTCCAGGTTACACTGCTCGGTGCTTTGGTAGGGGTTAAAAACCGACACGCAAGTGCACGTGGTCAAACAAGTAATAAAATGGCTAAGTAAGCCAAGTATCGATCCAAGGAGACTCTGGATAAGTAAAATTGCTTAAGTATACTATATTCTAGTTTACTTCTAATTATGTTGACAACAATGTAACCAAAAGTTAAATAATTTTGTTTATAAACTATATACTAAAACTATTAACAAATATTTACTTGAATGGAAACTATGGATAAGAGCATGCCAAGGTTAAGAACTAGTAATGAATTCGATAGTAATCATAATTCGGTTATTCTTCTCTTCATTTTGCTAGCCAAGAACATTAGCCTAGAGATTAAAACTCTCGTATTTAATCTCACTTTAGAATCATAAACCATTCGTCTACATTTCTGTGATCAAATGCAATTTATGACCTAGCAATACAATTCCGGTTCCTAAATTGACTAATACGGCTTTCAAGTATATTTCTATCAGGAAAGCATATCAAAACCCAATTTTCCCAAATCAAGTTAAGAACAATACCCTATTAATTCACAACTTTCCAATTTCTTGCTCTCTCGAGTGAAATTGGACTTTTTAGATGTACATTAATGTTGGCCACACACTAATGCAGTAAGAACAAGAATTAATAGAACAACATGAAAGAAGAAGATGAAAAACCATATAATTCACAATCAAAATTCAATACACATGTTCAAAACCTTGGAAAGGAAGAGAATTAGCCACTCATTTGTGGATTGATCATCCTCAAATGAGTGTAAATCATACGTACAATTGATTGAAAGAAGAAAGAAAGAGAGAAAAACCCTTTGCTTTTTCGTCCCTCAACTGCTCCTAACCCACGTCCTTGCTCCACCAAGTCTTCCTTATGAAAAATAAACCTAAGTGTGCTATTTATATTAGTAGGAATCTTTCCCGGATTAACAAGCAACGTGTCACGGAGTGCATCGCGGAGCACGGCCTCCGTGACACGCTACGAACGCGGAGGCTCTCTGGAAAATCACCCGAAATCGGCCCAGGCAGCACCTTGCCGCGTTGGCAACGTGTCACGCTGCCTGGGCAGCGCATTGTAGCCCCATGGTCGCGGAGTCCACCTGCCGTGACACGTTGCCAATGCGCAGGTGGGCTGTTTTGAGAGGCCTGCCTGCCGTGGCACCTTGTCGACGCGCCGGTGGGCTGTTTTGTGCCTCTTCCTTGCCGACATTCGCGTGTTAATTCCGTTTCCAAGCTTCTACTTCACCAACTCATGGATTAGTTACTCAAACATCATCAAAACCTATAAAACAAAGGCTAATCATGTTGGTTAGCACTATAAACAAGACTAATTGAAGTAATAAAGAGTATCTCGGGCATATATTTTTTCCCGTTATCACAACCCCACACTTAAAGCCTTGTTCGTCCTCGAACAACCTTTTACATATCATGCAAATGGAGACTCCTACATAACTAATTTAGCAAGATAATTCAGGTTACGGCTATAATGATTACGTAAGATACAAGCTAAAAATAGAGCATGCCTGATTTGATCATTGAAATGAAGTACAACCATGTTAAGACTTCTTAACCTCAAGAATCGACTCTCAATTTTAGCAAACTCATGCAAATCATCTGATTAAGAAATCCCACTTGAAATATATCCTTCTTTCAACATGTGACCCTCACGGAAAGAGAGTTACCCAATCACACGCAAAAACAATTTTTTACATCACAACATGTGTGGGTACATGAATAGAATTACGCTCACTCTCACAAAGAATTCACATGCATTATGTAATGACCCATAAGCTTGCCCTTAGTGTTTTATTCCACTAATATAAGGATGTGTGAATGTAAGATCAAGTAGGACTTTTTAGGTTGTAATGTAACTCAGGTGCGGGTAGGTACTATTATGATCAGTAATAGTGACTATCTTTCCTAAGCGCTTTTAATACATCACGCCTTCATTACAAACTTCCCTTCCCTCACTTCACCTTTTTTCTCCTTTTAGTTTTCTTTTTCCTCTTTTGTTCCCCCATTTCTTTCGACACTTTTAGCTTATTAGTAAGGAGTACTTAAGCAATATGTTTCATTCATTCCTTTTCTTACTCCCTACTAATAACCAATCATTTTCACGCAAATGCACCTTTTTCCTTTTCTCAACTATTTACAACTTGCTACTTTCCCTTCTTTTTCATTCTTCTCACTCCTTTACTCTTTCGGATTTTTTTTCTTTAAGCGCTTCGGAGTTTTGGATCAAATTCAAGGCTAATGAAAGAAAAAGGATTAAGCTTATGTTGCAGCTGTCAAAGAATAGGCTCAAGGCTCAATGGGGTTAACTAGGATTAATTTTTCAAGGTAGGTATAATGAGGGATAAAAGTTTGGTTCATTCAAAGAAATGCCTAAATCATCTCCTACAATCCACATCCTTCATTTCGTTTTATATACACACCAGGCAAGTTCTAGACATTCCACAATAGCATAGAATACTTAAAAACCTTACACTCATGGCACATGCTCAAATCAAGACACAATCAGTAGACTCTTACTCAGCTAATCACAAGAATTCGGAATTAAGCTTCAAACATATTGAGTCAAATTCAAGAGCCTAAGTGTCTCAAACAAAGTTATACACTTGCATGCTTCATGCTGAACATACATGCATCTTACAAACATTTATAGCACATAACAAGAACATCCAGCACCAATTAGTTATGGTTTCAAAACCCAAAACCTATCGACTAATTTTCCTCAAGACGGTCGTCATCCATCCATCGTCCGAAACAGACCCTAACTATGACTAAAAACACTATATACAGACAAAGAAAAAATTTTTTTATTCTTCGATTCAAAGACCCCCCGTCGGAAAAGAACCGAAAAGAAAAACCAACGGGTGATGAAGTCATGCTTAATTCACAAAAAATTTTCAAATTTTTCAAATTTCTCACCAACTTTTGCACAAGCATTACATTCACCAAAATCGTTAAGCATAGAAAATTTAAGCAACCCCACACTTAAATCATGCTATGTCCTCATAGCATCAAATTAAAATTTACAAAGGGTGAGAAATACTCCCTGAGGCCTTTAGGTTTAGCTAACAGCATGCGTTTCTTCGACTTTGCACAAGTGGGTGTTCAACCCCACACTTTTTCTCTTCCATGCTTGTTAGATTCCTCCTCCACGGGTACTCAGACTTCCCCTCCATCTGCGCTTAACTTTCCACCAAAACAACACAAGATGAAAATAAACAAAAATTAACTCAATTGCAAGAAATTAAAATGGTACCTGTGGTACCCTTGGGTTGCCTCCCAAGCAGCGCCTAATTTTACGTCGCGGCACGACGTACTAAGTTTCACCACTTTTTCCTCCACCTTGAGGATATGAATCTCACCCCTAATTTCTTTTCTAATTTCCTCTTATGCTCTAGGGGTGGTGGTGAAAAATTGTAAGGACCAAGCAGTAGATGTTTTCTTTTGAACCTATTGGCCCCTATGTAAGCGAAGTCATTTTGTCTCTCTGAGTTAGCAAATTTCAGAATATATGGGCTTGGTCCTCCTCTAGACATTTCTCTATAAACTTGGAAGACTCTATTTCTATGTTGTCAACCAAACTTAACGTCGAAAAATGCGTAGAGTGTGGTCTAATACACCTCAACTCTGAAATTGCTTTGTGCTTGACTTCCTTACTTGTGTACACCTTTTCAACATCGACATCTATTTCTCCATTAAGGTCAAATGGGAGATATTCTTTTTCTTCTTCCATGAATGGAATTTCTATAGGTATGAGCCGATCACGGAGACACTCAAGAGATTCTAATTGTTGGGCTTCATCCAAAAATTCACCCTTGTATTCCTCTTGTAGTTCCTCTTGAATATCGGCTAAAACTATCACCTGCAAATTATCACAAGCTTCAGCCTCAGCACACATCTCTGTGAGTTTGACGCTCATCCTGCTTACAGCCTCTGCATTCTCCTTTTGCTGAATTATCAATTCTGCCACCGACTCCTTCATTGCTTCTGATTGCTCCAGGAGTTGTTTCATCATGTCCTCTATTTGAACTTGGCGTCCCAAGTCCTCATTTTCAACATGCCTATATTCAGCAAAAACAACAAAAGGATCATAGTAGGGGCTTGGGGGAGGGGAATATGCCTTTGGACAATCACCCCAATGGCCATATTGACACCCACATATATTGCACGTGTTACAGTTTTGCCACAAGTGGGGTCCTCCACAATTCACGCAAGATTCGCCGAAATATGCGTATCCACCATTTATATTCCAAGATGTCATGTCAATAAGGGTATCCGAAAGAGAAAAATTAAAATGAACAAAGAATTAAAACAAATACTAAGATCAAGTTGTCAACACTTAAGAAAATAAAACAAAAATACAGTAAATTTACACTTAACACAATTTCACAAATCGCCTAGCCTCCCCGGCAACGGCGCCAAAAACTTGTTCGCGGCTCTGCTGCTCGGTATATATTATACACCGACACGCAAGTGCACGTGGTCAAACAAGTAATAAAGTGGCTAAGTAAGCCAAGTATCGATCCAAGGAGACTCTGGATAAGTAAAATTGCTTAAGTATACTATATTCTAGTTTACTTCTAATTATGTTGACAACAATGTAACCAAAAGTTAAATAATTTTGTTTATAAACTATATACTAAAACTATTAACAAATATTTACTTGAATGGAAACTATGGATAAGAGCATGCCAAGGTTAAGAACAAGTAATGAATTCGATAGTAATCATAATTCGGTTATTCTTCTCTTCATGTTGCTAGCCAAGAACATTAGCCTAGAGATTAAAACTCTCGTATTTAATCTCACTTTAGAATCATAAACCATTCGTCTACATTTCTGTGATCAAATGCAATTTATGACCTAGCAATACAATTCCGGTTCCTAAATTGACTAATACGGCTTTCAAGTATATTTCTATCAGGAAAGCATATCAAAACCCAATTTTCCCAAATCAAGTTAAGAACAATACCCTATTAATTCACAACTTTCCAATTTCTTGCTCTCTCGAGTGAAATTGGACTTTTTAGATGTACATTAATGTTGGCCACACACTAATGCAGTAAGAACAAGAATTAATAGAACAACATGAAAGAAGAAGATGAAAAACCATATAATTCACAATCAAAATTCAATACACATGTTCAAAACCTTGGAAAGGAAGAGAATTAGCCACTCATTTGTGGATTGATCATCCTCAAATGAGTGTAAATCATACGTACAATTGATTGAAATAAGAAAGAAAGAGAGAAAAACCCTTAGCTTTTTCGTCCCTCAACTGCTCCTAACCCACGTCCTTGCTTCACCAAGTCTTCCTTAGGAAAAATAAACCTAAGTGTGCTATTTATATTAGTAGGAATCTTTCCCGGATTAACAAGCAACGTGTCACGAAGTGCATCGCGGAGCACGGCCTCCATGACACGCTACGAACGCGGAGGCTCTCTGGAAAATCACCCGAAATCGGCCCAGGCAGCACCTTGCCGCGTTGGCAACGTGTCACGCTGCCTGGGCAGCGCGTTGTAGCACCATGGTCGCGGAGTCCACCTGCCGTGGCACGTTGCCAACGCGCAGGTGGGCTGTTTTGAGCGGCCTGCCTGCCGTGGCACCTTGTCGACGCGCCGGTGGGCTGTTTTGTGCCTTTTCCTTGCCGACGTTCGCGTGTTAATTCCGTTTCCAAGCTTCTACTTCACCAACTCATGGATTAGTTACTCAAACATCATCAAAACCTACAAAACAAAGGCTAATCATGTTGGTTAGCACATATCTCCACATTATATAAAATTACATGAAAATGTATACAATAACTTAGATAAACAAGACTAATTGAAGTAATAAAGAGTATCTCGGGCATATATTTTTGCCCGTTATCATACACTTCAACATGTCATGGAGGGTAACGCGGAGCACTCCCTCCGTGACACGGAGCCATCGCGCAGGCTCACTGTTTTGCCACTTTTTATTATTTTTCTCACCTCGATTTTTCCTTTACGATCTTTTGCATTTTTGCCCTCCGTTCAACCTGAAATTCATCTCACCACAAGAAATTTGTTAGAATTCAAAGGTTTCAAACACAACACGATAATTTTTTTTGTTTTATATATATATTTTTTTTTCTTTTTATTTTTTTTCTTTTTATTTAGCTAACTACGTCTACTTATCTCTTACAATAAATTCACGGGTTGCCTCCCGTGTAGTGCCTGATTTACCGTCGCGGCTCGACGTCATTAAGCTCAGTCATCCTCTAGGGTGACAGACGTTTTCTCTCGACTACCATCCCCACCCATGTCATGCTTACACTTCTCCAGTGGTTTCCCCAATGGCTCCCGTGACTCAACACTCTGAGCAATATCTGCTCGATCAAGCAGGTTGATCACTGAGAGTTCCTCGTACACGACCGGAAGCTTTGTAGCCTTGTACACCTCAAAAACCTCCACCTTTTCATGCGCCCGCATAGTTAGCTGCCCTGCAGCTACATCAATTAGCGCTTTCCCGATCGCCAAGAAAGGACATCCCAAAATAAATGGGACTTCCGCGTCTGGCTCAAAATCCAGCACGACGAAGTCTACCGGGAAGATAAGGGAGCCCACTTGCACCAGCACATCCGCCACAATGCCATCAGGTCTGGCTAAGGAACGATCTGCTAGTTGCAAGATCACTGTTGTTCGTCTAGGACTCCCTAGCCCCAACTTCTTGAATACCGATGTCGGCATCAAGTTAATGCTCGCTCCCAAATCACATAATCCACGAGCTCGGATACTCTGCCCAATTGTATTTAAATTGTAAAGCTCCCAGGGTCCTTGAGCTTTGTGGGCAACCTATTTTGTATCTGTGAAGTGCACTCCTCCGTAAGCGCCACCGTAGCGTACTCCGTCAACCTGCTTTTGTTAGCCACGATGTCCTTGATATATTTTGCGTACTTCGGCACTCCCTGCAAAACATCAACAAGAGGTAAATTAATGTGTACCTGTTTAAGCACCTCCACGAACTTTTTAAAACACGCTTCCTCCTTGTGTTTCCTTAGTATTTGAGGGAACGGGGGTGGTGGTCTTTCTGGTTCAGCTTCCTTCTCCTTCCTCCTATCATCATTGTGATCCCTCTCATTATCACCTGCTTCCGACTGTTGTGGTGGTCTTTCTGGTTCCATCTCCTTGAGTTGCAAACCACTCCTTGTGGTCACTGCATTTACTTGCTTAGGGTTCGGATCAGTGTCACTCGGAAGTCCTCCTCTCGGCCTGGTGTTTTGAGCTCCAGCAAATTGCCCAAACTAGTACTCCAGCTCCTTTGTAGCTAACTAATTGTTCTTTACATGCAATTGAGCTTGGTTAGCTGTCATAGTTTTGAACATTTCCTCAATGCTTGGTGATGGTGGTGGAGGAGGTGCATTGTTGCTTCTGTATTGCGACTGATAGTTCTGCTGCCCTCCTTGATTTCTCCACGCCCCCTGACTCGAACTCTGCCCTTGATGGTTGTTGCTACCCCAAGAGAAATTCGGGTGATTCTTCCAGTTGGAATTGTAGCTGTTGCCATACTGTAGGTGGTTATTTCTTTGTATATTACCAATAAAGTTCACCGAATCAGGATTTTCTCCACAACACTCAGCTGAGTGTTCATTACTCACACACTTCACACCAAATCTGTTGCACTACATTCACTGGGGCTTGAGACTGGTTCATGCTCATGTTACTGAAGTGGGTGTTGAGTTGATTCTGTATCGCAGCTATCTGTGCAGCAATAGCTGTAAAACCATCCACTTCCAAGAATCCAGCTGCTTTCCTTGTTCCTCCTCTTGAAGAGTCCGCATTTCACTCCGGATTCCCCTACAAAATACGATTTAACAAAGTATACAGCTCCTCATAAGTCTTCTCTAATGCTTGTCCCCCAGCTGCTGAGTCTAGCAAGATTTTTGTGTGGGGTTCCAAACCCTCTATGAAAGTATGCACCAGCACATCATTGATTGGTGATGATAAGGACAATCCTGCAACATAGATTTGAATCTCTCCCAGGCTTGATACAGATTCTCTCCCTCTCTCTGTGTAAAACTTAGAATTTGACTTCTAAGTCTTGCTGTTTTACCGGATGGAAAGAACTGTATCAAGAATTTCTTTGCAAGATCATCCCACGTGGTGATGGAATTAGGTGGCTCAGCTTTCAACCACCTCTTAGCTTCTTCCAAAAGTGAAAATGGGAACAATGTAAGCCTAACATAATCTGATGACACTCCAGCGGGGATGTAAGTGTCACTTATCTCCAAAAAATTTTGGAGATGTTGTTGTGGATCCTCGTGAGGAAGACCTGTGAACTGCCCGCTGGTGTGCAGCAATTGCACCATGTTCTGTTTAAGCTCGAACCTCCTTCCTGGCTCAGGTTTGCGGATGCTAGATATGACATTGTTAGCATGTGGGATTTCCACCTCGCGAACCAGCCTAGCTGTCATTTCCTCGAACACTAACACTGCCCTTACAACTGGTGGATTCTGTTGTTGCTCCAAGATTGTTTGTCTGAGCAACTACAGCTTTTTCTCTAGAGCTTCTCTCCTTTGATGATGGAATTCTCGTTCCGGCTCTAAATATGAGTCCACTAGCTCCTTGTCTCTTGCCAGTGTTCAACAGAAATTAATATCTGCAAAATACAGGCTAAGACCAAGTTGTCAACGCTAAGAGGAAATAGTAAACTAACACTTAAGAAAAATTTTACCAATTGCCAATCCCTGGCAATGGCGCCAAAAACTTGTTCGGGCGTTCAAACAACTACACGCAAGTGCACGTGGTCGAACAAGTAGTAAGTGGCTCAAGTAAGCCAAGTATCGGTCCCACAGGGACTGGACTAAGGTATCAATCTAATCAAGTGTCAATAAACTTTAACTCTAAAATGCAGACAACTGTGTGAAGAAGATTTTTATATTTTGTTTCCTAATTTTATACTAAGTCTAAAACGAATATACAATTTGAGTCTGAACTATAAGTATGAGCATGCTGAGGCTAAAATGAACATATAGAGAAATAAATTATCGATACAATTTGATTAATCTTTCCTCCGGTTTCTAGTCAAGAATTATTGCCTATGGATTAAAACTCTCGTATTTAACCGAACATAAGAATCATGAACCTTCCACCTACATCTCTTTGATAAGAAGAAATTCATGTTCTAGCCATACAAAATCGATTTCTTAATTGACTATACGACTTTCAGGTATATCTCTATCCTGAAGGTAAATCAATTCTCAATTTTCCCAAACTAAGAAAAGATCATATCCTATCAATTCACAACTTTCCAATTTCTTGCTCTCTCGAGTGAAACCGGACTTTTTGGATATACATTAACATTGGCCACACATTAATGCAGTAAGAACAAGAATCAATAGAACAACCATGGAAGACAAGATGAAAAATCAATTGATCAATAATTACATTTCAATACAAATGTTCTTAACCTCAGCAAGAAGTGAATTTAGCCACTCATTTGTGGATTAAGCATCATCAAATGAGTGTAAATCATACAAACAATTGAAATAAAGAATAAAGAGATAGAGAAGAACCCTAAGAATTTTATCCCCTCAACTGCTTGTAACCCACGTTCTTGCTCAACCAAGTCAGAAATAATTAAAAATGAACCTAAGTGTTCTATTTATACTAGTGGGAATTTTTCCCGAAATAACAAGCAACGTGTCACGGAGTGCATCGCGGAGCACTGCCTCTGTGACACGCCACCAACGCGGACCCTTACTGGAATCCGGTTGTCCAGGTATTTAATCCCAACGTGGGACTAGGCCAACGTGCCACGGCCCCAACGCACACCTTCACTGGAATTTGGCTCATCTTCAGCATCTGGGAAGAATGCATCCGCGATGGCAGCGTGACACGGCTCCATCGCGGAGCCGCTTTAATTCATGCTTTCCTTGGCCTTTTCCTTGCTCGCTTCCGAGTCCAATACCGATTTCTCCCAACATGCATCTTAGCTTCATAAAATTATATTTTTCCTGCAAAACAACGCTAATCATGTTGGTTAGTATAAATTCATATTTGACTACAATTCACATGAGAATGTGTAAACATCGATAGATAAACAAGATAAAATGACGCATTTGAGTATCACTTGGGCATATAAATCTGCCCAAGATCAAAGATCACGAGTGTATACCTAAAGTTGTTATGAACCCATGGGGAACAAAAACCCTAGTTATCCATTAATTATTGATTCACAAACCATTAGCTTGACAGCTTCTTTGTTTTTACTATTGATTATTATTAAAATCCCCCCAATTGTGAAGTAACTACCCTACAAGTTCATCTACTGGCTGTAATCTAGATCTTCCATACTCCCTATGGTATGGACCCCGACCTCTAAGTTGGGTTCTTTATTGACAACATCCACCTCATACTTCAGTTAGAAGTGTGGTTTGAGTGTTATCAGTATGTTGCTTCTGCCTCTTGTTGTGCTTAGGTTTTGTGGATCAAGTAGCAATTGGATGGATATGCAATCAAAATGGATAGGATTCCCATCCTTTGTGACAACATCAATGCTACTAATATGGCAAAGAATCCGGTTTATTACAAAAATACCAAGCACATTAATGTGCGCCACCACTTTTTAAGAGACAATGTGGAAAAGGGGAATTTTGATGGAGTTTGCAAACTAAGGACCAGGTAGCAAACATCTTTAGCAAGGCTTTGGGATGAGAGTCTTATGAGAAAATTCATGTGGACCTTAGGCTTATCAAATTTAATTGAATTTGTGCATCTCTCTCTTTCTCAATTTTGACTAGAAAATAGTTTATTCTTATGCTCATTATGTATTTTGCATATTGATTTCTAATCTAGTTTTGTTCCTTTTAATAGGATCATACCTCAGGGAAACTACAATAGGAGTGTTGGTATTAGTAATGTGACCCCTATTCTCTGAACTTGTTGCAAAATGGATAGCACTCAAGGAAAGAAATACATGAAGAACCTGGTCCCTCTATAAATCCAGTGGCATGTTTCCTTTTTCCATCTTATTTGTTGATTTATAGATAAAGTAACAACCACAATCCAAATGAACCTGGTCTATTCTCTCTTTTCATATGGTGGGTTTAAACATGATTTGTCTGTCTTTGAAAAAAAACGAGCGGAAAAACATATCCCACTACTCCCCTTCCCGCCTAACACCTGAAAATCGTTGTTTCGTGAACTCGATTCATTAATTCCATGTCCCATCCCCATTATTCCCATAACCTTTTTAAATCCTTCAGGCGTATAAATTCCCAAGATTCCTCATCATTTCCCATCAAACCTCCACTTCATTCTATCTCTTTCTTGATAATGCAAGAATAATATTTTCCTCTCTCCTTTCTCAACCCTATCCAGCTCTCAACAATGGATTCATCTTCCACTTCTCCATCTGAACCCCACGCTTCTACTCAAGGGAACCTACGCTTGTATCTGGTACATCTCATTCCACTCCCCTCAACTCAGACACTCATTCATCTATCCATACATCTAATTTTACTCCCCTCAGCTCATACACTCATTCATCCACCCCTGTACCTCCCAGCTCTGAAACTCTAAGACCTGAGGACTCTAGCACCACCCTAAACTCTAGGTTACGCGATGCTAAATTCCATACTCCTGACTCTACAAAAGTTAAGGAAAAAGTCGGTTCTTTAGAGGTCTCAATGACAGAAGGAGCAGATGATGATGATGACAATGTCCCCTGAGTACTAAATGGGCACATCTTAAGACAAGGTGGACTTTGTCTAAAAGAAAACACATCATTGTGAAATTCGTTCATCCCCCACAATGACGAACCAGGGGCTCATTTCTCAAAGAAATTAAGAGACTCCCTACTGCCAAGAAAAGGACCCATCCCTCTAAGAAGCATATTGAGGATGAACGACCCCCAGAGGCTATGGAAGTTGATAGCAGTAGTGAGGAAACTGGTCCAGAGTCTAAGGAACCGGCTTTGAAGAAGCAGAAGCCTGGGCCTTCTCGATCTGACCCCATTCCCCTTGATGCTTCCCAAAGAAAGAATGTAGCTAGGTTGTAATGCCTTAGGAAAGGAGAATTACTTTGTGTGTCAAAAGGTATTGAAAGGCAGAGTCATTGATAGATCTGTGGCCTCAGACCCAGGGATGGCCAGACTAATTAACAAACTAAGATTCCAAGGTTTGGCATTTATTTCTTTTCTCTCTCCCAGAAGTTCATGAGCGAGAACTAGTCAATTTTTACATGAATCTAGAATCAAGAAGGATGGGGAGGTGAAGTCAACGGTCAATGGTGTTAAGTTCACTCTGAATGAGAGGATTCTAAGAGACATTTTGCAAGTTCCTTTTAAGAAGTATGCTGACTATGAGGTCTCCAGGCCTAAAGATGACACTCTCACTACCATGTTCACTCAAGGGAGAGTAACTAGTGTACCTAGGCGTGTGCTTAAAGGGGAGATGGGTCTTGACCATAAGATCCCCTTCAGGTTGGTCAACAAGTGTCTCCTGTTGCAAACTGAGCACCGCTGTAAAGCGTCTCATCGAGATCTGTGGCTCATAGGAGCCATTCATACTCAGTAGAAGGTTAATCTTCCTCTGATCATGGTCTACTACATGATCAAAGGAAAAACCCATATGAGAACCCCTGAGAACCCATATGCCAAGTCCCAGGGTCAAGAAAAACCCATATGCCAACCCATGAGAACCCTTGGGAAGATTAATAACTCTAGCCATGTAGCGGAGCATGATCAAAGGAAGATTAACCTTCTACTGAGTATCAATGGCTCCTATGAGTCATTGGAAATTTCCCAATGAATCTAGCCATATAGCGGAGCATGATCAAAGGAAGATTAACCTTCTACTTATTAACCTCCAGAGTCTTCTTTTCATGTCCATCTTGGATGCAAATTTGCATGGGTTATTAATCTGGCCAGGGGTTCTCATGCGTTGGAATATGGGTTTTTCCTAACCATGGGTTTGCATATGGGTTTGATCATGCTCCGCTATATGGGTTGGCATATGGGTTTTTCCTAACCAAGGTCTTTGAAGCACACTGTATTCCTTTATCAGTTAGGAAATTTGCATCCAAGATGGACATGACAAGAAGATCTGGAGGTTAATCTTCCTTTGATCATGCTCCGCTACATGGCTAGAGTCATTGGGAAATTTCCAATGACTCATAGGAGCCATTGATACTCAGTAGAAGGTTAATCTTCTTTTGATCATGCTCCGCTACATGGCTAGAGTTATTAATCTGGCCAGGGGTTCTCATGGGTTAGCATATGGGTTTTTCCTAACCAAGGTCTTGAAGCACACTATTTTCCCTTGTCAGTTGGGAAATTTGCATCCAAGATGGACATGACAACAAGACTCTGGAGAAATGTGAGTTGCTGCAATCTGTATCAGGTTCAAAAGGGAAAGGTCCTATGAGTCAGATGCTTCTTGACCTACAGAATACTAATGCTAGGGTAGCTGAACTAGAGAAGGAAAATGCTCAGCTTAAGAATGACCTATCTGCTGCCCATACTGAGATTTCTTCCTTTAAAGACAGAATGCTTCATGAGAAAATTGTGCATAATAACATAATTGATAATCTTCTATCTTAATGGAAAAGAATTAGACTTCGTCCTACTATCCTTCCCAGTGTCCCTTTTGTCTCTCTCTTTTGCTTGTGTTCTTGTTGTTCAAGTCTGATAGGTTCCCTTGTTGTTAGATCAGGTTCTTCTCTTTTATTTCTCAAATGGTTGTACCTTGTCTATGAATTTAATGTTATATGATTGGGATCTTGTTCTTTTCTTATAGTGTTCTTGTTCATGTGTGTTTAGATGGCTCATATCATTGATTGCTTTAACACTTGTATTGTTTAAGGCTTGCTCTGATCAGTGTTTCCCTAGCGGCCATGGATTGGTAATCTCTTGCAATTTAATTAATGGGTTCTTTGTCTAAAAACTTTTCAATGATGTCAAAAGTAGGAAGGGGTAATTCATGTTTGTCATCATCAAAAAGGAAAAATTTATTATATAATTATATTGATGATTGACTGTGCTTGACAACATATTTTGTAAAAAGTGAAAAAACTAGGTCTAATGAAAGATGATCATGTCACAGTGCACAAAGGTGAACCAGTTCTAATTGGTTAATAGACACAGCACAGGCGTATTATGGTAGACACGTATTCCTAATCAAACTGGGAGTGGTTACTTGTAGATAAGGCAACGGAGATTGCAATGAAATTTTCTCTTTGTGCAACCTACAATTTAAACTGGGAGTGATTTTCTCTTTGTGCAACCTACATTGACCTATGTCAATGTAGACTCAGGTTTCATAGACGAGTAAATTACAAGCTACATTACTTTATTTCAAAAGTTGATTTGGTGAGCTCTGCCTTTGACCGCGGAGTTTTTTCTTTTTCAATTAGATTATTTTGTTCATTTATTCAATTATCCGCATTTGATTTTGGAGATTATCTAGAAAATCTATGTCCTGTGCATTTCTCTCAACACTCCGGTAGAGGTTTCATAGACATATTTTTAGTTGGGTTATGGTTGTTCACGTTACTTTTCATCATTTTAGGTACCTTCTAGTTGCTTATAGATTTTTTATATATTTTTAGATTATTTAAGAATTTTTGAAATAGAGTTCGATCCAAAAATTTAATTATTTATTTTATTGCACCATGGGGTATGTGATATTAAAGTACAGGTTAGAACAGTCAAGTTGGTTCGCTTAGTCAAGTTAAGGCACCGAGTGCTAGTCACGACATGTTTAGAAAATGGATCATGATAGTATCATACAAAATAACTAATATACTTCAACTCACATGGAGAGACTAAGCAATTGCATTTTCTAAAATTGTAAAAGAATATATATGAATTTAAAACTATTTTTCTGTAACACATACTTATACTAATAACTATGTAAAAAATAAAGTTAGAAAAATAATAAATTATTTTTAATCAGTGTTCCTCATGTATTTGAAATAAAATAAAGGAGTGTAAAAAATTAATGTATTCAAAGAAAAGAGATAAATTTGAAAACTGGACTAAAAAAGAAAAAAAGTGATAAAGAAATCAACCAGGTCCCAATTTGGGTAGAGAAAAAAAATATATATATATATATAAAGAGAGTCATATAATCAATAATGATTGAGAAAGGCAGAAGAAAGATGTCAAAAATTTTATGCTTACCAATGAATGATGTCTGGCGAAGTGTGCCCGACGACAATTTCCACAAAGGAGATTCCCAATTGAAAACAAAATCTTCTTTGTTTTGTTCAGAAAATATTCCAAATAGAGAGTTGGCCAAAGTTCAAGAACTGATATAGAAATATAAAATGATGTAAATGCACTTTTATATAAAGAGCCAAAGAGAATTCAGCTGTGATTTTATTAGCTAAAATTAGTAAGTAAATATACTGTCATAATATAATTTTTTTTACAGAATCAGTATAACTTAATATGTAATAATATGTCACTTTACTTTCTTAGTATATTATGAATTTATTCTTTCTCATCCGAGTATATACGTAATTAAATTATAAATAATTGATGATTCAATTTCTCTTTTCATTTGTCATTTTTCTTTCCATCTTGATTTTCTTCCTACATTACTCTTTTTTCTGTACATTTTTTTCTCTACTAGTTTCAGTGCACATGTCTCGCATGTGTAGCCTAGTGATTATGGTCAAATTTATATTTAAAAGTAATAATCTTTTAATATAATGCAAAAAGATAATTTTATCACGACTACTCTCAAAGATTGTAATAACATAAACTGAAAAATTAATTTTTTGATTTTTAAATACAAAAAATATATATATATATATTTATATATATATATGTATGTATGTATGTATGTATTTGTGCAACAAGTATCTAAATATACATCATTTGTTAGAAAAATACAAAAGGAAAGAACTCTGTAAGAAATAAATCAAGAGTAGGAAATCTAAGTTGTTAATGAAAAGAGTATAAATGCACCATTTGTTAGACGACGAGGGTATATAAATATATATGTATAATTTGTTAGATGACGAAGATATATGTTCTCCACTTTTTTAGTCAAGGATACATCCGATCTAAATCGCAAATATTGAGGGTTATGTGCCAATTCTCGCTAAGAAAAGTGAGTAACAAAGAAAAAGAAAAAAATCAATAAAGAAGACAAACATGTCTCAATTTGGGGGGGGGTGTCTGTGTGTGTATTAAAATCTTGAACTACTAAATTTAAAAGTTAAATGTCACAACCCGAGCTAAGACCTAGGATCGAGACACGGGAACTAAAACCACGAAGGTCTTTGAGCTAACTCATGGCACATACATAGCATGATAAGAGCCTTACTAAGTAGAAATAAAGCATGAGCATAATATAAGCGGAAGTCTGCATATCATAAGGAAAAAATAGTAAACATAAAACAATAATGTTAAACTGTCTAAACATGATTGTCTGAAAAACCTCTACTACTACAATGAGCTGATGAGAAAACACCCCCAACTAGCTCAGTAAGTCTGAAACTAAAAGATATGATAAAAAAAAATATAAAGCTGATAACGTCCTCAGAGAAAGAGGACTCATCCAAGCGGGGATAGAGCTTGGACTGATCGGGTGTGAGCTATTAGAAGGACTAAGATGGATCATCCACACCTATATCATGAGATGATATAGCATAGAGTATGTGGTCAGTACTTTAAATGTACTGAGTATGTAGAGAAAGTAAAACATGCTAGTAAAACAATAGTATGCAATCATAAATATAGCTCAAGATAGATCATGAGAGTAAGGGTTATATGCTAAAAGTCATATATCTGAAATATACATAATCATAAGCTATTCATTAAAAGCTGAACATAATGACTCAAGGTTTAGAAGTAGAAATCATACAGCGTACTGCACTTGAAAACATAAGTGAAAACTCATAAATTGATCAATGGGTCAAATATGTTATAAGACATAATATCATAAGACATGTACATGAGTAACTGAAAACATGAGGAACAATGAGAGGCTTTTTCATAACCGACAACCATCATGTATGAGTGCATGACGATCTCACGTCTTGCCTACATGGAGGAGAGCCATCCTATGCCTTGCGGTATGATATCACTATGTGCCCTCGGGCGGGGAAAACACTCTCTTGAGAGGTCCTAATATAAATATGTACCTAGGGTGAAGTGCAGTTCCGAGACCGGGGTCCTCGAAATCCCTAGCCTTCTCGGTGTTAGGGACTACTCCCAAAACATGCATATTTCTCATAATCATATTCTCAAAACACAGCTTAACTTTTTTTATTAGGTATCTTGACTCCTAGTATCTCTGCAAAACTGATCTTGTAAGCCTTGACTAAAAACATGATAAAATATACTTGACTTACATGGGCTTGCCCAAGTCATGAAATCATACACACTTGAAATAAGCTTGAAATTCATAAATCATGCATAATAGGACAAAATCATCATAAACTTAAAATAATCAATTGATGATGAATTGGAGAGAAAATCTGCCCTAATAACTATATTTTGTCAATTGAGATATAAGAGAATTGAACCCATAGAAATATCATGAAAGATTGCATGAAATTGGGTAAAACCCTAGAATTCAATTTGACATATTTAGAGACTTCAAATCATAGAATTGAGATGAAATTGGGCATGAGGGTAGAATATTTTCCCCCATTCATAACCCTACATACCTGGGCTTGAAGAATTCTCAACTTGATTAGAAACCCAAGGGGAATTGAGGAAGATTTGATGAAGAACTCTAACTTCTCTTGTGGGGATTTGATCTTCACTTAGGGGTGTTAGGAGTAGAATGGGGGTTTAAAATGATTAAACCCCTTAAAAACACCCCGTTAGAAGGCTTAAAAGGACTTAGTTTAGGAGTTAGGAATTTAAAAATTATGAAAACACCCTTAATCATCTTAATTGAAAAAAATCCACTGCCAGTCCCAATGAGTGACCTAACGACTTGTTAGGTGACTTGACAAGTACCCTTGTCGCCACTAGCCAAAATTCCAACTTTCTGATTTTTTCTTGATGCCTCCACTTAACCATTCGTCATGGCACGATCGCTTCACCATTTATTAAGACTCTCTGAATCCCAAGTTTCACCCTACACATCACACTTAACGAGTCACTTAATGGGTCGTCAGGGGACTTAACAATCATCCCTCAATTCATGAAGTCTCTTGAAAAATCAATATTTTCTCCACCACTACACACTTAACGAGTCACTTGATGACCTGTCAGGTCATTTGATGAGTCACTCAACAACTTGTTCTGTGACCTGGTGAAGGTTTTCCAATTTTCTTTGTTTCAGTCCTCGGGTCTGATCTTAGGGACTTTTGGGGTGTTACATTATCTACCCCTTGGGAACATTCATCCTCGAATGTAGAATAAGCATACTGAAAGGCTAGGGAAAGAACTACAATCCCAAAACTAAACAACCATAGACCAAAACTAATGGAGTTATTGACTCCAGACTGATTTATATAACTGAACTGAGTTCATGAAACATACATGCATGTTATAACATGAAAGGAACTGATATACATGGAATTGACATGAAACTGAATATAGTACTAAGAAGAAAATTGGTACCTCATGCTAAAACGGAGCCAGAAGGAAAAAGATGCAGGTATCTAGCCATCATATCTACTTCGGCTTCCTATGTAGCTCCCTTAAAAAGTTGATTTCTTCACAAAACATTCACTGAAGTTACTTCCTTGTTCCTCAACTTCTGAACCTAATGATCAAGGATCTCAATCGGAACCTCCTCATAAGTAAGGCTATCCTTCACACCAATGCTTTCTACCGAAACAACTAAGGTTGGGTCACCAATGCACTTCTTCAACAGAGATACATAAAAAACTGGATGAACCGAAGCTAATTCTACTTGTAGCTCTAACCCATACACCACCTTGCCAACTCGCCTCAGAATCCTTTAAGGACCAACATATCAGGGACTAAGCTTCCCTTTCTTACTGAACTTCATCACTCCCTTCATGTGAGACACCTTTAGAAACACCTAATCGTCACCTCAAACTCAAGCTCTCTCCTCCTAACATCCGCATAAGATTTCTGCCGACTCTGAGCTGTTTTCAGCCTCTACCTAATAAGCTGAACTTTCTCCATAGCCTCATGAATTGAATCTGGCCCTATCAACAAAGTCTCACCTACCTTGAACCATCCAATCGATGACCTACATCTTTGCTCATAAAGAGCCTCAAATTGAGCCATCTGAATGTTGGAGTGATAATGGTTATTGTATGCAAACTCGATGAGAGATATGTGATCATCCCGACTACCCTTGAAATCAATCACACATTCTCTCAACATGTCCTCAAGAGTCTGAGTGGTCTGCTCAGCCTAACCATCTGTCTTCGAGTGAAAAGTTGTTCTAAGCTTTACTGTGTACTAAGGCCCTTCTGAAACGTTCTCCAAAACTGAGAGGTGAACTGAGTGCCCCTATATGAGATGATGGAAAAAGGATCTCCATGTAGTCGAACCAACTCCTGAATGTACAATCTAGCATAATCCTCACCTAAATCGATAGTTTTGACCAGTAGGAAATGGGTTGATTTGGTAAACCTGTCCACAATCACCCATACAGATTCAAACTTGTAATGAAGTCTACATTGATCTCTTCCCACTTCCAAGTAGGAATGCTAACGTCCTGAAGCATAGCTCCAGGTCTCTGATGCTTAATCTTCACATGTTGGCAATTCGGACACTTAGCCACAAACTTCGCTACGTCCTTTTTCATGCCATTCCACCATAGATCACGGTACATCTAAGTGGAACCTGGATGAATAGAATACCGAGAGCTATGAGCCTCTCTCAGCATTCGCTCTCTCATGTCATCTAAAGCTAGAAGACACAATCAGCCCTGATATCGAAGTATACCATCTCCCCTTTGGAAAAAAAACCTTTACCTTCTATTCCTGACCGCTTTCTTCAACTTCACTAGGATAGGATCCTCATCTTGCCTATCTTTGACATCCATCACCAATGAAGATTCCGACCCATTCTGAATGATCACACCACCATCCATCGAATTTGTAAGGTGAACCCTTAAACGAGAAAGCCTATGGACATCCTTCACTAACTCCTTTTTTCCATCCTCGACATAAGACACACTCTCCATGGACAACCTACTAAGAGCACCTACCACTACATTGGCCTTGCCCGAATGATAAAGGACACTCATGTCATAGTCCTTGAGAAGCTCTAGCCATCCCTTTTGCCACAAATTTAGGTCCTTCTGAGTGAATACATACTGAAGGCTCTTGTGGTCTGTGAAAACATCCACATGCACCCCATACAAATAGTTCCTTCAGATCTTAAAAGCAAGAACCATAGCTGCCAACTCTAGGTCATATGTCGGATAACTCTTCTCATGAGTCTTAAGTTGTCTAGAGGCATACACAAAGACCTTACCATGTTGCATCAACACAAGACCAAGACCAACCCTAGAGGTATCACAATACACAACAAAACCATTTGTGTCCTCCGGTAGGGTCAGTACTGGGGCTGAAGTAAGTGGAGTCTTAACACCGGAAAACTTTTCTCACAAGCATCCAACCACTGAAATTTGACCTTCTTTTGGGTCAACATAGTCAACAGTGCTACAATGGATGAAAATCCCTCTACAAATCTATATTAGTAGCCAACCAAACCCAAAAAGCTCCTTATATCTATAGAACTGATAGGTCTAGGCCAGTTCTTCATCGTTTTTATCTTATGAGAGTCCACCTGCACACCTTCACTAGACACCACATGACCCAAAAAATGCTACTAAGTTCAACCAAAACTCGCACTTGCTGAATTTAGCAAACAGATGGCAATCCTTGAGAGTCTGCAACACAATCCCTAAATGAGCGGTATGCTCCTCCTCGCTCCGTGAGTATATGAGAATATCATCTATAAAGACAATCAAGAACATATCCAAATACTACTTGAACACCCTATTCATCAAGTCCATAAAAGTTACAGGGGCATTTATTAGTCCAAAAGACATAACAATGAACTCATAGTGACCATACCAAGTCCTGAAGGTTGTCTTTTGAATGTCACACTCCCTAATTCTAGGCTGGTGATAGCTGGATCTGAGGTCTATCTTCAAAAAAAATTAGCACCCTGAAGCTGGTCAAACATGTCATCAATCCTAGGGAGGGAATGCTTATTATTGATTATGACCTTGTTCAACTATCGATAATTAATGCACTTCCTAAAGGAACCATCCTTTTTTCGGACAACAAGAACTGGAGCACCCCATGGGAACTTACTAGCATGATGAAACCCTTATACAGGAGATCTTTCAACTGTTCTTTCAACTCTTTTAGCTTGGCTGGAGCCATCCTGTAAGGAGGAACGGATATGGGCTGCGTATTTGGGAGAAGATCGTACCAAAGTCAATCTCCTACTTGGAGGAACTCCTGGTAGATCATCCAGGAACACCTCTGAATACTCACACACAACAGGAACTAACTGAAGAGTTGAGTCTCGGATGTAGAATCCTTAACCCAAACTAGATGATATACACAACCCTTAGAGATCATCTTCCCGGTCTTGAAATAGAAAACAAAGTGACCTACAAGCATAGCTGAACTACCCTTCCACTCTAGGACTGGTTACCTAGAAACCGAAACTTTATTGTATGGGTTCTACAATTGACTGAAGCATAAAAAGCATGTAACCAATTCATACGAATATAACATTGAAATCAGTCATATCTAACTCCACTAAGTCAGCTGGGTGACTTTCCAAAGAATCATGACAAGGCAATTTCTATATACCCATCGAGCTAAAACGAACTCATCGACAGGAGTAGAGACTGAGAAGGGTTCTGACAGGATTTTGGGACTGACTCCGAAACTAACAGCAACATAAGGGGTCACAAAAGATAATGTAGTTGTAGCCCCTGGATCTAACAATGCATAAACATCAAGATGGAATACTCGTAACATACCCATGACTACATGGGGTGAGACCTCCTACTCCTTGATCTTAGGCATAATTACGTGCCCAAATGCTATTTTATAACATAGTTTAGTCAAGTTTGTCAATTTAATTAATTACATTCTCATGTGATTTTGAATATTTTTGTGTATGAACTAACCGACATGATTAGTCTTTATTTTGTAGGTGTAAAACAGTTAGGAGGGACTAAATATGATGGTTAATGCAAAAGAAGGAAGTTGGAAAAGAATTGCAAGGAAGATGGCATGAAGTTGCAAAGGAGAGGGGCTGCCTAGGCCACTAGCGTGCCACACTAGGCCATTGGCGCACCCAACGCCGTGTCACGCAGGCGCGCGCGATATGCTGCCTCTTCAGGCATTGCTGCTCGCCATAGTTTGTGTCACGCCATGCACCGCACGCGAGAAGAAGCATGCCACGCCAGGCGACATGCACCAATGCAGCATGAGACCTACTGAGAAGCCAACAATCCAGTGCACCTACGCGATGCCTCCATGACACGGAGCTGCTGCTGCGCGATGGACAGCATGGCATGGGGCTGGTCCATGGCCGGCCAAAATTCAATAATTTCCCACTTAGTATAAATTAAATACTTAGCTCTAAAACTCAATTATCACGAAAATATTTTGGGAAAGCAGAGAAAAGCGAAGGGAGAAGTGAAGAACTCCTCCTAGTGTTCATTATATTTCATTCTCTTTTAATCATTCTTGTAAGTACATTACTTTACTTATCTTTTTGAGTATTTGTATGAACATGAGTGTCTAAAAACCTTCCTTTAGGGTTGAGATTACAAGATATGAATGTAAATGCATGAATTCATCTTTGGTTTGAGTTCTTAGTTGTTGTTTTGTCATGCATTCTTAATTACCGTTGTTTTAATGCTAGATCACCATGAAAACAAACTCGTTAAGCTTATGTAAAAGCTCGAAATAGTAACCCTAGGCTAGAACACAAGGATGTAGGAAGCAAGTTCTTATCTTTACGATAGGATTCGCGGTTAGGATAGAAATTATACCTAATTTGCCTTGCTTGGTTAATAAAATGGGATGATAGCTAGACACCAACTTAGAATTGTCACATCACCTCTCACATCACCTTTGTATTTATACGATGTAGAGCATTGCATGTTTTGGGAGAAGAGTCTAGCACCGAGCGAGCTAAGGGTCGATAACCCTACGCCCCAAAACTACGCGCCAACATAGGTTTATTCTATTATATTATTGGGACCTCCCTTGTGAGCTATCCCCAGCCCGATTGGCCCTTTCAGCTTGATATCGATATCATGGTAGCGTCTCTAGCCCTGGCAAGGTTTTGGACGGCTCTGCCCACTTGAGTGTAATAGTCGGGACCACGTAAGCTCTATCGTGGTATGTCAGTTAAGTGACGAGTCTCCCATTATCTATATCATTTGAATTTTCTTGTCTATTACTCATGATGATTATCTTATACATGCATGTTTTAAAAGCAAGGTTTGGCTCATTGTTCAGCTTTGAGATAAATGTTATGATTTAGCTTTGAGTCATTCAATTCAGTTATGATGTTCTAAAGTCATGCATGAATATGTCATGATAAAGTTCGATTTCAGAATTAATGCATGTGGTTTTCTACTTACTCTTAAAGTTTATTATATGTATGAGTGGACTTAAATGATTTATATTCTCAAAGTGGTTTTACTTACCTTGCGTACTCGGTACATTCCACGTACTGACCACATACTTTCTATGCTTCATCGTTTTATGATGCAGGATCCAGTTCTCAAGTTCAGACCCGTTCGTAGCCGCTTATCAGAGTTAGCACCTGCCTGTCTGGTGAGTCCTCATCTTCCGAGGACTAGATTTATAGTTTTCATGAGCATATTTTTAGTTTTAGTATTTCTGAGCTAGTTGGGGGTGTTGTCCCATCAGCTCGTCCAAATTAGAGGCTCTCAGACTTAGACATGTATTCAGCTCAGATGGTTTTTCTGTTGTTATGCTAAGTTAGACTTCTGTTGAGTTTATATTTATGTTTCCTTTATGTTCATTAAATGAGTTAGTGAATGCTTATTCCATGGGTTGACTTGGGGTCTCTCGGGGTCCTTTCTCCCGTGTCTACGATCTGGGTGTGCTCTCAGGTCGTGACAAACCTGGTATCAGAGCAATAGGTTCAGAAGTGTTCTAGGGAGTCTGAGAGCCGCGTTAGGTAGAGTCTTTTTCATGGGTGTGAAGCGCCCCACACTTATGACGAAGAGGCTACAAAATGTTTTAGGAAATGTACCCATCTTTCATGATTATGTCGTGCGCTGAAGAGTCTTTCTATCCCTCTAATTCATGTTATTCGCGATTGCAGAGTCATGGCTCCTCAAAGGATGAACGGAAGGAGAAATGGAGACGATGAAGGCCAAGAGGTTGGCATGGTTCGTGGGCATCAGCAGGTCTGACCAATTCAAGAGCCTCAAGCACCGAAGCCAGCCGCCCACGCAGAGTTCCGGGACGCTATCTAGATGCTTGCGCAGGCCTTGACTACTTAGGTCAATCAGCAGGCCATTGCGCATGTTTTGAAGAATGGTAGTGCAGCCGCGGCTCGAGTCAGGGACTTTTTGAGGATGAACCTACCAGAGTTTCTAAGGTCCAAGGCAGATGAGGACCCACATGAGTTCGCTGATGAGATCGTCAAGATCACCCAAATTATGGGGGTGAGTAGTGTTGAGTACGCGGAGTTTGCCTCCTACCAGTTGAAGGGGGTCGCGCATATCTAGTTCCGTCAATGGAAGGATAGCAGGGTCGCCAAAGCAGGTCCGGTCACTTGAGAGGAATTTCGGGTTGCATTCCTATATCGGTTCTTCCCTCGGGAGATGAGGGAGTTGAAAGCAGCTGAGTACATGAATCTGAAGCAAGGGAGGATGACAGTACTAGAGTATTCCCTTGAGTTCACCCGCCTATCAAAGTATGTTCCTGAGTTAGTGGCTGATCGGAAGACGCGAGTAAGCAGGTTTGTGCATGGGATAGCCGGTTATTTGGATAAGGAGTGCAGGATTGCTATGATCCATCAGCATATGGACTTTCCTTGGATGGTTTTGCACGCCCAGAAGATAGAGGTGGTACATTAGAGAGAGAGAGAGGCCAAGAGGGCCAGGACTGAGGACCACAGATTCTCCCAACAGAGGTCCAGCGGTGGGCACCGTCAGCAGACCCACCAGAGATCATCTACCCCAGCTTCATCAGCCTTGAGTGTGCCATCTCATCCTATGCATGATTAGAGAGGACGAGCATCAGGCTCGAGGGGTCAGAACAGCAAGCCCGAAGATTCAGGTGTTTCAGCTTGTCGCAGATGTGGCCGAGGGCATACAGGCTAGTGCTTGGTAGGTTAGCCAAAAGGCAACCCGGGCACATGCTTAGAGATTGTACAGTAGCGAGACAGGCTCATGTTAGGGGTCGTGGCCCAACTTCTAGCTCAGCAGCCCCACCCCCTCGCTCAGCACTTCAGGGGGCATCTACTAGTGCAGCTAGCGGTCAACGCCAGAACATATTCTATGCCCTAGCATCCCGTCAGGTTACTGGTATGTTACGAGTCTTCCATGTTGATGTTTATGCATTATTAGATCCAGGGGCCACCTTGTCCTTTGTGACACCTTTTGTAGCCAGTAGCTTTGGAGTCAGTCCCGATGTCTTGTCAGAATCCTTCTCAGTTTCTACTCCAGTAAGTGACTCAACTATAGCTAGATGGGTGTATAGAAATTGCCCGGTCTTGGTTCTCCATAAGGTCACCTCAGCATATCTGATAGAGTTAGCCATGAACGATTTTGATGTTATTCTCGGCATGGATTGGTTGTATGCTTGTTATGCTTCCATTAATTGCAGGACCCGGTCAGTAGAGTTCAAATTCCCAGGTGAGCCAGTCTTAGAATGGAAGGATAGTTCAGATGTTCTTGTAAGTCAATTTGTTTCCTACCTCAAGGCAAGGAAGATGATTTCTAAGGGTTGCATGTATCACCTAGTTAGGGTTAAGGACGTGGAGTCCGAAACCCCGACTATCCAGTCAGTTCCAGTAGTACGTGAGTATTTGGAGGTCTTTCCTGATGATTTGCCAAGTATTCCTCCCGAGCGGGAGATTGATTTCGGTATTGACCTACTTCCCGATACGCAGCCTATATCAATTCCACCCTACAGGATGGCTCTAGCAGAGCTAAAAGAGTTGAAGGATTAGTTAAAGGACTTACTAGATTAGGGTTTCATTAGATTAAGCCAGTCCCCATGGGATGCACTAGTATTATTTGTTCAGAAGAAAGATGGTTCCCTTCGTATGTGCATTGATTATCGACAGCTGAACAAAGTCACTGTAAAGAACATGTATCCCTTACCCAGGATCGATGATCTGTTCAATCAGCTTCAGGGTGCTAAATGTTTCTCGAAGATAGATCTCAGATCTAGGTATCATCATCTCAGAGTTCCGGAAAGTGATATCCCGAAGATGGCATTCAGAACACGGTATGGTCATTACGAGTTTGTAGTTATGTCTTTTGGACTAAAGAATGCTCCTACAGCTTTTATGGACCTGATGAATAGAGTGTTCAAGCCATATTTGGATATGTTCGTGATCGTTTTCATTGATGATATTTTGGTATACTCTCGGAGCGAGGAGGAACATGCCGCTCACTTGAGAGTAGTGCTCCAAACCCTAAAGGATCGTCGATTATATGCAAAGTTTAGCAAGTGTGAGTTTTGGTTGGACTCTGTGGCATTTTTTGGCCATGTGGTGTCTAGCAAAGGCATAAAAGTAGACTAGTAGAAAATTGAGGCGATGAAGAATTGGCCCAGATCGGTGAATCCTTCGGACGTTTGGAGTTTCTTAGGCTTAGCTGGCTACTATCAGAGGTTTGTTGAGGGTTTCTCAACCATTGCAGCACCTTTCACTAAGTTGACTCAGAAGAAGGTGAAGTTTCAGTGGCCGGAGGCTTGTGAGAAAATCTTCCAAGAGTTGAAGGCTCGACTTACCGCTGCATCAGTGTTGACCCTACCCGAGGGTAATGATGGTTTCGTGGTGTATTGTGATGCTTACAGAGTTGGACTTGGGTGTGTGTTGATGCAGCGTGGGAGGGTGATAGATTATGCCTCTCGACAGCTGAATATGCATGAAAAGAACTATCCGACCCACAATCTTGAATTGGTCGTGGTGGTGTTTGCATTGAAGATATGGCGGCATTACTTGTACGGGGTTCACATGGATGTATTTACGGACCACAAGAGCTTGCAATATGTGTTCACACATAAAGATCTAAATCTATGGCAAAGGAGGTGGTTGGAGTTACTTAAAAATTATTACATGAGTATCCTTTACCACTGGGGCAAGGCTAATGTGGTTGCAGATGTGCTTAGTATACTCTCAATGGAGAGTGTGTCCCATGTGGATGAGAGGAAAAAGAAGTTGGTGAAAGATGTTCACCGACTTGCGAGGTTGGGAGTTAGATCGATCGATTCGATCGATGGCGGTGTTGTTGTGCATAACAAGTCAGAATCGTCCTTGGTAGTTGATGTTAAATCCAGGCAAGATGAGGATACAATATTGAGGAAGCTGAAGGAGGCGGTGTGGAGCCAGAAGGTAGAAGTTTTCTCCCAAGGGGGAGATGGGGTGCTACAATACCAGGGTCAACTATGTGTTCCACATGTTGATAATTTGAGAGTTTCGATATTTTAAGAAGCACATGGTACCAGATATTCTATTCATCCAGGATCCACAAAAATGTATCGGAATTTGCGAGAAATCTATTGGTGGGATGGTATTAAAAGGGATATTGTGGAGTTCGTAGTGAAATGTCCAAACTGTCGGAAAGTGAAAGTCGAGCATTAAAGACCTGGAGGTGTACTTCAGAATATTGCCATTCCCACTTGGAAGTGGGAAGAAATCAATATGGGCTTCATTACAGGTCTACCTCGTACTCGCCGACAATACGACTCCATTTGGGTGGTGGTGGACAGGTTGACCAAGGCTGCACACTTCCTACCGGACAAGATCACGGATTCAGCAGACGATTATGCTAAGTTGTATATTCGAGAGTTGGTTCGACTTCATGGGGTTCCCTTATCTATTATTTCAGACCAAGGTACTCAGTTTACTTCTCAATTCTAGCGTTCGTTTCAAAAGGGGCTTAGGACTCAGGTTAAGCTAAGCACAGCTTTTCACCCTCAGACGGACGGCCAAGCAGAACAAACCATTTAGATTCTTGAGGATATGTTGAGAGCATGTGTGATGGATTTCAAAGGTAGTTGGGATGATCATTTACCCTAGATCGAGTTTACTTATAATAATAATTACCACTCTAGTATCCAGATGGCACCGTTCGAGGCCCTCTACGGGCAGAGGTGCAGGTCTCCCATCGGATGGTTCGAGGTTGGTGAGGCAGCTATGGTAGGGACCGATTTGGTTCATGAGGCGATGGTGAACGTCCAGTTGATAAGGGACTAGTTGAAAACCACTCAGAGTCGTCAGAAATCGTATTCTAATGTGAGGAGAAGAGATTTGGAGTTTGATGTAAACGATTTGGTGTTTCTAAAGGTATCTCCCATAAAGGGAGTCATACGATTTGGAAAGAAAGGTAAACTCAGTCCCTGCTATGCTGGTCCCTACCGGGTTGTGAGAAGAGTTGGTAAGGTGGCGTATGAGTTGTACTTGCCTTCGGCATTGGCTTCCGTTCATCTTGTGTTCCATGTATCGCTTTTGAAAAAGTGCTTGGGTGATCCAACCTTGGTGGTTCCGTGACAGCGTTGGTGTGAAAGACAGCCTCAGATATAAAGAAATTTCGGTTAAAATCTTAGATCGACAAGTTCGAAAGCTGAGGAACAAGGAAGTAGCCTCAGTAAAGGTGTTATGGAGGAATCAGCATGTCGAGGGAGCCACGTGGGAGGCCGAAGCGGATATGATGGCTAAATACCCCCATTTGTTCCCTACCGGCTCAACTTTAGTTTGAGGTATCAAATTTTTTCCCTAAACCTCTATTTAATTTTTCATGTTCTATTCATGCGAATAAGTTTGTTTTATGATATGATATATATATGTGGTGTCTGAACTCTGACCAGCTATATGGTTCTCTTCGGGGGTAGTCGTTCCGTCAGTTTTCGGCTTGAATGTCAATGATTAGCATCTATATGTATATAGTGATTGTTGTTTCTGGGTTTTCTGCTTGTTTATAACATTCGAGGAGGAATGTTCCCCAGGGGGAGATATTGTTATACCTGGAAATTTAAGAATCGTACCCGAAAGTGAATCAGGAAAAAATCTGAAAAATGTTGCAGCAGTTGCATAACAGGTCATTTAACGACTCGTGAGGAGGCCTAACGAGTCGTCAGGTGGCTCGTGGGGAAGGCCTAAGATGTTGAAGGACTCGAGGTCCTCAAGGGTGATGTAACAACTCATGGTCAGTCACCACGAGTCGTCATGTCAGTCGTGGGTTGGTCCTAGGGAAAGTTAGTAACACTTATCCAGTGTACCTGACGGATGGCACCCGACGAGTCGTTGTCAGTCCAAATGACCCGTTAGGTGAGCCGTTACCAAGCTAGTGGAAATTTCTTGAGATATGAGGTAGTATACTTGATAGGTGAACCAACGGATCGTGTGCCCTAGTAACGAGTCGTTAGGTCGTCCATTAGGACCCTATGACAGTTATTTTCAACAATTTCAGTAAGGGCTTTTCCGAAATTCCTAAGCTCTAAGGGCCTATACCACATCGTTTTAAGCTCGTAATAGAGGGTTTTAAGCTGAGAAAGACCCATCTAGGCCATTTTTTTCATGCATGCAAGGGTGAGAGCTTGAAGGGAAGAAAGTGAGGAGAAATTCAAGGTTTTCAATGGAAATCTCAGCTGGGCAATTAGGAAGAGTTAGGATTCTTCATTCCCAGGTATGTAAGGCTATGAGTGGGTGCTTTCTTCCACACTCATGCTCATTCCTTATCAAATTGTGATTAGTTTGTGATGATCAAGTATGGGTTTTTATTCAATTGCATGATTCTTACATTTCTACTCATGGGTATGACTAATTGAGTTAATATTGATGATTTATTGAGCTTGGGCGGATTCTAACTTAATTTCTTTTACAAAATTATTTTCTAAATATTGAATCTAAAATGCCATGTGCGGGGAGTTCCTAATATAATGTGATGATGATGTAATAGATGATGAAAAACATGTTTCAACCTTGCCCATGATTTTGATGATGTTTTCAAAGAGACTAAATAGACCCAAGTATGATGAAGCTTTGGGTAGTGCCCAATGTTGAGTATAAATGACGATTTTCATGAATTGACTTTATTACTTGTTTCGGAGTGAAATCTTCCGATTTATAATGTTTTCAAATAAGTTGTATGAGTCCAAGCATGATAAGGTTTTGGTCAAGACCCTTATGTTGATGATGATGAAGTGATATTTCTAAAGTAGCCGTACCACGTGATTTTGGAGTAAAGCCTCCCACTATTCTTGAGCTTGTGGTATGTGTCATAGTAAAGTCTCTCATATGCATGAATTCATAATTGAGATTTATGTTGTCATTAAACTTTATTGCACATGATGTTGAGTCTAAGCATGATTCTATTCTAAGCTTTGTCGAGATGACATTGTTGAGCTTCATATTTATATGATGTCTAATGCATGCATGATTTCATAATAAGCTTTCTCAATAGACAATGTTGAGCTTCATTTCATACGATGTTGAGTTTATGCATGATTTCATATTGAGCTTCATCACTAGACGATGTTGAGCTTTGTATTTATACGATGTAGAGCATTGCATGTTTTGGGAGAAGAGTCTAGCACCGAGCGAGCTAAGGGTCGATAACCCTACGCCCCAAAACTACGCGCCAACATAGGTTTATTCTATTATATTATTGGGACCTCCCTTGTGAGCTATCCCCAGCCCGATTGGCCCTTTCAGCTTGATATCGATATCTTGGTAGCGTCTCTAGCCCTGGCAAGATTTTGGACGGCTCTGCCCACTTGAGTGTAATAGTCGGGACCACGTAAGCTCTATCGTGGTATGTCGGTTAAGTGATGAGTCTCCCAATGTCTATATCATTTGAATTTGCTTATCCATTAGTCATGATGATTATCTTATGCATGCATGTTTAAAAAGCAAGGTTTGGCTTATTGTTCAGCTTTTGAGATAAATGTTATGATTTAGCTTTGAGTCATTCAATTCAGTTATGATGTTCTAAAGCCATGCATGAACATGTCATGATAAAGTTCAATTTCAGAATTTATGCATGTGGTTTTCTACTTACTCTTAAAGTTTATTATATGTATGAGTGTATTTAAATGATTTATATTCTCAAAGTGGTTTTACTTACCTTGCGTACTCGGTACATTCCACGTACTGATCGCATACTTTCTGTGTTGCATCATGAATTTCAAGTTCAGCCCCATTCATAGCCGCTTATCAGAGTTAGCACCTGCCTGTTTGGTGAGTCCTCATCTTCCGAGGATTAGATTTTCAGTTTTCATGAGCGTATTTTCAGTTTCAGTATTTCTGAGCTAGTTGGGGGTATTGTCCCATCAGCTCATCTAGATTAGAGGCTATCAGACTTAGACATGTATTCAACTCAGATGGTTATTCTGTTGTTATGCTAAGTTATACTTCCGCTGAGTTTATATTTATGTTTCCTTTATGTTCATTGAATGAGTTAGTGAATGCTTATGCCATGGGTTGACTTGGAGTCTCTCAGGGTCCCTTGTCCCGTGTCTACGATTCGGGTGTGCTCTCGGGTCGTGACACCTAGCTATGGAGGTTTTAGTCTCTCATAGTTGTAAGGTTGTGATTTGATTCATGATTAAGAACATAAATAAATATTTACAATTATGAATGAGAAAGACACTTCTTTTAATACATCAGCAAAATCTTCAAGAACAAGTAGCAAGAATAAGAAGAATTCAAGAAAAGATTGATCACAAGTCAAATCAACTCAATTCTCTCCTTTCTCAAAGTTTTCTAACTATTCTCTCACATCCACACACGTTCTTCTGAAAAATAAAACATAAAACGTATTTATATAGACATAAAAATCTTTTTCCTAGGCTAACAGGGTGAATTTTCATATCTGGTTTCGCCAATGTGACGACCCATCCTATGACCCGTAACATGATCCTACGAACCGTACCTTCCTCTCGTACATTGTTGACTGGCTGAATTATGGCTTAATATTGGTTCCTGGTATGACTCGTGCCTGCGTCCTATTAGTCGTACTGTAGTCCCGTGGCTCGACTCTGAGACTTTGAAATAATTCTGAAGTCCATCATGAATGCTATGGTACGACTTGTACCTTCATTCCACAGTTTGTACTGTCTATCAGTAGAAGGAGTCAGACTCTTGTGAAAATCTTCTGAATATTTTCACGACTTCTTCAATACGACTCGTACAAGCTTTGTACGACTCGTACTGAAACTCGCATAATGCACCTCTTCATCCTTAGCCTTCTGCAACTTCACACGACCAACAGTACGACTCGTAAGACCTTCCTACGACTCGTACTGTGAGCTGTGAGTTGAACCTATTTTACACACTTCCAGGCTAACTTTTGAACATTTTAGCTCCAACACCAATTTATCCTGAACCAAAGAAAAATTTCATTATATCCACATAAATATACCTAACTCCATGTCAATTTCTCAGTTTTGAGCATTGAAAATGCTGTAAATCCACAACACATCACTACATTCCCATTCTAGTGGACATGGGTCACTGCCTTCTAGTTTACCTGGGTTGTTATAGCCTAAGCCAAAATTTGAAAAGTGGCTCTGAACTCGGCATGAGTAGCCTACTCAAGCAAGGGATCTGCTAGAGCTGGTGGGGCTGGTTGATGCCCATCTCCATTGCCAATGCCATGGCAATTTCCGTTGCCATTTCTTCTTTCATTGACTCCGGGTGGAGGCATAGCTCTGCAAACGTGTATTCCATCACACTACATAGATCATGAAATAAAGGAACTTCTCTAAAAAGGTCTCATAGCTCTTCCCCATAAATGTAGCGCGCTTCACACCCATGCAAAAGACTCTACTTAATGCGGCTTTCAGACACCTTAGGAAGCACCTAAAACTTGGTTTCGGTACCAAGTTTTTCACGACTTGAGCTGAGAACCCAGATCGAGACATGAGACCTAGAACCATAAAGGACTCCAAGTTAACCCATGGCATATACATAGCATGATAAGAGTCTTACTAAGCAAAAATAAAGCATGAGCATTATATAAACGGAAGTCTGCGTATCATAAGGGCAAAAGCGTAAACACAAAATAATAACGATGCACTATCTATACATGATTGTCTGAAAATCCTCTACTACTACGATGAGCTAATAGGACAACATCCCTAACTAGCTCACTATGTCTGAAACTGAAATACATGATAAAAAATAAAGATGATAATGTCCTCAGAGAATGAGGATTCACCCAAGTGGGGATAGAGCTGGACTGATCGGGTGTGAGCTACCAGCGAGACTGAATGGACCACCCGAACCTATATCATTAGATGATATAGCATAGAGTATGCGGTTAGTACTTTGAATGTGAGTATGTAGAGAAAGTAAAACATGCTAGTAAAACGATAGTATGCAATCATAAATACAACTTAAGATAGATCATGAGAGTAAGGGCTATATTCTAAAATCCATATATCTGAAATATACATAATCACAAGCTATTCATCAAAAGCTGAACATAATGACCAAAGGTTTAGAAGTAGAAATCATATAGCATACTGCACTCGAAAACATAAGTGAAAACTCATAAACTAATCAAATGATCAAATATGATATAAGACATAATATCATAAGATATGAACATGAGGAACAATGGAAGGTTTCGTCAAAACCGACAATCATCATATGTGAGCGCATGATGATCCCGCGTCTTGCCTACGTAGAGGAGAATCATCCTAAGCCTTGCCAGGAGAAAGGACGAATAGAGTGTGATATCACGGTGTGTCCTCGGGTGGGGGAAACACTCTCTTGAGAGGTTCCAATACAAATATATGTCTATAGTGGCACATAGTTCTGAGACTAGGGTACTCAAAATCCATGGCCTGCTCGGTGCTAGACACTACTCTAAAAACATGCATATTGCTCATAATCATATTCTATAAACATAGCTTAAATCAGTTTATTAGGAGTCTTGACTCCAAACATCTCTGTAAAACTTATTTTGTAAGCCTTGGCTAAAAACGTGATAAAATATACTTGATTTACATGGGCTTGCCCAAATCAGGAAATAATACATACTTGAAATAAGTTTAAAAAATCAAAATCATGAAATCATAAGTTTAAGTATTCATAAAAATTCATGCATACTTTATTAATTCATCATGCTTGAAATCATGGGCTCATAAGCTTGAAATTCATAAATCGTGCATAATAGGAAAAAATCATCATAAACTTGAAATCATCAATTCATGAGGAATTTGAGAGTAAAATCATCCCTAATAATTATATTTAATCAATTGATACATGAGAGAATTGAACCCATAGAGATATCAGGAAAGATCGCATGGAATTGTGTAAAACTCTAGAATTTAATTTGACATGCTTAGAGACTTGAAATTATAGAATTGGGATGAAATTGGGAATAAGGTGGAAGATTTTCCACCATTCATAACCCTACATACCTGAGCTTGAAGAATTCTCAACTTGATTAGAAATCCAAAGGGAATTGAGGAATATTTGATGAAGAACTCTAACTTCTCTTGAGGGGATTTAATCTTCACTTAGGGGTTTAGGAATAGAATGAGGGTTTAGGATGATTAGAACCCTTAAAAACACTCCTTCAGAAGGCTTATAATGACTTAGTTTAGGAGTTAGAAACTTACAAATTATGAAAACACTCTTAATGATACTGGAAAAAAAAGTCACTGCAAGTCCTAATGAGTGACCTAAACACTTGTTAGGTCGCTTAACGGCTCGTCAAATCCCCTCGTAGCCACTAGCCAAAATTTCAACTTTCTAATCTTTTCTTGACGCCTCCACTTAACGATTCGTCATGGAACTTAACAGATCGCTTCACCATTCATTAGAATTCTCTGAATCCCAAGTTTCACCCCACACATCATACTTAACGAGTCACTTAACGGGTCGTCAGGGGACTTAATGGCTCATCGCTCAATCCGTGAAGTCTCCTGGAAAATCAATATTTTCTCCACCGATGCACACTTAGAGGGTCACTTGACAAGTCATTGGACGACTCGTTCTGTGATCTGGTGCAAATTGTTTTATTTTTTTCATTTCAGTCCTCAAGTCTGATCTTAGAAAATTTTTGGGGTGTTACATTAAATTACCTAAATGGCTTATAAATAACTGAAATACTTTATTTATATTTTTTAAGAAAATTTTATACTAAGGGATCTGATACTTAGTGGCAACTCTCCACCATTTTAGAATTTAAATAAATACGATTTGAATAGGTATATGTACTAAAATCACAAAATAAGAAAACAAATAGAAAGCCTAAATTCTACGAAGGCCATGGAAATATAAGAAATTCTATCATTCTTGTTCAATTTTTTTATACGATGTCACCTTTTCTTGAGGTAAGTCTCCGTGAACTTTTTCTTCTTTTTATTTTCCTTGAAGATAATGATACACTATTTAAATTTTAATGCTCCTAAGAAAATGTACCTTATTAAAAAATTGTTAGATGCAAACTCGCAGAAGTGATGACAATTAAAAAAACAATCATCAATACTGAAATAACTGAATAGGGAGGGAAATATCGAATGGCTTAATTAAAAATCACATAAATTGTACTTTGACGTTTTTCAAATAGGTTTATACTTTAAATTTCTATTGTATATTGATTAACTTCAGTAATATTGAATTTGTGGTGCATTACAATTTTTTTTCAAAGTTTTAAATAACATTTTTCAAGAAATATTTATTTTTACGCATAACAAATTTGAAAATAAAATAAATAAATATTTATTTATAATAATATAATTAAATAAAAATTCAAAATTTTGTTTGTATTGTATCTTCTCTAAGTAGTTATATTCTTTCATTAGTAACTATATGTATAAAAATAAATTGGTTGTTAGGAAAGAATTTTAAAAAGAATTAGTTATCTATATTGTTTTATTATAAGCAGAAATTCTAAAAATTAAAAATTAAAATTACTATAACAGTTTCTTATTATTTACCTTAATATTCTATTTAATTTTTAAAAAAATCCTACCAATAAATCAAACATAATAGGAGAATCTTATTAGCTTAATTGATTGACTATCTAAACTTTTACTTTGTTATGAGAGTTTGATCTCTGACTTTGTAATCCCTTCCCCTGCCCATTTATAGTAGTACATAAAAGGGACACTGTATTAAGAAGATACACCTTAATTCTAAGTAACTCTTACGAATAGTTATAAAAAGATTAACAAAATAATGCTTGTCTCTCGGCTACGAAGAGAAACAAAGAATGCATTTTAACCTATATAGTTGTTTGTATAGATATTCTTTAATTTACTAATAAAAAGACACTATTAAAATTTCAAAATTGATGTGCAATACTAGTCAACATATGTAGTTATTTGTATTTCAAATTATTTATCGTTATTATTTATTTATATTTCCTTTTGGCATATTTCATTTTCTACACAGTGTCACATTTAAAATTAGCACTTGTACCTTGATAGTCTCAAGGCAGGCAATATGAATTAAGCGACTAATATGACTTAAAAGGTCTTTAAGACATACTATGTTATAGCTAAAGATCATGATTACCAATATAGATAACAACTGTGGAAATCTATTGGGTGCAGAGGTGGACCCACGTGTCCACATGAGAGTGCACGTGCATCCGTTAACTTTGAAAAAAAAAATTGTAACACCCCAAAAGTTTCTAAGATCAAACCCGAGATTTTAAGAGGAGAAAGCAGGGAAATGTTACACCAAGTCACAGGACAACTCGTCCAGTGACCCGTGAAGTCACTTCACGAGTCGTGGAGTGACTTGTGAAGTGGGTGGCAGACCAGTAGCGAGTCGTGATCGGGGGGTGACCACGGATGGAGTCATGAGTCATGGAGTCACGTCACGACTCATAAAGTAAGTTGGGTTCAGAGTGTTGAGTTGAAGGTGGAAATTTCAGTAGACTTCACGAGTGTGGGCCATGAGTCATGACCCACCTAACCACTCGTGAGGACTAGCAGAGTCATTTTCTCTGCGAATTTAATAAGGGTGTTTTTGTAACTCCTACGCTCCTAAGTCCTAAACTATGTTGTTTTGAGATTATTTTCAAGGGGATTTAGGGAGTTAGTCAATGCTCTCTCCTCATTCCTCTCAATTTTCTCAAGTTCAATACGTGAAAACTCAAACAGTTCTCCCCGAGAAAGAACAAGAGTTTTAGTTTCTCCTCAGATCTCTCAAGTAATTTCTCTGGAGAATCTCTACTCTAGGTATGTGGAATTTTAACAAGGGGATTAATCTTCTCTTATGCCCCAAAACCCTTATAAAAACTTATTCAGTTCTAGCCCTTTAAAGATCAAAGTTAGGGTTGTCTTTTAGTTAGATCATGAATTTCCTTCTTGCTATAATTCTCATTTTTCTTGAAGGTTACTTCTAGTTATAATTCATGTTGATAAATTTTTCCATGAAAAATGTGTTTTAGCCCTACTTTGTAAATGCGGTTTGAAGGAATCTTGCATAATTGTCTAGATAGAAAAGTTGCTTGATTCTGATAGTTTTTTAAATCACCAAGATAGTACAGTTATATGATCAAAGTTGATTTATTAATTATTCAGTCTCATCAGTACTTAGAATTTTCAGTGTCTTACATAAATGTTATCTGATCAGGTTGGCTATATTCAGTCTTTTGAGGAGTTCAATAAAACTTTATAGTGTCAGTTATCAGTTATCAGGTTGTTCTTTAGATGGTTACGATACTTTCAAATAAAGCAGCTTTGGCCAGTCTTAGAACCCTTAGTTTCAGTTATCAGGTCCTTCAGACTCTTAGGTTACTTCCAGATAAGTATTCTTGACTTAAGTCATAGGACATCAGGTTCGAGTTATCAGTCTAGCAGTCATAGTTAGAATTTCCAGTTGGAGTAGGACTTAGCACCAAGCGGATCAAGGTTTAGCGCACCCAGGTTGCTAGAACTACGTTGCCACCGTAGGTTATTAGCCCAAACGGGCCTCAGACAGTGATCACCTAGCTCAGCCACTATACCCTGGCAAGGTACAATGGGCTTTCACCGATGGGGTGCATACATCGATCTCCACATTTAGCTCACATAGTTATATATCGATTATAGACTCTCCCACATATCAGTTTAGTTCAGTTCAGTATAGTCTTAGTTTCAGTTCAGTTCATTTTATTTAGATTACAGTATATAGATATGGTCCTCAGTCAGTACCTGTGTTACATTGTTACAGTTATATTCAGTGTTTATCAGTTCGATTGTGTATTTCTACTGTTTTACTTACATCTTACATACTCAGTATATAACTTGCTCATACGAGCTCTCGGATCAATAACCATCTCCAACGCGTAGCTGGATAACTGGATTAACTCCAAGGCATACTCTTGAATAGTTCTATGGTTTTGCTTCAGATTGACGAACTCCACCGTCTTTGTCTCCCTCAACTCCTTAGGGAAGAATCTATCCAAGAAAGCAGTCACAAACTCACCCCAACCCGCAGAAACTGGTCCAACTCCCCTACTATCCTTCCACTGATGGAACCATATATGAGCAACCCCCTTCAACTGATAGGGGGCTAAGTCTGCACCCTCTTTTCCAATCACCCCATAATCTGAGTGATCTTCTTCACCTCCTCAATAAGCTCGTGTGGGTCCTCATCTACCTTCGATTCAAGAAATTCAGGTGGGTTCATCTTGAGAAAGTGTCGCACTCTCGCTGTTGCTACATTCCCATTGTGGGGAACATGGGGCATAGTCTGCTGGTTTACCTGAGCGGTCATGGCCTGTGCTAATATCTGAAATACAGCCCTGAACTCGGCATGAGTGACCTACTCGGTCAAAGGATCCGTTGGAGCTGGTGGGGCTGGCTGATGCCCATCTCTATTGCCATTGACATGGCCATTTCCATTGTCATTTCTTCAACCATTAACTTGATGTAGAGGCAATATTCTACAAACGCTTATAGCACGAGTTAGAGAAATAGAGAGGTAGTTCATCGCACGACATAGATCATAAAAGAAGGAAATTTTCTAAAACGTCTTGTAGCCTCTTCCCTATAAGTGTGGCGTGATTCACACCCATGGAAAAGACTCTACTTAATACTATTTTCAGACACCCTAGGACACACCTAAACCTTTGCTCTGCTACCAAGTTTGTCACAACTTGAGTTGGGACCCCGGATCGAAACACAGGACTTAAAACCACGAATGGCTCCAAGCTAACCCATGGTACATATATAGCATGACTTAAGAGAATAATCAAGCGGAAATTAACATAAGAATGATTAAGTGGAAGTCTAAATATCATAAAGCATAAACAAGATATCATAACATTGAGTCACAAAACTGAACATACTAAGTCTATGTCCAAAAGTTTCTACTATCTGACGAGATAATGGGACAAGCCCCTAGCTAACTCCAAGTATGAAACTAAATAAAACATAACAAGTCTAAATGATAGATGTCCTCAGATGATGAGGACTCGCACAAAGCCGGATGGAGCTGAATTAAGCGAGTTCGAGCTAGTGACGAGACTAGGAGGGATCACCCGAACCTATATCATGAGACGATATAGCATAGGGTATGCAGTCAGTACTTTGAATGTACTGAGTATGTAAGGTAAGTAAAATATGCTTAGTAAAACATTAATTGAAATCATGAATATAAATCAAGAACTTTCATTAGAGTAAGAACTGCATGCTAAAGGTCATGTATCTAAGATATATATAATCATAAGCTATTAATCATAAACTGAACGTAATGGCCCAAGATTGAAAAATAGAAATCGTATGACTTGTCATGCTTGGAATCATAAGTAAAAGCTCATAAACTGATCATTGGGTCAAACATGCTATAAAACATAATAAAAATCATAAGTCATGAATATGAGTAACTAAAATCATGAGGAACAATGGGAGATTCATTATAACCGAAAATCACCATGTATGAGCACACGATGATCCCACGTCTTGTCCACGTGGAGGAGAATCATCCTAAGCCTTTTCAGGGCAAAGGACGAATAAGGTGTGATATCACAGTGTGCCCTCGGGCGGGGAAAGCACTCTCTTGAGAGGTCCCAATAAGAATATATCCTACGTTGATGCGTAATTCAGAGACCGGGGACCTCGGAACCCCTGTTCTACTCGGTGCTAGATACTACTTCCAAAACATGCATACTTCTCATATAATCATATTCTCAAAACATATCTCAAATCTTGAATATTAGGAGTCTTGACTCCAAAATATATCATAAACTGATCTTGTTAGCCTTGGATAAAATCGTAATAAGCATACTTAACTTGTATAGGCTTGCCCAAATCATAAAATCATGTATACTTGAAATAGACTTCATAAGTCAAAATCATGGAATCATAAGTTGAGAGTTCATAAATGCATACTAGATAACTCATCATGCTTGAAATCAAGGATCATAGGCTTGAATTTTCATAAAACATGCATAATAGGGTATAATTTCTAATAACTTGATAACATGAATTTATAATCAAATTGAGTGTAAAATCTTTCCATTAGATTTAAATCATACATTAGAACATGAAGGGATTGGACCCATAAACATAGCATAGATAATTTCATAGAATTGGGTTAAAATCCCTAGAAATCAATATACTTTATTAGAAACTTGAATTCATGAACATGAGAGGAAATTGGGCATGAGGGTGGAAGAAATTTCCCATTCATATCCCTACATACCTAGGTAAACTAATTTTCAAATTGATCTTGAAAGCCCAAGAGAATTGAGGAAGAAATTAAGGAGGAATCCTAGTTTGATCTTGGAAGAGGATTTCAATTCAATACATGTGTAGGAGCATAATGACTTAGGCTAGGCTAAACCCTCTTAAAACACTTATTACAAGGGTCAAGAAAACATCCTTAAGAAGTTAGGATCTAGGAAATTTAAAAAACTACCCCAAAAAAATCGCATAAAAATTTAGACTACCAGCTACAACGATCCATCCAACGAGTCATTATAGGACTTGAAGACTCATTGGACCATTCATTATTTCCTGGGGTATTTCTGGTACTAGGCTAATTTTCTCACCAATGATCAAATAGGACGATCATTGTCACTACTTACTGAAACAACAACTCGTTACTCCTTTCGTTGTCACCACTGCTCCTCAGCTACCATGCTTCCAAACTCCAGACAACGGAAGCACACAACGGGTCATTACTCGCCCAACAAGTCATTGTATCTGCCCGATGTCTCTGAACCAACTTCGATCCTTTCATTTGAACTTCATTCAATGACTGCTTAGGACGACTCATTGACGAGTCATTTCTAGGCTCGTTCTTTTTAGGAGGCTTGACTGAAGGCTTACAACGAGGTGTTACAATGGGTCATTCTTTGCCACAACAACTCGTTCCTTGAGTCGTTCTATTTTCTATGTTTCAACCCTCGGGTCTGATCTTAAGGACTTTTAGGGTGTTAAACCACAACGGTCCTGCACTTGGGCCCACTAAATTTTAGCTTAGCCCAATTCAAATTTATCTATCAAATAAGCACTCCTTCAGAGAACACGACCCAGACCAACAAAAAATTTTAATTTTTTCACATCTATGTGCCCAGGTGCTATAACAGTTGGATGGATCATTACATACTACCTAGAGCAGTACCGTTGTAGCGGTAGAATTTTCACTGCCGCGAGACCGATGGCATCGTTCAAGTTACCGTTGTTGCAAGCCTTAAACAAAATACATGGCAACATTTGTGGCTAAGCTCGGTAGTAAAAGATAGGTTTATTGCTAAATGACTTGGGTAATTAGAGATTAAGTGATATAATAGATTAATTGTGAAGTTTTGTTTTAAAATCTGAATTATTGATTGCTTATTAATTGTGTGTTGCTGCGTGAACTAAGTTTAGTCGGTCGATGATGCCTACCAGTACGTGTGGTATACTGATATTACTCTTGCTATGCCTTTTTGGTGTAGTTTGTGGTGTGGTCGAAGTCTTTATTTCGAGGTAGAGATAAACATCAGCTTTTGCATTTTTCTACAGGTGAAGCTGTGTCTTTTAATTATCGGTATTCTGATTAGAGCTCTTGTACCTGTCTAGACTAGATCCTTGGGAAGAGTCAATTTTTAGAAATCTTTTTGGGATTACCCATTGCATCATTATGTTGATTTTCTTATAAGAAACTATGAGATTCTACAATATATATGAACATTGATAAAATGATGTTTTCAATAAGGGATTCTCCTGTCGAACTAGAGTCAAGTAGGTGCCCGCATGACCCATCTAATTGGGTCGTGACACCTTAATAAGTCATAGATGATTCCAAAAACACTCTTATTTTTAGCCTAGGATCTCGACTTCACCGTATGTATAAGGTGTGGAACTTGTTTTCCAGCATGAGATAAATAATGAAAGACACCATCAGTAGTTTCATCGTCCTGGAAAGAGAAATCTTTGTTATTCAAATTGTGGAAGGGAATGTCCACCTCCCATTTCTAGAACTCGGCCTCCCAGTTAAGAAGAAAATTGGATGGAGCTATGAATACCGGTCAACACTTTGGAAACAACTTCATAAATAACTAAAGAAATACTATGGCGAGTTGGGTTTTTTAGTGCCATGGTGGATATGAGATAAGGGCTCTCTCAACTTCTGAAGAGTTATATCTCCAGCAATATTTTTCCACATGAACTCAAATCCTCCACATTGATGAGGATATATTATCTCTTTGGCACTTACGGAACTAAATCCCACACAGTTCCTTCCCCATAAATAGGAGAATCCTGGACTGCAGAAGAATCAGAAAATCTGAAGTCGTCGACATGCAAGAGTGATGGCGACTCTCCAAAATATTTTCTTTCATGCCTCCCTCAGGTTCTCTAAGCCTACAGATGACACATGTTAAAGAATTTAAGAGTGAACAAAAAATAAATTGGAGAGAAGCGTTTCTAAAATCAAGTATAAGGATAGAAAAAGAACATGGAACAAACTAATTCATATTTACTGCTTAGGGCTATCCAGCATAAATATTAATTTATGGACTAAGAAATGTCACAAACTAATTCCATTTACTGTTATAAATTTTTAGAATGTTTGTTTAGTTGAAAGAGAAAACATTAGGCCATCTAGCCAACTGACAAATGTTTCACATTCAAGAACTTATTACATATTTCTGGCATAGATTATTACAAACATGTTTCTAATTTTTAGATGGATCAACTACTCCATTATTACATATCTTTGACTAGGCACAATCTTCCTACTTTCTTTCTAAATATGGTGTCACAAAAAATACATATATGTATATTTAATTTGGGATTTGGTGTCAATTTTGTAGAATTTAAAAGGAAATTACTATGCACTAATTTTCTTGCTGCCAGCAATACCTACTAACAATGACGACTGTAATCACTGCAAGATGTTAACTAGTAACTAAATTATTGAAATCTCATTTTGCTTAATCAACTTTATAATTGCCTCCGAACTTGAATGAGTTAATGCAGAATACTAAACAAATAGATTATTTGGACTAAACAAAATATTTGGAGCGTTTAGACTACCCTCTAGACTTTAATGAGATCTTTTGAAACAACACATCAAGTAATAAATCATATGGAATGATAACTTTGCAAATTGAAATTCCAGACTAAGAAATTAATTGAAGTCCACTTAGCACCCACAAAATGAATATCTTCAATTTCAATATTTTAAAGTGCCCAGTTCTTATCATGCACTATGTCAAGCACACTGCAGTTCTCAATTAACCTAGCCTTTAACAAACCTCAATACCTCAACCTATCGAAAAAATTGCCCTGAATCTAGATTTAGTAGAACATGTGTGCAGCAGAACAAAAATAAAAAATTTAGCATGCATAAGTACACACAGTCATTAAGATAAAAGATGGGAATTATTGAAGTAATAACTATATATCTTTTAAATTGGGTTCCTAATATTGAAAAAAAAGTGTTTGACATTACACAACTCATATTAAAGGAGGAAAGATGCACTTGCTCTCCAAATGCACGTGTGAACAAACTTTATAGATGAACCTGATTTGTTCATCTAGAACAAGATGGTGGCTCCCCATCTGACAACATCAATGAAACAGATGGATTTGTGTAGCCAACACGTGATTCTAAGATACACATTTTCATTTCAACAAAGAGATCTTCAATTTTCTTTTTTCATTCTTCTTTCTCCGGGGGGAGGGGGAGAGGTTCCTCATCTTCAAATCAAAATATTAAAGAAAGTATTTCTTTGAAAGAAACCTATTCCTTTGCTTCAGGAGGAGTAAGTTTATCATGATCACTAACATTTTTTAGAGAATAAACAACAAACTTGAAAAATTTAGAATCTTCCATAGAGTCCTTCTATCCTTTCATATAACATCCTTTTGAACAAAATTTTGTACCAAGTCATCAACCTCGTAGTCCTCTTTAGATGAGGATTTAGACTCCTCGCTATTACTAACAAGAATCGGGAATTTACAATGTCCATGGTTTAACTTCTTATTTTTGTACTTGAAAAGTGAGTATGGCCGAAGAAGATATGCTAAGCCCTTGTTGTGCTTTTCCACCTCAACAGCAAGCCAAGGTACTAGCCCCCTACCATTTGTCTTTTTTTCCTCTTCATTGCTATTAGGCTTTATAGGACAGCTCAGATCATCATCTCCTGATTCCTCATCATCAAAATCACTTCTTATATTATCAAATTGACTAGAACTTGAAGATTCATTCACCCTGTAATTCTTGTTTTTGGGGTCATCATTATCCTCATCACTTGAAGCTTCAAATTCTGACTAGGTTGAATCAGTAAACTCTTTCGATTTCTCTATTGTGCTACACATGCTTGAGGTTATTGAAAAAACCTCATATGTTGCATTTAATCCAACATTGGACCGAGATCCTAAACCTGATCCAATATTTATAGCAGTCTCCTCCCCAATAAAAACAACATCAAGATCACTCTATGAATTATCAGAAGATGATATTATCTCGATGAAAGGCTGTCGTGATGGACTCACAAGTTCCTAGACTTAATTTCCTCCTCCCTTTATCCAACTTTTTTTCCTTTGTCCAGATTTCTTACTATAGTTTCATCTTTTAATTTTTTTCATTTTTCTCTTGTCACCTCTAGAAGATGTGTTTTTCTCCATCCTTTTCTTTTCCTCCCACAACTCACATCCTCTCCGATATTCACAGAACAAGTCGAGCACCGAGTAGGATTACCACTTTGACTCAACCTGTTCCTCTTCTCAACAAACTCAATAAAAATATTTTAAAAATTATTGTCTAGTCCTCCTCTTTGTAACAAAGGCATCCCCTGATTCCATCTTCCATCTAAGTAATAATACACAATTTTCTTAATCAAATTGCACAACCATTATCACACTAAGAAAAAAAAATCAAAAAATAAATAAAAAAGAACCTCATAACAAAACACTCACATGCATATAGGTATCACAACAAAAATCACAGTCTGGACTCTTCCACATCTTTTTACAAACCACATCCATACTTACTCTAATAAAAAAAGCTATATTACAAAAGACTCGCTGAAAAATCAACAAGCGACAGTACTGAACTATAAAAATAGGGACTAATCAAAAAATGGACTTTGAAAATTTTGAATGCATACACTAATATAGAATGAGATAAAAAAAGGGAAAAGAAAAAGAAAGGTGGTTTGATCATTGACACATACAAAGATATTCACTTAAGTAAATGTTAAGAAATAATTATTACAAATATATAAGTTAGATTTGAAGTATCCATGAAAGTATTAACTCTTCAATTTAAAATTTATGATATACTAAAATAAGACACAAAATAACCAAGTATATGTTTAAAAATAAATTTAAAACCAAAAATTTGACCTAGTAATATTAAGTTAGATCTTGAAAAACCTAAAGGATATTAACTCTTCATCTTGAGTTACTTAATTTCTTTTGAAAATATTAATTAATTAATTGATGTTCAAAAAAATAACACAGAAAATACTCAAATACATATGTGCACCTTAATAGGCCACATAATTAGTAGCTAATTGACACTTATGATTATTGACTCCTTGAAAAATCTAAGGAGTATTAACTCATAAGTGTAATATATTTAATTTATAACAATAATTCTTGAAAGTTCAGATAAGTAGCTAATTAACATAAGTCATGATAAACATATCTACTTAGATAATGTTAAAAAATAATTATTACAAATATATAAATTAGATTTGATTAATTCATGCAAATATTAAGTATTAACTCTTAGATTTGAAGTTTATGATTTACACAAAATAGTCTAATACATGTTTAAACACAAATTTTCAGTCACGAGTGCATGTGTTTGGGAGAGTTGTAGAACCTTGGGGAGTGACTGATCTTAACGATTTGCACCAGAGTTAGGCTGAAATCACTTTCAAGACAGTGGCTTGTCATGACATAATATTTGCAATAAGTTATTTACTGTTTTGTAATTTCTTTTCGGATATCAATATTATAGTATTTTTTATATTTATTTTTAAAACATTGGACATTTAATATAATTATTTCATAACAATTTTATCAATTTACGAGGGAGATGATTTTAACACTTCTGCTGAAAGATAGTTTTATTGGAAAGTACTTTAAGCTAATTTTACTAAGAATTTATTTTTATCATATATGAAGAAATATTAATTTAATCTAATTTAAATATAATTGAGTGTAGTTATATAGTTTAATTTATTTGTTTGGTCATATAATTATTTGGTTATTAGGAAATTTAATGTAATTTGGATTGAGTAATTATACTTTTTAATTTTTGGAGAAAGGTGAGAATTGCTATTAATTACATGGTGTAATTATAAGGTTACTTTTTTAAAATTTTAAATATATTTTCTGTTTTATATTTTTTATCTTTCATTTCCTTTTTTCTTATTTTCTTATCTTTATTTCTTGTGATTTTATATAATTGCTTGTATTTTTTATTTTTTATTTATTTTCTTCATATAGCATAACTGCATTATTATTATATATTGAATTAAAGTAGAATTTCATTTTTGAATAAGATTATACGCTTATGTTTTTCTTTTCTTTAGAATTTTATTCACTTAAGTTATGTTAACACTTATTTTATGTTATGTTGGAATTTGACAAAGAGTATTATTTTAACTCTTTTTTCTTTTTTGAATTTATGTTATAATTTTGGCTCTAAATTATTTTTTTGTAGTAGTATTGACTTGTTAGTTCACATTACATGCCATTCATTTTTCCATTAGAATTGAAAGATTATTCTTTGTCAATTATTTGAATAATCTTATGCTATTATATTTATAATATTAATATTCTAATATGCAATCCATGATGTTCTTATAAAATGAGTACTTTAGTTTTTTAAGATTAATTGAGTTAAAATTTTATTAATTTGAAAAATATCATTTATAAAGATATATATTTGACAAATATTAACTTTTATCTTTGATGCAACAATAACTTACCCAACATAATCTCAATTATCTTTGATAATTAATTTTATTATGAAATTTTAATTTTATATAATTAAATTTATACAACTAAACAGTACACATATAATAATATTATGACAAATAAAAAATTATTATAATTACTATACTATATAATTATTATACAGTATAATTACATCAATTTTAATTATGTACTTTTCAAATAAAGCCTAATGACAGTATTAAAGGACCAACTAAGATCCCATTTGAATTAGCTTAAAAGAAATAGAGCTTTTTTTAAGCAGCTAAATATTATTTTATTTTATCAAATTCTTAAAAATAATAAGAAGAAAAATTAAAAATCAATTTGACCTAACTTTTAATCCAAATTCAAACATGTCCTAACAAGGTTGAGGACAAATTGGCGATGAAGGTAAGATGAGGACTCGAAAGCTATTTTCATGATTTGTTTCGTGACATTTTAGGATATGTCCACACAAAACTTCCCAGATTAGTCACTGACCCGGTTCTTATTTCCTGGGATGAGTGAAAGAGACAGCATTCTTGGGGTTTAGGGTTACTGTGGCTTCTCACTGCTACTAGGGGTTTCAGCGCTGGCAAACTAGCTAAAAATGAAAGTTTTGCTACCTTCTTCTTCTTCTTTGCCGCAGATTCCTCCATGGCTAATCCTCTTTTGCAGACGCCATTTATGCATTTCTTCAACCTCATCTTCACTAACAAGTCAACAACCAAAAATTCCTGAACTTTCCCCTTCAGATTCTTCCTCATCAACAACCGCTTCTTTTGAAAAACCCATCTTAAATTCTGGAAAGTATGTACCTTCTGACCATTCTTGTGACAGACCCAATTCGGAAGATGTTGGATTTACCAAGAATCATGTAGTTGGTATCCTTCTCAGCTATAGAGATGACCCTGATTCAGCTTATAGGTACTTCCAAAGTGCTAGGCAGCAGAGGGGCTTTCTACATGCTAAATCTGACCCTTTCTTTCTTCTGCTTCACATATTAGTGAGTTCTGCAATGCATCAACATAAAGCTCGACGTTTGCTTGATTATCACGCTTCTAGTGACTCGGGTCCGTCTGCTACTGTTATTTTTAATGGTCTAGTCGATTGTGGTAAGACGTTTGGATTTGAGTTAAATCCTCGGGTTTTCAATTTTTTGATAAATAGTTATGTGAAAGCTAATCGATTGAATGAAGCCGTTGATTGTTTCAACCGGATGGTAGAACATGATATATTGCCGTGGATCCCGATTATGAACAAGCTTTTAAAGGCATTGGTGAGGCAGGACATGATTGTAGTAGCGCGAGATTTGTATGCCGATATAGTGTCTAGAGGAACCCATTATGATTGTCTTACTGTGCATATTTTGATGGCTGCTTGTCTCAGAGAAGGGAAAATGGAGGAGGCTGTGAAGCTTTTCGAGGAGACCAAGATGAGTGGGATTAAGCTTGATGCAGGATTGTACAGCCTTTGTGTTTATGTTGCTTGTAAGGAGCTGAATCTAAGTTTAGCATTGGAGTTGTTGGAGGAGATGAAAGGAAGGGGTTGGGTTCCTTCTGAGGGCACGTACACAAACACAATTTCAGCTTGTGTGAAACAAGGGAATATGGTTGAGGCATTAAGGCTCAAGGATGAAATGCTTGGTAGTGGCCATCAGATGAACTTGGTGGTTGCAACAAGTTTGATCAAAGGGTATCATGTGCAGGGCAATTTATCAAGTGCTTTGGATTTGTTTGACAAATTGGTCAAGTATGGACTCACTCCGAACAAGGTAACGTATGCAGTTTTAATAGAAGGTTGCTGTAAAAATGGAAATGTTGAAAAAGCAGTAGAAGTTTACAGGCAAATGAAACTTGCAGGTATTAAGTCTAATGTTTATGTTGAAAATTCGTTAATAAAGGGATTTTTGAGTGTTAACTTGTTAGATGAAGCAATGGATGTGTTTTATGCGGCAATAAATTCAGGGACAGCCAATGTTTTCATTTACAATAGTATAATAGCCTGGTTTTGTAAGAAGGGTCAGATCGATAAAGCTCAAAACATATGGGATAAGATGGTTGATAATGGAGTTTTACCTACTATAACTTCATACAACAATATGATTCTCGGAAATTGCAGAAGTGGGAATTTGGACAGAGCATTGGATTTGTTTTCTCAGTTGCCAGAAAGGCATTTGAAAGCTAATGTTGTAACATATAGCATTTTGATTGACGGGTATTATAGAAAAGGTGACACTGATAAAGCTGAGAACATGTTTGATCAAATGGCCTCTTCAGGAATTGCCCCTACTGACTACACCTTCAATACCATAATCAGTGGAATGTCTAAAGTTGGCAAAACATCAGAGGCAAAAGATTTGCTTAGAAAGATTGTGGCAGGTGATCTCCTCCTTCCAACATGCATGTCTTACAATAGCCTCATAGATGGATTTATGAAGGAAGATGATGTCAGCTCAGCATTGGCTGTTTATAGAGAGATGTGTGATAGTGGGATTTCCCCAGATGTTGTCACTTACACGACTTTGATTGATGGGTTCTGCAAAAGCAATAACATAAATTTAGCTTTAGACATGCTGAATGAGATGAGACATAGAGAAATTAAGTTAGATGTCATTGCATATGCTGTTCTTATAGATGGCTTTTGCAAAAGAAGAGACATGAAAAATGCTTCTGAACTTTTTGATGAAATCCTTCAAGTTGGTCTCTCTCCTAACCTATTTGTTTATAACAGCATGATAAGTGGGTTTAAAAATGTAAATAATATGGAGGCAGCACTAGTCTTGCGTGATAGGATGATCAGTGAAGGCATTCCATGTGATCTGGAAACATATACCACATTGATTGATGGGCTTTTGAAGGACGGAAAAATAGTTCTGGCGTCTGATTTGTTCACTGAGATGCTTGGAAAGGGTATAATGCCTGATGACATCACATATACTGTTCTTGTACACGGTCTTTGCAATAAAGATCAGGTTGAGAATGCACACAAGGTCTTAGAGGAGATGTGTAAAAAGAGTTTGACTCCTAGTGTTCTGATTTATAATACACTAATTGCTGGATACTTCAAGGAGGGAAATTTGCAAGAGGCATTTAGGTTGCATGATGAGATGCTTGACAAAGGTCTTAAGCCCGATGATGCGACCTATGATATTCTTGTAAGTGGAAAGTTGAAAGGAAATAGTTTGTGTCTTGGTATTTCAATGCCACAATGAACCAGATGCCCTCTAGCAATTTGTGGACGAGATATATTGGCTTTCATTCTTATCACATGTCTCTGCTGTCTGCAAGGTAAGCTGAACTTGGTAACTAGTTGTTGCAGTGAATTAAGTTAGACACCAATGAGATTCGGCTTCACTATGACCATTCATTTCTGTATCTCTTAGGTTGACAGCTTTAAGGCTTGGGGTTAATGAAGTGCTTTCGCTTCGTCCTCTCGAGTCCCTCAGGAGGTATGAATTCTAGTTCTTCATCTTTCTAATTTGTCAGTTGTTCCCCTGATTCATGATTTTATTGAATAGTTTTATCTGATTATATGAAATTGAGTCTTCTAAAAGCTTGAAATTGAATCTACAAGTTCAAGCGGCCGAGTAAATGTTGGTGAATAAGTAAAAGACTGGATTGTTGTCTTTTGGTTGTAAATTTTAACAGTTTAATTTTGATAATCTCGATGTGTGCCTGGTGGATTGTCTTATTTGGACCTTATAGAAAGATGAATTCCAGACAACCTTTTAGATAGGTAAGCTTATTCTTATTAACATAGAGGCACCATTACTGTGCTGGATATTTAAAGAGGAGATTGAAGTAAAAAGTAAGCTCCCTATTTTCAGCTGAGGAGCTGCTGAAAACTAATAAGCTATCTACCCATTTACTATCTCCATCTTGCACCAAAAATCCGAAAAAACAAGGCTTTTTATTTTTAAGCTATGAATAATTGGAAACCTCTGGATCTGCTTGTGGAATATCTCAAGTCTCTTTCTTTCCAAATGACCCACTTATACAGGGGTGGGGATAGCATCCCAAATCTTCCTTATGGTTTTGTCTATTCCTTTCCTTGTCCAGCTATGCAGCTCTCCTGCTGTGTTGGGCATTACTCATCTTACTCCAAATATATTGAGGAATAGATTCAACAATTCTGATTCCATTTTGCTGTGTAGGAACAAATAATTGCTATCTTAAGCCACCATTGTACAGAGGTAGGATTCCCCTCCATTGAAATTCGCCAAGTCAGGAGGGCTGCCTCATAAGACACCACCTGACAGAAGCAAGCCCCTTAAGATAGATCCCTGTTCCTCCAAATTCTCTTTCAAGGCCATTGACCGTGTTGGTCAGCAGTATGTAGCAGTTTTTTACACTGAGTTCTTCGTTTTATAGTGAGTGATGAATACTCAAAGTTTGGGCTTGTCTGATCTTGTTCCACAACTGAAATTTCATTGTGTTAGGCAACTCTTTCTTATGCTAAAAGAACTGTATTGCTTGAGGACCTTCTACAATTTGCTGGTTCCTTTTATACAAAGCTATTTTGCTATTCCCATCTCTCTCCAAGTTACTATCCAACGTCACCAGCAGTTTCATTATATATATCATTACTGTCAACATAATTATTCTACTTATAGTCTTATATTGCATTTGTTACTCTACTTTTAATAATAACAATAATGTTTAACTGTGATTTTTTGCTTAGGCATTAATTGAAAAAGTACCCACTAATCCACCGTATGCGCCGCTCCTTTACTCTCACTACTGAAAATATGGTGAAAAAGAAAATATCAAAAACACAGCCTTAATTGGACTAATCGGGTAAAATACAGCTATGAACGAAATTTAGCCTCTCCTTTTCATTTCAACTCAGAGGACTGTTCATCTGTCCAGCTATATAATTGAAATTGATCTTTTGCATAGCTGGACTGATTGACAGTACTATGAGTTGAAATGGAAAGGAAAGGCCAAGTTTTATTCATAGTTGTATTTCTTTTACTATCTAATAAAAAGAAATAGTACACAGCTCTCAGTCTAACATGCTTGCTGTCATAAGGGTATTTTTGAAATTATGGATTTTCCATGCTGAGCATTATTACACATACTTTTGTGGTCTAGGGCTTTATTTTTCCATTGTGTTGACCGAAAAACCAAAGTTCTTTCCTCTAATTTCTATTGCACCCCTTGTGCTGGTATTGATTGAAATTGAGTCCTTTTTAAAAGTCACATGTTACCCTGTTTTTGCACTTTTTAACAATTCTTGTAAAATTCAATGACTACTTGAGCTTCCTTCAAAGTCCAAAAAGTACATCGATAAGAATACCAAAATCACTCTCATTGAATTTCATGTTTAAAGTATCAATAAATTTTCTACACTTAATATATTGATAGCTCTTTTAATTTGTCAGTAAATTATATTTAGATATTTAAAGTAAAATTAGTTTTAAATAAGCATCTAAACACATAATAAATTATTTTTACTAAAAATAATTTTTTAAATTTCAAATAAATTGTATATGTTCTCAAGCGTCTATTACTAAAGTAAATTAAACACATAAAATATATCACCATTTTTAATTATATATATTAATTCCAATAAACAGTAAGATCTTAAATCTATTCTAGTTAAGATTGATGCATATATTTAGAGAATATTAATTTACATTATATATATCTTTTTATCATTCAACATAAGTCAAACAAAAAAATTATTCATGCTAATTAGCACAGCATGATCATAAAGCAAACTCCATTTAAAAATTTTGATTTGAAAGTAATAGTTGGTGCCAATAAAATTATGAGCTTTTCTTTTCAACGATTCGAGTGATTTTAAGATTAACTTCAAAATTATTAGCCAACGAACTTTAATTAGCGAAAATGTTAATTGAAAAGGTGATTCTTTTGGTGTGATAATTAAAGAGGGTTGACGTCCTGTGATCAAATAGGTAAAGCAAAAGAAAGAATAATACTCGAGTCCACAGAATTCACTATGTGTCCTTAAAGAATTTAATCCACTCATTGTATTCGAGATTTTTGGATTACTTCCTCCCAGGATAAAATGGATTAACCTGTTAATGGTGTAGCAGTACCTCAAACACCAATAACATCGTCGAACTCGAAGAACGGTAACGAATCACACAATAGACTCGAATTTTGATTTTTCAAAATATGCAGAATGATCTTTAAATTTGCTAGCAAAAGTCTCGAAAAAAGTACTTCAAAAATGAAGGCAAAAGGTCTTTATTTATAGCCAAAGATCATAAGTGAAGGGGTGTGAAGATACATGTTCAGATGGTGTCTGTTCGGAATGACTATCATTGGGAAAGAAACTTTTCAACTTTCTTTTCCCTCCAATTTATTTCTCTCCATTTCTCAATTCACACCCAACACTTAACTCTAACAATCCCCCACATGAATGAGGAATGGCTATATAAAAAATCTTAATGCATGAAAAACTGTGTGATTCGTAAGCAAGAACTAATTGCATCTGGATAAGTGGGTTTTCCCTTGAACTTTTCATAGTGAACATATATCGGATATACTCGGTCAATTGGTAGATTTGATATCTTTGAACCGTCGAGCTTTGATGTACACCTAGACAACAAAAGTCACACAATTAATCCTTTAACTTCTTAGGTTCTCATTGTTTTGTTTGTTTCAGCATGAACACAACATGGTTACGTAAGTGCGTAGAGAATTGGCCTTACAAAATTCTCCTTGAAGCGGCTTACACTTCACACTAATATATATAATTCCTAAATATGTTATCCCGTAGATACACCATTTAACATACCCCATGTCAAACTTTGAAATCATTAAAAATCCTTTAATGCTTTATCCTTATTACAGAACATTGTCTCATTACGAAAATGGACCAAAAGTTATTTTGAAAATGTTGAACCGTCATCAATGACTTTGTTTGATCTCCTTGAAGCTAGATCTTGGGATCTCCAATCTTCTAGGTAGAGTTACCGCCACGATGACTTGTCCTCGGACATAGTCCCATTCCCTTCGATGATCTTTCAACCGCCTCTCTAGTTAGACCTTTTGTAAGTGGATCCGACACATTATCTCTTGACTTTACATAGTCAATTATGATAATTCCATTAGAGAGTAGTTGTCTAACGGTGTTATGTCTCCGTCGTATGTGACAAGACTATCTGTTATACATTACACTTCCAACCCTTCGGATTGCCGCTTGGCTATCGCTATGTATACATATTGGTGAGAACGGTTTGGGCTAGAATGGAATGTCCTCTAGGAAATTCCTGAGCCATTCAGCTTCTTCACCAGCCTTGTCTAAAGCTATGAATTTCGACTCCTTTATAGAGCGATCAATACATGTTTGTTTGGATGACTTTCAAGACACTGCTCCTCCACCAATGGTAAACACATACCCACTTGTGGATTTTGTTTCAGTTGAGTCGGTGATCCAATTTGCATCACAATATCCTTCAACAACTGCTGGATACTTGTTTTAATGCAAAGCAAAGTTTTGAGTATGTTTTAAATAGCCCAAAACTCATTTCATATCCATCCAATGACTCTAATTGGGATTACTTGTGTATCAACTAAGTTTACTTATTGCACAAGCTATATCTGGCCGTGTACAATTCATGATGTACATCAGAATTTCCAATACTCTTGCATAGTCCAATTGGGACTTACTTTCACTTTTGTTCTTTGAAAAAGCAAGATTCACATCAATTGGTGTCTTTGCAATTTTGAAATCCAAATACTTCAATTTTTCAAGTATTGTTTGGATATAATGATACTGAGACAATGCTAGACCTTCAGGAGTTTTGTGGATCTTAATTCTCAATATCAAGTCAGCAACTCCTAGATCTTTCATCTCAAATTTACTAGCAAGCATATGCTTGGTAGCATTTATGTTAGCAATGTTGTTACTCATTATCATCATGTCATCCACATATAGGCAAATAATGACGACTTGATTTTTGAGTGTTCATAATATAAACACATTTATCACACTCATTAATCTTGAAACCATTTGACAACATAGTCTGGTCAAATTTTGCATGCCATTGTTTGGGCGCTTATTTTAGTCCGTACAAGGACTTTACAAGTCGGCACACCTTCTTTTCATTTCCAGGAACTACAAACCCTTCAGGTTGTTCTATGTAAATTTTTTTTCTCTAAATCTCCATTTAAGAAGGCTGTTTTCACATCCATTTGATGGATTTCAAGACCGTATATGATGGCTAACACTATTAACACCCGAATGGATGTAATTCTGGTTACCGACGAGTACGTATTAAAGTAATCAAGACCTTCTTTTTGTCTAAACCCTTTGACTACAAGTCTTGCTTTGTATTTGTCAATAGTGCCATCATCTTTAACTTTCCTTTTGAAAATCCATTTACAACCTAATGGTTTGTTCCTTGGAGGAAGGTCAACCAATTCTCATGTATGATTATTCATTATGTATTCAATTTCACTATTGACTGTCTCTTTCCAATATTGAGCCTCCGAAGAAGTCATAGCTTCTTGAAAAGTTCGAGACTCATTTTCCAATAAAAATATTAGAAAATCTTTTCCAAAGGAAGTAGACGTCCTTTTACGTTTGCTACATCTTGGATTCTCCTCATTAGGAATACTTTCCTTTGTATCTTCCCGAGGTCGTTTAGATTCTTCGCTAGACGACTCACAATTTTTTTTATATGGATATATATTTTCAAAGAATTCAACATTGTCTGATTCCTTTACCGTATTAACATGAATTTCAGGATTTTTTGATTTATGAACCAGAAATTGATATGCTTTACTATTTGTAGCATATCCTATAAAAACACAATCAACGGTTTTAGGTCCTATCTTAACCCTTTTGGATTTAGGAACTTGTACCTTAGCCAAACACTCCCACACTTTCATGTATTCAAGGTTAAACTTTCTTCGTTTCCATTTTTTGTATGGAATGGATTGTGTTTTGCTATGGGGCACTCGATTGAGTATTCTATTAGCCGTAAGGATAGCTTCCCCCCACAAGTTCTGAAGTAAACCAGAACTTAATAACGAAGCATTTATCATCTCTTTTAATGTTCTTTTTTCTTTTCGCAATCCCATTACATTGTGTGGTGAGTAAGAGGAAGTTGTTTGATGAATAATGCCATATTCCAAACATATTTTTTCAAAAGGAGATTCATATTCTCTACCCCTATCACTCCTTAATATTTTAATGTTTTTGTTAAGTTCTGTTTCAACTTCACTTTTATATTGCCTAAATGTTTTAATTGCTTCGTCTTTACTTTTGAGTAAGTAAACATTGTAGTACCGCATATTATCATCAATAAAAGTTCTGAAATACTTCTTTCCACCATGAGATAGTATTGACTTCATGTCACAAATGCCTGTGTGAATTAAGTCTAAGGGACTTGAATTCCTTTCAACTGACTTATAAGGATGTTTAGCATACTTAGATTCAACACAAATTTGACATTTAGATTGATTGCATCTAAAGTTTGGCAATAATTTCAAATTGATCATTTTATGCAAGGTTTTATAATTGAAATGTCCCAAACGGGAATGCCATAAATCATTTGACTCAATCAAGTAAGAAGAAGCAGTAAGTTTATTGCTTTCAACAACAATTACATTCAATTTGAAAAGACCCTCAATCAGGTAACTTTTTCCTACATACACATCATTCTTACTTATTACAGTATGATTTGAAATAACAACACACTTAAATCCGATCTTGATGAGAAGACCTGTGGAAACTAAGTTCTTCCACTTTTCTGGAACATGACAAACATTATTGAAAGTCACCACCTTACCAGATGCCATTTTCAGAAATATTTTTCCATAGCCTTCAATCTTGGCTGTTGAAGAGTTTCCCATATACATGGTTTCATTGGGTCCAGCAGGGGCATAGAAAGCAAATGCTTTTCTGACAACACAAACATGTCGAGTGGCTCTAGAGTCAAGCCACCAATCTATTGGGCTTCCCACTATGTTGCATTCAGACACCATAGCGCACAAGTCATCAATCTTCATGGTTTTTTCAAACATGTTAGCTTATCCCTTTTGCTTTCCTTTCTTTGGAGCACGGGACATTCAGCAGCCTTGTGTCCAATCTTTCCACAGTTGTGGCAGTTTCCTTTGAATTTCTTCTTGATAGGAAAATTCTTTGGTCCAGAAGGCTTCTTCCTCTTTTTGGGATTAGATGGAGTGGTCTCAACAATATTTTCCCTCATAATTGTTGAGTTTCCCCTTACGTTCCTTTCAGCAACTTTGTTATCTTCTTCGATTATCAATCGAATGATAAGATCATCAAGCTTCATATTCTTGCGTTTGTGCTTCAAATAATTCTTAAAGTCCCTCCATGAAGGAGGTAGCTTTTCAATCATGGCTACAACTTGAAAAGTTTCATTGATGACCAAACCTTCAATGAACAACTCATTATTAGCACCATAATTAATACTTTTGACAAAAGCATTAGTATGAATTATACCTTCAGCAAGGAGATCGTGAATTATCACTTGCAGCTCTTGGAATTGTGTGATAACATGCTTGCTATCTATCATTTTGTAGTCCAGAAACTTGACTGCAACAAATTTCTTTAAAGCAACATCTTCGATTTTGTACTTCTTCTTTAGCACATCCCAGAGTTCTTTAGAAGTCTCCATATTGTTGTATACGTTATACAGATCGTCCTCCAATCCACTCAGATAGTTCTTGCACAAAAAATCTGAGTGCTTCCAAGCCTCAATCACCAAGAACTATTTATTTTCGAGAGTTGATTCCGGCAGAACTGATTTATCCTCCTTAATGAACTTTTGCAGACACAATGTGGTCAGATAGAAGAACATCTTCTACTGCCAGTATTTGAAGTCAATGCCAGAAAACTTTTCAGGATTTTCTGCCGGAGCCAGCACGGGTGGAGGAGAGTCCATTGCTTGTAGAGGCAAGCATGGAGTCAGTTGTTCCTGTCATAGTTGAACAATAACAGTAAAAGCTAGCAATCGATGAATATTCTATTTCTTCAAATCGAAAAACTTTTGACAGAACTAAATTGACTAATCAGTGAAGTTAACTAAACTGACTAATCAATGAAGTTTCTATATCTTCAAACCGAATTCTCAATAATCAAATTTACTTGGTGAAATTTTTAAATCTTCAAACCAGCAATCACAGTGAGTAGAAAGTCACAAGGATTTTAATTTCAACGAGAATAAAAAATCCGAAGAATTTAATCTCCAACAACGGAGTAGAAAACCAGAAAAGTTTTAGTCTCCAAAATCAGAAAATAGATGAACACAGAAAATATTAACCAAAATAAATTCCTTAAGCTTGTTGACGTCCTATGATCAAATATGTAAAGAAAAGGAAAGAATAATATCCGAGTTTACAGAATTCACTGTGTATCCTTAAAGAATTTAATCCCCTCACTGTACTCGAGGTTTTTTAATTACTTCCTCCCAAGATAAAATGGATTAACCTGTTAATGGTGTAGTGGTACCTCAAACACCAATAACTTCGTCGAACTCGAAGAACGATAATGAATCACACAATAAATTCGAATTTTGATTTTTTAAAATATGCATAATAATCTTTAAATTTGCTAGCAAAAGTCTTGAAAAAAGTACTTCAAAAATAAAGAAAAAGCCTTTATTTATAGCCAAAGATTTAAAATGAAGGGGTGTGAAGACATCTGTTCAGATGGTGTCTGTTTGGAATGGCTACCATCGAGAAAGAAACTTTTCAACTTTCTCTTCCCTCCAATTTATTTCTCTCCATTTCTCAATTCACAACCAACACTTAACTCCAAGAAAGAGCCATTATGATTATTAAAAGTAGAGTAACTACTGCAATCCTAAGAAGAATAATTATGTTTGTGGTTATGGTAATAGGGAGCACATAAAAAAAAGTTGTATATTTTTATTTTTAACTATATAATAAACATGAGTCCTTGGACGATCAAGGGTAAGTCTGTAAATTAAGCAAAAGTTATTTCTAGACTGAACTAATAATAGTATTATAGGCAATATTATTTCTTAACTACTGTATAATAAACATGAGACCTTGAATGACCAAGGGTAAGTCTGTAAATTAAGCAAAAAATATTTCTAGATTTTAAACTTATCATAGTGCTATAGATAACATTCATAAAAAGTGAACCATGTGGCTTTTTAAGTTTATACCTGAAAAAATTTGGTGGCACGGTTTTTATGGCAATCCGATCATTTCAGAGTAAAAATTTAAACATTAAAAGTTTGAAAACTTGAAGTTTGACCAAAGTAAAAAAAAAAAGGTAAACGAACTCGAAATTGAGTTTTGACAGTCCCATTAGGTCCAAAAGATGAGTTATGACTTTGTTAGATGTTTCGCATGAGTTTTCAAAAGTTCATGTGTGATTCTAACTATTGAGTTGATTACTACTTATTTTAAGCTAAGGCTTGACCATTGTCAATATTTGGTCAAGACGACCTCAAATTGGTGATTTGAGTATTCCAATGAATTCGAAGCATATTTTGAAGTGGTTTTCATATATTTGATTCAAGTCACTAAGGGTTCACGTGAGTTTAAAGGGTAAAAGTTAAATTTGACAATAGCAGATTTATGATATCTAGTGCAAGCACAATCACGCTCATAGGACGCAAGTGCGTTGAAGGATGGGAGTTCGGTTAGCACAATCACTCTACGACTGCAAAATCGTGCACAAGGGAGAGATGCAATGTACCACCTTGTGTTGTTGGCACGCGTTCATGCATAAGCCAGGCATCGGTCAACATAATCATGCGTGTGGGGCGCTATCACGAGGGGCTGAACGTTTTCAATGCTACCACGCAGCCAAGGTGCAATCGTGTTGTGTATTGGGTTTCATGTTGGGCACAATCGTGCTAAGGCATCGTGATCGCGCCAATTGTATTTCGGTGGTTAAAAACGGACAATGTCAGAATTTGAGGCTTATTTCACCATCTTTGGGGTTCTAGAGCTCAGCTTTGAGCGATCTTGGAGGTTATCTTCTCTATTTCGAAGAGGGCAGATTTTTATCAGTATCTTGGAATTCTCTCATGATTTCTTGGATTATCTAATGCTTTTATACATTAATTTTGTTAAGAATTTAGGTTTTGAGCCCTAAGCTTGAGAATGAGTAAATTGATTATTTCAATGTCAATTCGTGGATGAAATTAAATGATTCTGAATTTAGGACCTTAAGGCTATTCGATAAATTTCTAATTTTGATGTCGAAGTCTTGGAGATAATTTTTTAGTTGACTTTTTTGGATCAAAGTAGTAATATAGCAATATGGATGTTCACGGACTCATACGTTTATGTAAATTGTGTATTTGAACAGATTGGGATCGTTTGAAGCCTTTGAGGAAAGACAAGATTGTTTTGTGATTGTTTAGGCTTCGAATCTAAGGCAAGTTGAGACTTTCTTGACTCTATTTGAGTGTTTGTGTTGGTAATTAATTAATTATTAAAAACACGTAATGGATATCCCGTATAAATGAGATGACAAGTACTTACGCGGATAGTGGTGTCATATTATAGATAACTGTTAGATAGTTAACTATTTGTGACGGAATTATGATATCAGTGTGAGTTAAAAATTATTACTAAGTGAATTTTTAGCTGATTCATGACATTCTTAATTACTTGATTACTCATCACTCTTTAGTATAATTGATGTAATTAAATGGTTGAAAAGCATTTTTATATATACTGTGTATATGCCTCATGTGTGCATCATATTTTTATATTTTCATATGATATCTCATTCATATTATACTTGATGAATCATATGATTATTGTCCGATATGGTCTAAGAGATCTGATTTCGAATGGAGTGATGATATTATAGCCTCTATTGGTTGGATACTCAATGTGGTCTGACAGGCTTGATTCCAGGGAGTATATTACTCCCTCCGTTTCAAAATAAGTGGTGTTTTGTCCTTTTGATTTTGTTTCAAAATAAGTGGTTTTATATAATCAAGAATACAATGATGTTCTTTCAATTTAGCTTTATTTAAGTGGAGAGAGTTTACATAATCAAGAAAATATTAAAGAGTTACATATTTTTCAAGATATTTATTAGGAGTAAGTGAGTAAAATTACATTTTTCTGTCTAGGAATGAGTAGTTTTCTTAAGGGGTGTGCTCAAGCTAAAAGCACCACTTATTTTGAAATGCAAGGAGTAATATAATAGTCTCTATTGATTGGATACCCGATGTGGTCTAGAGACCTAGTTTTGGAGAGTATATGGACCTCATAAGTCCCCTATAGATCACGTGACACCTATTGCAGGGTTATATGTTTATCGATTTATTTGGTCATTGCATTGTGTTTAATTATTTCTCATCCTTATATAATTTTATTTATGTGGTTTAATCTATTATTTAAATTCTTGACAAGAATTAGAATTATGTCTTTAAAATATTTTTTAAAAAGTTCGCGATTATATTTGGAGTATTGCGAAGAATTAGGTCTATATATGGGATTCTTAGAAAGAAACGAGTTATCTGATCTACTTACTTGATTTAATTTGAGTGATTATTTGTTTAGCTGTTAATTTTTTATAATTAGTTAAAAAGTTGAAGTATTCTATCTTTTATTGCTCAGGTGTTAATTGTATAATTTTGGTTGAGCTGATCATTAATAAAGTGTGGAGGTAAGTATTGGAAAGACCAATCATCGCTATCGCTTTAGTTTAGCATCGATGTTGTTAAGTATACATATTTTTTGTATTCATTCTACATTTTCTGCACTTTTATGTGTAAATCTAATTGTGATTACTTGCTGGATATAGGGGAGCAACATGAGTTAAGCCATTTGGAGTTTTCAAGCGGACCGTCAATCGATTCGTAACACTGGACTCTGATTTTGCTCCTTTACTTTTGATTGTCTTCTATTCCTAGATAGTGTAGTGTCAAACTCCGGTACATATTTTTATTTGAATTTCTTTGACTCATATCACCAGGTCTTCGAGGTACTTCTATTGTATTTCCGCATTCTTATTATTGGTCTTTGAGGTATTTCTATTATACTTCCGCATTTTTATTATTTAAGGACTTGTTTATAACTTATTATTATTTATTTTCACTTCTACACGTTAATAATAAAAAGATGAGTTAAAATATAAAAATGATCCGTCTATCAATTTAAATGTAGGTGCAATCATGATCTAAGAAATTTTAAGTTACGACAAAATGTCTTTAATAAATAACTTTATTAAGTTAAATTATTATTTGAGGAATTAATTTTTGTGATAACCTCAAAAGTAAGAAGCAAATTTCAAGATCATAAGATTATCCTTTAGGAATATTCGCTTCTTTTTGAATGTATAATCCAGATTCTTTTCTTACTTCTCTAAGTGTGCATGCAATTCGAGTTTGGATTACTACTATTAACTTTTTCACTAAGTATCTATTTCGTTGTTTTCTTTCAAAATTATTATATTAGTCCTCAATTATAACATGGTTACAATAAGTATAATGTATTAAGATATAATTAAATTTGAACTTTTTTATCATATCATTTTTAGAGTTAGTACAATAAATTCATTGTCACAAAAATAAATTTTAAATATTTATATAAGAAAAAAGTACATTATGATATCATTTTTAGAAAAAATAACTCATACCTAATGTTAAGAAATCAGAAGAATTTTTTTTATATGTTTATCATTTTTTATTTGTTAAAATAGGAAGTGTTTATACTACCTGTTCTATTATATTGTTATTTTATATCTCACATATTCAAACACCTCCCCCCTCCCCACCCCACCCCACCCCACCCCCCCAAAAAATAGAAAATAAAAGGACAAGGGCAAAATTATCACATTTTGAATAGTCCAAGGGCCTTTTTTGTTTGTTTTTTGGACATCTGCTACTATGAAAAATTTTTACGGTATTTTTGAATAATTTAGCTAGTTAAAAAGGTTTTTTTAGCCAAAAACATAATGGCGTAATGGCGATGATAATTTGAGTAAAAAATACAATGAAGGACAAAGTTAATTTAATTCAAATAGTTTCGGGGCATTTTGATCCTTTTTGCTAGCTAGAAGTATTATAATTGTTGGCTAGGATCATTTCAGATAATTTTACTAATTTTTTTAATATTGAAAAACACAATAACAAAGATAGGTGGATTTAATTATAATATCATGCTGAAATATAATTCTTGAGTATAACTTAATCTAAAGAATCATTAATAAAAAAAGATTATCTAAAATCATTTAAATAGACTACCATTCATGATTCACTCAATCAACGTAGAACTTACAAGTTGCTGAAATTTTAACTTCTTCACCCACCATTTCATAGTCCTAACTCATATGCATAAAGATACGTAATTTCTATTTCTTCCCCCACCATTTTTCTGTTGCTTTTTTTGGGGGTAAAATAGTTGAGGAAATTTCATAGTCATACGTCTGAGAGCATGTTTGCCACGATGACAATAACGTCATACTACATTGTTTGGAATATTATGATTTCTAAATCTACATTTAAGATCATATGATGTTTTGATGATCTATCAATATTTTATAGATGACTATCTATATGGAGAAGCAAAAATGAAGAATAAAATTCAAGAATCAGGTCCTTAACAGATCTTCAAGAAAAAGTGAAAAAGTTAGCAACATTATCAGAGGATCTCATCAGATAACTTGTTCCTCTAGCAGAACTGGAGATTGCCTTGAAGAGCTATTTCATGAAGGCTTGGAGAATTGTGATTATGACTCAATCCAATTCTACAAGAAAATCAAGTTCAAGATATGAAAATATTATGATAAACTGAACATATCGAATTAATTTGGAATAATAAGGTGAAAGACTCCTGACGGGTAAATAAGATTCAAATCAAGTCAAATTGGATTTATAGAAAGACTTAAACAAATTTGTGTCTGGATTGAAGAACTAGAAGACGTCTATTTACTCCTATATAAATAACATGATATAAAGCTTTGGAGTTTGGCCGCACCCAGAGAGGGAGAGAGGTATTAAAATGAGAGAGTCACCACAAAGAGTATCGAAGAAGAAGCAACTTCTACAACCAAAGAACCTGGTTCTATCAAGATTTATCTATATAGTTCGTATGTTGTAATAGTTAGTTTCTTTGTGTGATTTCAAAATAATATCTTTATTACTTGTTTAGTTAATTGTAGTAGGTATTGTTGTGTTGTAGGGGACCTCTTTGACCGGGTAGAGTCATTACAGAGTAGAGAAGAGGGCATAGGTAGGGACCGTTGGGAACAGCTCCTTAGGTGTTACAAGAGCTGTTGCAAATCTTAAATTGCTCGATTTTAGTAAAGAGTTTATGAAAAATTCTATAGAAATAGGTCCTGATTTTTTTCCCTTCAGTAAGGAGTTTCCACGCTAAATATTTGTGTTGATTTTATTTATTCCATTCTCAAAGAACCTAGTTCTTTTAATATATAGATTGCAACCAAACTAACATACAACATGTGAGTTAGACATTAAATTAATACTTTAATATAAATATCGAATTTGAGCCAAACTTATTAAATTTCACCAAATATGTAACTATAATGATGACTCCAATCCGCCCCCGACTATAACAAACAAGTTCGAAACCCTTCATAAAGAGTTGAGTATGATATTAAGCAGTGATTATCTTCCTTTTCACAAGTTAAAATTACTTGTTGACGTAAAATATTTCGTAATTAGTTACATGAATTATGTTGCGCTTGGTAATTTTAACTGATAAAATCGATATATAAGAATATTATTGTCATGCCCCAAACTCGGGGAGGCATTACCGGCACCCGGTCCCTCACTTGACCGAGCAAATCTACAGCTAACTAACAACTAATAACAAACCAAAGCTGACGAGGCTCAACACCATAATAATATATAACATTATCAGAGTTAAACAACGATATAGTGGAAACTAGGCCTCAAGCCAAACATATACAAAGGCCAACAAGGCTACACTTAGGCAACTGGTACTATACAACAGGATCAACCATGCCTACAAAGTTCTACGATCCAAAAGATAGTTTACGAGCCTCTGTGAGTGCGATAGTTGATATACGATCTGAACATGACTTTGACATACTTAAAATGTACAAAAGAACTCCAAAATAAAACAAATCAACAACATCAGTTCTCAAGATGATACCTGATTCTCGTCAAAACTATCCAACAATCACAGCCACCTCGGCCACTGTCGATTCATGTATTCAATTCACATCTAACTAAAATAAATTAACAATATAAGTAATATAATGCAATACAACAATCAGGAATCAATCGCAAGTCTTGTCAAAAGCTTGCAGGGCTAGAGAGGCTATTCACATCAAGTTTAACCATGCTAGACCAACTCTTGCGCAATGATTATCGATTACACAAGATCAACCCTTTGGGAAAGTTTATCATAACCCCATGAAGGATCAGACATGTCGTACCATCTCTGACACATGTACAAGCTCAACCCAACTGGAGGAAATCATCAAACCCCGCAAGTCAGCTTCAATCTCTGGGCTTGACTCATAGCCGGATTAACTCTCGTGCATTAAATACTCGCAAAGCCTCAAGGGAATCAAATTAGCGCATACATCCAACCATAAAGGCAAATCAACACATAATTGTATATACACAACAAACAACCCAAAAAATGATCCGTTTACGCCTTCAAATGCTAATCACAACACAACTCTAATTATATGTATTCAAATGTTCCACCAAAATGTTCCACTAACATATCCTAACACGTAACTCTAAGATTGAATTCAACTATAATTCTTTTCCTAATAACATCACCTTCAGAAGCTAACCATAGAAGAAAAAGGGCGTGATTTCAATATTTCAAATCAACCAACATGCTCGATATTAATGACTCTAATTTTCCATAGATGTGCCACAACTAAATGAGTATTAAGCCCCAAATACGAGATATATTCCCAAGTCAAAGACCAGTACAAATAGAAGACCAAAACAAGAGTAAGAGTATAGAACTTAAGGTTAAAAAATAGTCACTCACATGACAATACCGATAAGGCGATAGATAACGGAAACATGCCGAAAGAGATAAAAGAAAGACTTAACATACCTCAACTTGATTGATCAAGATTTTAGCCAAAACTTTAAGCCAAAAGAACCAAGCTACTACCAAAAGCATCTCCTCAGCCAAACTACGCGAAACCACAACTAACCCGACAAGAAAACAACATATAAAGATATATACAGTAAGATTTTTACGGATTTGATTATAGAAACTCTAAAATAGTAATCTAATGATACTTACAAATTCAAACCTATGATAATAAGATAGAAAACAAAGAAAAAAAAGGGGACTTACCCAGATGGTCTTTACAAGAAACAACCACTAGAGCAACAAAAATGCCACAAGAACAAAAACCACACGACGTATCAATGATCCAGGATTGAAAACAAGCTTGGATCTTTATTTCTCTTCAATATATGAAGGTTCTATGATTTATAGAGATAGTTTTAGGGTTTCCACTACTTGGGAGCTTGAAAAAATAATTTGGGATAACACAAAACCAACCAAGTTATATAATATATAGGACCTGCCACCATAGCCTACCCTGATGCTTGGAGTGTCGTAGCAGGCCAATGCTTAGGCCGTCCAGGATTTTTCCTATCGTTTGATCCTCCGCACGTGATCTCGATCCTCATTCTTCCCTCGACGTACAATGCATAGTCATAAAACTAGACTAGTATGTACGAAAGCTAACGACAAAATCAGTTGAAATGTATAGGGTGTTACAATTATTAAAGTGTGTTAAAAGATATTTGTGCACATTTCAGAAGTATTTGTGTTAGGGTAATCACGGACTGATTCACCAAGTTAGCACATGTAGAACTACTTATATAGTTCTTGAATATGCTTAGTAGTAGCTCAAAGGAAACATTCCCAAGTTAAAGAGAAAAAGTTGAAATATTTGGGCATATATTGACCTATATTGAACCAAATTATTAGCTGAATTATGAAGCGCACATGTTTTGGATTGATTAAAGAACATGTAGAGTTGAATCTAAGCTTTTAGCTTGAGGTAAGTTGATGTTACTCCCTAAATGTTGTATAGTTGTACCTTAACTTTCGAGATCCTGTCAAGTAAGGAAATCAAAATCAAATTAGAATCCTTAATATAAAAGGATTCTCAAATTGTGTCTTACCAAAAATAACTCAAATTCAATCAATTACACAAAATACTTTTATCACTATATATGTATGCATTGATTTAAATATCTTGAAACAAGATCTTAATACAGACATATTTTCCAGCTTGTAGCACATAAGCAACAAAAACTTGATCCTTAATTCCTTCACTGAGTAAATCAGGTTTGTTAATCATTAAAGGATATTAATAGTCACCGCTAAGTCGAGATCTAAATTATAATATGCAACCTTAATGCTTGATTAGCTGCCTAAGGGAATCCTAATGCCTATATGTTTGAACATTTATATGAATTCTAGTGCCAAAGTTGTTAACCTCACTCCAGAGTTAAATTACATAAAGAACTCAGTCATATGTGACAAAATTCCTAATCTAGGATCTCAATCTTCATTAATCAAGCTAAGAGAATTAAAAGAATCAGAAAATTGGAAGAATCATATTGAGCATAAGCAAAATGTATGTATTAATCCTAAAAATGAGTCTCTGTACATCCAGGTTATATGGAGTATGAATTAGCTCTAATAACCTTCTAATCCACTACACTAACTAGTAATTGACAGCTTATTGCCATCTGTATACTAACTAACTATGCCAACTGGATGCCAACAAGAGCAATAACAGAAAATAGGATTAACTAGATTAACCAAGGATTAGAGAAGCTAACTAACTACAGCTAATTAACTAATCCATCATGAAGCAGCCTATATTTCAACGCTCCTCCTCAAGATAAAGGGTGCAAAATATTCAGCACACCAAGCTTGCTTAAAAGATGAAGATGCTGGACTTGGCCAAGACCTTTTGTCAGCAATATAGCTAACTGATGATGTGTAGAAACATGCATAGGTTGAATTAGACCAGCTTTGATTTTGTCCTGAATAAAGTGACAATCGATCTCAATGTGTTTGGTATGCTCATGAAACACTGAATTAGTAGTTAGTTGAATTGCAGACTTGTTATCACTAACAATGTGACAGATATCTGAATAGGGACATACAAATCAGAAAACATTCCCAACTACCATGTAATTTCTGAAGTAGTAGAAGCCATGCTTCTGTTCTCAGGTGAACTCCTAGATACAGTCTTCTGCTTCTTAGACTTCCAAGATACCAAGGAGTTGGCCAATTTCACAACATAACCTGTGACAAATTTCCTTGTTTTTGGACAGGCAGCCCAATCAGAATCACACCAACATGTCAACTCTGTAGTAGGTTGAGATTGCATCCAAACTCCTTATCCAACTAATCCCTTCAAATATCTAACCATTCTAGTGGCAGCATCCCAATTTGACTACTTGGGATGTTGCATGAACTGACTAAGAGTTTGAAATGCATAACTGTTGTCAGGTCTAGTGACAGTAGCATACATAAGCTTCCCAATCAACCTTTGGTAGGAAGAGATTTTAGTGAAGGCTGTATCTCCAGAAAGACCATTTGGTTGATCAAATTCAATAGTGTTGAGTCTCATATTGGAGTCCAAAGGAGTGTGCACTGGCTTGGCACCACTAAGGCCCATATCGGATATCAACTCTAATGGGTATTTTATTTGATTCAGAATAACACCATTAGTAGATCTTAAGACCTCAATTCCCAAAAATACTTAAGCTGTCCCAAATCTTTCAGCTTGAATTATTGATGTAACACCTTCTTGACATCATTGATTAATGTTATGTTGCTCACAGTAACGATCAATCATCATCATAGACTAAAACAATCACTAACTCATTTCCTTTCTTCATGGTAAACAAGGAATAATCATGTGTACTTTGAACGAAACCTGCAGCTAGCAACGCAGTAGTGAGCTTAGTGTTCCACTGTCTTGAAGCCTGTTTGAGACTATATAAAGATTTGAGCAGTTTGCATACTTTATGTTCCCCTTGTTTCCTAAAACCTTCAGGCAATTCCATATATACCTCCTCATGCAAAACACCGTGCAAAAATGTATTGTAAAAATCCATTTGGAATAGAGACCAACCTTTAGACACTACCAAGGCAATAACACACCTTATTGTCACCATCTTCACAACTGGTGAAAAAGTGTCATGATAGTCCACCCCTGCCTGTTGACTATAACCTTTATCTACCAACCTTGCCTTAAACCTTTCCTTCTCTATATGATATTTGATCTTGTACACCCATTTGGAACCAACTATGTTCTTTCCCTGAGCAAATAAACTATTGTCCAAGTTTTATTATCTTCAAGAGCTTGAATTTTAGACTTCATAGCTCGGATCTACCTGTCATCCTTAGCAGCATGAGAAAAGGTCTGAGGTTCCAATAATGAGGAGAATTTGGTCAAATAACTATGATAAATTGAAGTAGTGTTCTTATAAGAAAGACAATTGGCTAAAGGATATCTATTGGTTTGTCTTTTTCAGGAGCAAGTGTAGTCTTTCATCCATATAGGCTGTTTAGATACTTTGCCTATCCTGCTTAGTGGTCTAACTAGTAAAAATGCAACAGTAGGTTGCATTGACTGTGAAGGGATTTCCTCATCATAATATGTTGGAACATCCACATGTTGCTCAATTGGTGGTGAAGTCACAGTGTCGGTAGGTGTCTCAGTAAGTGAAACTATATTTGAAGCTTTAGTGTCAGATGGAATATGAAGCTCAAAATAATCAGTGGTAATGGGAGGTGAGGACTGCATTTCATTATGAGAATCTTCAAAAGGAAAGTGTCCTCCTAGAATATGACATCTGTATGCACAAAGAACTTTTTATATCGGATGTCCATCAACAAATATCCCTTTTGCACATCTGAATATCCCATTAATATTGTAGGTCTAGATGTTTCTACAAATTTATCATTCCCAGGAATGACAGATGCATAACATAGGCAGCCATCACCCTTAGGTGAAATAAGGAAGGAACCTTAGCATATAACAATTCATAAGAACTTTTTCCATAATAAGAAAGGAAAGAAAGTTTGTTCATCAAATAAACAACTACATTAACACATATGCCCCAGTACTTGATTAAAAAGTAGCTTGAAATCTAATAGCTCTAGCAATGTTCAATATGTGTCTGTGCTTTCTTTCCACTATACCATTCTGACACACCTGCAACCATCCTTTCACAATTCTTTGTTCCACCATCGCCACTTATTGAATTTACACCTTTGAATATGTATAAACCTCCCTTCTCTTTACCAATTCCTTTCACCCTGCCACTATAAAAGTCCTGAAAGACACAAAAGTCAGGGTAAAAAGAGACAAAACAAGACAGTGCCTTGGTGATTTTTGACATTGATAGCAAGTTAAACTTGAAATCTGGCACAAATAACACATTCTTCACAGTTTCACTCTTAAACATAAGTACAGTGCCAACATGTGTAACATCAACTTTGCCTCATGAGGGCAAAGTTACCTTGTTACTTTGTGACTTGACTAAATCCAAATCTCCTATTAACAAGTGTCTACTAGCAGCTATGTGGTGTGAGGCACCATAGTTCACTATCCAAGCATGTTTAAAAACATCAACCATTAAACATGTGGTCATACCCATCATATTGGTCTAGTTCTGCTTTGCATCCTTATTCATTATTTTCCGAAATTGTTTATACTCACTTTTTGTGAATCCTTGACCTTTTGCTACAAAAGCATTTCCACCTTATGGCTACTTGAGGCTCCATCATTCTGAACACCATGACTCCTAGAGATATTATTTGCTAAGCTGAATGAAGTTTGACCATTATTGTTATGTTTTCCTCCATATGATCCATAGTTTCCATGTCCTTGAGTCCCTTTTGAGTTACTGTTCAAATTGCTAGTACTATAACCAGGCCTCCTCATTTACTTCCAGTCAACAATCCAATTAGCTTGTAACAGTTCTCCCTAGTGTGACCAGTGAAGTAACAATAGTTGCACTGTGAAAATGGATTCCTTCCTCTATGGTTTTGACCTCCTTCGTTGTAGCTTTGAGTTCCATTAGCTCTACTAATCTGCATAGCCATAGGATCATGTTTTTAATTGACAACAGCTACACATTATGAATGTTGAATCTCATCCTCTATAATCATGGCATAAGCTTAATTGATGGATGTAGTGACACCTTTAAATAAGATCTGCCTACGTGCTTGCTCATAACAATCATTTAATCCACTCAAAAAGTTATATTAACCTCAGTTGATACAAATGATCCATATAATCCTTCGAATTTGGACATCCATAGCTTGGTGAAGGCACAACAGCATCATACTCTCCCCATAAATTTTTTAATTTTGTGAAATATGTAGAGACCGAATTAGTACCTTATCATAGGGTAGTGATTTCTCTATGCAACTTATTGATCCTCATGTGATTTTCCTTGACAAATCCCTCCTTCAGATCTTGCCAAACTGTGAAGGCACTGATTGTATACCCGACTCCAATGAGTAGCACTTCACTGAATGTGCTCATCAGCTATGACAGGATAATCTCATTACAAGTTTCCCATTGTTCATGCAGCTCTTCTCCGTATAATACTCTAGTACATGCTCTTGTTATAAGACCATATTCCTCTTCCCAAGCTAAGCTATCCTTTTTAATCTACTCTAAATGCCATAATTCTCAGATCCAGTTAACTTGATAGGGATCAACATAGCTCCTGATGCATCTGAAGGTCCTATTAGAGAGGATCATTTTGATCGATTTTAATGGCAGCCATTTGTAAATCTTCAATTCTATTTGATTGCTCCAGCAGTAGCTTCTATACAGCCTTATCGATCACTCTGATACCATGAAAAAATTCCCAATCTAGGATCTCAAGCTTTATTAATCAAGTTGAGGGAATTTTAAAGAGTCATATTGAGCACAAGCAACAAGCAAACTGTATGTATTAATCCCAAAAATGAGTCTCTGTACATCCAGGTTATATAGAGTATGAATTAGCTCTAACAACCTTCTAATCCACTACACGAACTAACTTCCAATTGACAGCTCATTGTCAGCTGTATACTAACTAATTATGCTAGCTGGATGGCAACAGGAGCAATAACAGAAAATAACGAAAAATGGGATTAACTAGATTAACCAACGATTAGAGTAGCTTTAATCCATCATGAAGCAACCTATATTTCAACAATGTACCTATGCTTAACCAGCTAACACAAAATGTCAAAAAATGATTAAATTTACATGTTTTGATTTAATTTCTTATTATGTATGCGATTGTTGGTATTGCTCAAACTTAATTTAAATTTAGATAATGTGATTCATACAGTTTGAAAGTAGGCTAGGCCCAGACTAGCTACCCCACACTTGTAGGTGCTAATGCATTTCTATTTTAACTTGAGAGAAATGGTCAATCTCTCCACGTGTGAGTGCCACCCGGACTAGGGGTAAATAATCTATCCCTACTCTTTCATATGCCTGTCACGCCCTGAGTTTACACCCTGGACGGAACACGGTACTTGAAGCCACAAGTGACCCAAGTCAACCCCTGGTCTATCATACACTGGCACATTGAATAACAAAAATACGTACAACGAAATCTTAAGCAAGAATATAAATATTTGGTAAAAATATTCTGAATAAAAATATTAAAAATATTAGAACATGCTACAAGGATGCGAGAGAACAACCAAATCTAGAAACTGAGTCTAAGTCTGAAAGCCGCTAAGTCTGATGAATTGCTGGGAAGAACCCCCAACTAGATCTAAACCAACTGAAAAAAATGAAATCATAATTCAAACAATAAATCTTTGTCCTTGGAGAATGAGGACTCACCAATTTGCAAAGCGGAGGTCTTCGAGAAGTAAACGACTAACGAAGCTGGGACTGTGATCCTGTAGCTGTATCATAAAATGATACATCATAAAAGGTATGCGTCAGTACTTTGAATGTGCTAAGTAAGTGAGAGTAACACAACACAATGAACTAAACAATAAAGAAATGTCGAACTGAGAGACATGCAATGACCAACTAAAGCTAGTGAACTGAATAACTTAAATAACTGGGGTGGTTGGAAAGACCTATCTGATGGTCAAGGAATATCCTAAATCTGAGTCTGATATGATTTGAACTGACTACTGGGAGAGTCTATAACCGACATGTAACCACGTGAACTAGACGTGGAGTCCGATGTATACACCCACAGTTAGGACCCAACATACCTTGCTAGGGTATAAAGGCATGAATTGGGTGATCACAGAAGTCTGAGGCCAATTAAGCCAATGAATACTGTAACCTACGTTGGCAACATAGTTCTGGGAACCTGGGTGCGCTGGAACCTTGGTCCGCTCGGTGCTAAGTCCTGCTCCCACTGGAAAACCTAAACTGAATACTAGGCTGATACCTCAAAATTGGGGTCCAGGACTAGTTAGGGATATATAATTAAAAATACCCTGAGAGTCTTATCGGACCAGATTCTAAAACTGGGTTCTAGACTGGTCAGAGCTGCTTGCCTAGAAGCGTCGTAACCTTCTAAGAACAAACTAAAATATGAGCTGGGGTCCTGAGGTTGGTCAGAGCTATATGACTTAAGTGTCATGACTGCCTAGTGGACCACTAAACTAGATTCTGAATCTAATTCTGATAACTGGGAGGTGATACTGACATCTCTAGAGTTTCTAAAGTCAGATCGATCAGCTGACATTTCTGACTGATACTGAGTATTCTAGCATTCTTGCTAAGCTGAGCTGGAGATAATCTAATAAAGATTCAACTCTGCTAGCAATATGGTATCTCCCAACAAATTTGCAATTTCAAGCTAAAATTGATATTCAAACACTAGAGCTGAATTCGGGATTTTGTAAATCAATGAATAGGACTAAATTTTCATCTCACAATATTTTTCATTGATGTAAACACAACCTGAGAAAAATAACTATAATTAACTAGAGCAATATTTCACATGAATTTAATAAGGTCTATCAAGGAATTTCTTAGCATTCGAACGGTCTGCAGGGCTAGAATATACCTTTTATGAGAATAATGGTAAATAAATTGTAAATTGATGGAAACACAACTAAAGCAATTATAGATATCATTGTATGTGAATTCAAGGAAAATTACATGAATTTTCTTCACAATCGAAAAACTCAGGGCCAAGATTTATAGAGTACACTAGAGAGATTTCGGGGACACAAGGGAAGAACTATTCCCTTGTTGAATTTCCACATACCTGATTTGAATTTTCCTTAGAGAATGAGCTTGAATCTGCTGCAATGGGTACGAAGCCCTAGTCTTTCCTGATAGTTTTTGAGAGGAAATACGATCGGTTTCTAAAAGATTTAAGTGGGGAATAAGGGAAAAAACAGTTCAAACCCTCTAATATCCCTGAAATTTTACCTAAAAAGACATAGTTTAAGGACTAAATACATAGAAGATAACAAAAATATCCCTGGGCTAAAAATTTGAAATCTGATCGACCGGGTCCCAAGGGGTCACTCAATGATTCGTTAGTTGAGACCATGACTTGTTGAGACCTCTCGTTGGGTCTACTGCCTGAAGGTCACTGAAGTCACCACGAGGGACCTAACAACTCGTCCCTCGTGGCCACGACTCGTTACACGACCCATGAAGTGCACTGGCCATATGGTCACCTGGGCTCATGATGGACAACCCAATGACTCGTTAGCGGTGACCACAACTCGTGGTCACCATTCGTCAGGTACACTGCCTCAAACTTAGAAAATTTCCATCTAGCTAGTAATGACCCTCCTCACGACTCGTGGTGACAGACCACAAATCGTGATGTCCTTCCGTTAAGTACACCGCCTCCTTTTCTCTTCCCATCAATTATCACTTCCCACAACTAACCTAACGAATCGTGGGGACTGACCACGACTTGTGGTCTCGTTCGAGGGGTACCTTACTCCAACTTTTAAACTTCATCCCTTATCCTCCCCACGAATCACATCACAACTCGTGGGCACCTCCAATGGGTCACTTAACGACCCATCCTGAGCCTGGTGACAGATTCTTCAATTTTTTGTAAATTTTCTATTTTTAAGTCTCGGGTCTAATTTTGAGTTTTCGGGGCATTGCAATGCCGTTACTTTTTTAGCCTTGTACATGTAATTGTTTGTGTTGCTTAAATTTAATTTCGATCCATATTAAGGTGATCACATATGACTTGGGAGAAGAAGTCAACTTCCCTGAGTGTTAAGAAGTCAACTTCCCTGAGTGTTAGTGCCACGAAGGCGAGGGCTAGCTATCCTATAACAAAACTAAATGAAATTGCAACATTCGAATGAATCAATAACATACTACATTCGTCCTAACACTGAGGACATTTTAAAGTAATTGTGGTGGTCGTACAACTATACATTCCAACAGGATCTATTTATAATATATTTCAATGGAAAAAAAAGATAAAAGATAAAAGGAGATGATTTTGTAGTCTTTCCGAATTTATTTTTAATTTTATATTTCTTATAAGATATTTTTATTTTTACACATAAAAATTCTTATTTTTATACATATGAGATCTTTATTTTAATATATAAAAAAAATCTAAAAATTATATTTTTTTCTATTTAATTTATTAATAATCATAAGAAATCATTTCTTCCTATAAAAAAAATCCTTCGAAGCACCATTTGCATGTGTAAATTTTCGAAGGGGTCCATCTAAAAGAGAACAAAGGCACAAGCTTCACAAAAATATGTTATTTAAACACGGAGAAAGAAGAGGATAACTTGTGTGATCTATTGTGTCCTTGATAAAGTTTGACAGGATGTGTCTTTTATTATGTTTATCGCCACAAGGATCACATAATTTCTTGTATATTTTTTACGTGTTGGATTTAAATTAGCTAGTGACCCTTGTGGCAATAAACACAATAATAGGAGAACCCTAATTTGCTTAAACTAGTTATAATTGATTAGTTGAATGTGAATTATAGGGAATTTCTTAATTTTTCTTTAAAGAGAAATTATTTGATAATAGAACGAAATAGATTGAAATATAACATATGTATATTAAGGATCTATTTTGTCAAAAATATTAATCTCCATCAAATATTTAACAAATGCTAGTGGTTATTTTTGAAAGAAATTGTGAATGTAACAATCCGTATGATCATCTTTTGTTTTGGAATTTTTTTTTCCAGTTTGACCTTCCCCATAGTTTTATTATGTTATTTATGACTTGCGGAGAGGTGACGCGATTCTTGAGGTGATCGGGTATGTTTTGGAGAAGGAAAAAAAATCTATTTTGGAAGTTTGAAATTGAAAGTTTGACCAAAGTTAACATTTTAATTTATCGAGTTCAGATTTGAGTTTTGATGGTTTCACTAGGTTCGGAGAGTGATTTATGACTTAGTTGGATGATTGGTACAGATTTCGAGGGCTCAAAAGTATTTTTTGCTATTGGTTTAGTTATTAGTTAATTTAAAATTTTTGGATTGATCACATTTAACATTTGGTTAATGCGACCATAGATCATAATTTGATTATTCCAACAAGTTCAGAATGCGTTTAAGGAATGATTTGCATATCTGTTTTATGTTTGAGGGGTTTCAGAAGAGTTTGAGATGCTAAAACGAAGTTTGAGATTGGTTAATCGTCAGCTGCTTCAATAGCTGGTTTTCTTCTTCGCGATCGCGGGGTCAGGTCACATTCGCGAAGAGTAATTTTGGGTATTCATTGTGATCACTAGCAAGAGCCTCGCATTCCCAAAGAGATGGGAGTTGGGTCGCGTCTGGGTTACTCTTTTGTTCGCAAAGAGAATGATCGCGTTTGAGATGGTAGGGTCCAGGTCACTGGTTACCATTGCGAAGTTGGGTCACGTTCGTGAAGAACAAATGGTACCTAAACAAATTGAAAATCCTATTTCCAATTTGATTGTTCATATCAAGATTTTGAAAGCTCTAGATCTCGGATTTGGGCAATTTTAGAGGGGTTCTTCATGATTTGGCTTGGGGTAAAATTATATAATTAATTTTCATATTTTTTCGTTATTCCATCATTTATTTATCATTATAATCATTTGGTTTAGTTGAGAAATTGGGGGGGGGGGTATTGGATCTAGAAATAATATTTTGCCGATTTGAGGTCGGATTTCAATGATTTTCGAGATTTAAGCCTATATGCTAGGGTAGACTAATTTTGCGATAAAATTATAGTTTTGACTTGGGGAAAATCAAGGTTAATCTTTTGGGTCTGGGATAGAAATATAGTAATATGAGTGTATACAGACTCGTATACTTATACATATTACGTATTTGAACAGATTGGGGTCGTTCAGAGAATTTGAGGAAGGGAAAAGCCATTCTTTAACTGTTCAGGCTTTGAATTTAAGGAAAGTTGAGACTTTCTCGACTTTCATAAAGCATTTAAGTTGTAATTGATAAAATTAATGAGAAACTGGTAATGGTTGTCCCGTATAAGTGAAATGATGAGCACTTATGTAGGTACCAGTGCCCTATCATGAACAGTTATCAAACAATTATCTGTTACGAATAATTGATGATACCTGTGAATGCTGAAGTATGATTCTTTGAAATATAGCCGATTCAAGACATAATTGCTTATTTGATGTACTCGTCGCTCCTTGTATCACAAATATTTGATTAAAAAGATCAATGTATGAATACTTTTCATGCACTGTGTTTTTTTAATGTTCCCACTTGATTTACAAACTCTCATATGATATTTCATGCATATGAATGCCTAATAAAGGGTGAAATGAAGTGAATTTAACCGGTAAAGGTTAGTCGCCCAGTAAAGGGTGGAGTGAATAAAATTTAGTAGGTAAAGGCTAGTTGCTCAGTTAAGAGTGGAGTGAAGAGAATTCAGCTGATAAAGGCTAGTTGCTTGATAAAGGGTGGAATGAAGTGATTTCAGTCGGTAAAGGCTAGATATCTGACAGAAGATTACCTGATAAAGGGTAAATATATACCTCGTGAGTCTTCTGATCCATGATTATTTGTTTCAGCTGTCGATTTCTGATATTGAGTTAACCGTGTAGCAATTCTGCTCTTAATTGTTATATCTCATATTAATTAGATTCTAATGATGTGTGCTAGCAAGCATTGAGAAGACCAACCTTCGCCATCACTTTAGCTTACGATTGATTGACGATATTGCTGAGTATATGTATTTTCTATACTCACTTTACATTTGCTATACTTTTTGAATGTAGGTTCTATTTCAAGCGCTAGTGGTGGTCGAGTTACAGTTGGTTATTGAGGATCTTGCTTGGAATTGTAAGAGTGAGCTGCATGGCTGATCCACCATGCATGCTAAACTCCAGCTGTTTAGTCATTTATGTTTGCTTCATTCCGGAATATTTTTCTTATTCATTTCAAACTTGTACTAATCTTATTAATTGCTCTTGTATTTATGACACCAGTATTACTGTATGAGAGGTGTAACATTTATTTCTGCCTATCTTGGCTATGAAACACAGTTAATAAGTTTATTTCTATTTTTACTTTGTGTCTGCATTATAGTTGCTTAAAAATAAATTAAATGATGTTGTAGTTCGCTTATGGAACATGGTAAGTGCATCACAACTAATTAGAATTTTTGGATTGTAACGGTGGAGAAAAAGGATTTAATATGTGGTCATTCTTGGGGGTGTAGTTTTTGCGGCACTGAAAAAAAAACTGTTTGGAGCTTAGTACAACTCTTTTAGGTATATTTTCTTCAACTTTTTATTCATTTTGGTGTATGAGTGCAGTTTTTGTGTTGTGCGTTTGAGATTTTGACCAGTTTTTTTTGGTTAAATTTTTTATTTTTATAGTTCTCATAAATTCTAGTATTTAGAGCTTGTTAAATATTTGATAGACTTTAAAATTATATATTTTTTATAAATTTTAAAGACCAAACTATTCAAGAGTATATTAAAAAGATTACTTTGAATGTTACTTTAAATATGGACCATTTTTACTATTTTCTCTACAATAATGAACTGAAAAGTCATCGCAGAAGGTCGCGTTTATCGTATTTTGCACCCCTAATGTATATTCCAACTTTTGATTTGCACTAATCCTCTAAAAGTTTTTACTATTTCGCACCTAATCTTTTCATTTTCATTGTAAAACAATTTTCTATTCTCGGATGAGGGACAAAATAAAAATATTGAAATTATATAGTTTTTAAAATCATTTCTAATATGCAAAAGAACATTTTTTCGTACCAAAAAAAAATATAAAGGGTGTTTGTGTTAAGTCTCATATTAAGCATCTTTTTCCAGATAATTCTCAACTTATTGATTGTCGGGGGATTTTAATAACTCAAATACTTAATTATTTAAATTTTTATTTTATTGATGGTGATTTAATTTTTTTGTTTTGTAATTTTTTCCCCAATATTTTCTGCCCCTACCGCTATGAAAAAAAATATCAACTTGTTGATTATCTCTTATCTCTCATCTCTCATCTCTACCACTATTTGCAGACCTCTCTTTCTTGTACACGTTCTTTTTTTTTTTAAGTAGAAGTTGAGGGCAGTGGTGGTTGGCCCCTAATGAGCAGGGGGCACCTAATTTCTGAAGAGAAAAATTTGAGAAAAGAAGGGTCAGCGTCACCTGTCAAAATAAAATATGTGTTGAGGTGAAAACAGTGGGCGTATGTGGTTTTGTCTGTTAAGGAAAAAACGGTGGATTTTAGTCGCGATCGAGACAATTCAGGGCCATTAGGCTTACATCAAGTATGATACTGTATAAATTATTATTCGGTAGCAAGTAGCAACAACGTTTATAAAATTTACTTATTATCGTGTATTTAAATACTTTTATTAAGATATTACTAATATGCATAAACTTATTTCACATTCATATAATATAATTAATATTACAATTCTTGGGTGAACTATCATACCAACTAAAGCATTGCATTACATTTTTGTGGATACAGGATAGTGATGAAAAAACATTTTTCAGTAACATTTTTTATCATCTAAGCATTTGGAATTGATTTGATATATGATGTTTTGTCGTATAAAAGATTTTTCTTACACCTCACGATATGTTAAAGGTAAGGTAGACATGGTACAATATGATATAATATTTAAAATTTTGATTCGTTAATTTGATTTTCGATTTTTAAAAGTACTATATTATTAACATATCAAATTATTTTATATATATGGTTTGGTATTTTAAAGTTTGATTTCGGTATTTTACAATACAGTAAATTCGTAATCATAGTTTGTTCAACTTCTACTTATATATATTTATATAATAGAGAATTATGATTTTGACTTTTCAAAAAACGTTTCAATTATATCATATTAACACCTTACACATGTAGAAATATTCAAAACAAAGTATAAATATGCAATTATCTTCATCAATCAATTGCACAAAATGGACATTCAATCAAGAAAGAGTAGTCAAAGTTTCAACTGATAAATAATCAATTTGTACTAATAGTATTTTATATATTTTATAATAATATAATAATATATATGAATTTTATTGTAACTATGTATATTCCGTATTTTTGTATTTCGGTATTCTTCTTAGAAATACTGAATACCAAATAATTTTAAAATGCATACGATATACTATACCAAATACCATAATATCGAATTCATCGTATCAAAAAGTTCAATCTCAATATGATATTTGGTAACTACCATATCATGCCCACCCCTTGTTAAAGACGTAGCTCTAAACACCTAGACCTAAGTCCTCGAGTAAAGTGGTCGGTTTAAACTATTTCATACGTAAGTTCACTCCAATTGTCTCTGCCTCATGGGGGTTCATTTTAACTTTTTAACAGCATGAATAAGCTCACACTAATCCATTAATTTGAGATTCAAATTTGAGATTTTCTAATTTGATATTAAGTATTTTCACTGTGAATATAGGTACATGTTGATTTTTCAAAAACAAAGAACAATAAATCATAAACATATAAAGTCTAACACGTGCAATATGGACCAAAGGGTCGAGATATTAAAAAGACTCTTGAGCCCTAGGTTTTGGAATTTGTAATTATTGCAAAGATATGTACTCAGATTAAAATCTTTCCCTTACTTTTAGAGAGAGAATGTTATTTTCTAATATCTGAAGTTACTATTACTACCATTACAGCCAATTGATCTTTGCTCCGACAAAGATTCCAATGGCCTAACAGAGATGTATCTCACTTTGGAGCTCCCAGGTCCACCAGATCAAGTATAACATTTTGAGGCACTTCCTCAAACCCAATCACCAATTCAAATAAATCCTATCAATTGTAAAACAACCCCAATTCTATCACCTCAGTCCTTTCAATTAAAGATAATTAAGAAAGACCAAATCATCCAGCAAGCCAATTCACTACAGCAATCATTAAATCAAAATCTCAAGGATATTGATTACTCGAGAAAAGAGACACAATATAATGACAAGCATCAAAACAATCGATTTGCTCTCCTTTTCTAAAATTTTCACTGAATTGATAAATCGAACATCTATAAGGTAAAAAATGCTGAAATTGCTAAGAATCAAAGCCCAAGCAATCCTAACACAGTGACAGAACAATGGTAGAAAGAAGAAAATCGAAATGTATGACCCTCCTTAAAATCTCGGTATGATTTCGAATACAAAATAAGTCCTTCCAAGCCCTCTTTTGCAACAACTGATCAAGAGGACCTAGACATTGTCAACAAAGACCAGCCCCAGATGGAGATAAATCTGGTTTTAATCTAGGTAACCTACAATCTATTTCACAGGAGAGAATTATTTCATTAATTTGTCCCAAGATTGTATGTTTACCTGGATTGGAAAAAAAATTAGAAGCAACACTTTACGGAAGATATAAAGAATAAATTTGTGAGTCAGTTTATCCTAGAAGATCTGTTAAAATAGCATACTTGAATCCTAGTCATGTATACTTTGATTTTACTAATGAAGTAGATTACACTCATATATAATCCAAGAACTTTGTGCATATTGGTGACATCCCTATGAATATCTTAAAATGGATAATTGACTTCATCCCACTAAAAAAACTTCTGTATGGTTGTTTAGGTGCTCATATATCAATGGCCATGATATCTTTTTAAATGGGATGTTATCTAAAGTTGGTGAGTTCAATTTGAACAGTTTTTGGCTTTGACCAAGCTACATATTCAAAATCTAGAGGTAATGTGGTCAAAATTAAAGTGGAGATTAACCTGCTAAAATCAAAAGTTGATCAATATTGATTGGGATTCAGCTTATTTGATAGGGGAGAATATGGAGTGTGATAGAAAGTTAAGTATGAGGGTGTCTCCTCATAATATTTTTTATTGTTATATGCAAAATCAGTTGGAGAATCAATGTAGGAATAGAGTAAAGGATGATAGTACAAAGCTCAGAAAAAGAAAGCTAAGGAATAAAAGGAAACTGCAACCATAGAGAATAATAAAATCAAAGATGAGGATGATTTCATAGAAGTTATAGGAAGAAACAGAAAGAGCAAGAAAAATACAACGATCAAAGAGAAATCCATCAAATAGGGCCAAAAAATGATACTGGTAAGAACAAAGATCATAAAAAACAAAGTTGAAGACAATGAAAATCAAGCAGAACAAGCAAAAATGGCTAACAACAGGGTAAATAAAATGCAGACCAAAGTTGTCAATAATGAAAGATAGAAAGAGTAGCTCATTAGGAATCCAATAAGGCAAATAAAGATCACTAGAGAATATATGAAGAAGGTACATGTAATGACTCAAAATTGAGATAATCGTGATGGAACCTACACAAACCTCGTAGGCAAATCATAATTAAAATTTATTTCATTTTAAAATAAAATAATGCAAAAGTAATATAAGAACAGTATATATGTCATTAATTGTGTTTCATAACCATAAATATGCAGAAATAACTGTTACACCTCTCAAAACCTAATGCATAATTACAAGAGTGATTAAATTTAAAAAATACAAGTCTGAAATATATGAAATATTCTTTCCAGGAAAGAGAGACAGAATAAAAGGAAAAATCTAAAATCTGGTGTTGTGTATAATTCAAGAAGCTCACCTCTAACTCTAAGCAACTTCTCAAAATCTGAATACACCTCAACCACTACAAGAGTAACTGTACATAAAAGGCGTAACAAGTGTAGAGTGAGTACGAAATACACATGTACTCAGCTGCATCATTGATCGATCCTAAAATAAAGCGATCGAAAGAGTTGACTGTTCCATGCTTACCTCCACACTTATCAATAATCAAATCATTAATAAATAAAATTAATATGAGTATTAAATTAGACAAAATAATGAGGTTTCTCAATAATTTATCAAAAATCAATAGTTTAAGCAACCAAACTCTCAGTTTACTTCAATTATGCAAGTAAAGTTCAGATATAAGACATTACTTTTGAACATAACCAGATAAGTATGATGTGAAATATAATGGAATGGCTAAATTCACTATTACACACATGCTCTTGCAATAGGTTTCACGCATGAGGAACTCATGAGGTCTATGTACTCCTTAGGAAACTGGTTCGTAGACCCATTAGCTAATCTAACCAATAGGATATAATATCACCACTCCATCCAAAACTCAGTCTTTTTGACCTATTCTACAATCCAATAATTAGGCTACCGTATCATTTTTCCATATGAAACTCGGTCTTTCAAACCTATCAGGTAATAAATCACATGATTAATCAAGTATATTATGCATGAGAAAACATACCGAAACCTTAAAAGGATAATACAAATAGGGGATACACAACAAGTACATGTAAAAAGGTTTTCAACCGATCCATTACTTCAAGTACATGTAAAAAGGTATTCAACCGATCCATTACTTCAGGTACATGTAAAAAGGTTTTCAACCGATCCATTACTTCAAGTACATGAATAATAGGAGTGATGGGTATTAGATAATAAATCAAGCCATAAATCAGCTAGAAAGCTCATTAGTCATGTTTTAATGATATATGATATCATAAATCAATTAAGTAACCGATTTTAGCCATAATATGGCACCAATACCCATATAAGTGCTCTTCATGTCACTTATCTAAGACCTTAATTACCCATTTCATGTTAATTAAACATTTACCAACAAAAATAATTTATAAGAGTCAAGAAAGTCTCACTTGCCTTAAGCCCAAAGCATGAACGATTATAATAGAGATTTTCTCTTCTACCAAACCTTCGAATGATGTCAATCTATTAAAATACATAATTTGCATAAGCATATGAGTCCGTAGACACTCATATTTCTATATTTTTATCCTGGATAAAATTTAATCCTGATCCCCAAGATTAAAACTGTAATTGTGTTGAAAAATTGACTTACGCATATATCATAGGTCTTTAAATCTCAAATTTTTAAAAATTGAGTCCATATCAACCTCCAAATTGATAAAATACTATTTATAGATCTAGGGCGAAAGTCCCCATTTTCTACCATCCAAAAATGAATTGAAAAAGATAAATAATCAATGGGATAGTGGAAAAATATTAAAATCATGATTAAGATTTTATTTTCGAGACAAATCATGAGGTATTTCTCTGGGGTCACCTAAATGTTATGTCTCTAGCTCCCAAAATTATATCATGAACAATGAGAAAATAAATTAACTTTGTCCAGTAATACACAAAAATGGAAGAACCATTGCAGTTGCACGTTGCACCTATAAAAAGGTCATCGCAGAAGCATAACTCTATAACCCAGCCTAACCTCATAAGTGTGGAGTACCCTCACTGCGACCATGCTGAAACAGAATTCCCATTGCAAAAGTGAAACTCCACAGTGCCAACCAACTTAGCAAAAAGGATAAACCATTGCATTTATGACACTGCAGGAGTAGACTAAACCCCATAGAAATAACCTCACAAAAGTGAAAAAGTGTTGAAAGTGTGAATTCATTAGAATGATTGAGACTAGCAACCAATTCCCAATACCAAAATATGAACTCCACCTTTGAAACTCATTTGGAACCCCTGGGACACAAACCAAATATGCAACTCACTCCTAAAACATGTTTTGAATATGTTGATATGATAAATCATCGATCCAAGATTGTCTTAACCAAATATTAACTGTAGTCAACTCAAATTCTTCAAATCAACTACTAACCAAAAACACTCTCGAGCCATTCAAAATCTATCCAAAATATCTGACTAAATTATAAATCATCTTATAGACCTAATGAAAGCTATCAAAACTCAAATTCAAACTTGTTAATCCACAATTATTGACTTTGATTAAACTTCTCATTTTCAAACTTTTAAAAAATATTATTTTTCTTCGAAACATGCATGATCACCTAGGGAATCTTTTCACTAATCCCTGTAAATAAGGCTATAGGCAAAGTCAAACTGCATAAAGAGTTCTATAACACAAAATGACCATGCGGGTTGTTACATCATCCACTACTAATACATACGTTTATCCTTAAATTGAAAGAGAAAAGAAGTACCTGAGCTATTGAAGAGCTGTGGATATTTTCTATGTATGTGTGAGTCGGTCTCCCATGTGGATTCCTTTATTGTCCAGTGCTTTTGTTGGACTTTCACAGAAACTATCTCATTAGACCTCAACTTTCGAACCTGCCTATCCAAAATGACTAGAAGCTCCTTCTGGAATGCCAGATTTTGATCCAACTGTAATTGAATTAATGAGAACCATCTGAATAGTACTTCTTCAACATTAATACATGGAATACTGGATGAACACCTAAGAACCTTGATGGAAAAGATAACTCATAATTCATCTCGCCAATATGCCTCAGAACCTCAAATGGGCGAATGAATCTTAGGCGGAGCAGTGCTTCTTCCCAAACTTCATGAAACACTTTATGGGTGATACCTTCAATAAAACTTTTTCACCAACCATAAGCTCTACTTCATAAACCTTTTGGTCAGCATAGCTTTTCTATCTACTCTAAGTTCTGAGGAGTCTTTTCTGAATTAATTGACCTTATCTAATGAGTATTTCACTAAATCTATACCTCAAAGCATGACTATGAATGCATCAAACCAACCAACTAGAGAAAGACACTTATTACCATACAAAGATTCAAAGTCATTTGAATACTGGAATGATAACTGTTAGTGTAAAAAAAACTCTATCAACATCAATTACAAGCTCATAAAACATCCCCTAATACCTATACAGTTCGCTCGGACTGACTATCCATATGTGGGTGAAATGATACGCTGAGCTCTACTTTTGTACCTAACTCCTTCTACATCGACCTCTATAAATGAGACGTCAACTGAGTATCCTGTCTAAAATTATAGAAATAGGGACCTCATGCAAATGAACTATCTCCTGAATGTAGATCTTGGCCAATCTCTCTAAAGTTTAGGTGTCTAAACCAGCATGAAATATGTTGATTTGGTCAACCTATCCACAATGACCCAAATAGCATCAAACTTCTTCAAGGTCTATGGTAACCCTACCACAAAATATATAGCAATCCATCTTTACTCAAGTATAAGCATCCTCTAAGTCATCCCACTTGGTCTTCAGTGCTCATACTTCACTTGTTGACAATTTAAGCATCGAGATACATGCTCCACAATGTCTAGCTATATTCGATACCACCAATAATATTGATTCAAATCATGATACATCTTTTCTGCTCCAGAGTGAATAGAATATCTCAAATTGTGAGCCTCTTCGATGATCAACTCAATTAATCAAATCACTTATCCTCAGCACACAATGCAACTATTAATCCTTAAAACACCTTCATCATTGAAAATTTCCTTCTTAGCCTCTCCTTTCAACACTTTATCTTTAATCATGTGCAACTTCTCATTTTACTACAAACCTCTATTGTTGTGCTTGCAAGATTTTCAAACTTTCACTCTCATCTTCACATTTCATCTACACACACTTACACATCATCCCTATCACAACGCGAGTCTGCACCTAGGACGTAATACAGTACTTAGGATCACAATTGACCCTAAGAGAACCTATGGCATGGCATAAGTATAACATATTGGATGACTGTAAAATAATGTAATGCGAAAGCTGTTTAAATCCATAATCAACTACTAAGATAAATAAACAATCCTCTAAATAAAATACTGAAATTTAAATAGATGTCCGAACTCAACTATAACTAACATACTATATCTGAAAAACCTTCTAAAGAACTGATGAGTTGCTGGGAAAAACCCCGAGCTAGCTCTAATGTCTGAAACTAAAATCATAAATAGTAGACGGAAATGGAAACTCTAGCCCTCGGCAGATAAGGACTCACCACTGAAGCTATTGGGGAATTGTCGAGGAAAAACTAGCTACGATGTTGGTGCTGGGCACCTGAACCTATATCATAAAACGATATAGCATATGAAAATATGCGATCAGTACTTTGAATGTACTAAGTATGTGAGATATAAGTTAAACATAAGAATACCGAAAATTTGTAAATTGTATTGACAAGACATGCAATGACCATATCTAACTACAAGAATATGAAATTCTAATAATACTGTAAGTACTAATAACTATCCGAAGGTCATAAGCATATACTAAAATCTGGAAGACGAAACTACACTAGAGATTATGACTGTACTAGACTAAGTTGTACTGTGGCAGAGACTATAACCGACATGTAACTACGTGAGCTAAACGTGGAGTCCGATGTATAAAAACCATCATAGAAATCTCACTGCATCATTGTAAGGTATAGTGGCTGAATTGTGCGATCACTATTTGTGGTCCATTCGGGCGAATAACATATGGTGGAAACGTAGTTTTGGGAACCAGGGTTCGCTGAACCCCGACCCACTTGGTGCTAAGTGCTACTCCCAATTGAAAATTCTAAACGTGTCTAACTGTGCTGATAACTCGAAACTGGTGTCCTAAGACTAAGTCAGAACTACTTATTTGGAAGTGTTCTGAGAGTCTAGGAACAAAGGGTATACTTTCTTCTCTATGTCGTCGTCTCATCAATGAGCGTAGATTAATAGCCAAGCCTACCCTTTTGTGCTTGTCAATCTGTATCCCATTCTTCAGGTATAGTTTTCTTTGATCACAGATCGACAGGTGATCCGTCCTAGATTATATATCTATATTATATTAAGTAGATTGTAGATTTCGATGTATATCTATCAGATCGTGGCTTCATGTACCAAATATTTCAATATCGTTGCATCCGGTATTTTTGTTTTGTTCCAACAGTGTGATGAAGAATAGATCCAAGAAAGTCTACCTAAATGCAGTAGGCCCCGCGAGTAGTCGAACAAATGAGAGGTTGTCGACGAAGGTGTCAAAGGTTACGCTTGCGATAATCCGAAGGTTGCGCAAGACCCCTTCAACCTCGCCCGCGTGTTAGCTTGCTTGTACTATCACTCGCCTGTCTGACCTACTTTCTGGCTAGCTTCTTTATGGCAAGCGCTACCCTAACCTAGCTAGCGCTAGCGCCCTTGACAGGCACTCCAGAACCTGCCAACGCTCGTGAAAACCCGGGTCGGTCGGTCCTCCATTCATCCGACCGGAGGTATGGATAACTAGGCCACCTTATTTTGCTTCGTGGGTCTATCACCCCAATTGGTTTTGTTAGGAAATTTTTTATATGAGTATGCCCCTATCCCCTAAGCCTTCCATCGTTGCAAGCCCCTTCCATTCGGCCCAAGCTTTCTTTCGATTACGTCTGCTTCCGATTCTGTTATTCCGTTAGCCTTAGTTAGTCGTTTAGTCAAAGCCACCTGAAAGAAACTATGTTTGAAGACTTGTCAGAGCTACTTTATCTGTACGCGTCGTAACAATATAAAGAATGACTAACAAGCTGATAAACTAATACTACTGAATTTACTAAGTTTCTTAAAAGACTGATAAAAAAATCAAACTGATCAGCTGACATTCCTGGCGAAGGCTAACTATATTTATAATCTAAAAATGCTAACTTCAAGTTGAACATAGATACTACGGTTCATGTTTAAACAATATTCCATGGAAAAGCATTTTAGACCAGCTTTCAAGTTATGAAAGGATCAACCCAAGAATCATATTAAAGCTAGGGATAGAAATCATACTATGGAATTTAACATAAAATCATAACGATCATATGCTAGGGTAATAGAACTAACAAAACAACCGAAATTGAAGAGCATTTATAAGTAATCTGAAAAGCCCTAGTTCATAACTCTTAAAGGGCTAGATAGAAAAGGGTTTCTGAGGATAGCTTTAGGACACAAGGATGAAAGAATTTCCTTGTTAAATTATCACATACCTGGAGTAATAAACCTCCAGGAAGAAGCTTGGAATTTTTGAGAAGTGTTGAAAGTCTTAGCTCTTGCTTGAGAGAGAAGCTCTGGAGTTATGAAGGTGAGTCTGAGAATCTGAGTAGGGAATGAGGGAGGAGGATTGATTACCTCTATAAATCCCTTGAAAATATTCCCAAAACAATGTAGTTTAGGGATAAAAGAGTAGGAAATACAACTACCCTTGGGAAAATATTTAGAAGCTTGAAATTTTTGGGTCGCTGCTTGTTTAACGGGACAGGTGACGGGCCGTCACAATCCTGAAGATCCATCATCTCCACTGTCAGGCTTAAATAGAATTGCCCAAACTTTTCCCCTAAGTGATGGTCAGCGTGATGGGCCATCGCCCACTTGACGGTCCATCGGCCCTCCGTCCTTCCTTAACCTGAAAAACCTAAACTTCTGGCCTAAGTGAAGGTTGTCTTGACAGGTTGTCACTCATTTGATGGTCCATCGGGACCTCCGTCACCCATAAGATAAAGGGAATGGACCTCGATGGTACGAGTGATGGTCCGTCGCCTGGCTGACGTCTGTCACATCCTCCTTTAAAGGTGTGAAGGGCCGTCACTTCTCCCATCACCTTGGCTCCAGGTCTGCAACTTTTATTATTTTGCTGCAATATTTCACTCCAGGGGTCTGAGGTGTTACAATCTCCTTGCATCAAGTGACTATTCTCAAGCACTTAGGGTTGTCCTGAGCTTGTGAATACTCTTCCTCACTCAAGCACACAACAACACAACTTGCTCTTTAACCTAGATATTTTTCTTAATTTTGTGTGTATTTCCAGTGGGTTGTTCATTACCATGATATGAACATGAATGGGGGGAGAAGTGGGGTTTTAACATGATTTGTATGGGGTATAAACTTGGATATAACTTGATAGTATGAAAAGTGGTTTGTATGTGTGAGAAACGACTGTATCTTTCCCCGTACATTGACTTTCACACTCAACATGTTAAAATTTTGGCTAAATGGTGAAACATTTCACTATTTTCTGAAGAAGCGGTCCACACCTTGAACCATTTCTAGAACTAATATTTTAAGTCCCCTATATTCATTTGACAATCCAACAGACAATCCACATCTTCAAAAGATGGATTGCATGTTGGGTCGTCCTTTGAACCAGTGTAATCTGACATTGGATTTCATTTGATGGTTCAATGTACAATCCGCATCTTCAAGATGCGAAAAGTGTCTATGATCACAATTTCCCATGTCCCACTTGAGTAGTTTAATTCCGACTTATTCATCACCTATGTGATTAAGGTTATTGTTTAATTACAGAAAAAATGGCACCAAAAAGGGCATCTCTAAGGGGTGGCAAGGCCTTAGCCCAAAGAGGTACCGAATCTGGGATGAGGATATTGAGGAGTATCAGCTTCCCACCACCAGGGAGACCGATAGACTAGCTCCAGCCTTGTCACCTGCTCTCTCAGCTAGAGTGGCATCTGCAGTCACCCCATTACAGAGCTTCGCCTCTCATTCTTCAGTGGAGCAGCCTATTGCCTAACCTAGAGGACAATGGATTGACATCACTTCCAGCGAGTCAACAGATGGGGACTCTACCAGCCAGACAACCTCCCCTCGAATTGATCCATCTTAGTAGAGAATAAAATAAGGGGAGGACATGTTTAGATTTAGGTGCGCAATAAAGGAAGCGCATGAAAGATATATTGAGGACAGGGCCTGTAATACCCTGAAAAGTTTCTTAGATTAGACGCGAGATATACAATAGAAAATAGTAGGAAAAAAACATCAGGACCAAACAACGACTCTCAAGATGAGTTGTCCATTAGATTAACGGGTCTTTGGTTTGGTCATCTTTTCAAGTTTTAAAGAACTATTAAAAATTAGTCCAGACCCACTGGACGACCCTCAGAATGGCTCATCCTATGAACCAACGATCCATTGAATCAATTCCAGTTTGTTGTCAAAATTTGTCTTAGAACCCCGGAGGGGATTGTATGGACTATTATTTGATTATACACGTCGTCATTTCAGTTGTGAGTTAAGATATTATAACAACTCGGACTTTCGTGCTATGTTTAAAACTATTCTAGGTATGTGAAAAGACATAGCCTGATGAATTCTATGAAACTAGGTGTTAAGATCAATTCTTATGTGTGAGAAGTGCTTTGGATACCAATTAAAGTCATAAGGAACCTCTATCACAAATTTGAGTTGTGAGCATTCTTACCGATTGAGTTTTCTTCTAAGTTCTTATAAGAGTAAACTTCAAAAGACCATAGCTTCATTTTACAAATATGATTCAACATATCAAATTAAATCCCTTTGAGTATTCTTTCCAACGCATCCAACCTTGCGTCAATCAAAATTTGGAGTAAAAAGTTATGAATAGCTTAATGAAACAACACCAGGCATTGGACGAACCTTAGTACGGGTTGTCCTATCAACCAATGACCCATCCCTTTGGTTGTTTGTTCTGCCAGTTTCAAGCTTTATTTCGAAAGTTTGGGATATTTTAGTAAACTCATATTCTCCTAGATCCTAATGACGCCATTTTAGGACTCCTAAGGGATGAATTAAAGGGGTTTTTCTAGTCAAACCTCTCAGTCTTTCCTAATCAACTAAGAAACAGATCGTAACCAGATCGTAGGAACTCCAAACTCCTCTCTCCCAAGCAAGAAATAGGGTTCTACTTTCTCCTGAAAGATCAAACTTCTTCCTCAGGATTTCTTCTACAGATATGTAGGACTTCAATAAGGGTCTCCTTCCACCCTTGTGTCCCAAAGGTTTCAAAAAACCCTAGCTATTAGTTTTTCCATAGAAATCATGATTTTAGGTATTTCTATAAGTTGTTGAGTTTTTCTACCTCTCCTATGTTTCAAGTTTCAATACTAAAATTATGATATATAGATATATCCATATTATTATTTTAGTCTTCATAGTACCTTGACCATAACTTTGATTTTAAACTGATATTTTAGAGAAGTTTCTAATAAACTAGCTTTACCTTAATATCACATGATTTTCTAAGTATATATGATGGTTATGATTACTCTAAATTTCATAACTTATTTCCATGAGACTAGCATTATTTTAAAGGTTTAGCCCCTATAATTCAGCAATGTTATCGAAAATATAGTTTGTTTTGAATATATTATTATACCATGATCTCTGTATTCATGATTTTCAATATTAATTAATCATAAGATTTTACTCATGATTTTAGTGCGATCTGCATGTTCAGTGTTCTTTAGATTTTCATGACACTTTCAAATAAAGCAGCTCTGACAAGTCTCAGAACACTAGTATTTTCAGTTATCAGGTCCTTTAGACTCTCTAGATGCTTCCAGATAAGTAATTCTGACTTAGTCTTAGGACATCAGTTTCGAGCTATTAATATAGTTAGGTATAATTAGGTTTTCAATTGGGAGTAGCACTTAGCACCAAACGGGTCAGGGTTCCAGCGTACCAAAGTTTCTAGAACTACGTGCTACCATAGGTCTTTAGCCCGAATGGGCCTCAGTTAGTGATCACATAAACCAGGAACTATACCTTGGAAAGGTATAGTGGACTTTATTCGATGGGGTGTATACATCAAACTCCATGTCTAGCTCACGTGGTTATATGTCGATTAACAAGATCTCACACAGTACAGTTTCAGATTTAGTTTAGTATAGTATAGTTTTCAGTTACAGTTATAACTTCAGTTTCAGTACATATACATGACCGGTGGATAAGTTTTACTTTCATTTGTATTAACTATTTTCAATCTAGCATATCATGTCAATATTTATGCATCTCAGATAGGGTAATTGTACTTCACCTCAGTTTATGTATCTTGTTAGGTATATAGTATAGTCTCTTCTCATATTACTAGCATGTTTCAATTCTAGTAGCATTTCTCACATACTTAGTACATTTCAAGTACTGACGAACACTTTCTATGCTATATCATTTTATGATATAGGCTCAGGTTCCTAGACGCAACTAATTTTTTGGGCAATATTCAACAATTGATAGTGGTGAATCCTCATCTTTTGAGGACCAGAATTTTTTTATTTTAGATATTGTCAATTATAATTTTCAGACTTTAGAGTTAGTTGGAGGCTTTTTCCAGCAACTCATCAGTTAGTAGAGGCTTTAAGACAACATAGTATTAATGTTAGCTTATCATTCTTAGTGTTGGTTAATAATTTAGTATTTATCGAATATTATCTATTCTTATAAAAATATCTCATAACAGCTTCCGCTTGAGTTTTGTTTACAATTGTTCGGTACATCATAATAAATTTATACCATGGGTTAGCTTGGGGTTACTTGTTACTCTAGGCACCGTATCGCATCCAGAATGTAGACTCGAATCATGACAGGGTCAATCATAATGACAAGCCCCAATAGGGCATAACATAGGAGAGAGCTATTAGTGTCACTAGGTTGGACCAATACCTGGACATCTTAGAGCAGATCTAGTTCCAACAGTGGGACTTTCTTCTTTGTTCCCTGGTCAGTACAGCCAAACCCTCATTAGGTACTTTTATGCAGTATATGGGGCCCTCCTCTAGGAAGCTAATCTGGGATTAAGGTTATCCAAGTACCTGTGTCTTACCTTTTCAAGGAAGGGGAAAATGATTATATATATATATATATATATATATGTATGTATGTATGTATGTATGTATGTATGTAACATATTTAAATAGAAAACAAACAAATCCTATTTTTTAAAAATCCTATTTTGGTGGATTTAAACTGAATTAGAATTAAGAAATATGATTTTAGGGATAAGGAATAAACTAAACAAACAAACCATGGATAAATTCAAGTAACCTTTTCTTAAATTCAAGCATTCTTTGCATAGCCGTTTGCCCCCGACTCAATCGAGGGATTGAATTGATTATAGAAACATGAGTTTAATTAGTCGATTTATTAGTGGAACCACAGGAGTTAGTACTGATCCAAGGAATATCGATTGATATATGCCCCGAGGCAATCAATTGGTGTTACTTGGATGAGGACTATATGGTCATAGATACCATAGATTTTGATGTTGTAGATGACTCAGGAGCACGCGATAGGCTATGGATAGCTAGAATCATTGCCAGATCTCTACCCACCTAGACCTTTCAGGAGATAGCTCTCATATACAAGAGGGAGTTGAAGCTGCAAGTAAAGTTTTGATGGAACATTGTGTGCAGCCGTATTTTCTCAATAAAGAGTGATAATAAGCTTACGCATAGACGAGTAGTATTCATTGTGTTTATCATAGATGAAAAAAAGTAGATATTAGGTAGAATCTATCGTTGGAGCTAAAGGAATGAGCTTCATAAGAAGCCACCTCTCTCTTATGCCTATGTCTGGTGACAGCTCTATGATAGAGGGCGGGAGTTCTAGCTTTGATGAGGGGATATTTACATAGTGGCGCGACACATGACCGAGATCACTAAAATGAGAGATGAGTCATTGATCATAACCCCTCATACACCAGTGATTGAGGCTCGTCGGGGCCGAGTCAGAGAGTGAGGGGGTCCAGTCTGAGGACCTAGATACAGTAGTCAACTCCTAGCCTCCAACAGCTTCAGAGGCACTTTATTTAGATCCCACTCTACGAGGAGCCACTTCCTCTACTGCAACACTAACTACAACTCATGTTAGCTCTAGTAGACCCACTATCCCACCTAGGACAAGTCAATTCTCTTGAGAGGTCTTTGGGAGCATGGTTTGTCTACTAGATAAGAAAGAGAGGCGGCAGGCCTGCTTGATCGAAAAGATGCCGGTCTTTGTGACCAAGATTATTGAGAGGGCTCTACAGCCATTGAGAGAGTCTATAGAGGCTAACTAAGAATTTTTGTTTACTAGGATGATAGATACTAAGGCCTGAATGACTCAGTTGGAGCGAGGCTCTGCCTAAATAGATATTGTGAGCCTCTGAGCAAACTTGGAGGAACTGAGAGTAGTTGTGCTGGAATCGCAGATTAGAGAGCCTCAAGATGCAAATATTCTAATTTAGTTGCTGACTTTAAATAGCACACGACTTATTTCCATCTTGATAGAGTTGATTCTATACATTGCACCTCTTGGACCATCACCTATTAGGATTGCATCTCCTAGAGCCGCACCCTTTAGAGCCACACCAGTACATGACCAACCGCCCGTTCCATCATTGCCCAAAGGTCCCACCCCCTCTATAGATCCATAAAAGATGCACATGAAAGAGGAAGGGCCTGTGATAGATGATGAGAACATCTAGGAGGAGGACGATCCTGACTTGGAACCCAAAGAGGCTACAAAATTATGGGTTGCGAGGCTAAAATCATTTGCCTATGCCTGGATTTGGCCTTATATTGACAGTGAGGCGAGCACTTCTATTGTAACCAGGCCCGGTAGCCAAGAGGACATCCCTTCCCATGTGTCACATGATCAAAGTAGCGTATTCTAAACGCTTTAGGGAGCTATTTTCACTTATGTTCTTCATTTTTATGTGCATTGGGACATTGCCCAATTTTTAAGTTAGGGATGGGGGGATGCATTTTGAGATGTAATAATTTTTCTTGATGTAGCATGTTTGTAATGAAAAGTGATTTTTGATAAGTCTGATTATGATGTATTATGTAAATCTATTTCTTGCTTTCGTAGGGTAAGATCCTTTCGGATTTTCTTAGCCATGATCCTTTTTCGGGAGGTTTAGTTTCTATTGAATTTAGCCAATAATAAATATAGTTAAGTGTCATAGTGTGTGGGACCAATGATAGATTAATAGAAAAGTTTATTAAGGGTTCTAGCCTCTGTTTGAGTCATTCTTTGTTGATTAGAGTATTTGTAACTTAGATGGTGGTGGCGGCATATGAGATTATTGCATCATTTTGTGATTTTTTAAAAAGTAGCCCTCAAATTTTTTGCCACAATTGTTCTGTAGTGACATGTTTACATTTTATTTTTGACAGCTAATTGTGTTGATTGTGGCAATGATTCCCTAGTTAAATATATAGGTGATTGGTCCATTTGATACCCATGTGCTAATATGGTGAGGAAATTCTGTTTTGTTCACTTGTTGTGGTCACACTCTAGAACTTGTCTGGCTACTCATGTTTTATCTTAGGATTGACTGCGGATTATAGAGATGAACTTAGGCCTTCTTTGTGTTTCAAAAGCCTAATTTGACTAAATGAACCTACCAAATGATGCATGTACCTCTAGTCTCCCCTTTTAAGCCTATGACCCTTTTTCTTGATCAACCGCAATGAAACCGAAATCAATTTTTAGTTGATCCTTTTTTGAATCCATCCTCCTTGACACTATGAAATATGATAAAACTATGAAAAGAATGTAAGTTGAAAGTGATATAGTGGAAAAGAAAGAAAAGGAAAAAAATGATTAATTAGACCATTTTTCAAGGTATACTGAGAAAGAAGAGAAAAGAAAAAGAAAAGGACTTGTCACGACCCGAATGTAGGCCCGGATCGAGACACGGGACAAGAAACCCTGAAGGACTCCAAGTCGACCCATGGCATGAACATACATCTAACTCAATCAATAAAATTTAAGAATTAACATGATAATCTTAGCAAAAGTATGAAATAAACATAACATCTGAATACACGCAATCTGAAGATGAATACATTCTTTTTGTCTGAAAAGCCTCTATGTCTGATGAGTTGATGGGACAAGACCCCAACTAACTCACTAAAGCTGAAAACTTAAAATACATAAGGAAAACTAATAGAATATGGTCCTCGGGAGATGAGGACTCACCAATAGGCGTAGGATGATAACTCTGAAAGGCTGGCTAAGGGCGGGGCTGAGTTTAAGTGTCGGGGTTGTATCATGAAATGATATAACATAGAGTATGCGGTCAGTACGTAGAATGTATCTAGTATGCAAGGTAAGTAAAATCACTTAAATAAGTAAAATTATTTAAAACATGCATAATATAAAGCAGAAACAGATAATAATTTGAGAGTAGGGCTCACATGCTATTTTTCTGAAAGCATGATCTCAACATAACATAACATCACAACTGAATCGCTTGACCCAAAGCTGAAATCTGATAGTCATAAGTAAAGCTGAACATTGAGTAAAACCTGCTTTAGAACATATATAGATATGTATATCATGAATAACGAATATGCATAACTGAAATCATGAGGAACAATGGGAGAGTCGTCTTTTAACCGACATACCACGATAGAGCTTACGTGGTCCCAACTATCACAGTCTAGTGGGCAGAGCCGTCCAAAGCCTTTTCAGGACTAAGGACGATACCATGATATTAATGTCAAGATCGGAGCCAATCAGGGCAGGGGATAGCTCACAAGGGAGGTCCCAAAGTATGTATGTGTATATATATATATATATATATGATAAGTATAAACCTATGTTGGCGCGTAGTTCTGAGGCATAGGGTGATCGACCCTTAGCCTACTTGGTGCTAGACACTACTCCCAAAAAAACATGCATATGCTCTCCATCGTTTTTCAATGAATCTTACCATCATCTATTGACGAAGCTCAATAATCAAAAATACATATCAAATCCGAAATCATATATGAGGAGCTCTTGCTCAAACCATACCAAGCTGAATATAAAAGTGAGTCTTCGCTCCAAAACCATGTGGTAATCTTACTTCGTAAAATCATAACTCATACTTGAAATATGAGCATTGCCCGATACTTCATCATGCTTGAAAATATATAATTCACTTGAAAACATGATCATAAACATGGGTAACTTGAAAACATGCTTTTCATCATAAATATCTCTTCATACTAGAACATTCATCAGAAATCTCAAGTTTCATGAAGTTCTCATAATTGCGCATTTTAATTTGTAAAGCTTGAAACATAATTTTAATGGAAAACAGCATAAAAATTTCCCAAGTTTCATAATTCAATAGTAAAAACTCATTAAGATCATACCCATGTAGAGAATTAAGAATTTCATGCATTGGGTTAAAATCCCATAGAATCAACATATAAATTATCATGATTTAGAGACAGATTGGGCATGGGTGTGAATGGATTCACCCATTCATAACCCTATGTACCTGATAGGATTTGATTCTACCACTTTTCTGGTTGCCCAATGAAGATTTGGAGAAAACTTGAAGAAAACCCTACACTTGATCACCTCCTAAGCCTTCAATTTGCATGCATGGATGTGAATGAGCCTAGGAGGGCTTTACCCTTCAGAAAATACTTCATTTTAATCCTAAAATGACGTAGTTTAGTTCCCTAAGACTTAGAAATGATGAAAATACCCTTAATAAATTTTTCTAAAAATCTGCATTGCCACTGACAGCGAACGTCAGTACGATCCATTGTGAGCTCCAACGGTCCGTCGTTACCACTTGTTGCTACTCCCTAAGTTCAGGTCTCTGATCCCTCACCATGACCGAATAGGACGGTCGTTTCTACCTCCAATGACTCATTTCTGCCAGTCGTCATCATCACTACCTTAAACTGGGACCCCTTCCTACGACTGCTAACCATGACCTGTTGTTACCTGGAAGGGGTCATTCCACGACTTGTCACTTCATCCTTGACCAAGGGTCAGCCTTACCACGGTCACAAACAATGACTCGTTACATCTAGCAATGGGTCATTCCTAGACCCGTTATTCCCAACTCCGACCCTGCAGTATCTCACCACAAACACCTTCCACGTGTCATTGGTGGCACCAATGATCCGTACCTTTACCCGTTTTGTGATAAATTTCTAGGTTTCAGCCACTTTCCACTTTTAAATCCTGGGTCTAGTCTTAGGCATTTCTAGGGTATTAAAATATCTCCCCCTTGGGAACATTCATCATCCAATGTGGGAAAATCATACAGAAAACAGAGAAATGCAATCATCATACTCAATTACTGATAATATAATCTGAAAACTGACAAAACGACTAACTCTGATTCAAACTACATGGCTGAACTAAATTCATGAATCATACATGCATCCACATACATGAAAGGAACTGGGGCGCATGCTCTGAACATGAAAACTAATAGAGTACTAGGGCAAAAACTGATATCTCAAACTGAAAATGAGCCGGAAGGGAATAAGTGTGGGTATCTAGCCATCATATCCGCTTCGACTTCCCACATAGCTCCTTCAACATATTGATTCCTCTATAAAACTTTGACTGAAGCTACTTCATTGTTCCTTAGCCTTCGAACCTGATGATCCAGTATTTCCACCGGAACCTCCTCAAAACTAAGGCTGTCTTTCACCCCAACACTGTCCACTGGGACAACTAGAGCTGGATCACCCAAACACTTCTTTAAGACTGATACATGGAATATAGGATGCACATAAGCTAATTCTGAGGGCAACTCCAATTCATATGCAACCTTGCCAACCCATTTCACAATTCGGTAGGGGCCAACATAATGAGGGTTGAGTTTTCCTTTCTTTCCAAACTGCATCACTCCCTTCATGGGAGACACCTTCAAAAACACCCAATCATCTACTTCGAACTTGAGTTCACTCCTTCTCACATCGGCATAGGACTTTTGGCTACTTTGAGCTATTTTCAACCTTTCCCGTATGAGCTGAAACTTCTCCATAGCCTCATGGATTGAATCGGTCCTATCATTGAAGCTTCACCAACTTCGAACTAGCCAATTGGCAACTACATTTCCGCCCATAGAGAGCCTCAAATAGAGAAATCTGAATACTGGAATGGTAGCTGTTATTGTATGCAAACTCTATAAGGGGCAAATGATTATCCCAACTACCTTTGAAGTCAATCACGAATGCTCTCAACATGTCCTCGAGAGTCTGGATTTTCCATTCCTCTTGACCATCCGTTTGGGGGTAAAATGCTGTGTTGAGGTTAACCTGAGTACCTAGTCCTTTTTGGAAGAACGACCTCCAAATTTGAGAGGTAAATTGGGTACCCCTGTCTGATATAATGGATAAAGGCACTCCGTGCAAACTGAACTAGCTCTCAGATGTATAGTTTGGCATAATCCTCTACCGAATCCGTGGTTTTGACCGGTAAGAAATGAGAAACTTTGGTCAACCTATCAACAACAACCCAAATGGAGTCATGTTGCCGCCGAGTGCGAGGCGACCCTGTGATGAAATCCATATTGATTTCTTCCCACTTTCAAGTAGGAATACTGATATCCTGAAGTGCCCCTCCCGGTCTCTGATGCTCAACCTTTACTTGCTGACAGTTTGGGAACTTAGCTACAAATTCTGCGATGTCCTTCTTCATGCCATTCCACCAATATACTTCTCGTAAGTCACGGTACATCTTAGTGGAACCTGGATGGATTGTGTACCTATAACCGTGAGCCTCAAGAGATATCCAAGTTCTCAAATCATCCACATCCGAAACACATAAGAGACCCTAGTATCGAAGCATACCATCTCCCCCTTTGGAGAAGACCTCTACCTTCTGATTTTGAACAGCCTCCTTTAACTTTACCAAAATAGGGTCTTCATCTTGCCTAGCTTTTGCATCAGTCACCAAGGTCGATTCTGATCCGTTCTGAACTATAACACCGCCATCGGTTGAATCGACCAATCAAACTCCCAATCTTGGAGGTCGATGCACATCTTTCACCAGTTCCTTATTTCTCTCATCTACATGGGACATACTTTCCATGGAGTGTCTACTAAGTGCGTTTGCTATTACATTAGCATTTCCTGGATGGTAAAGCACACTTATATCGTAGTATTTAAGTAGCTCTAACCACCTCTTTTGCCGAAGATTGAGATCCTTCTAGGTAAACATATATTGTACACTCTTATGGTCCATAAACACATCCACGTGGATCCTATACAAATAATGTCTCCATATCTTCAAGGCGAATACCATTGCGGCCGATTCAAGATCATGGGTCGAGTAATTCTTCTCATGAACTTTCAGCTGTCTGGAGGCATATGCTATAACTCTTCCGTGCTGCATCAGTACATTCCCAAGTTTGATCCTTGAAGTATCACAATACACCACAAACCCTTCGGTACCCCTTCGATAGGGTTAACACCGGTGCTGAAGTAAGTCGAGTCTTCAACTCTTGAAAGCTCCTCTCACAAGCCTTCGACCATTGGAATTTCACCTTATTTTGGGTCAATTTGGTCAAGGGTGCTGCAATAGATGAGAAACCTTCAAAAAATCTCCGATAGTAGCTAGATAAGCCAAAAAAGCTCCGTATATCTAAAGGATTCACCGGTCTAGGCCAATTTTTCACCGCTTTTATTTTTTGAGAGTCCACTTTTATGCCCTCACTTGATACCACATGGCCCAAAAACACCGTAGAGTTCAACCAAAACTTGCACTTTCTGAATTTAGCATATAATTGGTGATCCTTGAGAGTCCGTAGCACCACCCTTAAATGAGCGGCATGCTCCTCCTTGCTCCGAGAGTATATCAGGATGTCATCAATGAACACAATCACAAACATATCCAGGTATGGCTTGAACACCCTGTTCATCAAGTCCATAAAAGCTGCAGGAGCATTCGTTAGTCTAAAAGACATAACTACAAACTCATAATGACCATACCGCGTCCTGAAGGTTGTCTTCAGGATGTCACTCTCCTGAACTCTGACCTGATGGTACCCGGATTTGAGATCTATCTTCGAAAAATGCTTGGCACCCTGAAGCTGGTCAAACAGATCATCAATCCTGGGCAGAGGGTACCTGTTCTTGATGGTGACCTTGTTCATTTGCCTATAATCAATACACATATGAAGAGAACCATCTTTCTTTCAGATAAAGAGGATTGGTGCATCCCATGGGAACTTGCTCGGTCTAATGAAACCCTTATCTAACAGGTCCTTCAACTATTCTTTCAACTCCTTTTTCTCCACTGGAGCCATTCTGTAGGGAGGAATAGGTATAGGTTGTGTGTCGAGGAGAAGGTCAATGCCCAAATCAATGTCCCGCTCGGGAGGGATTTCCGGTAAATCATCTAGGAAGACTTCTGGATATTCACATACCACTAGAACTGATTGGATAGTCGGGATCTTGGACGTAGCATCCTCAACCCTAACTAAATGGTACACATAACCCTTGGAAATCATCTTTCTGCCTTAAGATAGGAAATGAAATGACCTACAGGCACAACTGAACTACCCTTCCATTCTAAGACCGGCTCACCCCAAAATCTGAACTCTACTACTTGGGTTCTACAATTAACTGAGGCATAACATGCAAATAGCCAATCCATGCCGAGGATAAAATCAAAATTGGTCATGGATAACCCTACTAGATCTACTGAGGTAATTCTCTAAAGGACTATGACCGGGCAACTTTTATACTCCCATCTAGCTACAACTGAGTCACCTACTGGAGTAGAAACTGAGAAGGATTCTGACAAGACTTCAGGACTGACTCTGAAATTTCTAGCCACGTAAGGTGTCACAAAAGACAAGGTAGCCCCCGGATCTAACAAAGCATAGGAATCAAGGTGGAAAACTCATAACATACCAGTGAATGCATCCGAGGAGACCTCCTACTCCTGGTGGGATGTTAAGGCATAAAATCTATTTTGGTGTTGACCGCCACCTGTGCGAGTAGATGCCCCCTGTTGTGCTGAGCGTGCGGATGGAGCTGCTTAATTGGAAGCTGGGCCTTGACCCCCATCGTGGCCTTGTCTCACTACTGGGAAATCTCTAAGCAAATGTACAGGCTTCCCACACCCGAAGCAAGCACTTGTACTTTCCAAGCACTGGCCCATGTGCCCTCGACCACACCTATCGCAAATTGGGATGCTAGAATCTAGGGGCTTGCTGCTCTGACCCCTAGAGCCTGATGCTCGCCCTCTCTGGTCGTGCCTAGGTTTGGACGACACACTCAATGCTGAAGATGCTAGGGCTGAAGATCTCTGGTGGGTCTGCTGTTGGTGCCCACCACCTGACCTCAGTTGAGAGAATCTGTAGCTATCAGTCCTGGCCCTCTTGGCCTCTCTTTCCCTCATATGCGCCACCTCCATCTGCTGGGTGTATAAGACTATATGAGAGAAATCCATATCGTGATGGAGCATAGAGTTCCTACAATCCTTATCCAAATAGCCTGCTACGCCATGAACAAACCCGCTCACCCGTACCCTCTATTCAACCACTAAATTTGGGGCGTACTTTGATAAGCGAGTGAACTCAAGGGCATACTCCTGCACAATCATTTTCCCTTGCTTAATATTCACGAACTAGGCTTCCTTCAACTCCCTCATCTCATGAGGGAAGAACCGATCTAGGAAAGCAACAAGGAACTCCTCCCAAGTGATAAGGCCTGCTCCAGCTGCCCTACTATCTCTCCATTACCTGAACCATATGTGTGAGACCCCTTTCAACTGATATGAGGCCAACTCAGCACACTCAACTCCATTCACCCCCATGACCTGGGTGATCTTAACAATCTCATCAATGAACTCATACGGGTCCTCATCTACTTTTGACCCAAGGAACTCTAGTGGGTTCATTCTCAAGAAATCTCTGACTCGAGCTGCCGTGGCATTTCTGTTTTGCGGAATATGTGCCACTGCCTGCTGGTTGACCTAAGTAGTCAAGGCCTGTGCTAACATCTAAATAGCTATCCTAAATTCAGCATGGGCAACTGGCTTTGATACATGTTGCTCCTGGACTGATGGGGATTGTTGGTGCCCGTCTCCGTTGCCATCCTCGTGGCCATTTCCATTCCCATTCCTCCTACCTTAACTCCATAGGGAGCCATAATTCTACAATCGCGAATAACATGAGTTAGAAATATAGGGAGACATTTCATCGCACGACATAGATCATGAAAGAAGGGAACATTTCCTAAATGTCTCGTAGCCTCTTCATCATAAGTGTGGCACACTTCACACACATGAAAAAAATACTCTACTCAACGCGGCTTTCAGACACCCTAGGACACTTCAAACCTATTGCTCTGATACCAAGTTTGTCATGACCTGAACGTAGACCCGAATCGAGACATGGGACAAGGAACCCTGAAGGACTCCAAGTCGACCCATGGCATGAACATACATGTAACTCAACAAATAAAATGTAAGAATTAACATGATGATCTTAACGAAAGTATGAAATAAACATAACATCAGAATACACACAATCTGAAGCTGAATACATTCTTTTTGTCTGAAAAGCCTATATGTTTGATGAGTTGATGGGAAAAGACCCCAACTAACTTGCTAAAGCTGAAAACTTAAAATACATAAGGAAAACTGATAGAATATGGTCCCCGGGAGATGAGGACTCACCAATAGGCGTAGGATGCTAACTTTGAAAGGCTGGTTAAGGGCGGGGCTGAGTATAAGTGTCAGGGCCTGTGTTATGAAATGATACAGCATAGAGTATGCGGTCAGTACGTGGAATGTATCGAGTATGCAAGATAAGTAAAATCACTTAAATAAGTAAAATTATTTAAAACATGCATAATATAAAGTAGAAACAGATAAGAATCTGAGAGTAGGGCTCACATGCTATTTTCTTGAAAGCATGATCTCAACATAACATAACATCACAACTAAATCGATTGACCCAAAGATGAAGTCTGATAGTCATAAGTAAAGCTGAACATTGAGTCAAACCTGCTTTAGAACATATATAGATATGTTACCATGAATGATGAATATACATAACTGAAATCATGAGGAACAATGGGAGACTTATCTTTTAACCGACATACCACGATAGAGCTTACGTGGTCCCAACTATCACACTCAAGTGGGTAGAGCCATCCAAAGCCTTGCCAGGGCTATAGACGACACCATGATATCGATATCAATCTTGGGGCCTAATCGCGATACGTTGGCGCATGGTTCTAAGGCATAGGATGATCGACCCTTAGCCTACTCGGTGCTAGACACTACTCCTAAAAAACATGCATATGCTCTCCATCGTTTTTCAATGAAGCTTACCATCATCTAGTGGCAAAGCTCAGTAATCAAAATACATATCAAATTTGAAATCATATATGAAGAGATTTTGCTCAAATCATACCACAAGCTGAATATAAAAGGGAGTCTTCGCTCCAAAACCATGTGGTAAGCTTAATGCGTAAAATCATAACTCTTACTTGAACATATGGGCATTTCCTAATACTTTATCATGCTCGAAAATACATAATTCACTTGAACACATGACCATAAACATGGATAACTTAAAAACTTGTTTTTCATCATAAATATCTCTTCATACTAGAACATTCATCAGAAATCTTAACTTTCATGAACTTCTCATAATTGGGCATTTTAATTTTAAAGCTTGAAACATAATTTTAATGGAAAACAATATAAAACTTGCCCATGATTCATAATTCAATAGTGAAAACTCATTTAGATCATACCAATATAGAGAATTAGAAATTTCATGCATTGGGTTTAAACCTCATAGAATCAACATAGAAATTATCATGATTTAGAGAGATATTGGGCATGGGTGTGAATTAATTCACCAATTCATAACCCTACATACCTGATAGGATTTGATTCTACCACTTTTCTGGTTGCCCAATGAAGATTTGGAGAAAACTTGAAGAAAAACCTACACTTGATCACCTCCTAAGCCTTCAATTTGCACGCATGGATGTGAATGAGCCTAGGAGGGATTTACCCTTCAGAAAATACTTTATTTCGAGCCTAAAATGACATAGTTTAGGACCCTAGGACTTAAAAATGATGAAAATACCCTTAATGAAATTTTTTCTTGAAAATCTGCACTGCCACTGACAACGGACGTTAGTACGATCCATTGTGAGATACAACGGTCTGTCATTACCACTCGTTGCTACTCTCTGAGTTTAGGTCCCTGATCCCTCACCACGACAGGACAGGATGAGTAATTGCTAGATCCAATGATTCATTGTTGCTGGTCGTCATCGTCACTGCCTTAAACTGGGACCCCTTCCTATGACTGCTGACCACGACTCGTTGTTACCTGCAACGGGTCGTTCCATCACTCATCACTTCATCCTTGACCAAGGATCAACCTCACCACCACCACAAATAACGACTCGTTTCATCTAGCAATGGGTCGTTCCTAGACCCGTTACTCCCAACTCCGAACCTGCAGTATCTCACCACGGATACCTCCCACGGATCATTGGTGGCACCATCAATCCGTACCTTGACCCGTTCTGTGTTAAATTTTTAGATTTCTGCGACTTTCCATTTTTAAATTCGGGTCAGTCTTAGGCACTTTTGGGGTATTACAGGAGAATGAAAAATATCAAAAAGTGAAGAAAATAAATTAAGCTCACAAAAATTACCTTGGGTTGTGAAATATTGCTAAGAAAAGGAAGTGAAGAAAAAAAGGGAACAAAAAGTGAAAGGAAATGAAAATGTGATATAGTGTTCAAGGATGGTAATGAACTACTAAAATGTCATACTTGTATCCTACCAGCCCTTTGAACCAACATTACAATCTTAAAAAGCCCTTATGTGATCTAAACCCAGATTTTCAAAAGAAAAGGAATTTGATGATAAAGGCAAGCATATAGTAGTTGTGACCTAACTTGTGAATATCTTTATGATAGCTGAGTGTCTTTCTCTTCTTTCTTGATCTTGTGTCCATGTATTATATGTGACTATTATTTCTGAAAATGGACATTTTTCTTACTTCAAATATGCGAGCATGTGAATGACAATGGCTAGCATGAATTACTTCTCAATCTAGGTGTCTTGCATGTTGAAATGATATTATGGGTAGAGATTGCATGCTTTTATTAAAGAAAAAGAAGAAGATTGTTAACACAAATAACTATCTTCATAGGAAGAGTTTTGATCCAACACAAATACTCTTCCTAGCAAAAAGATAAAATCTAACATACGAAAAAGTTGGCCTTGTCAAACATCCTCCTAATACTAGAGACTTGAAATTTATCCAAAATATAAAAGGACCCTTCACTTCTTTAGTGATAATGCTAAAACCACACTTCTAGCTGAAGTATGAAGCGTACGTTGTCAATAAAGAACCCAACTTAAAGGTTGCAGTCGAACCCACAGGGAATATGGAAGATTTAAATTACAGCCGGTAGATGAACTTGTATGGTAATTACTTCACAATGGGAGGAATTCTAATAAAAATCAATACTAAAAATAAATAGAAGTCAAGATTATGTTTGTGAATCAATAATTAAAGGATACTAGGGTTTATGTTCCCCATGGGTTCATAACAGCTTTGGGTATACACTCGCCATCTTTACCAATACTTACTTACAGAACTGATAACTTAGGTTCATTCAAATGATTGACCAATCTCTATTGAATGACTATCCTCAATTACTAGACCAAGTCTCATGAGTTTTGCAAACTAACTATTATAACTAAGTTCCAGATATAACTATCTTGCAACCACAACTCAAGTTAATACAATGATCATCAAAATCAAGGCTCTGTTGTAATTCTCTTTTCCTAATCTCTACCTCTTTGACCAAAGCAAGTAAAGAATTCAGGCACTTCCTAATGTTGTACACCTCCAAGAATCATTAAAGATGAAGAGAATACAATATAAGTAATTAGTATTGGTTTTAGACTCACTTTGTGCAACCCTACTTGTTAATCCACCATGGTTCCCACAACCCTAGCTATGGAGGTTTTAGCCTCTCATGGTTACAAGGTTGTGATTTGTGTTCAGTATTGAAAACATAAGACAATACTTACAAAGATGATTGAGAAAAACAATCCCCTCAGTTAAAACCACGAAATCTTGAATAACAAGTAGCAAGAACAAGATGAATTCAAGAAAAGGTTGATCACAAGGTTGAACCAACTCAATTCTCTCTTCGAACGATGTAAAATTGCTTACTACAATGTTTTCCTACTAGAATTAAGTCTATTCGTCATCCTCTATGAAAAATAAAACATAAAAAATATTTATATAAACACAAGAATCCTTTTCCTAAACTAACAGGACTGCTTTCCATTTCTGTAGCCTACCTCATCATGGGTCCACCTACGAATCATAGGGGCTTCTCATGGATCGTAACATCAACTTGTAGCTTGGAGTGTTGTCTGAATTTTGGCTAAGCGTTAGGCCAAGGTACAATTCGTACCAGCATCCTACGACTCATACATTGCACCCATGGCTTGATACTAAACTTTTGAACTTTTTCTAAACATCACCATGGCCGGTTATGGTACGACTCATACCTTCATCTCACGAGTTGTAAGGTGCTCTCGTACTGAGAATCAACCTCCTATGAAATTCTTATGGATTTCATCACGACTAGCTTCCCACGACTCATACCACCATGGTGCGATCCTTGACAAGTCTCATAGGATCAAACTTCCAGTTTAAACTTTCAGCTTCTCATCAAGGCCCTTAGTACGACTCATAGATCCATCCTACGGATCGTGCTGTTGAATACACTTTTTACCCTTTTTGCACACTTTTATCTTTCGTTTGCAATTTATTGACATTTATCCTGAAATCAAAGGAAAAGTGTCTCATATCCACATAAATACAACTAAATTCATGCTATTTTCTTAGTTTTGAGCATCAATAGTGATGTAAATCCACAGCACATCAACACCCTAAACTTAAGACTTTGGCATGTCCTCAGGCAAAGAAAAAGAAAAACTAAACATGACGCTCAACTAGAAAATAAACTTAAGATACTACAGCCAAAAATCAAACAAATTTGTGCACTGTATATACAAACTCTATTGACCCTTCCTCTTGAAACATCATCAGCTAATGTATTGCAAGATACTTCAAAACATCATATTCAGGGATCAAGACATTTCATCTAGCTATCAACAAGCAATCAAGTCATCACCTATGTGTTTCACACAGACCAATGGTAAAAACAAAAACAATCCATGTACCCTCACAAAAAATGAAGTCCTCACTCTAGTATGAAGTATCAAATGAAACATGGGACTAGGAAAATGAAGCACTCACTCTCTCAAAGAACTACAAGTATTATGCATCAGATACCATAGGCTTGCCCTTATTTTCTCTGCATTGATTTGTTAGATGGTCAAATTAAGATCACTATAGGACTTGATATGGCTTGTAATGTAGGCTTAGGGATGGACATGATAAAGATGAAAGATTTTATTAGTGACTATCCCTTCCTTGGCACTACATTCATTGGCTACACCATTCTCCTATTTCACCCTTTATTCTTTGTGTCTTCTTTTCTTCCCTTTTTCCAATTTTATGAAAATTTGCATGGTGAGGTGATTTTTCACATTTTGAACACTTTCAAGCTATTTGGAATTCTTCTTCTTTTTCTCAATATTCTCAAATTTTCAGCTTTTTATTTTTTTTACCTCACCGCACCTTTTTTCACCATTTTTTTCTTTTCTCTTTCTTTTCTTTCATTTTGTTCCGCTCCCACCATTTATGCACCCCTACTCTAGCCACCCTCAACTTAAGCATGTTGCTTATATTGAGGTTCACAATATCTAAGGAAGGACCAGGGCCAAAGAGGTTCATTATAAACAAATGGGTACGGTTAACAGGTAAATCAAAGAAATATGGTCTCTTAAGGCTCAAACTTGGGATCAAGGGATTCGTGAAACTCTGGTTGGGCAATATAGGCTAAAAGTGAGCTAAGACAAAAATGGCCTATGGTCATATCCTAACCAACCATCCTCAACCTATGTAGAGACCAATCGAGCAAGTTCTAGATCTTCAACAAAATACTGCAACAAATACTAAAACCTCACTCGCACATGGTACATGAACTATTTTCACTTTACCTGTCAGGTTCCAACACCCATTTATCCTGAAATCAAAAGAAAAGTGCCTCATATCCACATAAATACACCTAAGTCCATGCTATTTTCTTAGTTTTGAGCGTCAATAGTGCTGTAAATCCACAACATATCATTTAGGAAGATGGTTAAAGAATAATAGAAGGATCCCATTCTAGTACAAGTTGCCAATGTAGCCAGAAGGTCAGCCACTTGATTTGCCTCCCTAAAATAGTGATGTATCTGAGTGTTTTCTTTGTCAAGATTAAGCAAAATGTCACTGATAACTTCTCTTAACTTGAGGTTTGAGGTTTCTCCTTTTTAATCATATCAACAATGATCATGGAGTTAGTTTCCAGATCCAACTGGTTGATATTGTGTTGATTACACCATTTTACTTTATATCTAGCATCTTGGGCTTCTGCTTGATTATTACTATCACACAAAATAGGGATGGAGTAAGCTATCACCAAGTCCCCTACACTATCTCTAATGATGCCACCAATACCTACTCTAGTATTGTTGTTCAAAAATCTCCCATCATTATTGAGTTTGAATCTCCCTTGAGTAGGTTTGGTCCATGTAATAGCTTTGCACATAACCACAGGTATTAGTTTCTCAACCAGTTGGAAAATCTAAGGCCATATTTAATTACTCTCAAATAGATTGCACTTACAAAGGCAACCCCTGTACCAGCTTTAACAGTCGACATAATTTGAGTTTCCATCCTCCTAGTATTAAACTTCTTTTTTCATCAAACTTGCATATTGTCTAGCTCTTCCAAATTTCCCAAAATATGCAGATTGGAATTTGGAGTAGAAGTTTATGGTTATCATTATGGTGAATCACATCTCTCTAGTTCTTTATACTCCTTTAGGAGACCAGTGTTCCTTCCTGATTCCTAAAGATCTTCAAAAAATCTCCAAATATGGTTAGCAGCCTCACCCTCAACAAAGACATGATGCATTATTTCATCCATAGGAGAGGTTCAATAGTAGCATGTTTAGGCTATTTGTCTTCTTTGTCTTCCAAGGTTGTTCACCTCCTCAATAAAAGGGACTTTCCTGAAAAGAAGTCTCCAAGTTAGAAAAGAAATTTTAAAAGGAAAGCTTTGATGCCATACCTGATTAGTTTGCTTGTTTTCCAACCTGTGATGTATAATAATATTCCAGGCTGTGTACTTGGTAAACCTACCATTCTAAGTGAGATTCCAGAAGACATAGTACTACTTGTCAAGATGACCAATATAGATATTACTAATGTGCTACACCATATATTCAGGAAAAGAGTTCCTGAGTTTGTATAAGTCCCATCTGCCATTTTCAATATAATCTCTGACCTTTTCTTTTGGATTCATAATGTTATCTGGGAACAAAGTAGCTAGAGCTCTTTGTCCAGTCCAATTATCCCATTAAACGTTACACTCCTTATTAATTCTCTAGTTGATATGAGGTTCTGCTTTCTTTCTTGCATTCAGCAGTGATTTCCAAGCTTGTGAGTTCCTAGGGCACCATTTCTTACACACAGTGTGGGCTCTAATGCAATATTTGTCCTTCATAAGCTTTTCCTATAGTGAAAGTTGTGCCCTATATCTCCACCACCTTTTAATAGCTAGTGTATTAGAGATATCATGCATATTTCTAATGTCAATTCCTTCTTCTTCCTTAGGATAACAGAGATTTTCCCAGGATCTCCAATATTGTTTGGCTCTTTCACCAATAGTGCCCCAAAAGAATCTAGCAAATTGTTTTTGAATCAAGTTGATAGTTCCTTTAGGAGGGTTAATGGCAGTAAGAGTATACGTTGGTAGGGCTTGCAACACACTCTTTATCAACACTACTTTCCCTCCATAGGTTAGCATTTTTCCTTGCCAACCATTCAATATTTTCACTACCTTAGTGAGCATATTGTCAAAGTAGCATATTCTTTTTTCCCTATGTAGATAGGGCAACCCAAGTAAGTGAAAAAATGGATTTTCTATAAAACTGGTGTATCTTCTCAATCTGTTGATCATGTAAGCACAAGTTTTATTGTCAGTGAGGAAGAAAATTTTATTAGTATTCACCTGTTTTCCAGAGGACTTCTCATATAACCTAATCTATCTCATGATTAACATGATAGATTTATTGTTTCCCCTACTATAGATGACAATGTCATCAACATAGGCTAAGTGGTTTATGAGAGGTCCTTTAGTGCTCATAGTGAAAGGTATGAAGTTGTCATTATGAAGGATATTGTTAAGTTTCCTATATAGAACTTTAGCTTCTAAGATAAATAAAGAAATAGAGAGAGGATCATCTTGTCTGAGGCCTTGAGCTGAGGGGAAAAAACCATACCTGGTTCCATTAATAAACACAGTATACCAAATATTGGAAATAAGACTGCTAACAAGGTTAATCCAGTGATCAGAGAAACCAAAATTTTGAGAATTTTTCAAGAAAGAGCCAAGTGAGTCTATCATAGGCTTTGGCCATGTATAATTTAATAACAACACTACAACCATTTTTGAGCTTGGAAAAATTATGAACAATTTTCTAGGCAAGTATAACATTCTCAGTAATCAACCTACCAATGATAAAGCCATTCTGATTAATAGAGATGAGTCTAGGTAATAGTGGGTTAAGTATTCTAGCCATGATTTTGGAAATAATTTTATTAATAAAATTGCTAAGACTAATAGGTCGCATATCAGATAAGGAGGCTGGATTATCAATTTTAGGGATTAAAACCAAACAAATATGAGTATAAAACTTTGTGAGTTGTTTACTGTTGAAGAAATCATTGATAATATTAATGATATCAGTTTTTATAATATGCCAATAGAATTGGAAGAACTTACTAATGTAGCCGCCAGGGCCAGCTGCACTAGTTGGGCTTATGTTGAAGATGGCATCTTTGATTTCTTCATCAAGGAGCTTGTTTAGATCCTCATTGTCTTCTTCATTGATCAAAGGGGGAATGCAGTCCAATAGGGAATGGTTGATAATAGGTTGATCAAGATTAAACATGCCTTTGTAGTATTTGATAGCTGCATTAGCAATTTTGTCTTCCCCTTGCACCCAATTATATCTATGGTTCTTGATTCTTTGGATGCATAACTTGTTTCTTCTGGCTTTGAAGATACTATGAAAAAAATTTGTTATTTCAGTTCCCATCTTTCAACCATTTGATATGAGATTATTTCCTGTAGATGGAGTCCTGCAAATTCAGCCATCTGATGTACTCTATTTGACCTTTTTGGAGGTCCTCTCTACCTTGTTATATATTATGAAGAAGGTCAAATTCCTCCAGGGCTTGAATCTTGTCTTTCCAAATATTGACCTGCTTATGAACATCCCCAATAGAGCTTCTAGACCATTAACTCAGCCTCTTGCTGGGTGTTTTTAATTTTCATTAAAGCCTCCACATAGAATTTTTAGTGATATTCATATTCCAAGAGTCCTAAACAATGTCAAGAAAGCCTTCTTGTTCTATCTAGAAATTTAAAAATCTAAAATATTTGGTAAACTCTTTTTCCTCATCACAACAATTCAAGAGTAATGGTCTATGATCTGAGCCAGTTCTTATTAAATGTTTGACAGTGTTAGCAAGGAAATTTTGGCTCCACTGGTCATTGACTAGAATTCTATCTCTATCCAGTCTCTTCCAGATTCTCTTAGCAAGTCTTCTCTTGTTGCACCAGGTAAATCTTGAACTAGTAAAACCAAAATCAATTAGACCACGAGCCTCCATGGTACTGATGAAATCAAAGCATATTTTGGCTCCATGAGGTTTACCTCCCCGCTTCTCCCGAGGGTCCATAATATCATTAAAGTTTCCTCGCATACACCATGGCCCAATATAGTATTACTGATCCTCTCTAGGCTATTCCATGGATCTATCCTTTCTTCAGTAGAGCATTTTGCATAGATCTAAGTTACAACAGTATCAGTATTATTACCATTCTTAAATTGAATGGATAGTTGTTGATCTTCATTGGCAAGCACATTGGTTTGATCAAGATAGGTCCAGAAACACCAGATCTTGCCACTAGTATTTGCCAAATAATGCTAAAAACCAAGAAATTTTTTACATCCATCAATCTTGTTCATATTAAAAGAAAGGTTCCATGATAGCTACAAAAACCATTTTGTTAATTTTGACAAGAAGCTTGAGTTTTTGAATGGCCTTTTTGGACCTTACTCCTCTAATAGTTCAAAAAATAGTACTAATCATAGAAAGGTGGAGAGGAGGTATTTTTCTTGTGATCCTTCCCTTTGTGGGAGGTATCTATTCACGGATCATCCTTTTTTTCTTCTAATTTTGCTTCTTCCCTTTTTTGGTTTGTGTCATCGTTGTCATCCTTATCACTAATGTTCATATATTCTTCACAGTTTTGCTGAAGAGTTTGATAAGCCTCCATATTTTCATCCTTTTCAAAGTTGGAGCATGTGTTTTCAATATCTTCACCTTGATTGCCATTTATAATTCTGATCAGTGGCTATGCTGGTTGAAGTTTCAATGTTATTAATCTCCCATATATAGTATCCTTACTCTGTTGTTGTCCTGTGGTGTCATTATCCTGTTTGTTAAATGATTCGTATGTGTTTCCTTCATTGCCATCATCCTCTTTAACAGGATTAAGATTTCTTTCACCTTCACTATTGCGCTTGTCAGTAGAGTTTGCATGCTTAGTCTTATAGTTGTGAGAAAGTGGATTTTGCATGATAGAAGGGGTGACTTACTTGAAAATTATATACTTGTAGCTACTTGCAAAAATCACCCTAGTCATTGCACTTTTTGAGGCCTGAACAAGCGTCTAGATCTAGGCTAGATTTTCTTATTTTAGTTTCTTGAGGACAACTTTAAGTTGGGGGTGTTGATGTGTCGAGATTTTGCGACACCTTTGTACTTCATTTTATAGAATTTTGCATGCCTTTAAGTGCTAATTTAAATCAATACTAACACTATCTTGCTAAGTTTATAAATCCCATGAGTTGAAGGAAGGAGGCATACAACACAAGAAGTTTTCCAAAAAAAGGGGTAAAGATAAACCGTAAATCCAAGATGCGGTCCACGCTTTTAACTGCTAAGTAAAACAGAGAGCACCACAAAGTGGTCAGCAAGGGACGACTCAAGATGCTTTCCGCACATTCAAAACATGGACCATCAAATAAACTACATCTTCCAAACTAATCTATCTAATGAAGCAATCGACGAAAGAAAGTATGGACCATCTTTTCAATAGATGGTTCATTAGTCAAAGGATGGAAAGTGTCCAGGTAGAATGCAACTTCAAGAGTCCGTTCAAGAGACATACTGTACTTCCAATTGCGGTCCATCCCTACGACCTGGGCTCTTCGAAGACTTGGGGTCTTGGACTTAGATAAATTATATATATATTTAGAATTTTTAAGAGTTTCCATTCAGTCTAATTAGGTTTGATAGTTTTAGAGTAGAATAGTAGCTTGGAGAAGACATCTATTATAATATGAAGATCAATTTAATTTCCATCCAAGTTTCTTCTTCTTTCTATTGCATTGTGAGTGATCATGATTCAAATTATACTTTTTTTTTCTTTCTTCTCCATGAGCAGCTAAACATATATCTAAGGTTATGAACCCTAATAATTATAATTGGAGTGAATTGATTATGGACTTTTGAATATTTGATTGATCTATACTTTGTAAAGTGAGCTTGGTGATGAAAGTTATTCAAACATGCCAAGTTCCTTATATTGTGCTTGAGAGAGCTAATTAAGATTTGGGTAGCATCAATCAATAATGACCCAAGGCTTTAAACCTTGTTTAATAGATTCACATTACATATGATAAATCTAATTGATAAACTGTAATTTGTTTTGGTTTGAACTCTATTCAATTTGAGAAAATTAATTTAGATTGACATTGTTAGGTTGTTGAGAGACACGTAATAATTTCTTAGATGATTACTTGCATATTCCTTATGAGTCTTTCTCAATAGTTCCAATTGAGTGAATTAGGATATCAACCCTATAAGGGGACACATCCCTATTATTTCTTTGCATTAAATTTGACCAATTGCACCTTAGATTGGTAGAAATTTAGTTTGATAATCCTTTTTCTACTAACATGAATAGTAATCAAAGTTTCAAATAAATTCTAACTTTCTCAATAGCTAGATCTAATACTAATTTTCTATGGATACAATCTCGACTCCTTGTTGGGTAACTAAATTGCAATTGACTGCTTTCACTCTCATACATGAGGTGTAATTATGTGCGGAACACCTATGGGAGATAAAATTCATTCTCAAGTAATCCCAATTGAAGAGGTAAAACTTAAATCCAGAAGGAGAATCCACACAGGGGCAAGGGATCTCCTTATTAGAGTCAAAGTTCAGAGACCATTTAAACATTCACATAATAAAATTATAGATATCCATGAATCTTTGAAAATACATTGTGTTGAAATTATATTCTGTATTAAAATCAATAAAGACATGTTTGTAATCATATGCACTAATTCTAACCTGCAGTTTAGAGGAGTTTTTCTAGAAATTTGGATTTGATTTCTTCGATTTGGGGTCTCCCGTATATGAATTTAGCTACCAAAGTCCATTTTCATTCTTCTGCTATTATCCCGTTGTTCATCGACCTTAAATATTACTATTTATATTCCATTATGGTTCATGTGTCTACCAATGACCTTGGAGCTAGGTTTGATATTAGGGTTGACTGGAGCTCCCTTTAGAGCAACCATAAAGTATGTTTTGTCTTGTTTGGGGGTAGAAAAGGTCGATGGTATGTATAGGAGGCCTTTAATTAGCTTGACGCTCGTCAGAAGCAAGGCCACCAACATGCTGATTGAAGCAAAGGGCACGACCCCACGTCGTAGGAACGACTAGAATTTGTGCCTAAGGTTACTTGTATAGAGAGAATAAATTGAATGTATTATTTAAGAATAACTATTTACATGTTTTGATTTAATGTCTTGTTATGCATGCAATTATAGTCCTATGCATAGTCAGTACTATAGCCCCAATCATGGCTACTAATAAAATAAGACTAGAAACCAAAAACCCCCCTTTCTCTCAGAGGGTTGGGCTGCTCCGGAGCGCTGGCCCTGGCGATTGCATGGTCTCTCAAATTCTTCGGTCAACTTGCTTGTGCCTGCTGTTACCTACCGTAGGACCTCCGTCCCCGAAGCGAAGAAAGAGGAGCAGGAACAAGAGCAATGGATGTTGTAAACGCACAAGTGAAAGACGAATGAGTTGGAGGTTGGTTGAAGATGATGTTACGCGGCGTTCAGAACCAGTCTTGAAGTGAATGAATTAGAAAGAAATATTGCTCAGACTCGGCTTAAATTTAAATAATGTGATCACATACAGCTTGAAAGAAGTATCCAAACACCTCAAGTATAGGGGCAGACTAATTATCCCCATACTTGTATATTTTAGCTTGAGAGAAGTGAAAAACCTCCCCTAGTGTGAAAGCTGCCAAGACTAAGGCAAGTCAAGTATGTATCCTTACACTTGTAAATGCCATTATTTTTAAAACCTTTTTCATGCAGCTATTTTTATTTCTTAAACTTAGTTACTACAAATTAAAGTAATCATATACGACTTGGGTGAGGTGGCCAATCCTTCCCCCCCCCCCCCTCCCCCCCACTCCCCTTTCCCTTTCCCCTTCTCCTTCCCCAAGTGTTACTGACACAAAAGTGAGATCTGTTTCTTAAATTTAGTTCTGATTCAAATTAAGGTGATCACATATAACTTAAAAGAGGCGATCAATTATCCTACCCCCATATCCCAAGTATTAATGACACGAAGATGAGAGCTAGCTATCCCATATAGAATCTGAATGAAGTTACTATGTTCAAATGAATCCATAACATACTACATTCATCCTGATAGTGAGGACACTTAAAACTTATGGTTATATTATAACTCTACATTCCAACAGGATCCATTTATAATATGATTGGAAAATTATAAATTACAATCATACTATAAAAAAGTGATCCTATGATGCACCATTTGCACGTGTAAATTTTTTAAGGAGTCATCTAAAAGAGAACAAAGGAACAAACTTTACAAAAAATATTTATGATATTTAAACACAAGGAAAGAAAAGGATTACACCCTAAAAATACTCATTTGTTATAAAATAAAAGTTAATATAAAAATAAATAAAGAAGAAGAGAGAGGGAGGGAGGAAGAAATATTTCTTCTTATTTTTTCCTCATTGATCACTATCATATTACAAAAAGAGGGACATATATGAGCCCATAAACTTGGGAACCAAGTAGCATAACTTGGGAACCAAGTTTTTCATTTTTTGGATACAAAGGAGGACATTCATTTCATCACTCTCCCTTGGATGTTCATTAATAAATAATGTGTCTCGTTAAAACCTTACTAGGAAAACATCCTGTAGGAAAAAGTCCTAATGAAGGAAAAAGAGTACACATATATAGTAATACGCATTGAGAGCTGCCTCATTAAGAAACTTGTCAGAAAAACCCAGTCGGACAAAACCTTAGCTAAGAAAAAAAGAGTACAGCGCGTATTTTACTCCCCCTGATGAAAATATCACTTTATTTCTTGAAGACGATGCATTCTAATCTTGTATATCAACTCATCAAATGTTGATGTTGGTGAGGCTTTAGTGATCTGCCAAGTTATCTGTGAAACGAACTTGTTGAACATCCACCACACCATTTTATTAGAGTTCATACATAAAAAGAACTTTGGTGAAATATAATTTGTTCTATCTCCTTTGATATATCTTCCTTTGAAGTTATTTATATCTTGGCATGACTTGAATGAAAATCAATAATTGAATGTCATGTAGAATATGACAATATCCTCACGCAAATAGATAACTTTCATGCAATCAAATAATCTTTCTGCATTTGCGTAACCAATAATTTCTTTACAACATTTAGTTATAAATAATAAATTCATACAAATATTTGATTTCTCTCAAATATCTTCACATAAAAGTGAAATTATCTCTTATCTGCACATCTATAAAAAAATATTATCTCATGGATAATAATAGCAGGATACATAAGTACATCAATTGCATTAAGACATGGAACTTTCTAACCATTTTCATTAGATAGAGATAGATCTTTCTTTATGTTAGATGATGTCATAACCACTAGGGTACTCAATGGAATTACTCTAAAACCTTTTAAATCCTTCAAGATTTTTCATATAAACTTCACTGTCTAGCTAGACATGACAATAATTTTATATACACATATCAAATTTTTCATGTATTGTCCGACTAATATTAAACTTGAAAATAATTACATCTACCATAGGAGAACACATCTCCCCAAAATAAAGTCAGGACTTATGCGGAAAAACCTTATGTCAAGGCATAAACCGTACTTTATATCTTACGGTTTCATTTTCTATTTCATCTTTCGCACAAGAACTTTATTTGTACCCAGTGGAATTATACTTTCAAATGTTTGAAGTGTAGATCCAAACTATTTCACATTTATCACATGAATGAAATGTACTTGAATTGCGTATCTTATTTGGTCAAAAAGTTATCTGTCACACTCTTTGATAGATTTGAATTCAAGATACTCATCACCATTTATAATTTTGAGCGCTATATTATATCAAAGATATCATCGACAGTCATTTTGATATCGGTTCCAATACGACATAAGTTATTGAGTTCTCTTCATTTTTCATCATTTTTAGGTATGTGAACCTTTGCCAAGGTTTTATGAAATATTATGTCATAGTGTTCCTTTAAAGCACTTGCCTCATTATTATGACCATCTTAATCATTTGCTCTTCTCCTTCTTCGAGGAGTTTTATCTTTGAAACTGATTGATCGATCACGCTTCAGGTGTACCATGGACTCTGTCCTTCAAGGACTTTAATTTTCATTTGAGCATTTACAGTTGGATTATGACATAAGTTCAGTAAATACATCTGGCAATTGATTTGAAACATTTTCCATATGAATTATCTCTTAAACTTCAAATTCACATTTTGTTTTTTCTTTTACGAGGAGCTAGATAATTCATTTCACACATAATTTTTAGGTGCTAATCACTTCTCCCCTTAATGTTAAGAAAATTATCATTTACCCCTAATCTTATTTGGGGATCCATCTTTGTGTGTGGTGGATCATTTGAGTCATATATCGCATATTCAAATTTTTAGATGAGAATTATTTGGTTTCTTACCCTGAACCAATTGTGATAGGGGAACCTTATAGGCTTGATGCGTACAAGTATTGCTACCTGCTAAATAAACACATCTCATATCAAAATTTTATTTGAAAATTTTATTCTCATAACCAATGATTTAGCTATAATTTGAGGCAAATAATTTATGCTAAACCAACTTTGATATAAACCATCATTATCAACATATTTTCTAGTTGGAATTGTGCTCTTACTTTAATAATTTGAGCAAACAACCTTTGCAAAAAATCAAATTGCAAATTGATGTTAAATGCATATGTGACCTTATCTGTAGATGCATCTATTAAAATTATGTAATAATAAATGGTCCACATGACAGGTGAACGAGCCCATATTTACCTTTTTATATGTTCCAAAACTTCAGAGGATACAATCCCAACTTTAAGCTGGTATAATGATCATTTTCTCATGAGAACAAGCAACACAAAAAAATTTATAATTTTTTTCATTTATTCAATAAATAACTGTGTGAATTCTCAATTATTTTCACATCATGAACCGGCATGGACAACTGGTTATGCCAACTGATATTTATTTCAGTAAACTTCTAGTTTACTACCGCATGTGATTCCATCATAATTTTCATATTTTTGTACTACAAACGAGAAAAAAGGTGGGTAAACTTTTACATAAATATTTATAACCCGGTTCAACTATAGTAATATAAAGATATTAAATCTTTTCATAGTTTATAGTCTCAATATAATTTATTTTTAACCAATGTATTTGAAACTTAATAAGTTTCTTTTGAGATTTATTATAATAACAATATTATAAATAATTTCATTCATCTGGGTAGTAACACATTAGCTCTTCGGAGACTTTCAAATAATTATGTACTATCATATATTTCATAACACCATATATATGGTGAATATATCCTTTTAGGAAAAAATTATATTATTATTGTCATGATCAAAATCGTTATAGGAAATACTCATTTCATGTTTTACTTTATTCTTTAACAATTTTTTTATAAGATATTGCAAAATATTATTTTAACGTACCATAGGTACACTTTCAATGACAAATTCATGTGGCCACACAATAATATTTATTCTGGTCATGGATAAAATTTTTATATGCAAGAATTATTTCTTGATTTTACCCTTCAGTGGTTCATGACGAAGCATGCTACAATATTCCTGATGTATTAAAAGTATGTGATCAATGACTTTTGTGCCAATATAGTTTTTCTTTATTTCTCTCAAACCTCTCGTAGAGGTGAGTTCTGAAATTTATCCAACCATACATAATCACGTCCTTATCCATAATTTTTATCACATTTTGACATATTCACTTTCAAGAAAGGTCGAGCATTCACGATGCTTATCACATATCACATTCTCTTCAAGGAATGGGCTAATAATTATTTTTGTGTCATAAATTTTATTATAAGCTTATTTTCATGCCTTGACATTTATCACATTTATATGATACACCTCAACATCACCTTGAAAGGTCAAGTGTACCACCACTTTATATTCCTTTATTTTGATGGAGGATTTATCAAATCAGATCGCCCAATTCATACCATGATTGTTTATAGAAAAAATTACCTTCACCTTTTGAAGGATCATTTTGAGAACCTATAATGTTCTTATAATTCTCATAATGATGACTATTTTAATTTTGTCCCATTTTCATATTCTTGTGCATTTATTCAATCACTTGTCTTCTTTTAGACACGTTATGCACTACTACAACATTCACTTTAGGGAATGGAGCAAAGCCTGTAGGACAAGCTTCATAATAATATTTTTTTAATCAAAGGGGTGTTATATTACTTAGCTATCAGAAGGCATCATAATATTTCGTAACCGTATTGTTGTTGTAGCACCATATTTGAGACATGAAAAGTAGACGAAGTCTTTCCAATAAATCTTCATTTTTCATATAGGTTCACCATATAATTTCAATTGTGAACTTATTTTGAAAATTAAACAACAGATTTATGTTCAGTTACAGTTTTAAATCATAAGTGAATTCACTCCTGACAAACTTTTGACAATATCATTGCCTTAAGATGGTCATATATTTCCCTGTACTCAACTAAATCTTTTACAGTCAAATATTCAATTTTTAACTTTTTATCAAGATGATGTAAAAACTTATGGCCTTCACGTTATCCTGACTTGATGCTTCCTTCCTTTCTATAATAATATCACCAAGACCTTTAGCCTCAAGAAGAATTCCATCATCAAGGACCCATGAAAAATAATTCTTTTTAAAAATGTCAAGTTCCACAAACTCAAACTTTGATAAATTTACATAGAACTATCACAAGAAAAATACTTGAGTTAATATCATGAATAATAAGACAACAATGATAATAACTATTTCAAGCACCTCTTGGTAACCAATAACTGTTAATTATAATAGATTATGTAACGATTGCTTTAAATAAAATTTCACATATATAAAATATGCAATAATCTGAATACATAATTAATAGATACTTAAAGTTAACCCATCAGTAACTATTTCGTTCGTGAATATGATAAACATATATAGTGAAATATTTTATGATTGACATGGTCATTACAAAAGATGAAAAATCATATGTTACTTCTTGGAATTGATAAAGTAAGATGTCACCAATTTATATAAATAGGCAGTATATATATTGTCTAATTGTATGTTAGCTAATATGAACCAAAATTAATAAAGTGATTAATTTAGACTTTAGGACATAGACAGATGGTGTCTACTAAAACTTAATATCCATATCTATTAGTGAATATAGTGACAACAACATGAGATATCAGAATCATTGTTAAAGCCGGAGTAATTTATCTTATCATAGTATATAAAAGATAAGACAATGAAACATGAAAAAGATCAACCATTACCGTGATAACCTTAAATCAGAGATAAAACTTAAGAAATATGATCTATTTCAGTGAGACGGTTAGAGACTTGTGCTGATAACGTGTTATAAAATAAAAGTAACATAAAAATAATAAAGAAGAAGAGAGAGAGGGAGAAATATTTCTTCTTATTTTTTCTCATTGATCACTATCATATTACAAGAAGAGAGGCATATATAGAGCCCATAAACTTGGGCACCAAGTAGCATAACTTTTGAACCATGTTTTTCATTTCTTAGAAATAAAGGAGGACATCCATTTCATAACATCATTGAGATTATTAAAAGTTAATTGAATATGAACTATTGCGGGCTTGATAAAGTTTGGCAAGATATGTCCATCAGATAATCACTTATATTTTTCTTACCTGTTGAATTTAAACTAGCTAGCGATCCTTGTATCGATGAACACGATATTAGGAGAAGCCTTTTTTTCTTATATATATTAGGGGAACCCTAATTTGTTTTAAATCGGTTATAGTTGATTAGATGATGTGAAATTTAGTGAAATTCTTAATTTTTTCTTTTATAGAGAAATTTTTAATATTTGAATGAAACGGAATGAAATATAACATATTTATACTAAAGATTCATTTTTCCAAAAATTAGCATTTTTGACTTCCATAAAATATTTAATAAACTCAATTGTTATTTTTGATAGGAATTTTGAAAGAAAAAAAGCATTTAATATGAGTTCACTTTTGAAGGTGTAGTTTTTTGAAGTATTTTTTGTTTTTGTTATAAATGTATTTGTATTGTACTGAATGTCTATAAAGACATTTGTATTGTAGTAAATATATGTGTTTATATTATAGTGAAAGTCTATCTTTTGGAGAAAATTTAGGAGGAATTATATCTATAAATAGAGGAGTTCTCCTTCATTGTATTTCATCCTATCAAGAGAAATAAGAACTTCTCTCCTTCTCTCTTTCTCTATAATATTCTTGTTCTTTTTTTTATTATTTCATAACACGTTATCAAGCACGAGACTCTATTGTCTCAAAATTTGAAGGCTAAGATATGGATAATTCTCAAAGCAAGTTATCCTCTGGTACAACACATACGATATTCAAAGATGAGAAATAGTTTTCTCACTAAAACATGGGCAAGATAAATGTTACTACGATATCTGGTAGTACCAATTTGATTGAAGGCTCGGGAAAAGCCATTTTAATCTTGCCTAAGGGAACTAAACTCATCATAAATAATGTCATATTTTCTTGTAAGTCTTGGAGAAATTTGTTGAGTTTCAAAGATATCCGTAAAAATGGTTATCATATCAACACAATGGATGAGATAAATCTTGAATATCTTGGTATCATCAAGAATGTCTCTGGGCATACATGTGTTATAGAAAAGTTTCCTGTTTTATCTTCTGGCTTATATTGGACAAAGATTAGTGCAATTGAGGCACATTTCTATTGTAAATCAGAAGTTTACTAATTCCAATACTTTTGTACTTTGGCATGATCATCTAGGACATTCTGGATATATAATGATGAGATGAATTATAGAAAATTCAAATGGGCATCCAACAAAGAACTTGAAGGTTCTTTTAAATGGTGAATTTTCTTGTACCGCTTGTTATTAAGGCAAGTTAATTGTGAGACATTCACCAATAAAGGTTGAGATTGAGTCCCCTGCGTTCTTGGAACGTATACATGGAAATATTTGTGGACATATCCACCCACCTAGTGGGCTGTTTAGATACTTTATGGTCCTAATAGATGCTTCCTATAGATGGTCTCATGTGTGTCTATTGTTATCTCGCAACCTGACATTTGCAAAATTATTGGCACAAATATGATTACAGACATAATTTCGTGATAATCAAATTAAGTCCATTTGCCTTGATAATGCTGCAGAGTTTTCATCCCAAGCATTTAACGGTTATTGCTTATCAATTGGGATAAAATTTGAACATACTGTAGCTCATGTTCACACTCAAAATGGCCTTGCTGAGTCACTAATTAAACGTCTGCGGTCGATAGAAAGACTATTGCTCATGAAAACTAGGTTGCCCACTTTTGTTTGGGGTCATGTGATTTTGCATGCTGCAATACTTGTTCATCTCAGATCGATAAATTATCATAAATTTTCTCTATTGCAATTGGTTTTGGGTCAAGAACCTAATATATCTCATATCAAAATTTTTGGATGTGTTGTATATGTGCCTGTAGCACCACCACATCGCACAAAGATGAGTCCCCAAAGAAGGTTAGAAATTTATGTTGGGTTTGAATCTCCCGCCATTATTCGCTACCTTGAACCATTAACTGGAGATATATTCACTGTTCGATTTGTAGATTGTCAATTTTATGAGATACTTTTTCCAAAATTAGGGGGAGAAAATAGTGAAATCAAAAGAGAAATTTTGTGGAAAAATCCATCACTATCTCATCTTGATCCATGTGCTTTTGTTTATGAGCAAGAAGTACAAAAGATTATTAACCTGCAGAAAATTGCAAATCAAATGCCAGACACATTTACAAATTTGAAAAGAATTACTAAATCACATCTTCCTGCAGAGAATGTCACAATTCGAATTAATGTCCTTGAAGGACCATCTACTAGTGTCATAGCTAATGAGTCCAAAGCACGCCTAAAGCGTGGTAGACCATTGGGTTCTAAGGATCGAAATCCTAGAAAAAGAAAAATAAATGGTCAAGATGACACTAAGAAAGAACCACATATGGAAGTTCAAGACTTTAGCAATTTTGATATCCATGAAGGAATCAATAAGCCTGAGACTCGATAAAATGAGGAACTATCCATAAATTCAAGTGATGCTGGAATTAATCGATCAAAAATAGTGGTGGATTATGTCTTTGCATATAATGTTGCAAAAACAATCATGCAAGATAGTGAGGATCTTAAACCTCAATCTGTCACAGAATGTCGACAAAGAAATGATTCGCCAAAATTGCAAGAAGCAATTTAATCATTCTCTTTTCAAGCATGAAGTTTTTGGACCTATAGCTCAAACACCTAATAGTATTAAACCTGTTGGCTATAAATGGGTCTTTGTGTGAAAAAGAAATGAGAAAAATAAAGTACAAAGCATGCCTTATTGAACAAGGATTTTCACAAAGGTCTGGTGTCGACTATGAAGAGACATACTCTCCAGTTACGGATGCAATAATGTTGTGTTATCTTATTAGTTTCACTGTCCATGAGAGGCTCAAAATGCATTTCATGGATGTGGTTATAGCTTATCTCTATGGGTCACTTGATAATGAGATATACATGAAAACTCCCGAAGGATTTAAAATGCCTGAAGCATATTGTTTAAAGTCTAGGGAAATGTATTCAATTAAATTGCAAAGATTATTGTATTTTTTGAAGAAGTCTAGATGCATGTGGTATAACCATCTTAGTGAATATTTATCTAAGGAAGATATATAAACGATGAAATTTGCCCATGTGTTTTTATAAAGAAAACAACACCGGAGTTTCTCATACTTGTTATTTATGTAGATGACATAAACCTTATTGGAACTCCAATAGAGCTTCAAAAGTGTTACACCTCATAAGATGTTAGTGGTTAATATGCATGCGCGTGGGCTTGTGACGAGTAGAGAGAGTTTGACCCATGCAGGAAGAGCCTCAGAAGTAAGGTTAGGCGAGGCCAGGCCGCGAAGGGCCAGCGCGACTCGCCATCCTTCCTATGCGTTGGGCAATGCAGCGTGCCAGGCATACTAGCGCCACGGGAGGCGCAGCGCAGCACGCCTTTGGTGCGTTGGCCAGCGTGAGGCGCCCCCAGTCCACTACCTATGCTTATATATAAGTCATCCTTAAGTGAATTTAATTCATTTTCAAAGACTTCCTCAGCCAGAAAAGGAGGAAGATGCAACTTTCACTAGATTTACTTCAAATTATGTTGGCAAACGCCATCTAAATGCAAATTAACTTTGGGTAACAAATTCTTGGCCTATGAAAAGCATCTCTATGGAGTTATTTCTTGAAAATTCGCAAGAGGTATCAGAACCCCGCCAAGTAAAGGTTGTCAAAATTACTTCAAAATGATTTCTAAACGGCCACAGGCAATAGGTAAGCATTTCTCCTTTCTAAACTCTCGAGAAATTGTGAGTTTTAGGCCAAATCAAATAGAGTTTATCTATAGTTAATATTATTATCGAAAGATATTTTTATTCACCGACTCCTACTATTGAAATAGCCTTGTTCCTCAGCGTAGAGACTACAATCAAATGGAATTATTGGCTTCGGGTTGGAAATGGTTTGAGTGAATAAAAGTCGACATTCGAGGTATGTTAAGGCTTATTCCTTCGGCAAGTTATTCTCATTGTATAATGATAGGACCTATGTTTTTGAATGTAGATAACAATCCCATGTGTTGTATTAGTTGCTGCTTGCAGATAATGCTTATATATATTATGGTTAGCTGTTAGAAAATGTATTGAGAATAGATTACAGTATCCCTCATCAAGAAGGAGTATGTTAGGTGTGACCCATACTAGAAGCATCATAGTAAGCCTCTGTCCTTCTGTTCACTATGTCAGTAGGATTCTGACGTGTTGTTGCCATGCCAAGGCCTTAGAAGCTTAGGGTTAGTTATTGGGCTTGATTCGGTAAGTAGGATTTCATAGTGCGAGGTGGGCAATATAACTTTTAGTTTGACACCCGTATAGACAATAAAGATCGCCCAGAGGCCGTTGACGTACCTTAATGCCTCTAGAGCCAGAATTTGAATAGGATGGTCCTACCTTAGAGTCAGCAGCACCAGGGTTGCCCAGTGGAATACGTGACAACTTGCTATATAGTTAGCCACTACCAATGACTATTAGTTGCAATCGACTTAGTGTTTCACATATAGGTCGCCCAGAAATTCATCCCAGCCATACAATTCAAACAGATCCATGGGTACCTTAAGGAGGAAATCTTATTAGAAGTTAGATGCGGGGCCAACGCCTCAACTTTCTCTTGTAGATACTCAGGTATAGGTTTCCACAAATGGCCAGGTCTTGGTAAACTTACCTAAAAGGTTAGGAATCTCAAAAGAAGATATATGAAATCTGAACAGACCAAGTTAAAATCTAAAGGGCTAGAACTATAGTAGTACAGTATTACCTTCAGGCTAGGAATTATAGCAAACCGCCTGGGAATGGTTAGGGACTGACTGCTCAGGAGCATGCTAGATTAAGTGACAGCCCTACAGTTGTCCTAAAGCAAAGGAACTAAATAGCTGATCATCCGCGACCTATGGTCCTCTTATGAGATACCACTATTCTAGCATGAAATTCAGAGTATCGTTAGGCCAGTATAGATCTCTCCTTATCCGGTCTAGACCGTTAGAAATTATGATCACTATCAAGATCCTTTGATCAGATATAGGCACATGGGGTATGCCTGTTGGAAGCTATGCAGACTATTCTAGGGGCGAGTAGCGGTCACGTTAGGCCTTACGAGCAAGATACACCTTTTTAGTGGCTAGGTCGAGACTAAGATGCAGTAAACCGGATGGGATTGACCCCACCTAGGATAGCCTTTCGTTGACCAACCTCAGGGTTACTTGTTGTGTCATCACATTCGAGGCTATATGGATTGCTCCAAGGAGCTATATGTTGTCCTAATGGATCGTACTCAGGCCCAAGGGCCCTACTACAGTCCATCCATGGTTGGAATTCTATTTTATGTCGTATTGGCATCACTGACCCCCTTTGGACCATTGTTGAAAGGCTAAGGAGATCAACATATCTCTTGTTGGTCAAAATTAGGTTTTAGCTAAAGATTACGCTGAATTAAATACTGAATAAATATTTCAGCTATGCAAGGTCTTAGTGTCTCTTAACTTCTGGAAAAAGGGCACAACTTACAGCTAGGTTTTGGAAAGGCTTACAAAACAGATTGGGATGCATGTCAATTTGAGTACCACTTATTGTCCCCAAATAAATAGCCAAGCAGAGCACATAATTTGGAGGTCTATTACGGGTGGAAATGCAGGTCCCCCGTCAGATGGTTTTAAAAAAAAAAAAAAACCGTTAGATGGTTTGAAGTAGGGGAGTCAAGGTTAATCAGAACTGATATGATCCACCAGCAGAAGAGAAAGTAAAACTCATCAGAGAGATCTTGCTAACAGCCCATAGTCGTCAAAAGTCCTATTCCGATGTGCGATATAGAGACTAGGAATTTGAGGTTGATGATTTGATATTCCTCAAAGTTTTGCCGATGGAGGGCGTGATGAGATTTTGTAAGAAAGGAAAATTTAGCCATAATTTCATTGGCCCATATCGGATCCTCTGAAGGATAGGCCAAGTAGCATATGAGCTAGAATTGCCTCCAGAGCTGAAATTTGTTTATCCAGTCTTCCATGTGTCCATGTTGCGAAAGGGCATAGGGGACCCGTCCCGAGTTGTTCCAGTTGAGGACGTTCAAGTTACTGAGGAGATGGCCTACAAAGAGGTTCCAATTTCTATACTAGACCGGTAGGTTCATAGGTTAAGAACGAAAGATATGGCCTCCATTAAAGTACTGTGGAGGAACTGAAATAAAGAAGAGATGACTTAGGAAGTTGAGGACAACATGAGGTCAAGATATCCTCACTTGTTCCACAATTGACCTGGGTTATGCAGTTAAGGTGAGGTTGTTGTTAAGTTGTTATTTACTTGTTTATATTATTAGTACTATTTACTTGGTTACCTCTTTGTTGTGAAATAGTCATTTATATCATCCTACGAGATTCCTATGTTGGGTTTTTCTGTGTTTTAGGTTTCTGGATAGTTCATAATATAGAGGAGACTCATTCAAAATTTTTCTAAGAATTAGTTAAAAGAGTTAACTCCTTTAAGCTTGAAGATGACATTCGAGGATGAATGTTCCTAAGAGGGGCATGGAGGATGTTACACCCTGTAAGATGTTAGCGATTAGTGTGCATGCGTGTGGGCTTGTGACGAGTAGAGAGAGTTTGACAAGTTCGGGAAAAGCCTCGGAAGCAAGGTCGGGAAAGGCTAGGCCACGAGGGGCCAGCGCAATGTGCCAGCCTGCCTATGCGCTGGGCAGCGCAACGCGCCAGGCATACCAGCGTCCTGGGAGGAACGACGCGACATGACTTTGGCGCGTTGGCCGGTGCGAGGCATCCCCAGTCCACCATCTATGCTTATATATAAGTCATCCTTAAGTGAATTTAATTCATTTACAAAGACTCCCTCGGCCAGAAAAGGAGGAAGACACAACTTTCACTAGATTTTCTTCAAATTACATTATCAAACGCCGTCCAAACGCAAATTAACTTCGGTTAACAAGTTTTGGGCCTAGGAGAAGCATCTCTGCTGAGTTATTTCTTGAAAATTCGCTCAGGATGTCGGAACCCTGTCGAGTAAAGGTTGTCGGAATTACTACAAATTGATTCCTAAACGGCCACAGGCAATAGGTGAGCATTTCTCCCTTCTAAACTCTCGAGAAATTATGATTTTTTGGCCAAATTAAATAGAGTTGAATTATAGTTAATATTAATATCGAATGATATTGTTATTCACCGACTCCTACTATTGAAATAGCCTTGTTTCCTCAGCGCAGAGACTTAAATCAAATGGAACTATTGCCTTGAGGTTGGAAACAGTTTGAGTGAATAAAAGTTGGCATTCGAGGTTTGTTAAGGTTTATTCCTTCGGCAAGTTATTCTCGTTGTATAATGATATGACCTATGTTTTTGAACGTAGATAACAATCCATGTGTTGTATTAGCTGCTGCTTGCAGATAATGCTTTTATATGTTGTGGTTAGCTGTTAGAAAACATATCGGGAATAGATTACAGTATCCCTCATCAGGGAAGAGTATGTTAGGTGTGACCCACACTAGAAGCGTCATAGTAAACCTCTGTCCTTCTGTTCACTGTGTTAGTAGGATTCTAACGTGTTGCTGCCGTGCCAAGGCATTAGAAGCTTAGGGTTAGTTGTTGGACTTGATTCGATAAGTTGGACAGCATAGGGTGCAGACGAGCGATATAACTTTCAGTTTGATGCCCGTATAGATAGTAAAGCTCGCCCAGAGGCTGTTGGTGTACCTTAATGCCTCCAAGGCCAAAATTTGAATATGTTAGTCCTATCCTAGAGTCAGCGGCACCAAGATTGCCTAGTGGAATACATGACAACCTGCTATGTAGTTAGCCACTGTCAGTGACTATTAGTTGCAGTGGACTTAGTGCTTCACATACAGGTCGCCCAAGAAGTCATCCCAGTCATACGAGTCAGACAGATCCGTGGGTACCCTAAGGAGGGAACCTTATTAGAAGTTGGATGCAGGGCCAATGCCCTAGCTTGCTCTTGTAGATACTCAGGTATAGGTTGCCGCAAATGGCCAAGTCTAGGTAAACTTACCTACAAGGTTAGGAATCGCCAGAGAAGATATATGAAATATGAACAGACCAACTTAAGATCTAAAGGGATAAAACTATAGTAGTACAATATTACCTTCAGGATAAGAATTATAGCAAACCATCTGGGGAAGATTAGGGGCTGACTACTCAGGAGCATGTCCCATTAAGTGACAGCCCTATAGTTTTCCTAAACAAAGGAATTAAATTGTTGATTGTCTGTGACCTTATGGTCCATTTGTGAGCTACCACACATGACATTCAGAGTATTATTAGGCCACTCTAGATCTCTCCCTATCCGGCCTAGACCTTTAGAGATTATGATCACTATCAGGATCCTCTGATCAGATATAAGCACATGGGGTGTACCTGTTGGCAGCTATGCAGACTATTCTAGGGGCGAGTAGCGGTCATGTTAGGCCTTACGAGCTAGATACACCTACTGAGTGGCTAGGTTGAGACTAAGATGCAGTACACCGGTTGGGATTGACCCCACCTAGGATACCCTTTCGTTGACCAATCTCAGGGTTACTAACTATGTCGTTGCCTTCTGGGCTATATGGATTTCTCCAAGGAGCTAAATGTTGTCCCAAGGGACTATACTCAGGCCCAAGGGCCATACTATAGTCCATCCACGGCTGGACTTCTATTTTTATGTCATATCGACATCACTGATTCTCGTCGAGCCTTATGTGCCCAAAGTGCAGTTACAGGAGCCTTCCGGGCTCAAACACATATATAGGAGTCGAGGGACTCAGTTGCAGACCCAGGGATAAGTAGGTTGGCTATAGTTACCTGTTGACTCATATCGACCATATTAGGGGTATATAGATTGGAGTGTACTCATCAGGGCTTATGGGGGCCCTGGGCAAACTATTCTATGTTGGTTGTACCTTCCAGGCTTATGAGGGCCAAGTTAGGTTCTTTTTTGTATTCTTGCCTGCTAGTTATAGCTTATGAATGTATAGTTGTACAGTCTTAACTCATATACGTGTAGCTTATGAATGTATAGTTGTACAGTCTTAACTCATATACGTGTAGTGTTTTACTAGATGCAGGTTATGGATAAGCAAGCTTACAGGTTAATTTCTGCCCTTTCTTGTTATTCACTTTTAGATCTTTATCAGCTTCTATTTAGCTTTTCATTACTGCCTTACATATTCGGTACATATTGTACTGATGCCCAACTATGGGGCACTGCATACTTGCCTACAGGTTTAGACAGATAAATTGCGAGATCTCCTGGTAGCTATTCAAAGTGAGCAGTTCGGCCAACTCCTTTTGTTCGGATTTTCCAAGTTGTAGAGGTTTATTTGTATTTTATCTATACAGAATTTGGGTAGGCCGGTGCCCTGTCCCAACCAATATTTCCACTCCTAGAGGCTTGCAGACTGCAGTCTTCAGCTAGCTATTCGTGTTGGCCGTGTGGGGCCAAGATTAGCTATGTTTTGTATGTTGGCCTTGCGGGCCTAGTATAGTTTTCTGTGTTCATTCTGTTATAACTAGACAACATGATAGTCTTTTCGGCCCACATAGGATCCCTTTTTCTGCTATGTTGGCTGGGTTACCTATTTTCTTTTACAAGTGTTGCGTGGTCTTGTCGGCCCAAGGCTATGTTACAACCGAGATATAGCAGTTTGTTTTCCTAATTTTGGATCGCTGGTAGGCACCAAAGGTGCCTATACTCAGCAAGGTCAACCCAGATCCCAGTGTGGCATTAGATGTCAATCATTCCTTCCAAGGTGGGGAGTGACAAAAAGGCAATTGATTATTTAAATAAGGAATTTGAGATGAAAGATCTTTGAAAGACAAAATTATGTCTTGGTTTGCAAATAGAGCATTTGACTAACGGTATCTTTGTTCGTCAATCTACCTATACAGAAAAGGTGTTGAAAAGATTTTATATGGATGGAGCACATCCATTAAGTACTCTGATGGTTATTTGATCACTTGATGTGAATAAGGATTCATTTCGACCTCAAGAAAAGAATGAGGAAATTCTTGGTCTTGAAGTACCATTTCTTAGTATAATTGATGCACTAATGTATCTTGCTAACACTACAAGACCTGATATAGCCTTTTTAGTTAATTTGTTAGCAAGGTATAGTTCTGATCCTACTAGGAGGCATTGAAATGGGATCAAACATATAATGAGGTATCTAAAAGAGATTATCGATATGGGCTTATTTTATTCTAACAATTGCAGTCCCGATCTTATTCGTTATGCTGATGCAGGGTATTTATCTGACCCACACAAAGCTCGATCTCAAACTGGCTACATGTTCATATGTGGAGGTACTGCCATATTTTGGAGATCTACGAAGCAGTCTCTCGTAGCTACTTCATCAAATCATGCTGAGATAATAGCTATTCATGAAGCAAGCCGAGAATGTGTGTGGTTGAGGTCCATGATACATCTCATTAGAGAAAAATGTGGTTTGAAATGTGACAAAGTACCCACAATTTTATATAAAGATAATGCAGCATGCATAGCACAACTAAAGGGAATTTTCATAAAAGGAGATAGAACGAAGCACATCTCGCAAAGTTTCTCTACACACATGCGCTCCAAAAGAATGGTGATATCAATGTGCAACAGATTCGTTCAAGTGACAATATGACTGATTTATTCAACAAATATCAACTGCAACTTTCAAGAAGATGGTGCACAAGATCGCTCATTAGGGGGAGTTAATACGCGATATACTCTCTTTCCCTTACAAGGTTTTGTCCCACTGTATTTTCCTTGTAATGTTTTTAATGAGGCGGCCAAAATGCGTATTATTAGATATGTGTACTCTTTTTCCTTCACTAGATTTTTTTCCACTGGGTTTTCTCTAGTAAGGTTTTAACGAGGCACATTATCTATCAAATAGACATTCAAGGGGGGGAGTGTTATAAATGTATTTGTATTATAGTGAATGTCTACAAAAGCATTTATATTATAATGAATATGTGTGTTTATATTATAGTGAAAGTCTATCTTTTGGAGAAAAGTTAGGAGGAATTATTCCTATAAATAGAGGAATTCTCCTTCATTGTATTTCATCCTATAAAGAGAAATAAGAACTTTTTTCCTCTTTCTCTACGAATTCTTGATTTTTTAAATTATTTTATAACAATTTTTTTATTTTTAAGAATTTGATGCAATTTTTTAAGTGCAATTTTTAGTGTTGTGAGTTTTGAGATTTTGACTGGATTTTCTTGATCTCTTTGCTTAAATATTTTATCTTTGTATCTCTCGATTGAAACTTGTTAAATATTTTACAAATATTAATATTATATATTTTTGATGAATTTAAAAGATTAAAACTATTTCAAAATATATTAAAAGGATCATTTGAACCTTACCTACCACGAATATGGACTCTAACATATATTCTATCAATAAATTTTGCATCATTTACGTATATTTTACTTTTTTAATTTGCACCATATCCTCTAAATATTTAATGATTTCATACCTAATCTTGTCATTTTATTACAAAACAATTAAAATGCCTGTTTTCCTATACTCGGACAAGGGACAAAATAGAAATATTGAAATTACGTCGTTCATTAAACGTAATGTCTTTGTGCAAGAACTCGTATTTAATTTGAGGGAAGAAACTATCATGTCCTATTTTCAAACCGTGTGAAATTGGCAAACACTTTGAGAAGGCTAAATATGTCAAGAAAAATCAATGTGAAATTGTTACTCATGGTCTATTTGGAAAGTCCCTAGAGAATCGAATTTAAATATAATTAGTATTAGTATCCGCGCATCACGCGGATGATACTTAAGAAAAGAATTATTTAAAAATATAAATTTTAAAAAAAACTTAAATTTACAAAATTATCAAATGAATAAATAATCATAAAAAATTTCTTTCACTTGATCAACAGGTAAACCAATAAATACTAATGAAATAAATGTCAACATCTCCTTTGGCTTATGTTTTCTTGAATAACCACTACAACAGGATTATCGTTTGATCCTTCTAACTATGATATAATTTGTTCTACAAATTCATCCCGAAGGATAGTTGGAATATTCTTCATCCTACTTGAGAAAACACAACTTCACATTGAGAAAAATAATGACATTGAAATATATATGTTAATTCTAATCATGTTTGCGAGTTTACTGATGATCTTGTAGCTCCATATTCATAAACATATTGATCTTACTGTCTTACTTGTGTGATTGCACTTCTTTGTGACTAACAATCTCTTCTATGATATCTAGTTCATTTATAGAAATATTCATCAGTTGCGCAAATAGATTAATGTAAATAAAAAGCAAATTTGATATTTACCAAATAAGTCATTCACATCAACATCAAGTTGGTCCATCAACTACTCATAAAGGTTATAGATTGAAGATATTTATAGAGAATTCTAGATCATTTATTTTATTCATGGTTATTCTATTTTAAACATCAGCCTCAATTTGTGTTTATTGGTCTTATATTTCGTGTTATTTGGATCAACAATAAAAAAATTTATGATATACAGTCCCAACTCATTTATTTTTTCTCTGAACATATGGATAACATACCTACCCACAGTTGCATGGGTACGATCTCCCTACAAAAAATTCAATATCAATATCATATCCATCGTGAGGGTAGTCAACATATGTATTCATAATGACAATAAGATGATACAAATACCTTTTCATCTTGCGTAACATCTCTATCAAAATTGGATTATCTGTCTTTTGTAATTAGAAACCATCCATAATTGCACGACATTAACTTTCAAATACCATTGCATCTTTATTCCGGATATCTCACTGATAAAGTTATTTTAGTAAGCATTTTTTGAAGACTTTTTTGTCTTTAAGGTATTTTTTTTTTCCAATATTATATACTATGAACCGTTCATATTATGTTGAACAAATTCTCCTAAATATATATAATAATTCATAAGAATCTTTCATATTAGAATGACTATAATTATGGCATGTCTGCAAGAAATAATATTGATTAGATTATTTCCTGTTAGAATGACTCAAATTATGATTTGCTGCTATGTCTCTAATTATAGAAAATATTCTAATCAAAATTATTTTCTACAATGTCTGATTATAAAATTATAATTAGTTAAATGTGAATGTTATGTCTGCAGGAAATAATATTGATTAGATTATTTCCTATTAGAATAACTTTAACTATCGCGTGATTTAATTAAATAATTTAAATTATAAATATATAGAATATGTCGTATGAATATTTTCTACTAGAATGACTCTAATTATATATATATATATATATGTCGAATAATTGACAATCAAATAATTATATACTGCTATATATAGATTATAGGAAATAATCTAATCAATATTATTTCCTATAGTATTTGATTTAAATTCAAATACATCACGAAATAATTTAAATAATTTAAATTATAAATATATAGAATATGTCGTAGGAAGCCATTCTATTAGAATGGCTCTAATTATTGTGTGATTTTTTTCTCCTATATTGTATACTATAAACCATTCGTATTATGTTGAAAGAATCCTCCTAAATATATATAATAATTCGTATTAATCGATTTTATTAGAATGACTATAATTATGGCATGACTACAGGAAATAATATTGATTAGATTATTTCCTATTAGAATGACTCTAATTATGATGTGCTGCTATGTCTCTAATTATAGAAAATATTCTAAATAAAATTATTTTCTGAAATATTTGATTATAAAATTATAATTAGTTTAATGTGAGTGTCATGTCTGCAGGAAATAAGATTGATTATTTCTATTAAAAAGACTCTAATTATCGCATGATTCAATTAAATAATTTAAATTATAAATATATAGAATATGTCGGATGAATATTTTTCATTAGAATGACTTTAATTATAGAATGAGTTTTTTTCATATATATCAAATAATTGTCAATCAAATAATTATATACTGCTATATATAGATTATAAAAAATAATCTAATCAATCTTATTTTCTTCAATATTTGATTTAAATTAAAATACATCATGCAATAATTTAAATTATAAATATATAGAATATATCGTAGGAAGCCATTCTATTAGAATGACTCTACCTATGATATGATTTCTCCCCTATACGATGAACCGTTCATATTATATTGAACAAATCCTCCTTGTCACGCCCCGCCTTGGGGGGTATGACTGGCACTTGGTATCCTATTAGGACCTGAACTACTAGACTACTGAGCCTAAGCGCATCTGGTGCCTGGCTGGCTCTAACTCTGATTCAAGAAAACGACGGACTATATAATGGCTATAAATACAGCCTCCGGCCGACTAGGCCTATAGCCACCTGTACTATAACATCAGCTAACCAGAATCACATTCATATAGGGGAACCTATGCGGGCCGACAAGGCCACCATGCTGATTAGTTACTTCGGAATAAAAATAACAGAAGCTAAACAACTACGTGACCGACAAGGTCACCACTACTAACTGGATATGGCCCCACACGGCCAACACAACTAATCACAGGGAGATATATACACAATCTGCAAGCCTCTAAGAATACTGATAAGATGGTCGGGACAGGGTCCCGGCCTACCCGTACTGCACAACAAAAGAAAATGATATAAACCTTTGAATATCAAGCTCCGGATGATAGGAGCTGATGACTCTGCGCTGGCTAGGATCACGAGGGATCGGCTCCTCATCTATAGGTACCTGCAGGCAAGTAATGCAGCGCCCCAAACGGGCGTCAGTACCACTGGTACCGAGTATGTAAAGCAAACTGAACATAACTGAATATAAACAACATAACTAGAGATTCTGAATAGTAGAAAGTATCTGAAACTGTCTGGACTGATGGAATCTGAAACAAGATTATCTGTACTGAGAGTAAGGTAGGAGCATACCTGTCGTCATGGCGACCTGCTGTCTATCAGCTAATAGATATCATGTACATGCATATATATAACAAACAAGGACCTATACCAGCCCCCATAAGCCGAAAGGTGTCAACCAATACACAATCTATATACCCCTACCGGGTCAAAACCATCAAAAAATAAATCACTCCACTCGCCTACTAACTACGAGCACCTTTACCGACCCCCTGGTTATGCAGCTTGGGCTCTCTGGGCCCCTGACTATAATTGTATCTGAGTTCGGAGGACTCCTGTACTGTAAATTGTAATCTGTATCTGTATCTGTATCTGTAATCTGCCCCCTGGGCGCAAGCGCTCGACAGGGTAAGCTATACTGCTATGCTGATCATCCTGATATGGGGAATGCTGCATCCCATCTTCGTCCTACTGCGGACGGCATGCCACTCCTTTGAGTGACTTATCCTCACCCTCTGGTGGGCGAGTCGACACAGCTATTAACCCAGGGGCAGCGAGAACGCTCTAAGGGTGCCCTCATAACACAAACAGTTCTTAACAAACAATAATCATGTATAGCAAGCATGTTCAATCTGAAAATACTATCCATGTTTTGATATTCTATTCTGAATCTCTTTTCTGCATTAAACTGATTCTGTTACTGAGCTAACTGTATTTGAAATAATTCCTGGTTGTCTGATACTGATTTACTGACTTTTATTCTGAATATAGCATAATAACATAAAACATGCTTACTGGATTCATATTGGACTCAATACTCAACTTCAGTATTCTTTTTTCTAGAATTCACGCTATTTGCTATACTAGGATTACTAACTTGCCGAAGGAACTAGCTTTACATACCTTTGCTTCGGATTTCCCGACTAACTGGCGTAGCTCGGTCAGTACTTCTACTATTTCTCCCAACTGCATTCATATATATATATCAATTGGAACTAAATATGCTAATATTCTGAAAGAATATCACTTTTAATATTTATATAACCCAAACTTTGGCTTATCGAAAAACGGTCGAAAACTCGCTATTTCTCGAAAGTCCAAAGGAAGAAATACTCACTTTAGGGCTAGGAGTATGTTGACACTAATTTGGAGCAATTCCACTTACCTTAACTCGGTAGCATGACGATTCGCCGGCCAAATTTCACGAAACTAAATCCGTAGAAATGCTCCTTGTTGTTTAATACCTCGGTATCTAGAGTTAATTTGAGTTTGGACCGTGTTTGGCGGTTTAATCGGATGAATATTATTAAGGAACCTTTATTCTCCCTGTTTTCCCTCGGCTTCTTTGGAAATTTTTATGAATTATATCATTAAAACCGAAGTTGGGGCTTTTATACTTGGGGCTGCATCTCACCTCCATGACACGTTGTGTATCGCGGAGCCCAGCCTCCGTGACACGCTGTATATCATGGAGTTGAGCCTCCGTGACACTCTGGCCATCGCGGAGGAGGTTTGCTAGCCTTCTCTTGCGATGGTTCGACGTGTCACTTATCCGGTCTTTCCCCGGGCCTTTTCCTAGCATGTATGGCATTCAAAAACTCTTAACCCACATGCGAATAGGCCATTTACATGTCGAGAATTTACGGGGTGTAACATTCTCCCCCCCCCCCCCCCCTTAAGAACATTCGTGCTCGAACGTAACCTTCTATCTTATAGGAATCCTCAACTTACTCGACTTATTTCTAGAAAAATTTTGACAGCGTTTCCCCTGTGATATGGACTATTTCAAAAACCTGGAATGCAGAAAAGTCCAATACAGGCACTCCACAAAATACTATAGCATTCATCTCATAAAAGACTAGAGTTGACTATCTCATTTATACATATACTATAAGGCACTATATAAAATAACAATACTAACACACCTCTTGAGTGACAAGGCTTGAAACAAGTGAAGATATCTGATTCTGGAGGTAGGTTCAACTCGTATGTCACTTGGCCTATTATTCGGTGAATCTAATAAGGCCCAATGAATCTCGTACTGAGCTTACCTCTCTTTCCGAATCTCATCACCCCTTTCATTGGAGATACTTTTAGAAATACCAAGTCATTCACATCAAATTCCAGGTTTATGTGCCGCACATCAGCATACAATTTCTGGCGGGTCTGTGCAGTCAGTAGGCGTTCTCTGATAAACTTTACCTTCTCCTCTGACAAGCTTTACCTTCTCCTCTAATTGATGAATAATATTTGGCCCAATCAGTGCTGACTCTCCCACTTCAAACCAGCCGACTGACGATCTACACTTTCGCCCATACAATGCCTCAAAGGGCGCCATTTGGATAGGTGAGTGATAACTATTATTATAAGCAAACTCAATTAGCGGTAAATGCTCGTCCCAGCTACCTCCAAATTCTAGCACACACGCCTGTAGCATATCCTCGAGCATCTGAATAGTGCATTCAGCCTGTCCATCTGTCTGAGGGTGGAATGCTGTGCTCAAATTAATCTGTGTTTCTAGACCTCTCTGAAATGACTGTCAAAATCTAGTTGTAAACTGTGCTCCTCTATCAGAGATAATAGATACTGGAACACCATGTAATCTAACTATTTCTCTGATATACAATTTGGCGTAATCTTCGGCAGAGAAAGTAGCTTTCACTGGCAAGAAATGGCCTGATTTCGTCAGTCTATAAACAATTACCCAAATTGAATCATGTCTATGCCTGGTACGGGGTAATCCTGCTACAAAGTCCATGTTTACTGCTTCCCACTTCCAAAGAGGCACAACTATGTCCTGAGTCAATCCGTCTGGTTTCTGGTGTTCCGCTTTTACTTATTGGTAGTTAGGGCACTGGCTACAAATTCTGCTATTTCCCTTTTCATACCTGGCCACCAGTAGACCTCCTTGATGTTGTGGTACATTTTTGTCGCGCCTGGGTGGAGAGAATAGTGGGCGTAATGTACCTCATTCATAATCTACTGGCGAAGCCCTGAAATATCTGGAACACAAAGGCGGCCTTTACATTGCAACACTTCATCCCCGGATTACCTGGAAATCTGGCACTTTTCCTTGCTGAACTCTGTCTTTAAATCGAACCAGGTTGAGATCTTTATATTGTCGGCCCTTTACTTCCACAACTAACGACGACACTGCGGTGTTCGAAATTACCGCTCTGTTGTCCTCTGTTTCTGCTACACGAATGGCTAAACTGGCTAGCTGGTGCAATTCCTGAGCCAATTCTCACTATTCAGCTACAAGTACGCCAAACTCCCCATAGATTTATGGCTAAAGGCGTTTGTTACTACATTGGCTCTTGTTGATTGATACAGAATATTTACATTTAGAGAACTTGGCATATAATTGATGGTCATACTGGCTTATTATGCCGGAGAAACTACCAGGTAATCTACCGGTATAGCTAGAGCTTATCTGGCCTTCTGGCCGCATGCTAAGGATACTTGTTGCTGGGATAATCTGAACGACTGTCTGCACACCATGTGCCCGTATCTAATCAGAGGATCCTAATAATGATCATGATCTCTAATAATCTGGCCGAACAACCTTGCATAACTGAATAGCTGGATTGAATGACCCGAATGCTGCAGCAGTCTACGATGCTCTAAATATCCTACTCGGACATCTGCAACTCATGCATAACTGCGGAGTTGTGGACAACTAACTATTTTGTTCTCCTAATTGAACAATTGTAGAATTGTGCTTAGTCCGACTTACTCTCAGGCGATCCGTCCCTGGATCTTCATAGGGAACCTACCGATCTCCTTGTCTTAGTAAACACTGTGCTAGCAGAATACTACCAATTTCTTACGCCTTGTTCGTATCCACTTGGATTTATACTGTTGTTATGGGAAATTCTCGGTCTTATGAGCCATTCTGTAAATACTGGCCTTCTGCTAGGGCTCTGTATTTGAATATCTTACGAGAACCAGCTGAAGTACTAGTCTGTCACTGACTACTGATGTGGACCCTTTCTTGGAGTACCCATGGGTTTGTTTGATTGGGACGGCTGGCTGACTAGCGAGGTGTTCCACATAATAACTGCTAGGTTGACTAAGGCCGACTCTCACCTACAAGGCTGGGAAAATGATGTACAACCACTTAACATACTGGAAAAATTCTGGTATTGCTAACCTCCGAAGTATGCCTATTCGGTCTCTAATTCTGGTTCTGGCACATGCGATAATGTTACTGATCTTTAGGGATGCTTCCCTGCTAATACAGGCACCAGCTGGTCGTTAGACCGTCTAACTGTGCCCGTATCACCAACCACCTGACCCAGGCTACTAACTCCTATGAGCTTCTGAAGCCTAGATCTGGCAACAAGCATATAGGTCCGTTAACTCAATAAACTAAGAACCGAGAAAGTTTCTATGGCTTCATACGTGAATCACACTTAACCTGCCCCCTTTTTGGCGAGGGGTCCTGCAGTACGATCTGTATATATTTCCTAGCAGCTAACCAGAATCTGTATGACAGTAACCCCTATGGCCAGCTACTCACATCATATTTGATATTTGTATATGTATATAACAAATAAATCAAATCGTATATACGCTATGCTTCTAACTTCCTACTCTAAAGTTATAGAAATATACTGGGGATGGTACCGATAAAGGTATCACATTGGGAGGTCCCTGATACCTCCTGCTGCTGCTGTAGTTACCTTGTAACTGGCCGGTGCCCTCTCCTGTTGCTATATCTGATCTTCTGCCTGGGATAGGATATCATTTGTCTAACTTGTATCTGTATTCAAAGAATATGGTAAGTTTTAGGGACTCAACCCTATACTGTACCGCTTTATAGCAAGACTGAATGAGAAGAAAGAGTAACCATCCTATCATACCTTGCAGCCTCCTTCCTATAGTATGTGGTGCACAACACATCCATATATAAGACTCTACTTAGTATGACTTGCAGACTCCTTGAGACACGACCTGCTCTGATACCAAGTTTGTCACGCCTCGCCTTGGGGGGTATCACTGGCACCTGGTGCCCTATTAGGACCTGAACTGCTAGACTACTGAGCCTAAGCACATTTGGTGCCCGGCTGGCTCTAACTCTGATTCAAGAAAACGACGGGAAATATAATGGCTGTAAATACAGCCTCTGGCCGACTAGGCCTATAGCCACCTGTACTATAACATCAGCTAACCAGAATCACATTCATATAGGGGAACCTATGCGGGACGACAAGGTCACCATGCTGATTAGTTACTTCAGAATCAAAATAACAGAAGCTAAACAACTATGTGACCGATAAGGTCACCACTACTAACTGGATATGGCCCCACACGGCCAACACAACTAACCACAGGAGATAAATACACAATCTGCAAGCCTCTAAGAATACTGATAAGATGGTCAGGACAGGGTCCCGGCCTACCCGTACTGCACAACAAAAGAAAATGATATAAACCTTTGAATATCAAGCTCCGGATGATAGGAGCTGATGACTCTGCGCTGGCTAGGATCACGAGGGATCGGCTCCTCATCTATAGGTACCTGCAGGCAAGTAATGCAGCGCCCCAAACGGGCGTCAGTACCACTGGTACCGAGTATGTAAAGCAAACTGAACATAACTGAATATAAACAACATAACTAGAGATTCTGAATAGTAGAAAGTATCTGAAACTGTTTGGACTGATGGAATCTGAAACAAGATTATCTGTACTGAGAGTAAGGTAGGAGCATACCTGTCGTCATGGCGACCTGCTGTCTATCAGCTAATAGATATCATGTACATGCATATATATAACAAACAAGGACCTATACCAGCCCCCATAAGCCGGAAGGTGCCAACCAACACACAATCTATATACTCCTACCCGGGTCAAAACCATCCAAAAATAAATCACTCCACTCGCCTACTAACTACGAGCACCTCTACCGGCCCCCTTGGGTCTGCAGCTCGGGCTATGGCCTCTGACTATAACTGTGTCTGAGTCCGGAGGATTCCTGTACTGTAAACTGTAATCTGTATCTGTAATCTGCCCCCTGGGCGCAAGCGCTCGATAGGGTAAGCTATACTGCTATGTTGATCAGCCTGATATGGGGAATGCTGCATCCCATCTTCGTCCTACTGCGGACGGCATGCCACTCCTTGGAGTGACGTATCCTCACCCTCTGGCGGGCGAGTCGACACATCTATTAACCCAGGGGCGGCGAGGACGCTCTAAGGGTGCCCTCATAACACAAACATGTCTTAACAAACAATAATCACGTATAGCAAACATGTTCAATCTGAAAATACTATCCATGTTTTGATATTCTATTCTGAATCTCTTTTCTGCATTAAACTGATTCTGTTACTGAGCTAACTGTATTTGAAATAATTCCTGGCTGTCTGATACTAATTTACTGACTTATATTCTGAATATAGCATAATAACATAAAACATGCTTGCTGGATTTATATTGGACTCAATACTCGACTTCAGTATTCTTTCTTCTAGAATTCACGCTATTTGCTATACTAGGATTACTAACTTGCCGAAGGAACTAGCTTTACATACCTTTGCTTCGGATTTCCTGACTAACTAGCGTAGCTCGATCAGTACTTCTGCTATTTCTCCCAACTGCATTCATATATATATATCAATTAGAACTAAATACGCTAATATTCTGAAAGAGAATATCACTTTTAATATTTATATAACCCAAACTTTGGCTTATCGAAAAACGGTCGAAAACTCGCTATTTCTCGAAAGTCCAGAGGGAAGAAATACTCACTTTAGGGCTAGGAGTATGTTGACACTAATTTGGAGCAATTCCACTTACCTTAACTCGGTAGCACGACGATTCGCCGGCCAAATTTCATGAAACTAAATCCGTAGGAATGCTCTTTGCTGCTTAATACCTCAGTATCTGAAGTTAATTTGAGTTTGGACCGTGTTTGATGGCGTAATCGGACGAATATTATTAAGGAACCTTCGTTCTCCCTGTTTTCCCTCGGCTTCTCTGGAAATTTTTATGAATTATATTATTAAAACCAAAGTTGGGGCTTTTATACTTGGGGCTGCACCTCACCTCCGTGACATGCTGTGTATCGTGGAGGTGAGCCTCTGTGACACTCTGGCCATCGCGGAGGAGGTCTGCCAGCCTTCTCTTGCGATGGTTCGATGTGTCACTTATCCGGTCTTTTTCCGGGCCTTTTCCTAGCATGTATGGCATTCAAAAACTCTTAACCCACATGCGAATAGGCCATCTACATGTCGAGAATTTACGGGGTGTAACACTCCTATATATAATTATTTATAGTAATCTTTCCTATTGGAATGACTGTAATTATGACATGACTGCAAGAAAAAATATTGATTAGATTATTTTCTATTAGAATGACTTTAATAATTACGTGCCCTCTATGTCGCTAATTATAGAAAATATTATAATAAAAATTATTTTCTGCAGTATCTGATTATAATGATAATTAGTTAAATGTGAGTGTTATGTTTGCAAAAAATAATATTAATTAGATTTATAGATTTATATTTTTTTCTTATTATAATAAGATGAAATATGTTTTTGTTGTAAAAGTGCTGAGTGGCTAATTCTCAATTCGTCACTTGCCTTAACTTCACATTTCACTACCTTCTTTTAATAATATATAGATTGGATATAATTATAGGTTGATTTATTTATTTGGCCAAATAATTTTAGTTAATACAAAATTGAGTGTAATTAAGAGGGGAGAATTACGCTCTCTAATTTACAAGGGAGATTGAGAAATAGATGCAATTAGATGGTATAATTACAAGTTTTCTTTCTAATTTCTTCCTTTTTACTTTTATTTTAATTTATTTTCTTTTTAATTAATTTTTCTTTTTATTGTTTTATTTTTTATTTTTACCTTTTAAAATATATATTTCATTTTATATTATCCATTTCACATTTTCTTTTCCAATCTTTACTCTTTGTGATTTTGTGTAATTGCTCATATTTTTTACTTCTTATATATTTTCTTCATTTAATATAAATGTGTTATTATTCAGGTTTTTTCAAATATAAGTAAAATTTTATTGTTGAATGAGGCGATAGACTTATGTTTTCCTTTACTTTTGAATTATATTTACTTAAGTTATGTTGAAATATATTTTATATTATGTTGGTATTTAACATAAGAGTATTATGTTTACTTTTTTTAATTATTATTTTAAATTTATATTATATTTCTTGTTCTAATTTATTTGCTTTAGTAGTATTAACTTGTTATTTCACATTGTATGTCACTCATTTTTCAATTAAAATTGATAGATTATTTTTGTCAAATATTTAAATAATTTTATCATATTATATTTATTGAATTAATTTCTTGTCTTTTTTTTTAAATTAAAAGTGCCAACAGGCCACAAAATATATTAAAACAAGGAAAAATTACATAACATAGCACAATTATGAAAATATTTACATATAATGGCCACAATTTTAAAAAATTACATAATATGGCTTTATTTCATTTAATATGTTATCTATTTACTTTTTTACTTTGTATTTGATTATTATTTACCTCTTTCTTATTCATCACCATAAATTCCTCCAATAGCCACCTAGTTCCTCTTTCCTCTTCTCTCTCATACATTGTTCATCATCAAACCAGATAGTCAACTCAATACCTCTTCCATCTTTCTATCCCCCCCCCCTTCTTTTTCTCTCGCATCTCTCTCTTTCTCTTTGGTTGTTCTTGTTCGAAAATCCTAGTTTTTCAACCTACCTCCCTCAAAAGTCAACTCAAGTCGTCAATGATTAATTTTCGATCAGATCTGATTGAAAATGTAAAGTTTTAATCGGAGAACGATGGACCATATATGATGATGTCCCTCTATTTTCTTATCCCAAAAGTATTTCTTCTGTATGTATTTTTGATAGAAACTTTTTACAAATTCAGATGTACTTTTATATTTTGCTTGTATTTTTATATTATGAGGAAAGAGAAATTTATTGGCATCGGATTTTTTCAGATTTGAATATTTATTTTTGTATTTCGCCTATATATTTTTATTTTGAATGAGGAATTTTTTTTTTGTAATTCTTGTATTCGCCTTGATTTTACACCTTAATTTTTTTTACAGATCTTTGTTATATTTTTTATTTCGCTTGTATTTCTAGATTCTAAAGGAGAAATTTTCATTGATTGTACAATGTATTTTTGTTGTATGTATCCTTGTATACACCGTTGTATTTTAGCTTAAGCTAATTTAGAGTGAATGGATACAACCTAAATACACGTATTAATACAATAAATACAGTTGTACTCTTCCATGGCAAACCAAACACACCATCTTTTTTCTTTTACTCTCTACTCTCTCTATTTTTTTATGTTATTTTGTTTAGATTTATTTTGTATCACGAATGTAATACCCCGAAAATGCCTAAGATTAGATCCGGGATCAAAATGGGAAGTTGGCTGAAAACTGGAGAAAATTTCTCAGGATGGATGATATGACGACTCGTGGTTGGACACCACGAGTCGTTTTTAGCAGTCGTGGTAAGGGAGGTCAAGGTGATAGTGGTGACTATGGACGAAGCAACAACTCATTTCTTGGAACAACGAGTCGTTGTTTGCAATCGTAGGAAGGGCTGGGCCTTGGCAGTTGGGGATACCACGGGTCATCCAATGACTCATGGTGAGAAGTGACGACCCATGGTCACTAGTCGTTGTTTGGTTGTTGGAATTTCCAGTGCACCTAACGAATGATTTTCATGACTCGTTAGAAGAAACCATGCATCGTGGTGAGGCTCGTGGTAAGAAAGTTCAGGTTTGTGAAGGGGGCTAGCAACGATCAATCTAACGACTCGTCCTGTCGAGTAGTAGGAAGAATCCGAAAGTGTAAGTGAAGAAGTGGACCCAACGACTGGATACCACGAGTCATGGTTTCATGCAACGACTCGTGGGATCAGTCATTGGTTCACCCAGTTCAGTTTTTTAGAAAAATTTTATTAGGTTATTTTCGACCTTTCTATGCTCTAATGCCCTAAACTATGTCGTTTTATGTATTTTTCTGGGCATGATAAGATAGGCTGAGTCCCTCTTACATAAGTCATTCCCATGCATGAAAATTAAGAGAATTTGAGAGAAATCAAGCATAGCTTCAAGCTCTTCCATTTCAATCCTCTATTGCGCAATCAAGGAACCTTAGAATCTGATCTTACCCAAGTATGTAGGGTTACGAATGAGTGTTTTCGTTCACACTCATGCCCATTCTCTATCAATTTATGAAAATCTATCAAAAATCTCATGGGGTTTTGAATTCAATTTTCGTGAAAATCTAATGATTTACTAATGGGCTATTATGAATTGTGGTTTACATCATATTCCATGGATTTTAATCAGATTTTACAACTATTTTCGATTATAAATTTATTGATTTCGATTTCTACTCAATTAAGCCTAATTATGCATGATCTATGATAAATCAATTTATGATCCACACTTTAATTGTTGATATTTACAAACCCAGCATGATCTATGGTTTGAAATATGAATTTATTCAAATACCCAACATGATTTGATGATTTGCAAGTTATATGTATGATCTTAAAGTATGCATGAGTCTTATGATTTATGAACTATTGATGATGAAAAACATGTTTTCAAGTTACCCATATTTATAAGTATGTTTTCGAATCAATTGAGTATTGTAAAGCATGGTAAAGTATTGGGCAATGCCCACATGTTGAAGAATGACTTACGGTTTATGAAATGGATCTCATGATTTATTGATTTATGATGTTGGCTGACTAAAGGGCCTTTGTTTCATGCCTAATCATGTTTTAAAATGAGATTAATGAATGATGAATGTTTATTTTATCCATGAATCTTAATGAATGATGTTATTAATTTACGTATGATACTAATATGCATGTTTTTGGGAGTCGTGTCTAGCACCGAGCAACTCGATGTTTAAAGGACTATGCCGGTGTCTCATAACCACGTGCCACCATGGGTTTATAATGATACATTACAATGATAATGATCCCCTCTTTCGTGATATCATATAATGCACGTCGTTCGCTTGGAAAGCCAGGGGCGACTCTGCCCACATGAGTGAGATGGTTGGGGCATCATGAAAGGCTCTACCATGATGATGTCGATTATGACGAGTCCTTCCATTGTTCCACATGTTTTTATGCATTGTTATATTCATAATATTGGCTCAAGTGATGATTTGATAAATTTTCTCGTATGATTATGAAAATGAATGGGTTACGAATGGTTTGAAAACCTTGAGTCTTACGTTATGTCACGATATTTATGATATGAGCATGATGCCCTACTGTTATGTTGTTTTATGAGTTTAGTGTATTTTAAATGTCCGTTTTACTTGTCTTGCATACTCGGTACATTCCACGTACTGACCATATACTTTCTATGTTGTATCGTTTCATGATACGGGACTTGGCTCTTAGGCTCATCCTCATCCTTAGTCCATCCCAGAGTTCGCTATCAGCACTATTGGTGAGTCCCCATGTTCCGAGGGCCATTTGAATAGACTTTTATGTTATTCTATGTTTCAGTTGTTGGCCGGGTTAGTTGGGGGTGTTGTCCCATCAAACCATCTTACACAGTAGAGGCTTTCAGATAGTATATAGTACTCAACTTATGTATATGTCTAGTGTTTTCGAATGTTATGATATGTTATTTTATGTTTATGTTTTCGCTATGCCTTATGTTCATTCTTCCACTTAAAGTGAGTGAAGTTAGATGTATTTTTATGCCATGGGTTGACTTGGGACCTCTCGGGGTTTCTTATCCCGTGCTACGATCTAGATCTACGTTCGGGTTGTGACAACGAATGATACAATCAATACAAAAGCGAATGAATACAGAAATACATATATATATATATGTATATATAAATATCATTGATACAATCAAAATAACATGCGATAAAGTAACTTATACAAATCAATTAATGAACAAACTAAATAGTTCTGAGTTCTGATACAATTCGTAAAAAAAAATATGTGTATATCTAAGACTAAAAAAAGTTATTTGTGAAAAACGATAAAAAGTATACTTACATCATCTATTTATTTGATAAAATTCAAATATAATATAAGTTGAAATACAAATATGGATTGACTTGAATGAAAAATATAATATACGTTGTGGAAGAAAAATATATTACAATTTCCAGATTTGCCATACAAGCTAATAGTGTAAAATTTCAATTCCATCTATTTTTAGAGTCCTACTAATTATGGAATATATTAATTATGAATTACGTTAATAATGGTAACTGATTATTTAGAAGAAACATAATCCCTAAAATCACTTAACTAACTAGATCTTTGTATATGTGTTTGTTGGTTTTATGTAGGTTAAATACAACACATGAAAAATAAAATATTATTATTTTATGTAAATAAGTAAACTGTTGCTACTTCAGTCTATTTTCATCCAAAATGTTGCCATTTCTGTAATTTTTTCAAAAAACAATCAAAGTTCAGAATCATGCACAAGTGCCCAACCGACCCAAAAGGAAGATAAATCAGACTTGGCCCTATAGAGGCTATATCCGATTCAGACAATACAACGCAATCTAGGCATAGGAAGGTCCTATAAACTATCGTCTTCTATAGAGCCACCTCATCTTCAATCTTTACTCCTCTACTCCACTGGTGCTCACTTCCTTCTCCTCACTTTCCTTTTCAATAAGGTTTCCGCTTCATATGAATTCTCTTTTCCTCTATATTTGTAGATCTTGTGGGTGATGATGCTGTATCCAATTCTCTCCAGCTCAACAAGGCTGTACCCCCTCACCAGGTGATTCTCGATCTCTGTCTACCCTACCCCCACGCTACTATTTCTTTGTGACTTTCCCTGGGCGTGGTACCCTATATGAAAGACCATCTACATGTAGATCCTTTCCCCTCCTTGCTATTTCACCATGTTTATTACTACTTTTCTAATAGCTTGAATCTCAACAGAGGTTAATACCACACATTAGATATAATAATATTAGATAAGCTGATGCAAAGTTGAAAAGTTTATTTCCGGTCTGGTAGGGTATAACTGTAACAATAATTAATACTAATAAAGGTAATTTTAAGTTTGACATACAACTAAAATGCCTTTTTCCCTTAATTTGATGATACTAAAAACCCCAACAAGCTCTTAACAGGTGTTATAACTCTCGAATCCATTGAATTCTTTTCAGGAAAATAATATAATTTTAGCCTCTGTCTAACTATGATTTACCTTACAATGTTTATACAAAGCTTTCTGATTGGCACTTTTTAGCCTTCGATTTCTCTTCCTCTGTCCACCTTTGTAATCCTAAGAATAGGGGTATTAACCTTATCCAGATTAATGATGCTTCTTCCCTATTGTGGAACTTCTTGAAAGTTGAAAATTTGGAATGTACTTGCAAAATCAAAAGCTACGTTAGCAAAATAATCCGCCAGGGTGTTTCCCTCTCTTAGTGTTATGTTGAATGATTACAGGGGCTCTCTTCATAAATTTCTTTATAGTGTGGCTTCCATTGTCACACACCAAGGAATTTCCCATATGCCATTTATAATATTAACCATTGCTAGGGAATCTGTCTCAACAATTACAAGAAAGAAATGTCTTTGTATACAAAATCCCAACCCTTCTTTAATAGTTGCTGCCTCAGCTATAATGTCTGTTGTAATTGACAGTCTTCTTCCCTTTGCTCCCACCACATTTTCATCCTTGTTTCTAACACAGAAAGCTGCATAACTTGGCCCAAGATTCCCCCTGGATGCCCCATCTGTATTACATTTAAACCAACCTTCAGAGGGTAAGTACCACCTTATTACCTTGTACCTTATTTTTGGCATAAGATTCTCCAAGTATTCTACTAAAAGAGGCCAATAAATTGGGACATCTTATATTTTGGGTAGTCTAGCTTTTGTGAATCTGTGAATTGTGACATTAATATCATATATCACTTTACTAAATGTGAATATCCCTCTGTGTAGGATAATATTTCTTCTTTTCCATAATATCTATATAATGATGACAGGGACAACCTGGAAAATAGTTTTTCATTCATTATTCCCTGGAGCATTCCACCATTTCATAAATGTTTGCTTTCATTGTATCCATGGGCCAATCACTCCTGATGCATTAGCATAGAACTCCCAAACTCTCCCTGCCACTTTCCCTGTTAAAAACATATGTTGTCCAGTCTCAAATAAAGGAACTGTACAACAATGGCAATTTGTATCACCAGAGGGATCCCATCTTGCTACTTCTGCAGCTACTGGCAGTCTTGCCTTACAAGCCCTCTATGCTAAAAAAGATATCTTGAAAGGAAAATCTTTCACCCAGATTTATTTATAGAATTCTAATACAGCCTCTCTCTGCCTCAATAATTCCCATGTACTACTCACAGAAAATTTTCCTAAACCTATAAGCATCCACCATTGTTTATCACTATGTTATGTTTTCCCAGCATCATTCATGTTCATCCTAATTTGGTTCACCACATTACTTGGAATGATATCCTATATTAACTTAAAATTGCACCCTTCTTCATTTAGAATTACCTCTAGATTTACATCTACATTTACAATCTGATCTTCTTCTACGAATATGAAGAGAGGACCAAGTTTAGTCCAGTTATCATAACAAATGCTTGAATTACCTCCCCTAGGTTCCCACCAAATGAACTTTTTAATCTCCTCTCTATTAGCTAGCATGAATTTCCAGACTTATGATCCTCCTTTCCGCTGAACTAGGGTAGGGACTTGCTTCTTACAATATTTGTTCCACATGAAGTCTGCCCACAATGACCTCTCCATTCTAAATCTCCACCATAGTTTAGCATACACAGCTTGAGATATGTTAAACATGGATCTAAATCCCAAACCACCCTCCTGCTCAGGTAGATACATATCAAGCCAAGTTGCCCAATGTTTAAACCTCCCTATCTCCTTATTACTCTAGAAAAATTTTGCAAAAATCTTATGTAATTCCTTGATAACATATTTGGGAGAGACAATAGCAGAGAGTAGATGTATAGGGATACTCCGTAGAACACTGGAAATCATTACTGCTTTTCCTTTATAGGATAACATGCTCACCTTCCAAGCTTGAAGCTTGTCCTTCACATTTTTAATCAGTTCATAATAATATATTTTCCTTTTCCTAGCATGGGTAATTGGGCAACCCAAGTATAGGATAGGAAGTTGACCTCTAGTTATCCCTGTATCTCTGCTCCACTAGCTGTTTTAGATCTGTTCCTACATTTTGTTGCATGTAATATGCACTTTTTTCTTTATTGATCTTCTGGCCAGATTGAGTCTCATACTCCTATAGGGTTTGCATTATTCTATCAAGTGAGTACCTATAAGCCGAGGCAAAAATATTGGTATCACCAGCTTATGCCAAAATAATGGACATCTAGTTTCCCTCCATGTCCTGGATCTTCTTTATTTTCAATCTGCTTCTTCTTCTATTGATTAGGATATGAAAAAACCTTGTGTTCCTATACCCCTCTTTAAATCAGTCAAATCCTGCTTTGTGCTTCTAATATTCCTCTTGATAGTTTAGATACCTCTTTAGTTCAGCTTGTGCCTTCTACATCACTGTTCTGTTCATATCACTTGGATCCTCAACAAATATGTTTTCTTTTATTTCACAAATTCTTCTCTGATGATCAATTGTTTAAAGATATCCCCATATTCTGCGTTGCTCTATACCGTTAAAGCCTTTTTCAGCTTTTTTTTGCTCTTCCCTAAATTCCAAGAATGAGTTCTCAGATGTTGCAGCAGTCCAATTCTGTCGAACCACCTCCATGAAACGCTCATTTCTATCTAGAATTTTAGGAATTTCAAGGTCTTTCTTGGATTTGTAGCCACTTCTTCACGGGTTACTAACATAGGGGCATGGTCAGAACCTGTTCTAGATAGATGCTCCACCTCCATTTGCCCAAACTTGTTTAGCATATCTGAATTCATAAGAATCCTATCTAGCCTCTCAAAAATACAGTCATTTTCATCCCTCCCATTCCACCATGTAAATTAGCTTCCTTTGTATTTGATTTCCATCAACTCACAAGATTCAATACAGTAAGCAAAGTCTTCATAATTCTCATATATTACTGGGAGCCCTTCTATCTTCTCTTTCTCATCTAGTACCATATTAAAATCCCTTTCAATCATCCATGGCTTGTCTATAATATTAGCCAATTGGTAAATATCTTCCCACATTAACACTCTTTGATCAACATCACATTTTTCATACACCATCGTCACATAGAAAGTTTTATCCAAACTCCGATTAAGGAGTTTTAGAGTAAGTTGTTGCTTAGTGTTCATGACCTCCTCCACCTCTACCTCATCATTGGTAAAGTACCATATTTTACCATTACAATTTTCCTTGACTACTGTCCTACCCAGTCTCCTCTTATATCTATTGATCTGCCTAGCATCCTGAAATGGTTCTAATAGGGTAATGAAGGTGAATATGCGATGCTTCAACATTTGGACCCTTTGAAAAGCTTTTTGTGTCGTACTGACCTGATATTCCAAATAAAAAATTTCATAGTCATTGAGATGTGGATTTAGGGACCCCCCCCCTTTGGTAAGATTCTGGTGGGTAAAGTACCCTCCATATCAGTCTTCTTTCCTCTTTTACCAGCTTTGTTAGCCTTTGGTGATAGATCTGCTCTATGCTGCTCTTCCTCTCCTTCCTTTTCTTTGCTTATCTCTTTTTCATCTGACATTTGCTCAATTGTATTGGAAACTATATTATGTAACACTTTAATGGTTGAAATCCTCTTCACCTGAGATTCATCTGATTACATAACTGTAGAAACTTCTATTATTGCCATAGAGTTATGTATATCTGATTCTTGATTCCCCTAATTGTCACTATCTCCTTCTTTGGATATCTAATGAGAAATAAATTCACCAATATCTGCAGCTTTCTCCTCCATATTAATTGCATTATTTTATGCAGGTTTCTCCCCTTACTTCCATGCACTGTAATCTGGGTCTCTTTCTCCGCAGGTATTTTGACCTCTGCAGTATCTCCTTGTCTATGATTATTATTTCTCTGGTGTGAAATAAACTCACCAATCTCTGCAGTTTCCCGGCTTATATTAATTGCACTATTTTCTGCAGGTTTCTCCCCATAATGTTGGCTGTTATGCACTGCAAATTGGGTCTTCTTATTGACTTCTTCTTTGGACTTGGCTTGCAGTAGCTTTCCGAAAGACCTTTCTATCCATTCCTTTGCAGTTTCTTCTTTTGTTTCCTTTGTTGTGTGTGAGGTGGCCTCCTATGGGCTGCAATTGCTGTGCACTTTATTTCTTGAATGAGCTGATTATTATTTTGATTGATAGAATCATTATTGTCATCTTCTTCCCTTAGAGCATCATACTTATTACCTACAGTTATATCATTATTTTTTTGGCTTATTAGGAGTTGTCTTATGCTGCACCATCCTCCACTTTCATGGGCTTCCCACTAGAAAGTATTTTAGCCTTACCCTCTTGTAGTATCTGCACATCAGGTCCCCTATTTTCCTCTATTGTCTTAGGCATGATCGAGTTCAAATATCTGCAATCTTGTTCTTCATGACCATGTAATCTACATTCTACGCAATACCTGGGCATGTAGTCATACCTAATTTTAACTGCTTCAGTCGTTACTGCTCCCGTTGATTCATTTTCGATATCCATTAGTATTATACTAGGCATTTTTTGCAATAGGTCCACCTTGATCTTAACTCTTGCCCAACTAGGCCTAGTCTTATTCATAGTAGCCATATCCAATTGCACGGGTTCACCAACTGCCGAAGCAAGTGAGAATAAAGTCTCCTTGCCAAAGAAAGTAGGCAGTAGGTTTGGGAAGGATATCCAATATAGCTTTTATCATTTCTTCATCGATCTTGAAATGAGCATCATATATTAGCGTTCTCATTAGATACGAGTATCCCTCCTTACATGTAATGTGGTAAGCTTCCTTTGATGCCATGTTAATGAAATCCTCCTGTAGTTGTAACCTAATAAGGACATACGGATTGTGAAATAAACCAATATGAGAAGACCCTTTGATTCTACATTGTATCGAAATTTTCTTACGTAACTCTTCCATTTCAGGCCATCCATACGTAAATTTTCCTACCACTGCATATTAAAGGTTTTCAAGTATATTTGTACATTCCACCTCTCCTTTCGTCCATTTTATGCAAGGGAGTCCTTCATTTATAGTCACGGGCCTTCTACTTATTGGTTCTCCAGTACATTTTGTTTGTTTCTCCTTAATGGTCTCTACATAATTCTTGGGGCTTTCCGATTCTTTAGATTGGTCTTTGTTATTGTTTGGAAGTGAGGGGAAATCATTCCCGAAAAAACCAGCTGATAGTGGCCGGCCGCCGTTTGACTTCTTCATCTAGGGGTTTTTTCCTACTATGTTAGTAGTGAGGTTTTAGGTTCAAATTTTCATACTTCTCTTTATACTTAATCTTCTTGTCAAATATGCAGTCCATGATATTCTTACAAAATATTTACTTGTAGTTTTTATAATTAATTAAATTAAAAAATTATTAATTTTAAAAATGTACATCAATGATATTTTATAATATTACTTACAAATATTCGTTTATTAATTAATAGATTTTCAAAAACTAAAATTTATTTTAAATATTTAATTTAATATTATTTATAAATGTAAATTAAATATTAAATTTTAATTTTTTAATAATTAATATTTATTTTAAAATTTTAATCTAATTATGTAATCAGATGAATCAATTAATGGAATTAGTACTTAGTTCATGCTAAATGTTACAATACTGTTAGGAACATAATCTGATATAGATTGACTTTGTTTTATTTAATTATTGATGTGCTGATTGAATTATTTTAAAGAACTTTTTAAATTTATTTAGAATATAGTAAAAAAGCATAATCTTCGATACATTTCTTGGAGCATTTTATAAGTTATACTCAATGATATTCTTAATTTGGGCCAAAGAAAATATCTTAATTTCATAAAAAATAAGATTCTTTTGCGAGTCCATACATCTTATAAGTTATATTGCACAATATTCTTAAGTCATAATCCACAATATTTTTAATTTGCAATCAAACGCTTGATTACGGATAAGAGTACTAAAATCTTACTTACTAAAATCTTACTATTAACAAAAGAAAAAAAATGATTTTATCTCTTAATTAGGTGTGTTATTTTAAAATGAATTTTTGTGTTGGGTTGGATCATAAAGAGGTTAGATTCTTTTGGGTTATATCAGAATTTCATGTGAATCAATAAATAAATGACATTCAATTAAAATTTAATTAAATATTTTATAATTATATTGCTAATAGAGGGAAATTATATTCAGTATATGAAAAAAAGATTAAGCTCTCAAACATAGTATTATTAAAAAGTATGTTAGATTCTTTCTAACTGCTTAATTTTTTAATTCGTGAGATGACTACACGCTTAAAAAGACATTATAGCATGTCTGGTTAAGTTTGTTTATTTTTAAGAACAATTAGTTTTAAGATAAAATTAATTAAATTTTATTTTAATTTTTTAAATTGATAAATATTTTAAAATAAATATTTTTAGTAAGTTGATGACTAATATGAGATGAAGAGAATAATTATTTACTACTCCCTTTGTTTTAAATAAGAGTGTTTTAATTTTGACATTTCTCTGAAAAAAACTATTTACTCCTGAAAAATAACATATACTTTTGCTAATTAACTTACCCTCTTTAATGCAAAGAAAAAGATGAAACTTGTTAGGAGTTTTTTGTTATCATGTACAATATTTTTTTATTTAAATAACGATAAAATTAAAAAAATAATATTAATATCTTTTTAATTTTATCAAACACTATTTATTTTAAAATAATATTAACAGATAAAAATATTACTTAAAAAAAATAACTATGTACCTTATTTATGGCACTAGTTACTATAGAAGATAAATTAAGGTTATCTCTTCACGTTCATTTCAAATTTAAAAAAAGTAAGATTTTTTATTTTTTTTATAATTTAAATTACAAAATATATTTTTTTAAATCTCTTAATATAAAAATTATAATCTATTATACATAAAAATAAAAACACTTATACAAAGATCATAAAAAATTATATTTATAAAGAACTAAAAACTATTTTTCACTTCAATTTATTCTAAAGAAATATTACGAGAGGCAAAGAAAAGACAAAAACGACAATTATTATGTACGAAAATGCTACTCCTCCGTATACAATTCATGAGGGAATAAATGACACTTAACGGTCAACGATCCATTGCAGATTTTAAGTCAAAAGAGTCTTGCTAACTTTTTCTACCCTAAAACTTAATGCGTATTGGGTCCCTCTCAAATAATTGTTACAACAATTCAAGCACATCAATTATTATTGTACCACTATGTACCCCCACTATAGTCAATTATATTCTCGGTGAAAATGATTTTCTTATTATTTTTTTATTTTAAAATAAGTGATATTTTAATTTTTTAATTTTATTTTAAAATAAATAATATTTTATATAATTAAGAAGATATTAGTAATATTATTTTCTTATTTTTATTTAAGAATTTGACATAATCAAAAAGATATTAAAAAATTATATTTTTTTCATAATATTTATTAAAGATAAGTGAGTAAAAATACATTTTTTTTTAGGAATGAGTAGTTCTTTTAAGGAATGTGACCAACCAAAAGATATCACTTATTTTAAAATAAAAACAATATCATGTAATCTATTACATTGGTATAAATTTATATTTAATATTGCTGACGTATTAGAAGATAATACGGGAAAATTCAAAATAAATCAGACGAAGTTCAACAAAGGCGATACGGATCTCGACAATGAGTTTGTTCTATGATGCCGTCCTTGTCTCCTAAAAGTTCGAATATATTAGCTCGTAGCTTGCCTGATTTCAAAGTTGCAACACCAGAAATATCTCAATGATCGATCGAAATAAATTCGGAAGCGCAGTAGTTACTGAAGAATCTGGAAAAATCCTGATGCCTAATGGCCGATTAAATATAATGCTATAAAAATTATTATTCTGTAAATAATAATACAAGAACATTTAAAAATAATAAAATACTTCTATTAAGATATTACTAATATACATTATCTTATTTGCAACAGTCTATATGGTTATTTCGCAATTTTTGTGTCTTTTCTCCTATTTGATCTTTTCCGTTGCTTTTTTTTGTTTAGATGTTTATGATTTGTGTGGATGGGTGGTATGATTCCAAGGTGATCAAATATGTTTCAGGGAAGATTTTCAGTTTAAAAAGTATAGAATTTGAAAAGTTTGATCAAAGTCAACATTTTAGGTTAACGAGGCCAGATTTGAGTTTTGATAATTCCATTAGAGCAAGAAGATAATTTATAATTTAGTCGGATATTTTATACGAATCTCGAGGCGTTCAAAGTGATTTGAGTCATTAGTTACATTCTAATCATTTTAAAAAGTTTGGTTTTACCACAGTCAATATTTGATCAGGACAACCTTGAATCGGTGGTTTCATAATTTCAACAGGCACAAAATGTGTTTTACAATTGATTTGCATATTTAATTTGTGCCTGAAGGATTCTATATGGAGTTCTAAAGGTTGATTTCGAGTATGAGTGAATTTTGGACATTATCGATACCTGGTGTCAGTGACCCTTCTTTGCATTCACGAAGGAGGAAACTTGGTTCTCGCGTTTGCAATTGGGTGTTCACATTCACGAACAGGGAAGGGGATGGGCTGGGATCAGAGTGCTTCACGTTCGCGAGGGGATGCAGAGAGATGGATGGGGACTGCGTCATGTTCACAAAGAAGAATTTTACCTAGACAAACTAAAATTTTCATTTCGAACTTAAACTTTATATTTCAATTTTTGGAGTTTGAGAGCTCAGATTTTAGCGATTTCAAGGGGGATTTGCTCGTTTTTTCTTGGGGTTAAGAAACTACCTTGAATTTGCTAATTCCCTGCTATTGCATAATTTATTTTGTGATTAATTTGTGTTTGTGTGTTAGAATTACAATTTTTGTATCTAAATATTTAAAAATCACATTTTAATTAATTGAATGTCGATTCAGACTGAAATTCAATGAAATTTCAAATTTGAAATCCTTGTATAAAGTAAATTAATTTTAAAATAAAATTCTAATTTTAATCTTAAAAATTCAAAATTAATTTCTTAAACCCATAAAAGCATAGCAATATACGTATCATCTTATTTACGAAACGAGTTACTATAGAAGAATCAAAAATTATATCTTCACAGTCATTTTAAATTTATCCTAACATTTCATAAATATGCCAAAGGACAAAGAAAAAACAACCACTGTAGCTATTATTGACAGAAATGTTGCCCTTTATCTACTGTAAACTTAATCCGTACTGGGACCATCTCAAATAATTGTTACAACCATTCAAGTATATCAATTAATTATTGTACCCCACTGATAAGCAATTATATTCCTGTGAAGATGAATTTTTAGTACCATGTGAGCTATTGAACGTGTATAAATTTGGATTTAATGTCTAGTATCACAAGGTGACACGAGAAAAATGAAGATAGATCAAGTTTGACCCAGCAAAGGCGATATCAATCTCAACATATAAGCCCACCCTATGAAGTTGTCCTCGTCTCTCAAAAGTTCAGACCTGTTATATTAGCTCGTTTCGTTTTGAAGCCACACGACTGGAAGTATCTCAATGATTGATCAAAACAAGTCCAAATTTGCAATTGTTCTCTAAGAATCTAGGAACATTTTTGATTGGGAGATGATTATCTTATAATAAATATGATGGATTTAGGACGTGTTGGGGATACCATACTCATGGTTGTGATTAGTACTTGTACGCAGGGATGGTTTTATGTATAAACAATGGGACACGTAAACTCGTGGTCTCCTTGTAATAACTCCATATATATATATTTAAATTGATATAATGTTATATGCTGGCACCCATGCACAAGAAGGCTAGATGGTGTACTTGGTTGAAGGTTAAGTTATTTACCTTGAGTATTTGAGATCAATTCCCACTTAACACATTTTTTCTTTCTTTTTTTAGTGGTGCACCCATATTGTAGGAATCCTACACTCGCCTTTTCTTGTATGATTACTGATGTATAGTGAAAGATAATTTGTTGTTTATATATTGAAAGAATGACATCTTATTGTAAAATACAGATGGAGACTTAGCTGATAGACTGTAAATCATTTGAATTTCTTAAGTGTTAGTTGCATCACTCCATGCATGTCTACCTGCCATACCATTATGATGATTTTGTTGCCTAAAGGGCACTGTTGAGATAATATATGTTTATGTATGCATTGCAGATAAATATTATGCTTATTGTAATAATTCATTCATGCTGATTTGAGAAGGGTCACACTGATATAATAAATGAGGTCATGTTTAGACTTAGATTGATAGGAGTGATGTTATAGTCCAAATGGACTAAGATACCCAATGAAAATGATTTAGGGTAGATAATCATTACGATATAGTCCCCAATTTGGACAGAGGAATCTAATGACAAATATTTTTGGATAGGGTATATGGACCTCGCGAGTCCCTCATGGGTTACAACTCTCGGAAAGTCCATCTGTGGAAGATGGTGTATATACCGATTTGATTATTAACTAGTGCATCTATATTACATTGCATAGCATCTTATATATTTAATTCATAATTGTCTATCTTGATGATACTTGACTTCTTTATATTATTTAACTTTAATTGTGTACATGCAATGGAGATTTTGTTGAGGTAAATTTCATGCTTAATATGATATAATTATCCATTTCAGTGTTGTCAGCCAATGATTCCTATTGAGTACACATGCTTCCTGTACTCATACTACACTTGTTATACTTTTTTGGTGCAGATTGTATCACGAGCACGAGGGCGCCCCGTTGATTGTGAGTTATAGGTTTTTATTCCCAGGGATTCTTGGTTAGCTGCGTAGCTGATCAACATTGGCAAACTATCTCTATCCTTTACTTTTTTGTCTCTTTCATTTTTCAAATAGTATATCCGATATTAAACAATTGTATTTATACTCATAGATACTATTATACACATGACACCGAATTTTGAAATTGTATTTTGTTGATTTTTACACTTGATTTCGATTGTAGATTTTCTATGATTTTGAACTTATTGATATCTTACTTCCGCATTATTTATTTATTTTTGAATCAATTGAGTGGTGATTTCACTTAATTATCAGGGAGAGAGTATACGTATCATCACAAACATCATAAATTTTAAATGTGATATTATTTCACATTTATGTAATATATAACTAATATAATAATTCTTGTGTGAATTAATACACCTACTATAACACAAAGTGGCAACTAAAGCATTGCATTAGTTATGCATTTTTTTACATTAAATTAATTTTTCAGAGATTATTAAATAATTTACTCAATTTGTATTATTTTATATATGATTCGATATTTGAAATTATATTTCCTAATTCCTCCGGTCACATGACACATTATAATCTCTTTTTAATCGAGAATACGTTTTTTTCTCCATGAAAAATTTAGTTTGAGGAAGAAATTTCTAACTGCACAAACAATTGACAATCTTGCAATTATTCATCGCAGAGGGTCGAATTCATTGTATTTTGTATCCTTAGTATAGATTTCATTTCTCAATCGCATCATATCCTCTAATTTTTTTTTGACAATTTCACATCTAATCGTTACATTTCATGGAAAGACAATTAAAATACCTCTTTTCATAACAATTGAATAATTAATACACTAAAAAAATTAAAATAAAATTAATTGTTCAAATGAATTTATTTATTTACCTAAATTTTTTTAAAAAATAAAATATAGGGGCAGTCGTGTTCTTTTATTAAATAACAAAAAACAAAAAAAACAACACAAATTCTTTAATACAGAAGGCCAAACATCAATAAAAGCAAAAAGGAAACCCTACTCTTTCCTATTCCAGTTCTCCGCCGCATCAGGTTATCCCTTCCATTTCAAAATGCCACTCCACAACAATGGAAGCTTCCGCCTTCTCCTCCTCTGGGTGATAAACGAAGTCCCTTTACTCTTCTTCATCCTCTGTAGCTCAGAAAGGTAAATTTGTGAACTCTAATTCCATCCTTCGAACCCATCATTGACTCGTTTTTAACAGGTGAATCTGTGGGAATCAAGGATGTCTAAGGTGCTCGCTGCTAGATCAGATGAGGAATTTGTTGACGGGTGTGGGGAAAATCGTGTTGCTCCAACTCTCTTCTTTCCATCTTCACTTGTGTGCTACTCTTCCCTGAAGAAGCCCTTGTTTTTGTGATCTTTCTTTTTTGAAGCTACCCTAGATAGAAATAGGTAGCTTATCCACTAGTTACAAACACTTTGTAAAAATACAGTGGATTTTATGTAAATAACTCTATACATGTTGTTGACATGTGCGATAATTTCATAATGTTATTGTGTTAAATTAGTTATTTTCATAATGTAGATTAGTTAAAAATTTGAAGTATTGTTTGAAAGGATGTATAAGAAATAATGATGAGTATGATGTATTAGTAATGTTGATATTAGTAACGCTAGTATTAATTATACTTGCATTAGTTATGCTGAGATTAATTCTTATGCATAGTTTGGTTTGGTGTATTAAAAGTAACATGAATTGTATAAAGTTTTTTTAAAAATATTTGTTATAAAAATACCTCCACAAGTACGATGGAAAGGACGTGAACAAGATTTTGAGGAACAATTGTCTTTAGCCATGTTAATGCATGCATTAAAAACTCTTGCATTACTAATAGCATAAATTACCATGTATTAGTTATACATAGCATAATACCAAATATAGTGTATAGATAATGCTTCTTAGGTTGAAAAAATATATCAAATAAAGTATTAATTATGCACAAAGTTAAATACATGCATTTTTTAATGCATCCTACCAATCAGACTCCAAAGTAGTTAAAAAAATTTGTTAATTTGTTAATTTGTTTTAGGGTTAAAAAAATTGTTAATTTGTTTATTGTTCATAATTATTGTACAGTAAAATTTAAATTTAACAAAATCAAGACACAATTTGCAATGTCCTTGTAATATGAATAACAAATGATAAATTTCAAGACCTACTTGTATGAAAAAAAATATAATTTCAAATATGTGGTAAGAGACACATGACGCCACATGCTACCGAGGAGTCAAGGATGAAGTCACGACAAGTCAACTAATGATGAAAAAAATGAAGTGTCAGTGGATAAGTTCGGAAGTGCTCTTTGGGATTGTGTAAGAGGTAATCAAATATAATGGTAATGATAAGAGTTGCAAGACTAGTCCAAATCTGAGGACAACAGAAAGGGCTCAAAGGAATGGTGAAAGTGACGACGACACATAGGCAAGGTCATACAAGGGACTTTTTAATAATAACAAATTGTTAATTGACATTTATAGCAACCTAGTGCAAATATCATGATTATCATTATATACTATAGGCCCATTTGGAGCCATTTGATTGGTCATAGCCGTCACGCCTTACCTTGAGGGGCATAACTGATACCTCGTGTCACACTGGACTCTGAGCTGGCCTGGATGGACATCTATGCTTCTGTTACATGCTAGCAACACATAATCAAGAAAACAAAAAGCTATATATCGACTGTAAACACAGCCCTGGGCCGACAATGCCACTACATAACACCTGCAGTAAATCAACTAACCCATCAACAACAGTAATATCATCCTATGCGGGCTGAGAAGACCACCATGCTCCTATCAGATAACATATCTAGGCCCCACATGGACAAAAACACATATTATATCACATATAGGCCCCCCATGGCCAACAACGCATAACTAACCCAATAACTGTAGTCTGCAAGCCTTTAAGAGTAGAATATTGGTCGGGACAGGGCTCCGGCCTACCCAAAACTATACATCGAAAGATAATTAAACCTTAAGCATCTGGAAACTCTGGAAGAAAGGAGATAGCAAATCTACTGGATCTGAACAACTACTGAGATGGTCTCGAGTCTTGTTTGTCTGGAACTGCAGGCAAGTATGCAGTGCCCCATGCGTGGGCGTCGGTATAATATGTACCGAATATGTAAGATAGTAAATAATGACTGAATGAAAGCTGATAAAGAACTGAAAGTAATAAGTAATAAGGGACAAAGGTTAACCTGCATAATTTCACAATATAGACTATAACTAACAGGTAATGTACAAACAAGAACCTAACCTGACCCCCAAAAGACTAGAAGGTACAAATAGTACATAATAACCTACCTGGGCACCCATAAGCCTCGGTAAGTGCAAGTAATCCATACTCTTCCTATTTGTACCATTATAGGCCAGTAGGCAAGCTGTATCTATGGTATACTTGACCTCTAAAGTTGTAACTGAGCCTTCTGGGCTCCTGTTACTGTATCTGAGCCGTCTGGACTTCTATAGCTGTATTCGAGCCATCTGGGCTCCTGAAATTGTACCTGAGCCATCTGGGATCCTTGATGTGCTGTGGATTTATAGCACTATTGACGCTCAAAACTAAGAAAATAACATGAATTTAGGTGTATTTATGTGGATATGAGGCACTTTTACTTTGATTTCAGGATAAAAGGGTGTTGGAGCGTAAATTTGTAAAAGAAAGCTAAAAGTGTGCAAAAAAGGGCAAAAATGCAGTACATAGTATGGTCCATAGTATGATCCATAGGATGGAACTACAAGTCGTACTGATGGCCGTGGTAAGAAGCAGAAAGCTGAAGCTAGAAGAATGAACCTACGAGTCTTGCCACAGATTGTACGAAGCTTGTATGAGTCGTGGTAAGGCAGCAGTGATGAACTCCTGAAGAATTGCACAAGAGGCTGATTCTCAGTACGAGAGGATACCACGACCCGTGAGAGCTTGGTACGAGTCGTACCATATCGGTCGTGGTGAACTTCAGACAAATTGCAAAGATTCAGAATCAAGCCACGGGAGCCTGGTACAAGTTGTAGGAAGGAGGTACGAATCGTACCTTGGCCCGACACTTAGCTAAAAATCAACCATTAATCCAAACCACGAGATGCTGCCACGGACCGTAGGATGCTCCTACGAGTCGTAGGATGATTCGTGATGAGGTCGGCAGTTGATATGGAAAATTGCCTTGTTAGCCTAGGAAAAGGATTCTTATGTCTATATAAATACGTTTTATGTTTTCCTTTTTAGAAGTGACATTGAGAAGAATAAGTTTTAGTTGGAAAACATTGTAGTAGACATCTTTGAAAGAAAGAATTGAGTTGGTTCAACCTTGTGATCAACCTTTTCTTTAATTCATATTGTTCTTGTTACTTGTTCTTCAAGATTTTGCGGATTAATTAAAGAAAGGGTTTTTCTCAATTATATTTATAAGTATTGTTTTTATGTCTTTAATCATGAACACACTTCACAACCTTACAACTATGAGAGTCTAAAACCTCCATAGTTAGGGTTATGAGAACCATGGTAGATTAACAAGCTAGGGTTGCACAAAGTGAGTCTGAAACCAATAATAATTACTTATATTGTATTCTCTTCATGCTTTAATGATTCTTAGTGGTGTACAACTTAGGATGTGCCCGAATTCTTTACTTTCTTTGGTCAAAGAGGTAGAGATTAGGAAAAGAGAATTACAACGGAGCCTTGATTTTCATGATCATTGTATTAACTTGAGCTATGGTCGCAGGATAGTTATATTTGGAACTTAGTGATAATGGTTAGTTTGCAAAACTCATGAGACTTGATCGAGTAATTGAGTATAGTCATTCAATAGGGATTGGTCGATTGTTTGAATGAACCTAAGTTATCAGTTCTGTAAGTAAGTATTGGTGAAGATCACGAGTGTATACCTAAAGCTTTTATGAATCCATGGGGAACACAAACCCTAGTTATCCTTCAATTATTGATTCACAACCATAAGCTTGACAACTGTTTTGTTTTTACTATTGATTATTATTAGAATCCCCCCAATTGTGAAGTAACTACCATACAAGTTCACTTACCGGCTGTAATCTAGATCTTCCATATTTCCTGTGGGATCAACCCCAACCTCTAAGTTGGGTTCTTTATTGACAACATCCTCTTTATACTTCAGTTATAAGTGTTGAGCGTTATCACTCCTGTAGCTTTATTTGAGCCATTTGGGTTCCTACAACTATATGTGAGCCATTTGGGCTATTGTAACTGTATCTATAAGTGGGAAGAAGCTATACAGTTTCTAACAATAGGTAGTTTACCTAGGAAACTACCGTCCGGTCCATTTAGCAACCCTGGTGCCACAGACGGGGAGATAAGGTTATTCTATCATGATTCTAATCCCGTGGGCGTCAAGATACGCCAATGATTTATAAGCGAGCTCTACTGTATATGTATAGGCGTAGAACAACATATTGTATTGCCTAACTATGCCTTACGCTTCCTAACTTAGCAAGGTATGCTAACAACTACCCTCATGCCCTCGTGTCCTCCAGATGGTAACAAAAGCACTTACTAGCTTTCTTAACCGGTCAATAACTAAATAAGGAATCCCTTCGTGCTTCTGGTGAAAATCAAAGATGAATACAAACTTCTCGACAAAGGGATATTATATTATAACCTCAATTCGTCTCGTAGAAGCTAACCACAACACTATAAGCTCAGGCTACCACAAGCTGTAGATTGTATCAGCTAAAAAACAGGAGTAACTTGCCGAGAGGAGTTAGCCTTAACATACCTCAAATACCGATTTTAATTCACCCAAATAGTTCAAACCTAAAGCTAATAATTCCACCCAATTACAACCTTTACACCGAGAGAATAAGACTATTTCAATAGTAGAAATTGCTAAATACCAATAACCTTTTTAAGCATAGTAACTACAATTCAAACTCTATCCAATTTAGCCGAAAGCTTACAAATTCCTGAGGGTTTAGAAGGTAGAAATGCTTATCTATCACTTGTAGCCACTTAAGACTCAATTAGAAGTGATTTCTACAATTTTTACTTGGCGGGGTTCCAACAATCTGAGCGCGATTTCAAGAAATAACTCCATAGGAATGTTCCTCGTAGGCCTAGAACTCGTTATCCAAGATGAATTTGCATTCGAATGGAGTTTAACGACGTAATTCTACCAAAAACGATGAAAAATTTAGATAAAACATCGTAGAGCTTTTGGGTCTGATTTTGAGAAATGTGTAATGACTTAAAACTTGAACTTACAACCTATATATCGATGAGGTGGTGGGCAAGGGGGTGTGGTGCACTGTTCAGTGCTGTGGTGACTACATGCAAGTGCACGTGGTCGAACAAGTAGTAAAATGGCTTAATTCAAGCCAAGTATCGATCCCAGAGGGACTAAACCATGGTACTAATTAACTTAAGTGTCACTGAACTATGTCTTTATGAATGCAGAAAACCAAATAAATAATGTTTTAAGAGTTTAAGTTTACTAAGTAATGAGAATCTAAGTCAAGATTAAAATTTGAGTCTGAACAATAGCAATGAGCAAGCTGAGGTTAAAACAAACATGCAGGGAAGTAATTTATCAATTCAATTCAGCTAATCTTTTCTTCGGTTGCAAGTCAAGAATTATTGCCTATGGATTGAATCCTTCGACTCCTATCCAATTTAAGAATCATGAACCCTAATCTACATTTCTGTGATAAAAGAATTTCATGCTCTAGCCATACATAACCGATTCCTTAATTGACTAATAAGACTTTAAGATATATTTCTATTCTGAATGTAAATCTTTTCTCAATTTTTATAGCTAAGAAACGATCATATCCTACCAATTCACATCTTTCCAATTTCTTTCCTTTTCAAATCAAAATTGGATTTCTAGATATACATTAACATTGGCCAAACATTAATGAAGTAAAAACAACAATTGATAGAACAACCATTGAAGAAAAGATGAAAACTGAAATGATCAAAAATTACATTCCACTACAATTATATTAACCTCAGCAAGAAGTGAATTAGCCACTCATTTGTGGATTAAACATCATCAAATAAGTAGAATTCATACAAACAATTGAGATTAAAGAGAAGGAGAAAGAGAAGAACCCTAGAATTTTTGTCCTCTCAACTGCCTGTAACCCACGTTCTTGCTCAACCAAGTCAGAATGTTTAAAATAAAACCTAAGTGTGCTATTTATACTCTTGAGAATTTTTCCCGGAATAACAAGTAACGTGGCACGGAGTGTATTGCGGAGCACTCCCTCCGTGCCACGGGGGTATCGCGGACCCTCACTAGAAGTCGGCTCCCCAGCAAATGCACCTCAACGTGGCACGACTTGCATCGTGGAGCCTTGCCTCCGTGAAACAGTGCTATCGCGCACCTTCACTAGAACTTGAGGTTCCAGGTAATTGTACTCAACATGACATGGAGTGCATCGCGGAGCATTGCCTGCATGTCACGGAGGTAACGCGAACCTCCTCTGGATTTTGACCAAATTAATTCATCCGAGGCAGACTGCCTCCGCGATGGCAGCATGACACAGTTCTATCATGGAGCCCTTATTTTTGCTGCTCTCCCTTGTCAACTTCCACTCCTTGTTTCCAAGTCCATTCCCGCTCTTCACCAACATGTATATTAGCTTCCAAATTTTCCTTTTACCTGCAAAACAACACTAATCATGTTGGTTAGTATAAATTCACATTTAACTAAGAATCACATGAATATGTACACATAACGATAGATAAACAAGTCGAAATGAAGCATTTGAGTATCACTTGGGCATGCAATTCTGCCCAAGATCATGCATCGCCCATCGTGCCATGCCAGGGGCGCGACATGCTGTCCATGGCATTGGGCAGGCAACGTAGTGTGGTGACCAGTGCGCCTAGCCTCTAACCCCGGCCTCCTACTTACTCAGTACCGTGCTCATATAATCATCCCTTGAGTCCTTTTCTGTATGCTTTGTACCCCAAAACTCTCAATATACGTACGCACGCATCGGTTAAATGGTATAAAATTACGGGGTGTAACATCATCCCTCCCTTAGGAACATTTGTCCTCAAATGTAATCTTAAGCTTAAGAGACTCAACTATTTTAACCATTGCTAGAAAATTTTTAGCAGAGTCTCCTCTGTAATATGGACTATCCGTGAACTTGAAACGCAGAAAAGTTCAACATAGGCACCTCACAGGATGCTACAATCAACTGAATACTGTAATCCTATAACATACATATAGGAAACTGACAAATACTAGTAACAAAACAATTATATATCATTCGAGAAAAACCTCATAACGATGACTGTCTAAGGCTGTATACTGTCATTACTGAAACAAGTGACGATATCTAGACGACATGTCTTCCTCGGCTTCCCAAGTCATGTCTTCTACATTTCTGTTCATCCATAAGACTTTAACGGAGGCTACATCTTTGGTTCTTAATCTGCGGACCTGCCATCTAATATAGCTACTGGAGCTTCCTCGTACAATAGTTTTTCTGTAACCTAGATTTCCTAAACTAGAACAATTCGAGAGGGATCTCCTATACACATATGTAACATCGATATACGAAAGACTGGATGAACAGATTCTAGCCCTGAAGACAATTCTAACTCATAAGCCACTTGGCCTATCTTCCGGAGAATCCGATATAGCCCAATGAATCTAGGGCTAAGCTTGCCCTTCTTGCCAAATATCATGGCGCCCTTCATTGGTGAAACTTCCAAGAATACCATTCATTAACATCAAACTGTAAATCTCTGTGCCGTATACCAGAATAGGATTTCTAACGACTCTGATGAAAATAAACGTTCTCTAATGAGTTTAACTTTCTCTTTTGACTAATGTATCATGTCTGGTCCAATCAGCCCTGGCTTATCTACTTCAAACCATCCTATTGGAGGCCTACATTTTTTCCCACACAAATCCTCATAAGGCGCCATATGAATAGAGGAATGATAGCTGTTATTGTACACAAACTCAATAAGAGGTATGTGCTCATCCCAACTTCCTCCAAAGTCTAGCACACATGCTCGCAACATTTCCTTGAGCATTTGAATGGTGCACTCTTCCTGTCCATCAATCTAGGGGTGGAAAGGTGTACTCAAATTAACCTATGTCTTCAAATCCTTATGAAATAACTGCCAGAATCTAGCGGTGAATTGTGCCTCTCTATTAGAAATAATAGATACTAGGATGCCATGCAACCGGACTATTTCCTTAATATATAACTCAGCATAATCTTCGGTCCAAAATGTTGTCACGCCCGATCTTGGGAGGCATGGCTGGCACCTCGTGCCCTACTAGGATTTGAACTGGACCGATTGAGCATATGCACCTCTAGTGCATGCCCAATCCTTAAGTCAAGAAACCAACGGGCTATATCTCGGATGTAAACACAGCCCCCGACCGACAAGGCCTTATAGCCACCTGTAAAAGAAAACAAGGAACCAGAAATAGATAACAACAGGTAATCCTATGTGGGATGACAAGGCCACCATGATGTCTAGTTATAATTGTAGAGTAAATCCAGCACTAAACCAAGCTATGGCTGACAAGGCCGCTACAAACAGCTAAATAAGGCCCTACACGGCCAACACGTAAAATAAAACATACATCGGCCTACACGACCAAACACAACTAACCACAGGGAATCTAAAACAATCTGCAAGCCTCTAGGAGTGATATAATGGTCGAGATAGGGCCCCGACCTACTTGTAAATAGTACAAGAAAAAAGAGTAGACCTTCTAGCTATTAGCTTCGGAGAAAAGGAGCTGAATGCTATGCTAACTCTAGCTGAAAGCTAAGAAGATCCTGATCCATGTCTATCGACACCTGCAAGCAAGTAATGCAGCACCCCAAAAGCGCATCAGTACACTATGACCAAATATGTTAGGCGGTAACTATAAATAACTGGATGAACTGAAAGGAAACTAAAAGTAACTGAAATGTAAGGAATGGAGATACTACCTGAATAGCTGAACTTCTTGCTGTCTAATCTATTAGTAACTAATGCAAACAAGAACCTTACCTGGCCCCCATAAGCCGGAAGGTACAACCAGCACAGAACAACCCACCTGGGCCCCTCATAAGCCCTGGCGAGTACACTTCAATCTATATACCCTTACAAGGTCACACTGGGTCAACTAATAAATATAGTCGTCCTACTAGACCCTTGGGTCTGCAACTGAGCCCGCTCGGCCCCTTAACTGTAGTTGTGTCTGAGTCTGGTGGACTCCTGATATCTGCACCCCCAGGCACCAGGCTCGACAGGGGTGTGGTGCCGATACATCATATAATAGTCTAGCCATGGAATGGACTGTATGAGGACCTGGGACCCTATCTTCATCCCTCGTGGATGGCATATTACTCCTTGGAGTGACGTCATCTCTCCCCTGGCTGGTGTCGACACAGCTAGTAACCCTTGGGTTGGTTATGGAGGGCTATATAGGGCAAATTCAATCCCAAACTAAACACAGAATACTGGTCTCAGCTAATAGCAATAGCTAATCACAATATATATGCTTCTGGCTCTTTTATTGGGATTCACACTGAGTTATAATTCTAAAGGAACTAACTTACTGAAGGAATTCGCCTTAACATACCTCGATCACTGATTTCTGATTAATTGGCAAGTTTCAGTTCGTATTAAACAACTCTTTCCAATGATAACTGTATTACTGGGAGAATGTGACTAGTTTAATACTTATTTTGGCTAAAAATGATAACTTTTAATACTAATATTAACTATACTTCAACTTAACAAATTACGGTCGAAAGCGTATAATTTCCCGAGAGTTCAAAAGGGAGAAATGCTTACTCGAAGCCTGTGATCATATAGAAATTAGTTTGGAGCAATTTTGACAACTTTTGCTGTGCGAAGATACGATTTTTCGGGCAAATTTCATGAAAATAACTTCGTAGAAATTCTCCCTACGGGCTTAAACTTTGATACCCGATGTTAATTTGAATTTGGATGACGTTTGGCACTGTAATCGGACGAAAAATAGTTGAATTTCGCGTGCTATACTCTTCTATGGCCGTGGATCTCTTTTGAAAAAATTAAGCTAAGGGGGTATATATATAGGAGGTCGGTGGAAGGGGGGCACCCCGCGCCTCTCAAAGAGCCACAGGCCTGGCGCCCCGCGCCTCTCAAAGCGCCATAGACCTGGCGCCCCACGCTGGCCAGTGCACTGCTGGCTGGCGCGTCGCGCTGGTCCCGTCCAACCCTGCTTCCATGACTTTTCCTACACCCGTCAAGCTCTATTTATTCATCACAAATCCACGCGTACGCTTTTTAATTACTAGATTTTACGGGGTGTAACATCCTCCCCCCTAGGAACATTCATCCTCGAATATCAACTATAATTTACAAGAGTTTAACTCTTTTAACTATTATTCTGGAAAAATTTTGGTAGAGTCTCCCATGTAACATGGACTACTCGAAAATCTTGAAACGGAAAAAATTCCAATACAAATATCTCACATGACATTATAACAACTCTTTCAGAACGTGATTGTAGTCAACCGAGCAATATATATAAAATAAATCATAAAACAACAACAAGATCAACAACTTTACCATAACTGTATAGTCTGAATTAAGCTTGGAACAAATGAGGATATCTGGATCTCATGTTGTCTTCGGCCTCCCAGGTCATCTCTTCCCTATTCTTGTTTCTCCACAGTACCTTAATAGAGGCGACATCTTTGGTTCTCAACCTACGAACCTGCCGATCCATTATGGCCACTTCATGGGCTAAATCCTCAGTAACCCGGACGTCCTCAACTAGTACAACTTGGGATGGATCCCCTATACACTTTCTTAACATCGATACATGAAAGACCGGGTGGAAAGATTCTAACTCTGAAGGCTAATCTAGCTCGTATGCTACCTGCTTATTCTCCAGAGATTTTGATACGACCTAATAGACCTCGGGTTAATCTTTCCATTTTTACCGAACCTTATCACGCCCTCCATCAGTTAAACTTTCAGAAATACCTAGTCGTCTACATTGAATTCCAAGTTCCTACGTCGTACATCAGCGTAAGATTTCTGGCGGCTTTGAGCTGTCAGCAAGCGCTCTCTGATAAGTTTTACTTTCTCCTCTGACTGATGGATTATATCTGGTCCAATTAACTTTGATTCTCCTACCTCAAACCAACCAACTAGGGACCTGCACTTTTGCCCATATAAGGGCTCATACGGTGCCATATGAATTGCTGAGTAGTAACTATTATTATAAGAAAATTCAATAAGGGGTAAATGTTCATCCCACCTACCCTCAAGGTCTAGAACACACGCCCGTAACATATCCTTGAGTGTATAAATTGTACATTCTGCCTGTCCATCTATCTGAGGATGAAATGCCGTACTCAGATTAACTTGTGTTCCCAAGCCTCTCTAAAAAGACTGCCAGAACCTATCTATGAATTGAGTTCCTCTATCCGAAATAATAGATACTGGGACACCATGTAAGCTTAATATTTCCCTGATATATAGATCGACATGATCCTCAGCTAAGAAAGTGGTCCTGACTGGAAGAAAATGAGCTGACTTCGTCAATCTATCCACATCACCTAGGTGGAATCAAATCTGCGTCTGGTATTGGGGTAATCATGTCACAAAATCCATATTAATTGCCTCCCATTTCCATATAGGCACTTCCATTTCCTGTGTTAATCCACCAGGTTTTTGATGTTTCTCCTTTGCCTTCTGGCAATTAGGGCATTGCGCCACAAATTTTGCTACACCTTTTTTCATTCCCAGCCACTAGTAAATCTCTTTTATGTCATGATACATCTTTGTTGAACCTGGATGCAGAGAATAATTGGAGTAATGTACCTCTTTCATGATCTGCTGGTGAAGTCCTACCACATCTACAATGTAGAGGCGGCCCCTACATCTCAAAACCCCATCCTCCGTTACCTCGAAAGTTGATACTTCTCCCTACTGTACCTTATCTCTGAGATGTGCTAAGTGAGGATCTTCATACTATCATTCTTTTACCTCTACAACCAGGGATGATACCACTGTATTCTGAATTAAAGCCCCATTATCTCCCCAATATACTATTTGAACGGCTAAGCTGGCTAACTGGTGCAATTCTCGGGCCAGTTCCCACTGTTGGGGCCCCAAATGTACTAAACTCCCCATGGATCTACGACCGAGGGAATCTGCTACAATGTTGGCCTTTCTTAGATGATACAAAATGTTCACATCGTAGTCTTTTAGCAATTCTAACTAGCAATGCTGTCGTAGATTCAACTCTTTTTGAGTGAAAATGTACTAGAGACTCTTATGATCGGTAAATATATCCATGTGCACCCCATACAGGTAATGTCTCCAGATCCTTAAGGCATGGACTACTGCCGCTAACTCCAGGTCATGACTGGGATAGTTCTTTTCATGTTTTCTCAACTGCATTGAAGCATAAGCAATCACCTTACCATGCTGCATCAGAACACATCCTAACCCAACACCTGAAGCATCACAATACACCGCATAACCTTCTGATCCTTCTGGCAACACTAGTACTAGCGCTGATGTCAATCTATTTTTCAACTCTTGGAAACTTTGTTCACATGCTTCGGTCTAGTGAAATTTAGCTGCTTTCTGAGTTAACTTGGTCAAAGGCGCTGATAAGGTCAAAAAACCTTCTACAAATCTTCTGTAGTACCCAGCTAACCCCAAGAAACTACGTACCTCAGTCGGAGTTATAGGTCTAGGCCATGTCTTTACTGCCTTAATTTATGTGAATCTACTTGAATACCAGCCTCTGACACAATATAGCCCGAAAAGGCTAAAAAATTCAACCAAAACTCACATTTAGAAAATTTTGCATACAGCTGACAATCTTTGAGAATCTGGAGCACTGTTTGTAGATGATCTCGATGTTCTGCTTCTAAACGAGAATACACCAAAATATCATCAATGAATACATCATAAACAAATCTAGATATGGCCTGAAGATGCTGTTCATCAGATCTATGAACACTGCAGGAGCATTTGTCAACCCGAAGGACATGACTAATAATTCATAATGGCTATACCTGGTCCTGATGGCCATTTTAAGGATATCGCTCTCCCGAACCCGTACCTGGTGATACCCATACCTTAAGTCAATTTTTGAGAAATACTTTCCCCCTTGTAACTGATCAAACAAGTCATCTATTTTGGGAAGTGGGTATTTGTTCTTGATGGTGACTTTATTTAGGTATTGGTAGTCTATACACATGCAGAGGGAGCCATCCTTCTTTCTTCAAACACAACTGGTGCACCCCACGTTGAAGTACTTGACCTGATGGAGCCCTTATCCAACAGATCTTTCAGCTGTTCCTTTAATTCTCTAAGCTCAGTAGGAGCTATTCGGTATGCAGGGATGGAGATAGGCTGAGTACCTGGTAATAGGTCGATAGAAAATCGATTTCCCATTCTAGGGGAATACCAGGATGTTCATCTGGGAATATATCTAGAAATTCATTAATTACTGGAATGGACTGAAGAGTCGGGGATTCTTCTTGGACATCCTGAACCCTGACAATATGATAAATGCAACCCTTTGCTATCAACTTTCTCGCCTGAAGATAGGATATAAACCTACCTTTTGGCGTGGCTGCATTGCCTTTCCACTCTCGTATAACCTCCCCTAAAAAGTGGAATCGGACAGTCTTGGTCCAACATTCTACATTGGCATAACATGGGGCTAGCCAATCCATACCCGTAATTGCATCAAAGTCAATCATTTCTAATTCCACCAAATCTGCTAAAGTATGGCGACCAACAACCTCTACTGTACAACCCTGGTAGATCCTTTTAGCTATAATAGAATCACCGATGGGTGTGGATATTGAAAAAGGCCGCTGAAGCAATTCTGGCGTGATGCTGAATTTTTGAGCTACTAGTGGCGTCACATAAGATAAAGTGGAACCTGAGTCTATCAAAACATAGACAGAATGAGAGAAAATTTCTAGCATACCTGTCACCACATCCGGCGACGACTCTGACTCCTGTTGCCCCGGTAAAGCATAAGTGCGATCTGTACCGGTGCCTGAGCTAGATGCCCCTAACCTGCCTCGACCTCTGCCGGTTGGAGCTGAGGGCCTACGCTCTGCTGAAGATGCTAGGGCATGCAACCCTACTGAAGATCTGTCCTATCGGTCCCGATCACTCTGACCCCTAGCTGGACAGTCTCTCATCAGGTGACCCTCTTGTCCATAGGTGTAACACGTCGAAGAATCATACCTGCATGCCCCAGGATGACGTCGACTACAGATAGGGAAAAGTGGCACAGTGAATCTACTCTTCTCTAACCCTCTCTACTGCTGCAAACATGATGGCTGTGAGCTCTCGCCGGGTCCTGACTGTCCATGACAGCCTAGTCTACCCCCTTGTTGCTGCTGTGGAGGTGGGGGTATGGGTGGCCTTCCTAATAGTCGCGGCCTGGGTCCATCCTGAAACTCTGCTTGAGCATCACTAGGTCTAGCCTGCGGCGCTGCTCCTATTTTTCCCTATCTATCTCCAGCTGCCGCTGCATGATGCCCTCAATATTCTGAGGAAATGCCTGGACCCGAGCAATATCCATGTCCTCTCACAGAGTGGCTGTAATACAAGTCTCTATGTATTTTGGAAGCAGCCCCATAATGAACCGGTGCACCCTGACTGGCATAGTATCTACAAAAGCTGGTGCATATCGGGCTAAGGAGTCAAATCTCATAGCATACTCCCGAACACTCATCAAACCCTGCTCTAGATGTAGAAACTGATCTACCCGTGGCCTGTCGGATTTCTCATGGCAAATAGTGGTCTAGGAAGGCCACTGAAAAGCTAGACCAAGTTGAAGGGGGAACATCTCTACCTCGGGACCTCTCCCAACTCTCGTACCATAACACTACTATGTCCCGCAGTCGGAATGCCGCTAACTCAACTGACTCTGTAGGTGTGGCATGCATTACCCTGAAGGTCCTCTGCAACTGGTCCAAAAAGCCCTGAGGGTCCTCATCTTGGTTTGTCCCTGTGAACTTCAGGGGACTTAGTGCGAGAAACTCTTGGACCCTCGAACTACTAGGTCCTCTCGAAGATTCTGCAACTACGGATGCTACTGGCTGACGCTGTGTAGCCATCATCTGAGCTATCATAAAAACAACACTCCTAACCTCCTGATCTGATGTATCGGTATAAAAACTACTGGAGGTGGTAGCGATGCATTTTCCATTATGGATGGATCCTGATGGGGTGGAGATGCTGGGGAGACGGAGATGGAGTCTCCCTATCGCCCTCAGATTGGGCTGACTTTGACTGGGGCACCCGGCTAGTGCCCTCTCCTACTGCGATGTCCAACTTCCTGCCAGTCGTGGTCTGTCGTATATCCAACAATTCTTTGTAGAAAAATAGAATATGGTAAGCTTAGGGACTCAACTCTATACTATACAGCTCTATTGCATGACTGGAAGAGAAAGAAGAGTAACCACCCTATCATGCCTCACAGCCTCCTGCCTATAGAATGTGGTGCACAACACACACATAGACAAGATTCTACTTAGCATGGCCTGCAGACTTCCTGGGATATGACCTGCTCTGATACCAAGTTTGTTACGCCTCACCTTGGGAGGCATGACTGACACTTGGTTCCCTACTAGGATCTGAATTGGCCTGACAAAGCATATGCACCTATGGTGCATTCCTAATCCTTAAGTCAAGAAACCAACGGGCTATATATCGGCTGTAAAAACAGCGCCTGGCCGACAAGGCCTTATAGCCACCTGTAAAAGAAAACAGCTAACCAAAAATAGGTAACAACAGGGGTTGCGGGCCGACATGACCACCATAATGTCTAGTTATAACTGTAGAGTAAATCCAGCACTAAAGCAAGCTATGGCTGACAAGGCCACTACTAACAGCTAAACAAGGCCCCATATGGCCAACATGTAAAATAAAACATATATGGGCCCCACACGACAGACCATAACTAACCACAGGGAATCTGAAACAACTACAAGCCTCTAGGAGTAATATAATGGTTGAGACATGGCCCCAACCTACCCGTAAAATGTACAAGAAAAAAGAGTAGACCTTCTAGCTATTAGCTCCGGAGGAAAGGAGCTGACTGCTCTGCTAACTCTAGTTGAAAGTTAAGAAGATCCTGGTCCACGTTTATTAGCACCTGCAAGCAAGTAATGTAGTGCCCCAGAAGAGCGTCAGTACACTATGTACCGAATATGTAAGGCGGTAACTGTAAATAATTGAATGAACTGAAAGAAAACTGAAAGTAACTGAAACGTAAGGAATGGAGATACTACCTGGATAGTTGAACTTCCTGCTGTCTAATCTATCAGTAACTAATGCAAACAAGAACCTTACCTGGCCCCCATAAGCCGGAAGGTACAAATCGCACAAAACAACCCACCTGGGACCCCCATAAGCCCTAGCGAGTACACTTCGATCTATATACCCCTACAAGGTCACACTGGGTCAACTAATAACTATAGCTGTCCTACCAGTCCCCTGGGTCTGCACCTAAGCCCGCTCGAACCCTGAATTGTAGCTGTGTCTGAGTCCGGTGGACTCCTGATATCTGCACCCTGTGCACCAGGCTCGACGGGGGTGTGGTGCCGATACAACATATAATAGTCTATCCATGGAATGGATTGTATGAGGATCTGGGACCCCATCTTCATCCCTCACGGACGGCATACCGCTCCTTGGAGCAAAGTCATCTCGCCCCTGGAGGGAATCGACACAGTTAGTAACCCTAGGGTTGGTTATGGAGGGCTATACAGGGCAAAGTCAATTCCAAACTAAACACAAAATACTGGTCTCAGCTAATAACAACAGCTAATCACAATAAATATGCTTCTGGCTCTTTTACTGGGATTCACACTGAGTTATAATGCTAAAGGAAGTAACTTGCTGAAGGAATTCGCCTTAACATACCTCGATCGCCGATTTCTGATTAACTGACGAGTTTCAGTTCGTATTCAACACTCTTTCAAACTATAACTGTATTACTGGGAGAATGAGACTAGGTTAATACTCAATATGGCTGAAAAATGATAACTTTTAATACTAATATTAACTATACTTCAACTTAACAAAATATAGCCGAAAACGTGTAATTTTCCAAGAGTTCAGAAGAGAGAAATGCTTACTTGAAGTCAGTGATCCTATAGAAATTAGTTTTGAGAAATTCTGACAACTTTTGCTCAGCGGGGCTACGATTTGCCGGGCGAATTTTGCGAAATTAACTCCGTAGAAATTCTCCTTGTGGGCTTAAACTTCGATACCCGATGTTAATTTGAATTTGGATGACGTTTGGCAGCGTAATCGGACGAAAAATAGTTGAATTTCACGTGCTATACTCTTCTATGGACATGGATCTCTTTTGAAAAAATTAAGCTAAGGGGGTATATACATATATAGGAGGTTGGTGGAAGGGGGGCACCCCACGCCTCTCAAAGCGTCACAGGCCTGGCGCCCCGCGCCTCTCAAAGCGCCATAGACCTGGCACCCCACGCTGGCCAGTGCACTACTGGCTGGCGCGTCGCGCTAGTCCCATCCGACCCTGCTTCCATGACTTTTCCTACACCCGTCAAGCTCTATTTATTCATCAAAAATCCACGCGTATGCTTTCTAATTACTAGATTATACGGGGTGTAACAAACGTAGTCCTAACTGGCAAGAAATAGGCTGATTTCATCAATCTGTCGACAATAACCCAAATGGAGTTGAATTTACACCTGGTGTGAGGTAACCCTGTAACAAAATCCATATTAATTGCTTCCTATTTCCACATAGGTATGGCTATCTCCTGAGTCAGTTTGCCAGATTTCTGATGTTCAGCTTTTACCTGCTGGCAATTAGGACACCGTGCCATAGAATCAGCCGCATCTTTCTTCATTCCTAGCCACCAATATATCTACTTTATATCATGGTACATCTTCATCAAACCTGGATGAAGAGTGTAGCAAGAGTAATGTACCTCTGCCAGAATTTGTTAGCGAAACCCTGCTATATCCGAAACGCATAGTCGACCTCTGGATCTCAAGACACCGTCTCCTGTTAACTCATAGGCTGATAGTTCGCCTTGCTGAATCTTGTCTATGAACTGCACTAGGCTAGGGTCCTCGTACTGTCACTCCTTTACTTCCACAACCCGATACGACAATGTTGTATTTTGAATCACGACCCTGCTATCCTCTAAATCTATCACTCAGACTGCTAGATTGGATAACTGGTGCAACTCTTCAAGATATTCCCCCTGCTCTGTCCTTAAATATACTAAACTACCCATGGATCTACGGTTGAGGGCATCGACAACAATATTTTGTTTTCCTGGATGATGCAGAATGTTCACATCGTAGTCTTTCAACAACTCTAACCAACGACGTTGTCGAAAATTCAACTCTTTCTGCGTAAAAACATACTGGAGACTTTTGTATAAGTGAAAATGTCTACATGAACACCATATAAGTAATGCCTCCAAATTTTCAAAGCATGAATAACTGCAGCTAATTCTAAATCGCGGTTGGGATAATTCTTCTCGTGTTTCCTCAGTTACCTCGAAGCATGGACAATTACTTTAACATGTTGCATCAGAACACATCCTAACCCACTTCTTGAAGCATCACAATACACAGCATAGCCCTATAACCCTCTGGTAAGGTTAATATTGGTGCAGAAGTTAGCCTGTTTTTCAATTTCTGGAAACTCTGTTCACAAGCCTCAATCCACTGGAACTTAGCTTCTTTCTGAGTTAGCTTCGTTAATAGTGCTGAGAGGTTAGAGAATCCTTCCACAAACCTTCTGTAATACACGACTAATCCCAGGAAGCTACGAACCTCAGTTGGAGTTGTGGGCCTGGGCCAAGTTTTCACAACCTCAATTTTCTGTGAATCCATCTGAATGCATGCATCTGATACAATATGACCCAAGAAAGCCACATAATTAAACAGAACTCACATTTTTAAAACTTCACGTACAACTTGTGATTTTTGAGGATCTGGAGTACTGTTCACAGATGATTTCTATGTTTAGCTTCTGAAGGTGAATACACCAAAATGTCATCAATGAACATTATCACAAATAAATCTAGATATGGCCTGAATATACTGTTCATCAAATCCATAAATACTGTTGGGGCATTTGTCAATCCGAAAGACATAACAAGGAATTCAAAATGGCCATATCTAGTTCCGAAGGCCGTTTTTAGAATATCCTTCTCTCGAACCCGTACCTAGTGGTACCCTGATCTTAAGTCAATCTTTGAGTAGTATTTCACTCCTTGCAACTGATCAAACAACTCATCCATTCTTGGTAAAGGATACCTGTTCTTGACAGTAACTTTATTTAGCTGTCGATAATCTATACACATTAGCAATAGGCCATTTTTCTTTTTCACAAATAGGATTGGAGCACCCACGACGAAGCACTAGGCCTAATAAAGCCTTTATCTAACAAGTCTTTCAACTGATCCTTCAATACTTTCAACTCGGCAGGGGCCATTTTGTATGGTGGAATAGATATGGGTTGTGTATCCGGTAGCGTGTTGACGGGGAATTTAATTTCCCTTTCTGGGGGAATACTGGAAGCTCATCCGAAAATACATCAGGGAACTCACTAACCACCGGAATAGATTGAAGAGTTGAGGGTTCTAACTGTATATCCCGAGCCCTGATAATATAGTAGGTACAACCCTTTGCAATCAACTTTCTTGCCTGGAGATAGGATATAAACTTACTCTTTGGCATAGGTGCATCTCCTTTCTATTCCCGTATCACTTCTCCTGGAAAGTGGAATCTAATAATCTTTGTCCAACACTCAACATTGGCATAACATGGTGCTAGCCAACCATGCCCGAGATTACATCGAAATCAAACATTTCCAGCTCTAGGTCCGCAGAGGTTTGACGGCCAACAATTTCTACCATACAACCTCGATAAACCTTTCTAGGGATAATAGATTCACCAATAGGTGTAGATGTTCGGTCGTTTGTTTGGGTATAAAACTACACGCAAATGCACGTGGTCGAACAAGTAGTAAAGTGGCTTAAGTAAGCCAAGTATCGATCCCATAGGGACTGGGATGCAGTGCAATCTGCTCAAGTGTACTATATTTCGATTCTAAAAAAATGCAGACAACAGTGTAACCAAGAGTTTGATATTTTGATTTCTAATAATTATGCTAAGTCTAAAACAATTATCTAATGTGAGTCTGAACTATGAATGTGAGCATGCTGAGGTTAAACGAACATGTAATGAAATTAATTGTCGATATAATTTGGTTAGCCTTTTCCTCCGGTTGCTAGCCAAGAATTATTTCCAAGGGATTAAAACTCTCGTATTTAACCCCACTTAAGAATCATGAACCATCCACCTACATTTCTGGGATTAAATGCAATTCATGTTCTAGCCATACAAAACCGATTCCTAAATTGACTAATATGACTTTCAGGTATATTTCTATCCTGAAAGTAAATCAATTCTCAATTTTCCCAAACTAAGAAAGGATCATATCGTATTAATTCACAACTTTCCAATTTTTTGCTCTCTTGAGTGAAACCGGACTTTTTAGATATACATTAACGTAGGCCACACATTAATGCAGTAAGAACAAGAATCAATAGAACAACCATGGAAGAAAAGATGAAAAACCAAAGAATCAATAATCACATTTCATTACAAGTGTTCTTAACCTCAGCAGGAAGATGAATTAGCCACTCATTTGTGGATTAAACATCGTTAAATGAGTGTTAAACATACAAGCAATTGAATATAAGAAGAAGGAAAGAGAGAAAAACCCTGATAATTTCATCCCCTCAACTGCCTGTACCCACGTTCTTGCTCCACCAAGTCAGAATATTGAAAAATGAACCTAAGTGTTCTATTTATACTAGTGGGAATTTTTCCCGGAATAACAAGCAACGTGTCACGGAGTGCATCGCGGAGCACTGCCTCCGTGAAACGCCACCGACGCGGACCCTCACTGGAAACTGGGGGTCCAGGGAATAAGGCCCAATGTGGCACGGCGTGCAACGCTGAGCCAGGCCACCGTGCCACGGACCCATCGTGAACCCTCACTGGAAATAGGCTGAAAATTCACTCTCCAGGCAGAAGGCCTCCGCGATGGCAGCGTGACACGGCTCCATCGCGGAGCCCCTTTATTTTGTGCTTTCCAACGCCTTGTCCCTTGCTCACATCCGAGTCCAACCCCGATCTCTTCCAACATGCATTTTAGCTTCCCGAAATTACATTTTACCTACAAAACAATGCTAATCATGTTGGTTAGTATAAATTCACATTTTATTACCAGTTACATGAGAATGTATAAACATTGATAGATAAACAAGGCTAAAATGACACCTTTGAGTATCACTTGGGCATATAAATTTGCCCAAGATCACTTACCCCACACTTAAATCCTTGTTCGTCCTCGAACAACAATCTTATACCTCATGCAATTTACGTCCCACCCTCGCTACTTTGGTTCGACAATTTAGGTTATGGTCATACCGATTATTCAATACAGCAAATCATCAAGAAAACCTGCATGGTCCTATCAATGCAATGACCTTCAATACATCAAGACTTCCTAGACTTAAGAATCGAATCTCGATATTGGCAAACTCATGCAAATCAGCTGATCAAGACATCTGACATGAAAATTAATCTCTCATCAAGCATGTGCCCTCACAATACAAGAGAATTTTCCCCTTTTTGATCATATGAACTCACAAAATTTCAAGAAGGGGCATATACACACAATTTTGCTCTCTCTCCCAAAAGAATTCACATGCATCATGTCATGACCCATAAGCTTGCCTTTAGTGTACTACTCCACTAATATAAAGAAGTGTGATGTAAGATCACGTAGGACTTTAACGGGTTGTAATGGAAGCTACGAAACTAGTAAATATTGGGCTCGCCCATAATAGCCACTAGCATCCTTAAGCGCCTTTTCAACACATCTCATCAAACTCATGGACATTGTTTCTTTCTTCATCCTCCCATTCTTGAAGTTTTTCCTTAGTTTGGCCCATCTTATTAAGCACACTTGACACCAGCACAAAGATTATTCATACACCTTCATTATAGTTTATTTATAACAAGTGCACCTTCAACCTTTTCTTTTCTTCCATCACTCTGCTTTTCTTTTTCTTTTCACCATTCTCACTCTTTGACACTTTGGGAAAATGTTTTTCTCTTCTTAAGCGCTTAAGAGTTTTGGATCGACTTTACGGCTAATGAAAAGAAGGGATTAAGCTCGGTTTACACTTTTTGACAAAAGAAAAAAAATAATATTCTTTTTCTTTTTACCATTCTCACTCTTTGACACTTTGGGAAAATGATTTTCTCTTCTTAAGCGCTTAAGAGTTTTGGATCGACTTTACGGCTAATGAAAAGAAGGGATTAAGCTCGGTTTACACTTTTTGACAAAAGAAAAAAAAATAGGCTAAAGGCTCAACGGGCTGACTAGGGTACACAATCAAGGTGGGTATGATAATGAAAAATAGAAACTTTCGGTTAAAAACAAAGAAATGCCTACATCCTTTCCTACAATACACCTCCTTCATTTCGTTTTGTACACACACCAGGCAAGTTCTAGACACTTCACAATAGCATGGAATAACAAAACCTCACTTCACACTTATTGCACATGCTCAATTCAAGATGTATTCACAGACTCTTCAATCAGCTATTTACAGGAATTCAAACATTAAGCCTCAATCACACTGAATCAAACTCTATGGCCTAGGTATCTCAACATATTTACAAAGTTGCATGCTTTCATACGAATCACCTTTGCATTTCAAATATCACGTACAACACGCAACCATAATTCCGCAACCATAAAGTAACTACAGGTTTTGGGATGCAACCCACAAAAGAAAAACAACTGAAAAATAATTGAAAAAATCTACTCCTAACGACTACATTTTCCTTAAGACGGTCATCATCCATCCATCATACGGAACGGTCACTAACTAGGACTTCGGTTCAATGGGACCATTCTCGGTAAAAGAACCAAAGACAAACGCCGAGAAACCCAAGAAGTGAATTTTTTTTTTAAAAATATCGATCATTTCGATAACAAAAAAATATGTACAAACTCAGCTAGCAACATTCGGCAACACACAACAGTTTCACATATATTTCCAATACAGAACAACAACTTACAATCACGAATCACAGGGTCAGAAAATTTTGTTCAAAGACACAACAACAGATTAGGACATACATAACAGCACAACCAGCACCTAATTACTCCCACCCCACACTTATCTCGAACACTGTCCCCAGTGTTCACAAAAAATTAAAATAGCACAAAAATTGGGTGGTGGAACTCCCTGATCAATCAAAGTACTCCACTTCTTCATCAGGTGCTGTTGCTTCATCTCCCATGTCTGAATCACCCCCGTCGTCGTCATCGGACTCCACATCGGTGTCCTCACGACGTGTCTCCTCATCCGTGGGGACATCATCATTCGTGGGCTCTACAAATGCTGGCCCCACTCGGCATTTCGCCGAAAGGGTAGTCTAGCTCGAGCTGCCATAGCTCCTCCTCTGTTGTCAGACTCCCGCCTATCCTCAGCTGGAGCATCTGCATCCCGTACATGCGAGCCATGTACTGATCATCACGAGCATGTCGCTCGCCTAGTGTAAGCACTGGCCCGTGGGTGGTGTCAGGTGCCTTAGTTTTAGTGACATCTAAGGCCCGCTGCTCCATCTGCGGGATATAATCAAGGGCCTCTTCCTCAACATCTAGGCCCCTCAGGAATGTGGTGAGTAGCCCACCAAATCCGTATCTGTGCCCCTGATGCAACCGGGCTCTCTTCATGGCAGAGATAATCTCCGCCTCCACCTTGATCTCCAGCCCTTTCATCAGGGCATACACCAGGCATACACGATCCCGGGTTACATCCATCATATGTACCCCCGGGATTAGGCAGGAATAGACGATCTTTAGCCATATTCTGGCTTCCCTGTTCATCTGTGAATAGGGCAAAGTCTGATGGTAGCCCCTCTCCTTGTGTCTGCTCCATCTAGCTATCGATCGGGTTCCATACAAAGTGCGTCTGATGTCCGCATATGGTGGAGTGATGTTTAGCTGTCGAAGCACGTGGGCGTCTGTGTCCCGCGCCCCTATGACAGCATTGAGGTGGTGGGGCTCCAAGGTGACTATTTGCCCTCTAATTTTGATGGTGTGACTTCTGATAGTCGGGTTCCAGTTGGCATAGAATTCCCGAATCAGGTGCAGGTTGCATTCCTTGGGCTCTTCAAAGATGAAACTAAGCCCGGCTGCCTCGATCCGGTGTATAATCCTAGGGAACTCTTGTGCCAACGGTTCCCGTGCTATGTGTTCCTCGGGGAAGTACTTTCTTTCTTTGTGCTTTGTGTACCACTTCTTCCCCTCTTCCGTCACCCACCTGGTTCTGTATTGGCGGCGTTGGCCGCATGGAACCGCTGGTACTGCCGGGACTGCTGTGCCCAGTCTGATTCGCTTTCTTCCGGCGCCAGATGTTGATGCGCCTTTCCCTTTTTCTTGCCTGCTTGCCATTTTACCTGTCAATCCAAGTAGATAAGATCAATGTTAAGCTAATGAATATTAACTTCGACTAAGGTCGAGTTAAGCTAGGCTACCCCATACTTAGTCCTTAGCCAAAATTACAACATTCCGGCAAGATCATGCTTATTTACACAAATAAACAACCAACTATACAACCATGCTTAGTGCATTCGAAGAATTTGGCGGTATGTATTCTATGTACTACTCAGACTTCGTACAACTAACCACAATCATTACCATCGATAACATTTTATCTTATCACACTTAGCAAGGAAAAACAAAGAAACGAAAACAACAAGAATTTATCTACACGAACCTATACAACTCACCCAATTCTTGCAAATTTCACTACTCCCCTAACCCGAGAATTCGTCGGTCTTTTAACATCATAACAATTAGCACATCGACTCATCAAACTCAACATGTACAACCCGGCATGAAATTCACAAGTTCACTACATTTTTCCACTTCAAATTCAAAAAACAAGCCCTAGATATGATTGTATCAACAAAATTCAATTAAATTATGCAATTAACGAGTTCAAGCAATCACAATGATACTCCCAACATCCATCAACACGAATTCAATTGAATTCACGCTTAATTTCTACCTAGGGCAAACTTAGCTCACATCACATGCTCAATATCGAAGAAAATCGATAAAAAATGAGATGGAATCGAAGAACATACCTTGAAATTGAAAAATTGAAGAAAACTCGATGAATTTCTTGGCCTATTCCGTGTCACATTGAAGGGGGAGGGGTTTTAGGGAGTTTGGTCGCGGAGTGTGTGAGAAATAAAGAAAATTTGAGGGGGATTCGGGGTTTAAAAGTGGAAAAATCACGCGGGTCACCCGGCGACCCGGTGTGACCCATCGCAATATACACAACAACATGTCACGGAGGGCATCGCGGAGCACTGCCTACGTGACACGGAGCTGTCGCGAGGGTGTTCTGGAATTTTTTTAAAATTCCGGATTTATACCTCAACGTGTCACGGAGGGAACGCGGAGGCCCTCCTCCGTGACACGGAGCTATCGCCCTAGCTCACTGTTTTGCCACTTTTTCTTAATTTTCATACCTCAAATTTTCCTTTGCAATTCCTTGTATATTTTCCTTCGTTTGACCTGAAATTCATTCTACTATAAGAAATTGGTTAGAATTATAGGTTTAACTCAAAATAAAAATAAAAATAAAAATAAAAACTAAAAATTTTGTTGTTAATCAAGAAAAAAGAAAAAGAAAAATCTACTCACAATTTACAAAGAAAAATTTTTCACGGGTTGCCTCCCGTGCAGCGCCTGGTTTACCGTCGCGGCTCGACGTCATTCAGCTCAGTTGCCATCTAGGGTGATGGATGTTTTTTCTCGAAAACCGTCCTCCCCCCAGTAGTGCTTACACCGTTCCGGTAGTTTTCCCAATAACTCTCGTGAATCCTTAATCTGCTCATCATCGACTTGATCAATCACATTGATCACTAAGAGTTCCTCGTACACAGTCGGGAGCTTGGGTGCCTTGTACACATCGAACACTTCCACCTTGTCGTGTGCTCGCATTGTTAGCTGCCCCGCAGCTACATCAATCATCTCTTTCCCGGTCGCCAAGAAAGGATGTCCCAAAATAAATGGGACTTCCGCGTCTGGTGCAAAATCCATCACGACGAAATCTACCGGGAAGATCAGGGAGCCCACTTGCACCAGAACGTCCTCCACAATGCCATCAGGTCTGGCTAAGGACCGATCTGCCAATTGCAAGATCACTGTTGTGGGTCTAGGACTCCCTAGACCCAGCTTTTTGAATACCGATGACGGCATCAAATTAATGCTCGCTCCCAAATCACACAATTCACGAGCTCGGATACTCTGCCCAATAGTAATCTGTATAGTAAAGTTCCCAGGGTCTTTGAGCTTTGTGGGCAGTCAGTTTTGTATCCGGGAAGTGCACTCCTCTGTGAGAGCCACCGTAGCATACTCAGTCAATCGACTTTTGTTTGCCATGATGTCCTTTATATACTTGGCATATTTCGGCACTCCCTGCAAAACATCAACAAGAGGTAAGTTAATATGTACCTGTTTCAGCACCTCCATGAATTTCTTGAAACACGCCTCCTCCTTGTGTTTCTTTAATCGTTGAGGGAACGGGGCTGGTGGTCTTTCTGATTCAGCTTCCTTTGTCTTCCCCCTCTCATCACTTTGCTCCCTCTCGACTTCTGCTGCTCCCGATTGTTGAGGTGGTCTTTCTGGTTCCACCTCTTTCAGCTGCAAACCACTCCTTGTGGTCACCGCATTTACCTGCTTGGGGTTGGGATCTGTGTCGCTCAGAAGTCCTCCTCTAGGTCTGGTGTTTTGGGCTCCAGCAAATTGCCCAAATTGATATTCAAGTGCCTTGGTAGCTAACTGGTTGTTTTTCACCTCGGCTGCCAATTTCACATAGTCAGCCTGCAATTGAGCTTGTTTAGCTATCATAGTCTTGAACATCTCCTCAATGCTGGGTGATGGTGGTGGAGGAGGTGCATTGTTGTTTCTGAATTGTGCTTGATAATTCTGCTGCCCTCCTTGGTTCTTTTGCACACCCTGACTCAAACTCTGCCCCTGATGGTTGTTGCTACCCCAGGAGAAATTCGGGTGATTCCTCTAATTGGAATTGTAGCTGTTGCCATACTGTTGGTGGTTGTTCCTTTGTACATTTCCCACAAAGTTCACCGAGTCAGGATTTTCTCCACAACACTCAGCTGAGTGCTCACTGCTTCCGCACACTTCGCACCAAATCTGCTGCACTGCATTAACTGGGGCTTGAGGCTGGTTCATTGTCATGTTACTAAAGTGGGTATTGAGTTGATTCTGTAAAGCAGCTATCTGTGCAGCAATAGCTGTAAACCCATCCACTTCTAGAACTCCTGCTGCTTTCCTTGTCCCTCCTCTTGCTGAATCAGCATTCCATTCCGGATTGCCCTGCGAAATACGGTTCAACAAGGTATACAACTCCGCATAAGTTTTCTCCAGCGCTTGTCCCTCAGCTGCTGAGTCAAGCAATATTTTTGTATGGGGTTCCAAACCCTCTATAAAAGTGTGCACCAACACATCATTGGACTGATGATGATGAGGACAATCCCGCAACATGGACTTGAATCTCTCCCAAGCCTGATATAGATTCTCTCCCTCTCTCTGTTTAAAACATAGAATTTGACTTCTAAGTCTTGCTGTTTTACCAGAGGGAAAAAATCGTATCAAGAACTTCCTTGCAAGATCATCCCACGTAGAAATAGAATTAGGTGGCTCAGCTTTCAACCACCTCTTGGCTTCTCCCAATAGTGAAAATGGGAACAATGTAAGCCGGACGTAATCTGATGACACTCCAGCGGGGATATAAGTGTCACTTATCTCCAAAAAATTTTGGAGATGCTGCTGTGGATCTTCATGAGGGAGACCTGTAAACTGCCCGCTAGTGTGCAGCAACTGCACCATGTTCTGCTTAAGTTCGAACCTCCCTCCTGGCTCAGGTTTGCGGATGCTAGATGTGACATTATTAGTATGTGGGATTGCCACCTCGCGAACCGGCCGAGCTGCTACTTCTTCGGGCACTAACATTGCCCGTACTACCGGTGGATTCTGTTGTTGCTCCATGATTGTCTGTCTGAGCAACTGCAGCTTTCTTTCTAGAGCTTCTCTTTGCTGACGATGAAATAATCTTTCTGGCTCCAAATACGAGTCCACCAGCTCCTTGTCTCTTGCCAGTGTTCAATAGAGATTAAATCTGTGAAATACAGGCTAAGACCAAGTTGTCAACACTAAGAAAATAAAAATATAGTAAATTAACACTTAAGACAAATTCACCAATTGCCAAGTCCCCGGTAACGGCGCCAAAAACTTGTTCGGTCATTTGTTTGGGTATAAAACTACACGCAAGTGCACGTGGTCGAACAAGTACTAAAGTGACTTAAGTAAGCCAAGTATCGATCCCACAGGGACTGGGATGCAGTCTGCTCAAGTGTACTATATTTCAATTCTTAAAAAAATGCAGACAACAGTGTAACCAAGAGTTTGATATTTTGATTTCTAATAATTATGCTAAGTCTAAAACAATTATCTAATGTGAGTCTGAACTATGAATGTGAGCATGCTGAGGTTAAACGAACATGTAATGAAATTAATTGTCGATATAATTTGGTTAGCCTTTTCCTCCGGTTGCTAGCCAAGAATTATTGCCAAGGGATTAAAACTCTCGTATTTAACCCCAGTTAAGAATCATGAACCATCCACCTACATTTCTGTGATTAAATGCAATTCATGTTCTAGCCATACAAAACCGATTCCTAAATTGACTAATATGACTTTCAGGTATATTTCTATCCTGAAAGTAAATCAATTCTCAATTTTCCCAAACTAAGAAAGGATCATATCCTATTAATTCACAACTTTCCAATTTCTTGCTCTCTCGAGTGAAACCGGACTTTTTAGATATACATTAACGTAGGCCACACATTAATGCAGTAAGAACAAGAATCAATAGAACAACCATGGAAGAAAAGATGAAAAACCAAAGAATCAATAATCACATTTCATTACAAGTGTTCTTAACCTCAGCAGGAAGATGAATTAGCCACTCATTTGTGGATTAAACATCGTTAAATGAGTGTTAAACATACAAGCAATTGAATACAAGAAGAAGGAAAGAGAGAAAAACCCTGATAATTTCATCCCCTCAACTGCCTGTAACCCACGTTCTTGCTCCACCAAGTCAGAATATTGAAAAATGAACCTAAGTGTTCTATTTATACTAGTGGGAATTTTTCCTGGAATAACAAGCAACGTGTCACGGAGTGCATCGCGGAGCACTGCCTCCGTGACACACCATCGACGCGGACCCTCACTGGAAACTGGGGGTCCAGGGAATAAGGCCCAACATGGCACGGCGTGCAACGCGGAGCCAGGTCACCGTGCCACGGACCCATCGCGAACCCTCACTGAAAATAGGCTGAAAATTCCCTCTCCAGGCAGAAGGCCTCTGCGATGGCAGCGTGACACGGCTCCATCGCGGAGCCCCTTTATTTTGTGCTTTCCAACGCCTTGTCCCTTGCTAACATCCGAGTCCAACCCCGATCTCTTCCAACATGCATTTTAGCTTCCCGAAAATTACATTTTACCTGCAAAACAATGCTAATCATGTTGGTTAATATAAATTCACATTTTATTACCAATTACATGAGAACGTATAAACATTGATAGATAAACAAGGCTAAAATGACACCTTTGAGTATCACTTGGACATATAAATTTGCCCAAGATCAGTAGACATAGTAAATGACCGCTAAAGTAATTCTGGTAATATATCAAGCATTCGTTCCACTAACGGAGTAACATACAACAAGGTAGAACCTGGATCTATCAAAGCATAAACTAAATGGGAGAAAACATTCAATGTACCTGTCACAATATCTGAACCACTGCTACAACTGGATGCCCCTGCTCTACCTCTGCCTTTGCCTTCTAGAGCTGAGGGCCTACGCCTTGCAGAAGGTGCTGTGGCATATGAACCTGCTGAAGACTTATTCTGCTGGTCCGGATCACCCTAGTATCTTGTCAGACAATACCTCATCATTTGTCCCTCCTGTCCACAGGAATAACAGGCAGTGGAGCTGATCTTGGGCATAATTTCATGCCAAAGTGATACTTTATAACTTAGTTTTATCTTGTTTATGTATTTAATTATGTACATTTTCATGCCTTTTTATATAAATGAGAAGAAATATTAACCAACATGATTAGTCTTTGTTTTTGAAGGAAATAATGCATTGGAGGAACCAATCTATGATTTGGTGAAGTGGAGGAATGATATTGGGAGCGAAACACCAAAGTTGGAATAAATTGGGTGATTTCCAGAGGGCTTCCGCGATACCTCCGTGACACATTGGCAGTGCTCCGCGATAAACTCCGTGACACGTTGGCAGTGCTCCGCGATACACACCGTGTCACGGAGGCAGTGCTCCGCGATACACTCCGTGACAGGTTGCTTGTTATTTCGGGAAAAATTCCCACTAGTATAAATAGAACACTTAGGTTTTATTTTTAATTATTCTGACTTGGTGGAGCAAGAACGTGGGTTACAAGAAGTTGAGGGGACGAAAATCTCAGGGTTCTTCTCTATCTCCTTCTTCTTTATTTCAATTGCTTGTATGATTAACACTCATTTAATGATGTTTAATCCACAAATGAGTGGCTAAATTCCCTTCTTGCTGAGGTTAAGAACATTTGTATTGAAATGTAATTATTGATAAATTGGTTCTTCATCTTTTCGTCCATGGTTGTTCTATTGATTCTTGTTCTTATTGCGTTAATGTGTGGCCAACGTTAATGTATATCTAAAAAGTCCGGTTTCACTCGAGAGAGCAAGAAATTGAAAAGTTGTGAATTGATAGGATATGATCTTTTCTTAGTTTGGGAAAACTGAGAATTGATTTACCTTCAGGATAGAGATATACTTGAAAGTCGTATTAGTCAATTACGGAATCGATTTTGTATGGCTAGAACATGAATTTCTTTTTATCACAGAGATGTAGGTGGAAGGTTCATGATTCTTAAGTTGGGTTAAATACGAGAGTTTAATCCATAGGCAATAATTCTTGACTAGTAACCGGAGGAAAGATTAATCAAATTGTATCGATAATTTATTTCTCTACATGTTCATTTTATCCTCAGCATGTTCATACTTATAGTTCAGACTCAAATTGTATATTCATTTTAGACTTAGTGTAAAATTAGGAAACAAAATATCAAAATCTTCTTCACACTGTTGTCTGCAGTTTAGAGTTAAAGTGTATTGACACTTGATTAGATTGATACCTTAGTCCAGTCTTTGTAGGATCGATACTGCCACTTTACTACTTGTTCGACCACGTGCACTTGTGTGTAGTTATTCCAAACAGCGCGAACAAGTTTTTGGCGCCGTTGCCGGGGACTGGCAATTGGTAAAATTGTTTTCTTAAGTGTTAGTTTACAAATTCTATATAAGTGCTGACAACTTGGTCTTAGCCTTTCTCTTCCAGGTATAGAATTCTTGTGTTAGTCTTATTTTTGAAATAAAAATAAAAATAAAAATAAAAATTGTAGATATTTGTTTTAATTCTTTTTGGTTTTTTTTCCAGATACCCTTCTTGACATGACATCATGGAATACAAATGATTTAAATGGTGGATACTCATATTTTTGGCGAATCTTGTCTGAATTGCAGAGGACCCCACTTGTGGAAACACTGTAATACGTGCAATATATGTGGTGGTCAAGTTGGCCATTGGAATGGCTGTCCGAATGCATATTCCCCTCCCCCAAGCCTCTACTATGATCCTTCTATTGTTTTTGCTGAATATAGGCATGCTAAAAATGAGGACTTGGGACGCCAAGCTCAAATAGAAGACATGCTGAAACAACTCCTGGAGCAATCAGAAGCAATGAAGGAGGCGATCGCAGTGTTGAGAATTCAGCAAGAAGAGAATGCAGAGGCTCTAGAAAGGATGATCATCAAAGTCACGGAGATAATTGCTGAGGCTGAAGCTTGTGATAAATTGCAGGTAACAATTTTAGCCGATATTCAAGAGGAACTACAAGAGGAAGACAAGGGTGAATTTTTGGATGAAGCCCAATAATTAGAATCTCTTGAGTGTCCCCGTGATGGGTTCACACTTATGGAAAATCCATTCATGAAAGAAGAGATAGAGTATCCCCCAGTTGACATTAATGGAGAGATAGATGTTGATGCTGAGAAGGTGTATACAAAGTAAGGAGGTCAAACACAATGTAGTTTCAGAGTTGAGGTTTATTGAACCACACTCCAAGCATTTTTTGACATTAAGTTTGGTTGACAACATAGAAATAGAGTCTTCCAAGCTTATAGAGAAATGTATAGAGGAGGACCAAGCCCCGTATATTTCGAAATTTGCTAACTCGGAGAGACAAAATGACTTCGCTTACTTAAGGGCCAATAAGTTCAAAAAGCGACATCTACTGCTTGGTCCTTACAATTTTTCACCACCACCCCTGGAGCATAAGAGGAAATTAGAGAAGAAATTAGGGGTGAGATTCATATCCTCAAGGTGGAGGAAAAAGTGGTGAAACTTGATACGTCGTGCCGCGACGTAAAATTGGGCGCTGCTTGGGAGGCAACCCAAGGGTACCATTTTAATTTCTTACATTTAAGTTTATTTTATTTATTTTTCATCTTGTGTTATTTTGGTGGAAAGTTAACCACAGATGGAGGGGAAGTCTGAGTTCCCGTGGAGGAGGAAGCAACAAGCATGGAAGAGAAAAAGTGTGGGGTCGAACACCCACTTGTGCAAAATTGAAGAAAGGCATGCTGTTAGCTAGGCCTGAAGGCCTCAGGGAGTATTTCTCACCCTCTTTAAATGTTAAGTTGATGCTATGGGGACATAGCATGATTCAAGTGTGGGGTGAGGAAAATTTTAAAATTTTTGTGCGTAACGATTTTTGGTGAATGTAATGCTTGTGAGAAATATTTGAAAAAGAATTTTTTTTTTGTGAGTCAAGCATGACTTCATCACCCGTTGGTTTTTATTTTCGGTTCTTTTCCGACGGGGGGTCTTTGAACCGAAGAATAAAAAATTTTCTTTGTCTGTATATAATTTTTTTAGTCATAGTTAGAGACTGTTTCCGACGATGGATGGATGATGACCGTCTTGAGGAAAATTAGTCAGTAGGTTGGTTTTGAACCTGTAGCTAATTGATGGCTTGATGTTCTTGTTATGTGCTATGCATGATTGTAAGATACAAGTGTGATTAGTGTTGAAGCATGTAAGAAGTGTATAACTTTGTGTGAGACACTTAGGCTCTTGAATTTGACTCAATGTGATTGAAGCTTAATTTTGAATTCTTCTGATTAGCTGAGTTAAGAGTCTGTGGAATGTGTCTTGAATTGAGCATGTGCTGTGAGTGTAAGTTCTTCGAATATTCCGTGGTATTGTGGAATGTCTAGAACTTGCCTGGTGTGTATATAAAACGAAATGAAGGATGTGAATTGTAGGAGATGATTTAGGCATTTCTTTGAATGAACCTAAATGTTATCTCTCACTTTACCTACCTTGAATATTTAGTCCTAGTTAGCCCCATTGAGCCTTGAGCCTATTCTTTGATAGCTACAACATAAGCTTAATCCTTTTTCTTTCATTAGCCTTGAATTTGATCCAAAACTCTGTAGCGCTTAACTGAAAAATTCGAAAGAGTGAAGGAGTGAGAATTGGGAAAAAGAAGGAAAAATAGCAAGTTGTAAAAGTTGAGAAAAGGACAAAGGTGCACTTGTGTGAAAATGGTTGATTATTAGTAGGGAGTAAGAAAATAAATGAATTAAAAAAATATTTGCTTAAGTACTCCTTACTACTAAGCTGAGGGTGCTTAAAGAAAGGGGAACAAGAAGAAAAAATTTTTCAGGGTTGAAAAGAATGAGGGTGAAGTAAGAGAAGAGATATCCTTAATGAAGGTTGAAGTTATTAAAAGCGCTTGGAGGAAGATAGTCACTATTACTGGTCAGAATAGTACCTACCCGTCCCTTAGCTTACATTACAACTCATTAAGTCCTACTTGATCTTACGTTCATACATCCTTAAATGAGTGGAGTAAAACACTAAGGGCAAGCTTATGGGTAACTACATGATGTATGTGAATTCTTTGTGAGAGCGAGCATAATTTTTATTCATATACCCATACTTGGTGTGATTTGAATATTTGTGAGTAAAAAAGGGTAACTCTCTTGTTGTGAGGGCACATGTTTAATGTGAGATAACATCAATGTCAGATTTCTTGATCAGTTGATTTGCATGAGTTTGCCAAAATTGAGAGTCGATTCTTGAGGTTAGGAAGTCTTAACGGAGTTGTATATCATTTCATTGATTAAATCGTGCATGCTCTATTTTTAACTTGTCATCTTAAATAATCATTATAGCCATAGCTTGGATTATCTTGCTAAATTAGCTATGTGTGAGTCTTCATGTGCATGAGATGTAAAAGGTTTGTTCGAGGACGAACAAGACTTTAAGTGTGGGGTTGTGATCTTGGGCATAATTACATGCCAAAGTGATACTTTATAACTTAGTTTTGTCTTGTTTATGTATTTAATTATGTACATTTTCATGCCTTTTTATATAAATGAGAAGAAATATTAACGAACATGATTAGTCTTTGTTTTTGAAGGAAATAACGCATTGGAGGACCCAATCTATGATTTGGTGAACTGGAGGAATGATATTGGGAGCGAAACACCAAAGTTGGAATAAATTGGGCGATTTCCAGAGGGCTTCCGCGATACCTCCGTAACACGTTAGCAGTGCTCTGCGATACACTCCGTGACACGTTGGCAGTGCTCCGCGATACACACCGTGTCACGGAGGCAGTGCTCCGCGATACACTCTGTGACAGGTTGCTTGTTATTCCGGGAAAAATTCCCACTAGTATAAATAGAATACTTAGGTTTTATTTTTAATTATTCTGACTTGGTGGAGCAAGAACGTGGGTTACAGGAAGTTGAGGGGACGAAAATCTCAGGGTTCTTTTCTATCTCCTTCTTCATTATTTCAATTGCTTGTATGATTAACACTCATTTAACGATGTTTAATCCACAAATGAGTGGCTAAATTCCCTTCTTGCCGAGGTTAAGAACATTTGTATTGAAATGTAATTATTGATAAATTGGTTCTTTATCTTTTCTTCCATGGTTGTTCTATTGATTTTTGTTCTTACTGCGTTAATGTGTGGCCAACGTTAATGTATATCTAAAAAGTCCGGTTTCACTCGAGAGAGCAAGAAATTGGAAAGTTGTGAATTGATAGGATATGATCTTTTCTTAGTTTGGGAAAACTGAGAATTGATTTACCTTCAGGATAGAGATATACTTGAAAGTCGTATTAGTCAATTAAGGAATCGATTTTGTATGGCTAGAACATGAATTTCTTTTTATCACAGAGATGTAGGTGGAAGGTTCATGATTCTTAAGTTGGGTTAAATATGAGATTTTTAAGCCATAGGCAATAATTCTTGACTAGCAACCGGAGGAAAGATTAATCAAATTGTATCGATAATTTATTTCTCTACATTTTCATTTTAGCCTCAGCATGCTCATACTTATAGTTCAGACTCAAATTGTATATTCGTTTTAGACTTAAGTATAAAATTAGGGAACAAAATATCAAAATCTTCTTCACACTGTTGTCTGCAGTTTAGAGTTAAAGTGTATTGACACTTGATTAGATTGATACCTTAGTCCAGTCTCTGTGGGATCGATACTTGGCTTACTTGAGCCACTTTACTACTTGTTCGACCACGTGCACTTGCATGTAGTTATTCCAAACAGCGCGAACAGGAGCCATATTTGTATCTCCCCAGATGTTTCCTATTACAGGTACTACAATGTGGTATAGCCGGTCTCATCTGATCTAGATCCCTCTGCTGTTGTGAGCCTGACGCTCGTGAACTCTCATTAGAACTTGATTGTCCATGACGATCTGATCTACTGTCCTACTACTGCTGAAATAGGGGCCTAGGTGGCCTACTTGACAAATGAGGCCTAGGCCTACCCTGAAATTTTTCTTGGAAGTAAGTAGGTCTAGCCCTCCGACGCTGCTCCTGACCTACCCTATCAATCACATACTGACGCAACTTGATTCCCTCTATGTTCTGAGCAAAGGCCTGAATTTGTGACATATCCATATCCTCTCTTAATGTGGCTATGATACAAGTTTCCGCATACTCTGGTGCAAGCCGCATAATAAACCAATGTACCTTGGCTAGCATAGTATCAACAAATGTTGGCGCATATCTGGCCAAGGAATCAAATCTCAACGCATATTCTCTGACACTCATTCTTCCCTTCTCCAGATGTAAGAGCTGTTCTACTTGGGCCTGTTGGATCTCTTGGGGCAAATAGTGGTCTATGAAGGCTTCAAAGCAGCTAGGCCATGTAGGTGGAGGTGTATCTCTGCCTTTGACCCAATCCAAACTTTCATACCATAAAACAATTATCTTTTGTAATCAGAACACTGCTAACTTACCTGATTCTATGGGTGAAGCGTGCATAACCCTAAATATCCTCTGTAGATGGTCTATGAAGTTCCGAGGGTCCTCTCTACGGCCTTTTCCTGTAAACTGCGGATGACTCAAGGCAACGAACTTGCAGACTCTCGAACTCCCGGGCCCCTCAGTAGGCTTGGCAATAGCTGGTACTACTGGCTGAGACTGACACTGGGGAGCCATCATCTGAACCAATATACATACTACACTTCTAACATCCTTATCTGAGGGTATAGGAGGAACCGAAAGTGAGGTCGATGCTTTTGTTACCCTCAGAGGTTCTTGGTGCCCTGGGGGATGCTGGGGAGACTGAGAGGATGTCTCTCTCTCGACCTAAAGCGGGCTGCTCCCAACTACAACACCCTACCGGTACCCTCTCCTACTGTGGTGTCTAGCTCATAACTGGTTGTGTACTACCTTATATCCGACATCTTTGTAAATAGGAATAACAACATAAACTTAGGGGCTCAACCCTAGATAACTCGGATCTATAGCATGATCTGAGAAAAGAGAGGGGTAACCATATTATCATGCCTTGTAGCTTCCTGCATATAAAATGTGGTGCACAACACATTTATAAACAAGACTCTACTAGACACGACTTGCAGACTCCCTAGGATACGATATTGCTCTGGTACCAAGTTTGTGACGCCCGACCTTGGGGGAGGGGGGTAACTGGCACCTCGTGCCACACTGGACTCTGAGCTGGCCTGGTTGGATATCTATGTTTCTGTTACATGCCAACAACAAATAATCAAGAAAAAAAACAGCTATATCTCGACTGTAAACATAATCGTGGGCCGACAAAGTCACTACATAACACCTGTAGTAAATCATCTAACCAAACAACAATAGTACTATCATCTTATGTGGGACGACAAAATCACCATGCTCCTATCAGATAACATATCTAGGCCCCACATGGCCAAAAACACATATTATATCACATATAGGACCCCACAGCCAACAACTGATGTGTTGTGAGTTTACAACACTTTCGACGCTCAAAACTAAGAAAATAACATGAACTTAGGTGTGTTTATATAGATATAAGACACTTTTTATTTGATTACATGAAAAATAAGTGTTGGAGCAAGAATGTGTAAAAGAAGCTTGAACGTGCAGAAAATGGGCTAAAGTCACAGTCTCAGTATGAGCCGTAGGATGATGGTATGAACGTACTGAGAATCGTGAAAAGTTTCAGATGGATGAATTGTGAAGAGTGCAACCTACAACTCTCAGTACGAGGCTTATAACGTTGGTACGAGATGTAACATTGAGTCGTGGAAATATTCAAAAGAATTGCACAAGAGGCAGACTCCTAAAATGGATAGACAATACAAGTCGTGGTGGCAAGGTATGAGTCATACCATCACACTTGTGACAAACTTCAGAAAAATTCAAAGTTCTCAAAGTCAAACCCATGGAAGCATAGTATGATTCATAGGAAGCATGTATGAGTCGTACCAAGCCCAACACTTAGCCAAATTTTGGCAATCCAAGGACTTATAGATAGCAGGTACGATCGTACAATCCTGCTATGGGTCGTAGAATATGTCGTGGCTTATGAGGCACCAGTTATGGAAATTTACCCTATTAGTTTAGAAAAAGGATTCTTATGTCTGTATAAATACCTTTTATGTTTTATTTTCAGTAGACAACATCTAGACAACATTGACAGAATGTGGGAAGTAGTTAGAGAAGGTTAGGAAGTGAGGAAAAACATAGAATTGAGTTGATTGGCTTGTGGTCAACCTTTTCTTGATTTCTTTCTTGATATTTGTGAATTGTTCTTGTGTTATTTTAGAGATAATCAAATAAGCTTTTTCTCTCATCTACAATTGTAAGTATTGAAGTTATGTGTTCAATTATGAATGTATATCACAACCTTGCAACTATGAGAGGCTAAAACCCCCATAGCTAGGGTTGTGGGACCATGATGGATTAATGAGCTAGGGATACACAAAAGTGATTCAAAATCAATGCAAAGTGCTTGTATTGTATTCTCTTCATGCTTAAAAATTTCTTAATGGTGTACAACGTTAGGAGTTTCCCAGATTCTTTACTTGCTTGAGCCTAGAGAGGTAGAGATTAGGAAAAGAGAATTACAACAAAGCCTTGATCTTAATGATCATTGTATTAACCTTAGCATTGGTCGCAAGATAGTTAAATTTGAAACTTATTAATAACAGTTAGTTTGGAGCCGCTCATGAGACCTGACCCGGTGATTGAGTATAGTCATCCAATAGGGATGAACCCTAGTTATCAATTCTACAAGTAAGCATTGGTATTGATCACATGTGTATACCCGAAGCAGTTATGAACCCATGGGGAATACAAACCCTAGTTAGTCTTAACTCTTAATTTTACATCACAATTTCAATCGTTGTTTTAATTATTATTTTCTTGAAACCCCCAAATTGGAGTAACTAACCAACAAGTTCACTTACCGACATTAGTCTAGATTTTTCATATTTCCTGTGAGTTCGACCCCAACCTCTAGTTGGGTTCTTTATTGAAAATGTCCTCTTCATACTTCAGCAGGAGGTGTGAGTTTGTGAGTTATCAAAAAGTGGCGCCATTGCCGGGGAATACGACTAAGATTAGATTTATTGCTTGTAGTTCACTTTTGGTAGTTATTTACTTAATTATGTTTTCTTTTTATTTGTGATACCCACAAGTTTTTTGTCGGTGGATGCCAAGCACTCGGAGTAGTGGAAATCCCCTGATTCCGTTGAACCTCAAAATTGAACGAAAACTGTGCAGAATGGAAAACCAGGAGCGGAGAGATTCTCGTATAGCTGAAGAAGATAGGCAAGCCGAGATAGCTCGACAAGCTGCACTTCAGGATGCGGAGGATGCCAGAGATGAGGTTGTTAATGGAGGAAGATATGTGTGGGGAAACAGAGGTCATGGATTTGCCCCTCAGTTCTTCAATTATGAGGACCCAGACATTGATGAAGTTGGGTCAACTGGAGCAAATTATACCACCACCACTGCCTACTGGGGCCAAATTTGACATAACAAGCACCATGATTCAACGTTTAAACATGAAAGGGGTGTTCAATGGTCACGCAACGGATGACACCACCCTACACCTGATGAACTTCATTGTAATATGCAAGGCGTACAGGTTTCCTGGATTTACCCAAGATGCCATCAAACTCAGACTTTTCCGCTTCTCTCTGTCAGGGGAAGCTTCTTTATAGTTATCGAAGTTTCCCAACGACTCCATAACCAACTAGAAGGAACTCAAGCAAGCCTTCTCGGAGAGATTCTCTTCCTCCTCCAGAATATTGCAGCTTAAGGATGAGATTTATAATTTCCAACAGCTCAAAACCAAGGCACTTCATGAAACCTTGCTGAGGTTCAAGAAGAAGTTGACAAAGTGCCCAAACCATAAAATTCTAGATGACAGTTTGTTGGAAATTTTTTACAGGTCTCTAAACAATAGCACAGAAGCTGTAGCAGACACAGTGGCAGGAGGAGCATTGATGAGTCACACCTGGGAGAAAGCAGCTACTATCCTTAACAGGGTGACAAAAACAAACATGGCATGGCATACCCAGGAGGTAGAATCAGCGGTCGGTACATATGCTGTTGGTTTGACTGCAGACCAACGTAGAAAGGAAGAAGAACGCGACTAGTAGTTGGCTCATATGCGCACATAGTTGGATTTTCTTACAAAGCACATTATGGGAGCTGGAGAAAAAAGGTAAATGCAGTGGGTACACAAGGACTGGAGCGTGGGGAAGATCACTCTAATTCTGAGGAGGAGGAAAATTTCCTGGACAGCCAGGTGGCAGGTTTCCAAGCTAACGCCCAAGCTTCTGCACAAGACAATTGGTAACATGTCACGACCCGAACGTACACCCGTCGTAGACACGGGACAAGGAGACCCAAATTCAACCCATGGCATGAGCCTACATCTAATTCAATCACATAAGCAGAAGACTTAACATAAGAAAATGTAAACATGTAATAAATACGGAGAAAGGACAATACACAATCCATACATGACGACTAAATACAACTTGTAGTCTGAAAAGCCTCTAATCATGAAAGACAGGTTGATGAGACAACTCCCGAACTAACCCAATCATTCTAAAAATGAAAGAAAAGCATAGAGTCTGAACATATGGCCCTCAGAACATGAGGACTCACCAAATAAGCTGATAGCAAACTCTGAGGAGCTACTGAGGAGGGTGAGCCTGAGAGTCGGGTCTTGTATCATGAAATAAAAATTGATAAAATTATAAATGATTAAAATAATGAAAACTAATCAAAACCCATAGATTATGATGAGATTCTAAAATTACAAAACCCATTATCAAATCATTAGACTTTTATAAAAATCATCTTCAAAATCCTATGAGTTTTTAATAAAATATTTGTAAAAAATAATAGAGGATGGGCATGAATGTGGAAGAAATCACCCATTGATAGCCTTACATACCTGGAAATAACTGGTTCTTAACTACCCTTGAAAGCCCAAGAAAAAATTGATGAGGAACACCTTCAAATCACCTAGTTCACCCTTCTATCTCCTTCCCAAACCTTTACATGCATGAATGAGGACTTAGACTAGTCTATTCCCTCTTAAACCACCCTTTCTTCTGATGTTAAAATGACGTAGTATAGGCCCCTAGGACTTAGGAATTACGGAAAATCCCTTTCTAAGATTGTGGAAATTTGTTGGCTGCTAGTCCCCATGAGGGACTGGACGAATCATGACCAGGGCCAACGAATCGTGGCCTGGAGTCATGGAGTCTACTGCCCAATTCATTTAGGAGATGCCGTGAGGGACCCCACCAATCATGGTGGCTGGCCACGAATCGTGGTCACCTCCCATGACCCCCATTGCCCCAAACATTGGCTAACCTCTCAATCCATGCCACGGATGACCTCACGAGTCGTGATGTCTGACCATGACTCATGGTCATGCTCGTGGCCTCACCCCACACCTTGCCAGGCCCTGCTTGAGCACGTGTCACCTCATGACTCATGGTCACTCCTCATGAGCCACTTCACGAATCATTTTGTGATATGGTGCGAAATTTCAGTTTTTCACCGTTTTGACTCCTGGGTCTGATTCTTGGATTCCTAGGGTATAACAATATCTCCTCCTTGGGAACATTCATCCTCGAATGTTGGAAACACACAGAAACTCAGAATCATACATTCATCATATGCAAATACTGATTATTTAAACTGAAAACTGACGAAATGACTACCTATGGAAAGAACTACATAGCTGAACTGAATTTAGAAGTCACAATACATCCATCATAACATAAATCAAACTTGTGCACACGAACTGAACATGGAAATTGATTAGAGAATTGGGGCAAAATTCATACCTCAAACTAAAACTGAGTCGGTAGAGAACAAGTGAGGGTATTTAGCCATCATATCTGCTTCGGCTTCCCACATAGCTCCCTCAATATGCTGATTCCTCCATAACACCTTTACTGAAGATACTTCTTTGTTCCTCAGCCTTTGAACCTGAAGATACAAAATTGCAACTGGAATTTCCTTATAACTGAGGCTATCTCTCACACCAACACTTTCCACAGGGAAAACAAAAGATGGATCACCCAAGAACTTTTTCAGAAGAGATACATGAAAGACGAGATGAACTGAAGATAACTCTGATGGTAAGTCCAACTCATACGCTACCTTACTAACTCTTTTCATAACCCGCTAGGGACCAACATAGTGGGGACTGAGTTTTCCTTTCTTTCCGAACCGCATGACTCCCTTCATGGGAGATACCTTTAGAAATACCCAATCATCCACCTCAAATTCCAACTCTCTCCTTCTCACATCCGTATTGTGACTTTTGACGACTCTGAGCGGTTTTCAGCCTGTCCCTTATCAACTGAATCTTCACCATGGCCTCATGAACCGAATTAGGGCCTATCATAGCTGCCTCACCAACTTCAAACCATTTGATGGGCGATTTACACCTTCACCCGTAAAGATCCTCGAACGGTGCCATCTGGATGCTGGAGTGATAGCTGTTATTATAATTAAAATCGATCAAAGGAATGTGATCATCCAAACTACCCTTGAAATCCATCACACAAGCTCTCAACATGTCCTCGAGAGTTTGAATTATCCGTTCTGCCTAACCATCTGTTTGCGAATGGAACGCTGTGCTGAGTTTAACCTGAGTCCCGAGACCTTTTTGAAAAGACCGCCAAAACAGAGAGGTAAATTGAGTACCTCGATTTGAAATAATAGACAACGTCACTACCAATTCTCGAGTATACAAATTTTGCATAATCATTCACTGAATCTGTGGTTTTGACCGGTAGGAAGTGTGCAGCCTTGGTCAACCTGTCTACCGCCACCCAAATAGAATCATAGTGTCAGCGACTACGAGGTAGACCTGTAATGAAATCCATATTAATCTCTTCCCACTTCCAAGTAGGAGCGCTAATATCCTGAAGTACGCCTTGTTCGCGGTTTGTTGCTACGGTTAAAAACCAACACGCAAGTGCACGTGGTCAAACAAGTAATAAAGTGGCTAAGTAGCCAAGTATCGATCCAAGGAGGCTCAAGATATGTAAAATTGCCTAGTTTACTATATTCCTATTTCACTTCTAATTATGCTAACAACAATGTAACCAAGAGTTACTTGAGTTTTTGGTTTCTAAACTATATATACTACAACTATTAACAACTATTTACTTGTGAATTCAGACAATGGATATGAACATGCCAAGGTTAAGAACAAGTAATGAACTTGATAATCATGATAATTTTGGTTAATTCTCTTCTTCATGTTGCTAGCCAAGAACATTTGCCTAGAAATTAAAACTCTCGTATTTAATTTCACTTTAGAATCATAAACCATCCGTCTACATTTCTGTGATCAAATGCAATTTATGACCTAGCACTACAATTCTGGTTCCTAAATTGACTAATACGACTTTCAAGTATATTTCTATCAGGAAAGCACATCAAAACCCAATTTTCCCAAATCAAGTTAAGAACAATACCCTATTAATTCACAACTTTCCAATTTCTTGCTCTTTCGAGTGAAATTGGACTTTTTAGATGTACATTAATGTTGGCCAATCACTAATGCAGTAAAAACAAGAATTAATAGAACAACATTAAAGAAGAAGAAGAAACCATATCAATTAAAATCAGAATTCATTACACATGTTCAAAACCTCAGCAAGGAAGAGAATTAGCTACTCATTCTTGGATTGATCATCCTAAAATGAGTGTAAATCATACGTACAATTGATAGAAAGAAGAAAGGAAGAGAAGAAATCCCTTAGCTTTTTCAATCTTCAACTGCTACTAACCCACGTTCCTGCTCTCCACTTCTGAACTCAGTCTAAAAACTAAAAAACTAATTAAAATAAACCTAAGTGTGCTATTTATACTAGTGGGAAATATTTCCCGGAATAACAAGCAACGTGTCACGGAGGCCAACGCGGAGCACTGCCTCCGTGACACGGCGTGGACGCGGACCTTCACTGGAATTTCTAGGGTCCGGAAAATTAACCTCAACGTGGCACGGAGGCCATCGCGGAGGCCTATCTCCGTGCCACGGAGCTGACGCGCAGGCACACTGGAAATTGCCATTTTAATCCTTGCTCTGGTAGTGTGCTACCGCGATGGTAGCGTGGCACGGCTCCATCACGGAGCCCCTATAAAATATGCATTCCAAGGTCTTTTCCACGCTCGCATCCAAGTTCAACTCCGACATAGTTCCAACATGCATTTTAGCTCCTAAAAATCACATTTACCTGCAAAACACATGCTAATCATGTTGGTTAGTATAAATTCGTATTTTATTACCAATTACATGAAATTATATACACATTGCACAACAAACAAGGTAAAAATGATACGTTTGAGTATCACTTGGGCATATAAATCTGCCCAAGATCACTTACCCCACACTTAAATCCTTGTTCGTCCTCGAACAACACATACACAAATCATGCAAATTACATCCCAACCTTCGCCACTATGGTGCAACAATTTACGCTACGGTCATACCGATTATTCAATTTTCGCAAATCATCAAGAAAACATGCTTGGTCGTACAATACAATGACCCTTAATACATCAAGGATGCCTAGACTTTTAAGAATTGATTCTTGATATCGGCAAACTCATGCAAATCAACTAATCAAGAAATCCGACACGAAAATCAATCTTTCATCAAGCATGTGCCCTCACAACTCGAGAGAAATTTCCCCTTTATGTTCATGCAACACACAAACATGCAAGTAGGGGCATATAAAAATTAATTTCACTCTCTCTCCCAAAAGAATTCACATGCCTCATGTCATGACCCATAGGCTTGCCCTTAATGTATTACTCCACTAATATAAAGAAATGCAATGTAGGATCAAATAGGACTTTTAATGGGTTGTAACGGGGCTATGGATCTAGTATATATATATTGGATTAGCCAATAATAATCGCTAGCATCCTTAAGCGCCTTTTTAACTCATTCCCATCGACTCATGGACATTGTTCCTCTCTTTTCTCTTTTTCTTCCATCCATGCTGGTTTACTTTCATACAACCCATTTCATCAAACACACTTGACACAAAACTAAGGGTTTTCAAGTACCCTCAATATCATTTAATTACAACAAGTGCCTCTTCAACATCATCTTTTCTTTCCTCACTTTGCTTTTCTTTTTCTTTTCACTCTTTTCACTCTTTAACACTTTGGGAAACATTTTCTGTTCTTTTGTAAGCGCTTAAGAGCTTCTTATAGACTTTAAGGCTAATGAAAAGAAGGAATAAAGCTTAGTTCATACAATTTTGGACAAAAGAAAGAAATCGGCTAAAGGCTCAACGGGCTGACTAGGGTATACAACATATAAAAAGGTAGAATTTGACAAGAAAAAAAAATGGAAACTATCGGTTAAAGCAAAGAAATGCCTACATCCTTTCCAACACTACACCTCCTTCATTTCGTTTTGTATACACACCAGGCAAGTTCTAGACAATTCACAATGACATGGACTAGCAAAACCTCACTTCACACTTCATGCACATGCTCGAATCAAGATGCATTCACAGACTCTTTAATTAGTCAATTACATGAATTCAAGATTAAGCCTCCATCATAATGAATCAAATTCTCTAGCCTAGGTAACTCAACATATTTACAGAATTGCATGCTTTCAAACGAATCACTTTCACATTTTGAACATCAATTACAACACGCAACGAAATTTTAGCAACCATAAGCAACTATAGTTCATTGATGCAATCCACCAAAGAAAACGAAAAACAAATAAAAATCCTACTCCTACCGACTACATTTCCCTTAAGACGGTCGTCATCCATCCATCATAGGGAACGGTCACTAACTATGACATCGGTTCAATGGGACTATTCTCGGTAAAAGAACCGAAAACAAACTCTGAGAAACCCAAAAAAATAAAAATCGAAAATTTTTTTTGCAACACATCGATCATTTCGATAGAAAGAAAATATTTACAAGTGCAAAATATTTTCGCAAAAAATTTGAAAAATATCGATCATGTCGATAGAAAAAAAAATTATTTACAAAATTTACAAAATATTTACAATGGCAACCATACTTTCAAAAACACACATCATTAACCACACAACAAATATATACACATGCATCGCAAATCAGTTCGCAACAGGGAAAGCACAAACATACATAAACATCAAGGAAAAATTATACAGCAGTTTAGAGCCTTGACCTAGCACCTAGCTACTCCCCACCCCACACTTAAATCGAACACTGTCCCCAGTGTTCACAAAAATACAAAGCACAAAATTTGGGTGGTGGAACTCCCTGCTTAGTCGAAATATTCGACTTCTTCATCCGGTACTGCGGCCTCGTCGCCCATGTCTGAATCAGCTCCATCGTCATCATCGGACTCCACATCGGAGTCCTCACGACGTGTCTCCTCATCAGTAGGGACATCATCATCAGTCGGCTCTAAGAAGGCTGGCCCCACCTTACATAAGGCTCTAGCGTTCTCGCCAAAGGGGTAGTCCAGCTCCAACTGCCATAATTCTTCCTCGGTGGCTGGTCTCCCACCTATCCGTAGCTGCAACATCTGCATGCCAAACATACGGGCCATGTACTGATCTTCACGAGCATGTCGCTCGCCCAAAGTCAATACCGGTCCGTGTGTAGTGTCGGGGGCCTTAGTCTTTGTCACGTCGAGGGCCCTCCGCTCCAACTGTGGAATATAATCCAAGTATTCTTCCTCAATGTTGAGGCCTCGGAGGAAGGTGGTGATGAGTCCGCCAAACCCGTATCTGTGGCCCTGGTGCAGTCTGGCTCTCTTCATGGCGGATATTATGACCGCCCCAACATTAATCTCAAGCCCTTTCATAAGGGCATACACCAAGCAGACACGGTCCCGGGTCACATCTGTCATATGGACTCCCGGGATCAAGCACGAACATATAATTTTTAGCCAGATTCTGGCCTCCCTGTTCATCTGCGAATAGGGCAGAGTCTGGTGGTAACCCCTCTCCTTGTGTCTACTCCATCGGGCTGTGGATCGAGCCCCACACAACGTACGTTTGATGTCGGCGTACGGTGGGGTGATGTTTAGCTGGCGGAGAACGTGGGCGTCTGTGTCCCGCGCTCCAACGATGGCATTCAGCTGCTGGGGTTCCAGAGTGACAATCTGCCCTCTGATTTTTATAGTGTCGCTTCTGATGGCCGGGTTCAAGTTGGCATAAATTCCCGGACCAAGTGAAGGTTGCACTCCTTGGGCTCCTGAAAGATAAAGCTGAGCCCAGCTGCTTCGATCCTCTGTACAATGCGAGGGAACTCCTGTGCGAGTGGTTCCCTTGCAATATGTTCCTCGGGGAAGTACTTGTTTTCTTTATGCTTCGCGTACCATTTCTTCCCTTCATCGGTGACCCATCTTGTTCCGTATCGGCGGTGTTGGCCGCGTGGAACAGCGGGTGCAGCTGGGACTGCAGTGCCCAGTCTCATCCTTTTCCTGTCGGTGCCTGAGGTAGAAGCACCCTTGCCTTTGTCTTGTCTGCTAGCCATAGTACCTGTCAATTTACACAAACAAGCACAACGTTAAGCTAAAAACTTGTTAGCTTCGGCTAAGGTCGGGTTACACAAAATTTACCCCACACTTAGTCCTTAACAATATCTACAAAATTACAGCAAGGATAGCTCTATTCACAACCCCAAACACAAACAACTATACACATATTGCTTAGTGCGTTCGTAACAAAATTTCAACAGCATAACGGTTAGCGTACTACTCAGACTTCATACAGCTAATCCCAATCCTACTATCGCTAACAATTCAACCATCGCACTTCGCAACAAAACAACAACAAAAATAAAAACAACTTGAAAAACATTTTTTATACAAGCTAATCTAAACAATTTAACCAATTCACACTTTATGCATTTTCCCACAAAAATTCGAGAATTAGTCGTCTTTTAACATTTACATAATATTTACCACGACTTCTCTAAATTAATAAACACACCCCAGCATCACTTTCACCAAACTATCAAGTTGCCCAAGTCAAATTTAACAACCCAAGCCCTAGAATACCATTCGACAATCAATTTCGAATTATTTACATAATCGACAAGTTCAAACGCTAACTACAACAATCCGAACATAATCAATCACCAAATAATTCAACAGCATGTTTAATTTCTACCTAGGGTGATATATCTCACCTTACATGCCCAAATTTGACAAAAATCGCCAAAAAATTGAGATAGACGATGAAAACATACCTTAGAATTGAAGAACCGAAGAAACTTGACGTTTTTCCTTGCCTATTAACGTGGCACGTTGCTTGGGGAGGGGGAAAAGGGTGTTTGGTCGCGGAGGGAAGAGGGAATGGGGAAAATAGGGGCGAAATCGGGGGTTTTAAATTAAGAAAACACGCGGGTCACCCGGAAACCCGGTGTGACCCGGCACTGAATAAGGGGCAACGTGTCACGGAGGGTAACGCGGAGCCCCTCCTCCGTGACACGGAGCCAACGCGTTGGCTTACTGGATTTTTGAAAAATCCGGATTTTGCCTTCAACGTGTCACGGAGGCCAACGCGGAGCATTGCCTCCGTGACACGGCGCCAACGCGCCAGTGCTCTGTTTCACCAATAAATTTAATTTTTCATACCTCGCCTCATTTTCTCGATTCCATGTATATTTCCTCCGTTATACCTGAAAATCACCTCACTAAACAAAAAATGGTTAAATTAATAGATTTCCCTAACTAAAATAAAAAATACTAACTAAAATGCAAATCTAAACCTAGTCAAGAAAAAGAAAAGAAAAATAAAAATTATTTACACTAAAAAGAAAGAAAGAAAATATTTTTCATGGGTTGCCTCCCGTGCAGCGCCTGGTTTACCGTCGCGGCTCGACGTCCTTTATGCTCATTTATCTACTAGGGAGATGGATGATTTGTCCCGATCATGGTCATCCCCCCAGTAGTGCTTGCATCTCTGCCCATTTACCAAGAACGTAGCACTCCTATCTTCTTGCCATAATTCTACAGCCCCGTGAGGGGTCATTCTCACCACTTCAAATGGTCCCAACCATTTAGACCTCAGCTTACCAGGAAACAATTTCAATCTTGAATTAAAAAGCAAAACTCTCTGTCCCGGTTCGAAAATGCGATGCACCACATGCTTGTCATGCCATCTTTTGGTTCTTTCCTTGTAGTACTTCGCACTCTCATAAGCATGCCAGCGAAATTCATCAAGTTCACTGAGCTGCATCAGTCTCTTTTTACCCGCTAGCTCTAGGTCCATATTTAGCTTTCTGACAGCCCAGAAAGCTCGATGCTCAAGTTCAACCGGGAGATGACATGCTTTGCCATAGACCAATCGGTATGGTGACGTTCCAATAGGTGTCTTATAAGCAGTTCGGTAGGCCCACAACGCATCATCAAGTTTACCAGACTAATCATTCCGTTGTGTGTTCACCGTTTTCTGAAGAATTTGTTTTACCTCCCTATTTGACACCTCTACTTGCCCACTAGTTTGTGGGTGGTAGGCTGTGGCCACTTTATGGCGCACCCCATACTTAGTCAGTAATTTCTTGAAGCTTGCATTGACAAAATGAGCCCCTCCGTCACTGATAATTGCTCGGGGTGTCCCAAACCTTGTGAGAATGTGTTTCTTCACAAACTTCGTTACTACCTTATTATCATTCCTGGGGCAAGCTATTGCTTCCACCTATTTTGATACATAATCTACAGCCACCAAGATGTAACGATTTCCAAACGACGGTGGGAATGGACCCATGAAATTAATGCCCCATACATCAAAGGGCTCAACTTCCAGTATGTTCTGCAAAGGCATCTCTTGTCTTCTGCCAATTGTTCCTGTCCGCTGGCATCTATCACACATTTTTACATACTCCATAGAATCTCTGAACAGGGTCGGCCAAAAGAAACCTGACTGAAGAACCTTGTGTGTTGTTCTCTCACCTCCGTGATGCCCTCCATACAACGAAGAATGGCAGCCCCTTAACACCTCTGCTATCTGACTCTCTGGGATGCATCTTCTCATCACCTGGTCTGGTCCCTGCTTGAACAAATATGGCTCATCCCATACATAATATCAGCTGTCATGCCTCAATTTTCTTCTTTGCTGATCTGTTGCTTCAGGTGGGTAAACTCCGCTCACTAGCAAGTTGACTATGTTAGCATACCAGGGAACTTCAGCTTCTCCCACTGCCAAGAGTTGCTCATCTGGGAAGTCCTCATTAATGTCATTACTTTCCATCACATGGGACCGACTTTCCAGTCGTGATAAGTGATCTGCTACCTGATTTTCACTCCCCTTTCTGTCTCTAATCTCAAGGTCGAACTCCTGTAGCAATAAGATCCATCTGATCAATCTGGGCTTAGCATCTTTCTTGTTGAATAGGTATCGAATAGCTGCATGATCAGTGTATACCACCACTTTCGAACCCACCAAATAAGACCGAAACTTGTCAAATGCAAACACCAGAGCTAGCATTTCCTTTTCTGTGACTGTGTAATTGCTCTGATCCGTATTCAGTGTCTTGCTTGCATAATCAATAGAATGAAAAATTCTATTATTCCTTTGTCCCAATACAGCTCCCACAGCCACATCACTGGCATCACACATCAGCTCAAATGGTTGTTCCCAATCAGGAGAGGTAAGTATGGGTGCTTCTATCAATTTCTGCTTCAACTTTTCAAATGCTACAACACACTCATCGTTCAATTCAAACTTGACCTCCTTTTCTAGCAGCCTGCATAGCGGTCTAGAAATGTTGGAAAAGTTTTTAATGAATCGTCTGTAGAATCCTGCATGTCCCAGAAAACTGCGTACACCTTTCACGGATACTGGTGGTGGCAATTTCTCAATAACCTCAATTTTAGCACGATCGACTTCCAACCCCTTTTTAGACACTTTGTGGCCCAGGACAATCCCCTCCTTCACTAAGAAGTGGCATTTCTCCCAGTTTAACACAAGGTTGGATTCTTCACATCGAGCCAGCACCCTGTCAAGATTCTGCAAACAAGTAGCAAACGAATTACCGAAAACAGAAAAATCATCCATAAATACCTCAACAAAATCTTCAACCATGTCATGGAAAATAGCCATCATGCATCTCTGGAATGTGGCGGGTGCGTTGCATAACCCAAACGGCATCCGCCTGAAAGCATATGTCCCATAAGGACAGGTGAAAGTCGTCTTCTCTTGATCCTCCGGAGCAATGGCTATTTGGTTATAGCCAGAGTACCCATCAAGGAAGCAATAATACTCCTGCCCTGCCAATCTGTCAAGTATTTGGTCAATAAAAGGAATGGGGTAATGGTCTTTCCTCGTGGCTTCATTTAGTTTTCTGTAGTCCATACAAATTCGCCGGCCTGTGACGGTTCGTGTAGGGATTAACTCATTTTTCTCATTAGTGATTACAGTCATCCCCCCTTTCTTAGGAACACATTGAACGGGACTGACCCACTCACTGTCTGAAATTGGGTAGACTACACCTGCATCAAGCCACTTGATTATTTCCTTCCTTACCACATCTTTCATTGCTGGATTAAGTCTCCTCTGCGGCTGAACAGTTGGCTTGGCTCCTGTCTCCATGAATATCCTGTGTGTGCAGAAAGCTGGATTTATACCCTGAATGTCATACATTTGCCAACCCATTGCTTTCTTCCTCTTCCTTAAGACCCCCAAAGCTGCCTTTTCCTGTTCCTCCGTCAAGTCTGCAGAGATAATAACTGGTAACGTCTCTCCCTCCCCCAAAAAGATATATTTTAAATGGGGAGGTAATTCTTTCAGCTCCAATTTCGGTGCCTCCTCAACAGACGGTTTCGGCAACGGCTCTAGTGATCTCATCAATGACTGAAATTCCTATCTCCTCGGATGATTAGGTGCTCCATCCAACAATTGAACCATTCCACAAGCTTCTCTATCCCCAAAATGATCAGAATGTGTCAACGCTCTTTCCAATGGGTCTTGAGATTCAACAACCTGCTTACTTTCTCCATGTTCAACCACACTGATTTCTGAAAGCTCCTCATGTATAGCCGGCAGCTTCAAGGCTTTTAACACATCAAATACCTCCACCTTATCATGTGCTTTCATTGTAAGTTTACCCGCAGCTACATCAATTAATGCTTTTCCGGTTGCCAAAAAGGGTCGTCCCAAAATAAATGGGACTTCAGCATCTGGTTCAAAGTCCAGAACAATAAAATCGACCGGAAAAGTGAGGGAGCCTACTTGCACTAACACATCCTCAACAATGCCATCCAGCTTAGCTAAAGACCTGTCTGCTAGCTGCAAGATTACCGTTGTAGGTCTAGGACTCCCTAGACCTAACTTTCTGAATACCGAAGATGGCATCAGCTTTATGCTTGCCCCCAAGTTGCATAATCCACACGCTCGGATACTTTGCCCAATAGTAAGCTGGATAGTGAAACTTCCAGGGTCTTTCAGTTTTGTGGGCAACCTATTCTGAATACGGGAAGTGCATTCCTCCGTTAAAGCTACCGTGGCATACTCAGTCAAACGACTTTTGTTAGCCACGATGTCTTTAATATACTTCGCATATTTTGGCACTCCCTGCAAGACATCAACAAGAGGTAAGTTAACATATACCTGTTTAAGTACCTCCATGAATTTCTGGAAACACGCCTCCTCCTTGTGTTTCTTAAGTCGTTGAGGGAACGGGGGTGGAGGCCTTTCTGGTTCAGCTTCTTTAGTCTTCCCCTTATCTGAGGTTTGCTCTCCCTCAACATCTGCTGCTCTTGACTTTTGAGGTGGTCTTTCCGGTTCCACCTCCTTCAACTGTAAACCACTCCTCGTGGTCACTGCATTTACCTGCTTTGGATTAGGATCCGTGTCGCTAGGTAGTCCTCCTCTAGGTCTAGTATTTTGGGCACTAGCAAACTGCCCAAACTGATACTCAAGAGCCTTGGTCGCCAATTGATTGTTCTTCACTTCGGCTGCCAATTTGACATAGTCAGCCTGCAATTGTGCCTGATTAGCGATCATGGTTTTGAACATCTCCTCAATAGTCGGTGATGGTGGTGGAGGAGGGGCACTATGATTTCTGAATTGAGCTTGATAATTTTGTTGCCCTCCTTGGTTTCTGTGCATACCCTGCCCTGAACTTTGGCCTTGTTGATTGTTGCTACCTCACGAAAAATTCGGATGGTTCCTCTAATTTGAGTTGTAGCCACTACCAAACTGCTGCTGATTTCTCTGTGCATTGCCCACAAAGTTAACAGAATCAGGATTTGCACCACAACATTCAGCTGAATGCTCACTACTACCACACACTTCACACCACATCTGTTGAACTGCATTGACTGAAGCTGAAGGCTGGTTCAAATTCATATTGCTGAAGTGAGTGTTTAACTGATTTTGCAAGGCAGCTATCTGTGCAGCGATAGCTGTGAATCCATCCACTTCAAGCACTCCCGCTGCTTTCCTTGCTCCACCTCTTGAAGAATCTGTATTCCATTCTGGATTGCCTTGTGAAATTCGGTTGAGCAAAGTGTACAACTCCTCATATGTCTTCTCTAGCGCTTGCCCTCCAGCTGCTGAATCTAACAGAATTTTAGTGTGGGGTTCCAAACCCTCAATAAATGTGTGTGCCAACACCTCATTGGACTGATGATGGTGAGGACAGTCCCGCAACATGGATTTGAATCTTTCCCAGGCTTGATATAGATTTTCTCCTTCCCTCTGTTTAAAACTTAGGATTTGACTCCTAAGTCTGGCTGTTTTACTAGAAGGGATAAATCTGATCAAAAACTTCCGTGCAAGATCATCCCACGTTGATATAGAATTGGGTGGTTCAGCTTTTAACCACCTCTTGGCTTTACCAAGTAAGGAAAATGGAAATAAGGTGAGCCGAACATAATCAGGTGACACTCCAGTGGGTATATAAGTGTCACTTATCTCCAAAAAGTTGTGGAGATGTTGTTGTGGATCTTCATGAGGGAGACCGGTAAATTGCCCGCTTGTGTGCAAAAGTTGCACCATGTTCTCCTTTAATTCAAACCTCCTTCCAGGCTCTGGTTTGCGGATGCTAGAATGTACATTATTAGCGTGTGGGATTGCCACCTCGCGAACCGGCCTTACTGCTGCTTCATCGGGCACTAAAACTGCCCGCACAACTGGTGGATTTTGTTGCTCCATCATAGACTGTTTAAGCAACTGCAGCTTCTTTCGAAGAGCTTCTCTACGTTGACTATGAAACTCACGTTCAGGCTCTAAGTAAGATTCCACCAGCTCTTTGTCCCTTGCCAGTGTTCACAGAAACACAATCTGCAAAATACAGGCTAAGACCAAGTTGTTAACACTTAAGAAAATAAAAATACAAATACAGTAAATTTACACTAAACACAATTTTACAAATCGCCTAGCCTCCCCGGCAACGGCGCCAAAAACTTGTTCGGGGTTTGTTGCTACGGTTAAAAACTGACACGCAAGTGCACGTGGTCAAACAAGTAATAAAGTGGCTAAGTAGCCAAGTATCGATCCAAGGAGGCTCAAGATATGTAAAATTGCCTAGTTTACTATATTCCTATTTCACTTCTAATTATGCTAACAACAATGTAACCAAGAGTTACTTGAGTTTTTGGTTTCTAAACTATATATACTACAACTATTAACAACTAGTTACTTGTGAATTCAGACAATGGATATGAACATGCCAAGGTTAAGAACAAGTAATGAACTTGATAATCATGATAATTTTGGCTAATTCTCTTCTTCATGTTGCTAGCCAAGAACATTTGCCTAGAAATTAAAACTCTTGTATTTAATTTGACTTTAGAATCATAAACCATCCGTCTACATTTCTGTGATCAAATGCAATTTATGACCTAGCACTACAATTCCGGTTCCTAAATTGACTAATACGACTTTCAAGTATATTTCTATCAGGAAAGCACATCAAAACCCAATTTTCCCAAATCAAGTTAAGAACAATACCCTATTAATTCACAACTTTCCAATTTCTTGCTCTTTCGAGTGAAATTGGACTTTTTAGATGTACATTAATGTTGGCCAATCACTAATGCAGTAAAAACAAGAATTAATAGAACAACATTAAAGAAGAAGAAGAAACTATATCAATTAAAATCAGAATTCATTACACATGTTCAAAACCTCAGCAAGGAAGAGAATTAGCTACTCATTCTTGGATTGATCATCCTAAAATGAGTGTAAATCATACGTACAATTGATAGAAAGAAGAAAGGAAGAGAAGAAATCCCTTAGCTTTTTCAATCTTCAACTGCTACTAACCCACGTTCCTGCTCTCCACTTCTGAACTCAGTCTAAAAACTAAAAAACTAATTAAAATAAACCTAAGTGTGCTATTTATACTAGTGGGAAATTTTTCCCGGAATAACAAGCAACGTGTCGCAGAGGCCAACGCGGAGCACTGCCTCCGTGACACGGCGTGGACGCGGACCTTCATTGGAATTTCCAGGGTCCGAAAAATTAACCTCAACGTGGCACGGAGTCCATCGTGGAGGCCTATCTCCGTGCCACGGAGCTGACGCGCAGGCACACTGGAAATTGCCATTTTAATCCTTGCTCAGGCAGTGTGCTACCGCGATGGTAGCATGGCACGGCTCCATCGCGGAGCCCCTATAAAATATGCATTCCAAGGTCTTTTCCACGCTCGCATCCAAGTCCAACTCCGACATAGTTCCAACATGCATTTTAGCTCCTAAAAATCACATTTACCTGCAAAACACATGCTAATCATGTTGGTTAGTATAAATTCGCATTTTATTACCAATTACATGATATTATATACACATTGCACAACAAACAAGGTAAAAATGATACGTTTGAGTATCACTTGGGCATATAAATCTGCCCAAGATCACGCCTCCCAACCTTTGATGCTCAATTTTCACTTGCTGACAGTTTGGACATTTGGCCATGAACACTACAATATCCTTCTTCATGCCATCCCACCAATAGATTTCTCGCAAGTCCCCATACATCTTTGTGGATCCCAAATGGATAGAATATCTAATACCATGTGCCTCATACATTATCTGTCCTCTCAAGTCATCAATGTCTGGAACACATAGATGACCCTGGTATCATAGCACTCCATCGCCCCCTTGGGTAAAAACCTCTATCTTTTGACTCCGCCCCGGTTCCTTCAATTTCCTCAAAATTGGATCCTCATCTTGCTTAGATTTAACATCAACCACCAAGGACGATTCTGATCCATTCTACACAAAAATGACGCCATCGGTCGTGTCGACCAATCTAACTCCCAACCTTGCAAGTCGATGGACATCCTTCACTAAATCCTTCTTTCCCTCATCCACGTGGGACACACTCTCCATAGAGAGCCTACTAAGGGTGTCCGCTACCACATTATCCTTACCTGGATGGTAAATAACACTCATGTCGCAGTCTTTCAGTAACTCCAACCACCTCCTTTGCCAAAGATTGAGATCTTTCTCATGTGAACACATATTGCATGATCTTGTGATTCATGAATACATCCACGTGGACCCCATACAAGTAATTCCGCCATATTTTCAATGCAAACACCACCCCAGCCAACTCAAGATCATGGGTCAGGTAATTTTTCTCATGGATTTTCAACTGTCTTGAGGCATATGCTATCACTTTCCCATGCTGCATCAACACACACCCAAGTCCAATTCTTGAAGCATCACAATACACCACAAAACCATCAGTACCCTCGGGTAGGGTCAACACTGATGCTGAAGTGAGTTGAGTCTTCAACTCTTGGAAGCTTTTCTCATAAGCCTCCGACCATTGGAACTTTACCTTCTTCTGAGTCAACTTGGTCAAAGGCGCTGCAATTGATGAAAAGCCCTCTACAAATCTTCGATAGTAACCTGCTAAGCCCAAAAAGCTCCTGATATCTGATGGGTTCACCGGTCTGGGCCAATTCTTCACCGCCTCGATTTTCTGAGATTCTACCTTTATGCCCTCACTTGATACCACGTGGCCCAAAAATGCAATCTAGTTCAACCAAAACTCACACTTGCTGAACATCACATACAAATGACGATCCTTGAGGGTCTGAAGCACTACTCTAAAGTGAGCGGCACGATCCTCCTCGCTCCGGGAGTATATAATGATATCAACGATGAACACGATCATGAACATATCTAGATATGCCTTCAACACCCTGTTCATAAGATCCATAAAAGCTGAAGGGGCATTAGTTATTCCAAAAGACATAACAACAAATTCGTAGTGACCATACCGAGTCCTCAAAGTGGTTTTCGGGATGTCACTCTCCCGAATCCTGAGCTGGTGATACCCGGATCTGAGATCAATCTTGGAGAAACACTTGGCACCCTGAAGCTGGTCGAACAAATCATCGATCCTAGGTAAAGGATATCATTTCTTAACGGTGACCTTGTTCAACTACCTATAATTAATGCACATCCGAAGAGAACCATCTTTCTTCTGAATGAAAAGGACTGGTGCACCCCATGGAGAGTTACTCGACCTAATAAAGCCCTTATCTAACAGGTCCTTCAACTGCTCCTTTAACTCTTTTAACTCGACTGGAGCCATCCTGTATGGAGGAATAGAGGTAGGAGATCAATACGGAAATCAATTTCCCTCTCAGGAAGAACACCTGGAAAATCATCAGGAAAAACCTCCGGATACTCGCACACCATTGAAACTGACTAGATAGTTGGGGTCTCAGACTCAACATCCTTAACCCTAACTAGGTGATACGTGTAGCCCTTAGAAATCATTTTCCTGGCCTTAAGATAAGAAGTAAACCGACCGGCTGGTACAACTGAATTACCCTTCCACTCTAAAATTACCTCACCCGAAAATTGAAATTCCACCGCACGGGTCCTACAATTTATCGAATCATAACATGAAAACAACCAATCCACACCCAAAATGAAGTCAAAGTCAGTCATGGCCAACTCTACTAAGTCCGCAGATGTAACCTTATGCAACACTGTGATGGGGAAACCTCTATATACCCGCCTAGCTACAACTGATTCATCGACTGGGGTAGAGACGGAGAATGGTTCTGACAGAATTTCAGGGCTAACTCCAAAACTACTAGCAATATAGGGAGTCACAACAGACAAAGTAGCTCCTGGATCTACCAAGGCATAAGCATCAATATGGAAGACTTTCAACATACGACTGACCACATTTGGAGAAGCCTCCTACTCCTGGTGGGGTACCAGAGCATAAACCTGTTTCGCCGCTGACTGCCTACTGTACTAGTAGAGGCACCCTACTGAGGGAGTCGTGCTGCTAGAGCGGCAGAATTGGCTGAAGGGAAATCTCTTATTCCATGTCTGGGTTTACCACATCCGAAATAAGCATTTGCACCGACCAGGCACCTCTTGAGATGATTCTTGTCGCACTTCGCACAAACTGGAAAAGTGCGCTCCGCCTGCACACTACCCTGATCCCTCGAGCCTGAAGCCCTGCTCCTCTGATCTCTCTTGAACCTGGATGACATGTTGGTTGATGATAGAGCTGGAGCGATAGACTTGTGCTAGGACTGCTGAGGTTGTCCAGCACCTGACCTGGCCTGAGAAACCCCATAGTTGTCGGTCCTGACCCTCTTGGAATCCATCTGCCTCTGGTAGATCGACTCCATTTGCTGAGCATGCAACATAATGCGGGGAAAGTCGATATCCCGATGTAGCATGGCGATCCTGTAGTCCTCATCCAAATAATCTGCCACCCCATGCACAAAATGACTCACCCAAGCCCTCTGGTCCGCCACCAACTCTGGACCATACTTAGATAATCGAGTGAAATCTTATGCGTACTCCTGAACGGACATGTTACCCTGCTTCAAATTAACAAATTCGGCTGCCCTGAGCTCCTTCATCTCCAGAGGGATGAATTGATCCATAAATGCCACGTGGGACTCTTCCCAACCTATCGGGCCTACACTCACTGCCCTGCCATCTCTCCACTACTTATACCATATATGAGCCACCCTCTTTAGCTGATAGGAGGTCAAGTCAACACACTCCCTATTGTTCACCCCCATAACCTGAGTGATCTTCAGAATCTCCTTAATGAAATCATATGGATCCTCGTCCATCCTCCATCCCGTGAGCTTAGGAGGGCTCATCCTCGATAAATCCCTCACCCTGACTGCCACCACATTCCCATTCTAAGGGTAATACACCACTGTCTGATTTTGAACCGGGGCCACCATGGCCTGTGCCAGCATCTGAATCGCTGCCCTGAACTCAGCATAGGCAGTTGGTTTGGTGCTGCTCCTCGGGGATGGGTGGGGATGGTTGATCCCCACCATCATTGGCACCCTCATGATCATTATCATTACCATTTCTTCTGGTTTTCACTCGGCATGGAGGCATGATGCTACAAATGTTAATAACACAAATTAGAATGGTAGAGGATTTTTCGTCGCATGAAATAGATCATGAAAGAAGGGAACATTTCCTAAACGTCTTGTAGCCTCTTCGTCATAAGAGTGGAGTGTTTCACACCTATGAAAAAGATTCTACTTAATGCGGCTTTCAGACTCTCTAGGAAACATCAAACCTATGGCTCTGATACCAAGTTTGTCATGACCTGAACGTACGCCAGGATTGTAGACACGGGACAAGGAGCCCCGAGAGACCCCTAGTCAACCCATGGAATGAGCGTACATCTAATTCAATCACATAAGCGGAAGACTTAACATAGGAAAATGTAAACATGTCATAAATACGGAGAAAAGACAATACACAATCCATACATGACGGCTGAATACAACTTTTAGTCTGAAAAGCCTCTAATCATGAAAGACGGGTTGATAGGACAACTCCCCAACTAACCCAATCATTGTGAAACTGAAAGAAAAGCATAGAGTCTGAACATATAGCCCTCAGAACATGAGGACTCACCAAATAAGCTGATAGCGAACTCTGGGGAGCTACTGAGGAGGGTTAGCCTTAGAGCTAGGTCCTGTATCATGAAACAATACAACATAGAAAGTATGCGGTTAGTACGTGGAATGTAATGAGTATGCAAGGTGAGTATAATGGACATTTAAAACATATAAAGCTCATAAAGGATCATAAGAGTAGGGCATCATGCTCATATCATAAACATTATAACATAACATAAGGCTCAAGGTTTACAAACATTCATAATGCAATCGTAATCATAATTATAAGAGAAAAGCTTTATTAAACATGACTTGAGCCACTATACATAATCATAAACATGCATAAGTCATGAGGAACAGTGGGAGATTCTCTTAACTGACATACCGCATATGCGCACACATGAAGCCCGACTTGTAACCCAAGTCGGGAGGGCGTCCGTATCTTGCCAAGGGTCAAACTATGAAAGTGTGACGTCACCATGAAAAGGGCCATTTGGGCCAAGGACAATCCCATAGGAGGTCCCAACATACCTACGGTGGCACGTAGTTTATGAGGTCTGGGGCTTAACCTGAGCCCCGAACCTACTCGGTGTTCGATACTACTCCCAAAACATATATAGCGCTCATAGTATAACATACATGAATTCATGGGCTAGTTAAATCATGATAATCATAAATATACTTGTGCATTCATGAACTAGCCATGAAACGAGGCTCGTGAGTCGACCAAAATATAATTCATGATTCATAAGGTTCACACATACTTGTAAATCATGCATATAACTTGAAATTAAGAAAATCATGATGGGTAATGTCATAAATCCATAATTCAAATTATAAATCATGTTGGGTTCGTAAATATCATCATTTGAAGAGATGATCATAAATTGATTCATCATGGGTCATGCATAATTAGGCTCAATTTGATAAAAATCAAAATCGATAAAATTATAAATGATTTAAATAATGAAAGCTGATCAAAACCCATAGAATATGATGAGATTCAAAAATTACAAAATCCATTATCAAATCATTAGACTTTTATAAAAATGATCTTCAAAACCCCATGAGTTTTTAATAAAATTTCTATAAAAAATCATAGAGAATAGGCATGGATGTGGAGAAATCACCCATTGATAGACTTACATACCTAGGAATAACTGGTTCTTAACTTCCCTTGAAATCCCAAGAAGAAATTGATGAAGAGCACCTTGAAATCACCTAGTTCACCCTTCTATCTCCTTCCCAAACATTTGCATGCATGAATGAGGACTTAGACTAGTCTATTCCCTCTTAAACTACCCTTTCTTCTGATGTTAAAATGACATAGTATAGGCCCCTAGGACTTAGGAATTATGGAAAAGCCTTTACTAAAATTGCAGAAATTTGTCGACTGCCAGTCCCTACGAGGGACTGGATGACTGGTGACCAAGGAGAACAACTCGTGGCCTAGAGTAGTGAAGTCTACTGCCCAATTCACTCAGAGGACCCCACGAGGGACCCCACAAATCATGGTCACCACCCGTGACCCCCACTGCCACAAACAATGGCCAACCTCTCAATCCATGCCACAGATGACCTCACGAGTCGTGAGGTCTGACCACGACTCATGGTCATGCTCGTGACCTCACCCCACACCTTGCTAGGCCCTGCTTGACCATGAGTCACCTCACAACTCATGGTCAGTCCTCATGATCCACTTCAAGAATCATTTTGTGATGTGGTGCAAAATTTCAATTTTTCACCGTTTTGACTCCCAGATCTGATCCTTGGGTTCCCGGGGATAACACGCCAAGGTTTTTGAAACTAAGGTCAGAACCAATGCATAGATAAATACAACCGAAATGCGTATAGAGAGAGGAGCTGAGGTCGTGAGCGTGAAGGAGAATGGAGAAGGAATGACAACTATCGCAATGACCAAGTTGGAACATATGTGCCTCCCAATGCACGTGAGGGGGAGGCTGGAATGTCAAAACTAGAGAGAATGATGGCTGAGATGCTGAAAAAGGTGAGCTCCACTGATGATCAGTTGAAGGAGATTTGAGGCAATATATCAAGCATGGGCCAAAGAGTGGAATCTCATGCGACAACCATCAAGAAGATTGAATAGTAGCTGGGGCAACTGTCAGCATCACTGAACCCTAGATAGAAGGTTACACTACCTAGAAACACCGTCCAGAACCCAAGGAATGATGGCCATTGCATGGCGTTGATGACTAGGAGTGGTAAGATCACAATTGATCCCTCTCTTTCGGTTGTAGTTGAAAGGAAGAAAGAGAGCGTAATTGAAGAACATGAAAGTTATGCTGAGATGGAAGGTGCTGAGAATGCTGAGTTGCCTGAGGCCACAACTGGTAAAAAAGGGCCTGAATAGGAACAAGGTGCAAAACAGATTTACAAGGCTATCCCAAGACCACCACCACCATTCCCCCAAAGTATGAAAAAGTAGGCGGAGAATGGTAAGTTCCAAAAATTCTTATGAATGCTCAAATAATTATCTGTGAACATACCATTGGTTGAGGCGTTGGAACAAATGTCGGGATATGGTAAGTTCATGAAGGACCCGGTGATAAAGAAAAGGTTCGTGAGTTATGAACCTGTAGATAATGTACACCATTGTAGTGCCATAGCTACATGAGTCCTGGCCTTGAAGAAGGAAGATTTGGGTGCTTTCACGATCCCTTGCATCATTGGCAATGTAAAGTTCTCAAGGGCACTTTGTGATCTGGGAGCAAGCATCAACCTGATGCCATTGACTGTGATCAAGATATTGGGCTTGGAACCCCCCACACCGACTACCATGCGGCTACTGATGGCTGATAGAACTGTGAAGAAGCCAGTGGGTATCCTATTTGATGTGCTTGTGCAAGTTGACAGATTCATATTCCCAGCAGACTTCGTGATCCTGGATTGCGAGGTTAATTATGAGGTCCCCATCATTTTGGGGCGACCATTCCTTACTACTGGGAGGGCCTTAGTGGATGTGGAGGCTGACCAACTAAAGTTTAGACTGAATAAAGAAGAGGTTACTTTCAACATCTACCGGGGAATGCAACAACCAAAGGAGTACAACGTAGTCTCAGCAATGGAGAATGAATGTGAGTTTCTTGAAGAAGTTTGAGTAGTCAAGAGACTTGTGTCGTGCCGCGATATTAAATCAGGCACTTCGTGTGAGGCAACCAAAGTGGTGGCTTGCTGAATTCTGAGTAACCAGGCCACTGTGTCGTGCCGTGATGTTAAATCAAGCACTTCTTAGGACGAAAACCAAGTGATTTAACTAATGTGTGTTCCGTGTGCAGGGAAAAACAAAAACTGGTGGCAGAAAAATTACAGAAAAGAAGGTGCTATGACTCTTAGTACGACTCGTGAGAGAGTTGTATGAGTCGTAGCCTGAGTTGTGGAGAGAATCAGAGAGGTGCTTCAGTGAAGATGTTCAGGGTAAGGTTGGTCCTATGACCCGTAACTCAAGGGTACGGGTCGTAGTACTTACTGTGCTTGTGAACCATGCAAGCTATGCAAGGTAAAGACCTACGAGTCATCATATGGACCGTACCCACGTGGTACGAGTCGTAAGGGGCTCTCATAGGTCCCCAGGTAAGTTTTTAACTCTCTGAACTACGGGTTTAAGGGACGGGTCGTGGGGTCTTCCTATGACTCATGGTACGAGTCGTGCTGGTTCAAAATCCTTGAAATAACACGACTCAGCCCAGGTTTTTAAATTTGCCCCCTCACTTATTTAAACTTCAAACATAAGAAGACCCCTCTACCAAGAGATCAAAACCGATCTCACAAAACATACTCATGACTCCCTTACACTTGTAACTCAAAAACAAAGAACAATCGAGCAATTTCTTGCTCAAGAAAGTTCATCTCAACCCTAATTTCGGACTACCAGTCGAAGTAAGCAGCAAAAAGTAAGTGTATTTCTTTGTTTGAAAAAACAATTTGAAAGAGACAATGACCTCGGGTTTTACAGGACTATGTGCGACTGGGAATAACTTTAAAGTTGACAAACTTGTGCATTGAAGCATTTAAAATTGAGTTACGAGTAGTGACTAAAAAGGGGAGGATGAGTAGTATAAAATGGATTGAACTACATGCCTAGACCTGGGGATTCCTGAGTACTCAAAACATGATTTCAAACTCCCTATAAACTGGACCAAAAATGAGACAGGGACAAGCTTCACAAGACTTCCTACAATTGGTGGTTTGACACTATGACTCATAGGATGGCTCGTTGGGACTGTCCCAAGTTAAAACTAGAAATGGCCTGAGGTATGAACTATGGTACGGTTTATGGTTTTCCAACTACGATTTGTACCAAGGATTCGTACCAAAGATCTGGAAAGGGTCAAGTCCATAAGAGCCAGTACAATCCTTCATATGAATCGTGGAATAGACCTACGGGTGGTACCATGAGTCGTAGAAAAATATAGAGAAATTGTCAGCGAAGAGGCATCCTCACGACTCAAGGTATGGGTCATACCTTCGTGGTGCGAGTCGTACCTGGGAGTCATAATGTGCAACAAAGATTTCATTGGACTTCATACGAGTCGTACCTCTAAGGTAATACCTGTACTGTTGACCCGTGGTTAGATACAGAGGATTTTACTTCTTGCTTTTCTTTCTTAGGTATGGAATTCTAACTCTTTTTTCTACAAGTACAATGACGGCCAAGCGTAAAGCATCCAAAGTAACTTCCCAGAGGAGACTACATGATGAGACCTCGTAATCTGAGCAAGTAGGAAATTCCTATAGCAGTTCAGTTGAGAAGTACAGGGTCGATACATTAGACATCGGTAGGACCCGCACCACTAGGGCAAAGGCCAAAGCCCAAGCTGTTGCAGCTACTGCCATATCTGCCGAAGCTCCCCAGTCTGAGGAGGGGGCTAAGAAAGGAAATCAGAAGTTGGGAAGGGGATCAAATGTAGAACAAGGGTCTGAGGCTATCCAGAGAGGCAAGTGGTAGTTCTGAGTCAAAGGAGGAGGCTCCTAATGCTACGCAGTAGTAGATTCCGCCTAGGGAGAGTTGTACCATCCGGTGGAGAGTGCCCGAAGCACAGGAAATCTATGAACAGGGAATCGCTCTCACCGCTAAAAACAAACCCAGGTGGAGCATCCAAGAAGAACCGCAGATCCTCACAAACACATTAAATGAAGTAGAGGAGATGAAGTAGATATTCAACTTTTATGGGCTTGAATGGATGGTTAGGACTTCAGAATAGTACACTTCAAAGATAGTTCATGAGTTCTACGCCAACTACTTAGCAACCATGTAGGAAAAGGAAAAAAAGGGTAGAAAGTGAAAGACCAACCCAGACTGGAGAGTGTTATGGTCAGAGGATGAGAGGTCGACATCTTCAAGCGCACCATCTCTTGGATCCTATATGAGCCGCAGTTCATACCTCCACATGCCATGCTGAAATATGAATATCGAGTGGAGGCACTGAAGCAAATTAGCTGGGATTTGAGGAGAAACAGAGGCAGCTATAGTGGTTGGCGAGTGTTATAGCTGAGGACAAAGAGGAAGCAGAGTGGGTCTCAGGTGGAAAGCAGGTTACCAAAAACTCACTCAACTTCATAGGAAAAGCCTGCTGGACATTAGTGCGACACCGATTAGAACCAACAGTCAATGACAACACTTCGAGTGCTGGCAGAGCAGCTCTAGTGGCATGCCTCATGACCAGATACCCCATCAACATCCGAGGATCATCACAGAGGAAATACGATATTAGACTGTGGGATTGAGAACTGCCATCCTATTCCTGAACCTCATTTTTAGCATATGCAGAGAGGAAGGAGTGCCGGTGCGACGGGGTGAGGAGTGCATGATTAGAGGGAAGAGGATAGAAAAAATTGGCTTGATCCGGGATAAAATGAATCCGGTGAGTCGAGCCCGACTTCCCACGGTAGTTCCACAGACCAAACCAGCAGGGGGCACACAGGTGAATGCCCCCACCTCATAGGAGCAGAGCGATACACTGGATATAGATACTGATCATTCAGAGGCATCTCCCACACTTCTTCTACACCACTACCTAGCCTGCCGACTCATACTCCAGCAGGGTACGTCCTAGTGCCCCAGGATTTGCTCCAAAAATTGGACAAGAGATTAACCATGGTCGAAAGAAAAATTTAGGCATGATGGAGAGTATAAAGCCCTGGGTAAAAGCAGAAATTGACACATCAACACAAGACTTACATGCTCGCCTTGACAAATTTGAAAGATGATTCAACATGCGTATGGCAGAGAAGACGGATGCTGACCGTCTCTATGAGGAGTTGGGGGCTCCTAGGAGCCAAGTAGCCGAGTTGTCATCATGACAACCGGCAAACATATCAGCCCCCACTCTTCCGGACCTTGAGGAAGAGCTAGATGAGGAGATTGACTTGGTGGCTTATTGGGAGCCGATGACAATTGTAAAGGAAAAAGGAAAGAAGAGTCTCCGAGGATGTTGGAGAAGAGAGCTTGAGGAAGAAGAGAAAGAAAGAAAGAAGAGAACTCAAGCGGGCACGAGCAGAGAACCTGCAGACTCATGGCTCACATATGTTTGAGCTGCAGGAGAGAGCTAAAGGAGCAGGCAACTCTACCATGGTTCCTCCTGAGCTTGCTAGTGGAAAGGAACCTTCGGGCGAGCCACATTCAGCCCCGATCACCACAGAGGCTGTAGAGACGGCCAATACTACTGAGGAGGTAACAACTCCCCCTTTTGACACACCATTGAGTGCGTCGGCCACTGCTAGCGCCACGATTGCAGCGGTGGTACCTCCTCTACAGGATGATAGGAGCACTTAGAGCGCCACATGTATGTTCCCTTCTCTCTGTTCTTGTAGTTCATACTTCGAGGACGAAGCACAATTTCAAAAAGGGAGGGGGAGGGGTTGTACTTGTGATTTTTGGACTCATCAGAGGGTTTTTCTTATCGTGTTTTTTTTCCTCGGGCATGCTATCTAGTAGAACCAACATGTTTAGGATTTTATTTTATTATTTTGTGATTTTTTTTAACTAGAAAATAGATTAGGAGTACTCAGCCAATGAAAGTGCACTAGTTTTGGATTTTTGAAAAAATGGACCCTGTTTAAAATTTTTTTTGATGCATTAGCTATGTACTTGTTACTGCATGCATGATTTCTGTGGATCTTTTGAGGTCATTTAGTGAATTAGCATGAGTAGTCTTGTTAATACATGTGTAAATCAGACAGGTACAGTGAATATAAGTCATGTGCCATGAGTGAGTGAGGTTTGATACGTAGTTCAGTTCTGTGTTGAAGATATAGAACTTGCCTGGCTGGTCTTTGCATAGGCTAAGGATGGTCTCTTAGGATATGATCATAGGTCATTTTTGTTAAGATAACTTTTAGCCTAAATGACCCTACCAAAATCATATCATTCCCTTGATCCCAATTTTGAGCCTTTAATAGACCATTTTTCTTTGATTAACTGATGAACGATATCCATTTTTATAATGAACTTGTTTTGGCCCTGGTCCTTCCTTGGACATTGTGAACCTCAACATAGGCAAAACGCCTAAGTTGAGGGTGGCTAGAGTAGGGGTGCATAAATGCTGGGAACGAGGAAAAGGGAAATAAAAGAGAAAAGGTGAAAAATGAGGTGTGGTGTGACAAATGAAAAAGAGAGAAAAGAATAGATGAAAAAGTTGAAAACTTTAAAAAAGAAAATTCAAAATAAAAATAATGCTTGAAAAGGTTGAAAACACACCATACCCATACAAATGCATACAAAAGAGGTGAAAAGGGAGGAAAAGGGATGAAAAGAAAAAAGGGCGAAATAGGTGAACGGTGAAGCCAATGTATGTAGTGCAAAGGAAGGGTTAGTCACTTAGAAATATCTCAAATTTATCATGTTCAGCCCTAAAGCCTACATTACAAGCTGCAACAAGTCCCATAGTGATCCTAACCTGACCATCTGACAGACCGAAGCGGAGAAAACAAGGGCAAGCCTATGGTATCCGATACACATTACTTGAAACTTCTTTATGAGAGTGAGAGTCTCGCTTTTTCAGTCCCATGCCATATCTGACACTATATTTGTGAGTGAGGACTTCATTTGTTGTGAGGGTACATGGGTTATGTTTACTTTTACCATTAGTCTGTGTGAAAAGCATTGGCGATGACTTGCTTGCCTATTTATAGCTAGATGAAATGTCTTGATCCATTCTTATCATATATTTTGATTTCTTTTAGTACATTAGCTGATATTGGTTCATGGAAGAATGATCAAAATTCATTGAATGTATAGTGCAAATTTTGTTTGGTATTGGCTGTAGTATCCTAGGTTTATTTTCTAGTTGAGCGTCGTATTTAGTTTTTTTCTTTTCTTTTCCTGAGGAGATGCAAAAGACTTAGGTTGAGGGTGTTGATGTTCTGTGAGTTTACAACACTTTCGACGCTCAAAACTAAGAAAATAGCATGTACTTAGGTGTGTTTATATGGATATAAGACACTTTTTCTTTGATTACAAGACAAATAAGTGTTGGAGCAAGAATGTGCCAAGAAGCCTGAAAGTACAGAAAATGGGCTAAAGTCACAGTATCAGTACGGGCCATACTGAGAACCGTGAAAAGTTTCAGATGGCTGAATTGTGAAGAGTGCAACCTACAACTTTCGATATGAGCCGTATAACACTGGTACGAGCCGTAACACTGAGTTGTTGAATTATTTAGAAGAATTGCACAAGAGATAGACTCCTGACACAGATAGATAGTACGAGTTGCGGCGGCAAGGTATGACTCGTACCATCACACTCATGACAAACTTCAGAAAAATTCAGAGTTCTCAGAGTAAAAGCCACAGAAGCACAGTACGACTCTTAGGAAGCATGTACAATTCGTACCAAGGCCCAACACTTAGCCAAATTTCAACAAGCGAAGGACTTACAGATAGTAGGTACAACCTGTACAATCCTACTACGTGTGGTAGGATCTGTCGTGGCTCAGGTGGCACCAGTTATGGAAATTTACCCTGTTAGTTTAGGAAAAGGATTCTTATGTCAGTATAAATATCTTTTATGTTATATTTTCAGTTGACAACATCTAGACAACATTGAGAGAACGTGGGAAGTAGTTAGAAAGTGAGGAAAAACATGGAATAAAGTTGATTGGCTTGTGATCAACCTTTTCTTGATTTCTTTCTTGATCTTTGTGAATTTTTCTTGAGTTATTTCAGAGATAATCAAAGAAGCTTTTTCTCTCATCTACAATTGTAAGTATTGAATTATGTGTTTAATTATGAATGGATATCACAACCTTGCAACTATGAGAGGCTAAAACCTCCATAACAAGGGTTGTGAGAACCATGATGGATTAATGAGCTAGGGATACACAAAGGTGATTCAAAACCAATGCAAAACACTTGTATTGTATTCTCTTCATGCTTAAATGTTTTTTTAATGGTTTACAATGTTAGGACTTCCCTGAATTCTTTACTTTCTTGAGCCTAGAGAGGTAAAGATTAGGAAAAGAGAATTATAACAAAGCCTTGATCTTGATGATCGTTGTATTAACTTGAGCTGTGGTCACAAGATAGTTAAATTTGGAACTTATTGATAATGGATAGTTTGGAAACGCTCATGAGACCTAACCCAGTGATTGAGTATAATCATCCAATAGGGATGAACTAGTCGTTTGGATAAACCCTAGTTATCAGTTCTACAAGAAAGCATTGGTATTGATCATGTGTGTGTATCCGAAGAAGTTATGAACCCATGGGGAACACAAACCCTAGTTAGTCTTAACACTTGATTTTACATCATAATTTCAATCATTGTTTTAATTATTATTTTCTTGAAACCCCCAAATTGGAGTAACTAATCAACAATTTCACTTACCGAAATTAGTCAAGATCTTCCATATTCCCTGTGGGTTTGACCCCAACCTCTAGTTGGGTTCTTTATTGACAACGTCCGCTTCATACTTCAGCAGGAGGTGTGAGTTTGAGTGTTGTCAACAACGCATAACTAACCCAATAACTATAGTCTGCAAGCCTCTAAGAGTAGAATATTTGTCGGGACAGGGCTCTAGCCTACCCAAAATAATACAACAAAAGATAATCAAACTTTAAGCGTCAGGCAACTCTAGAAGAAAGGAGACAGCCAATCTAATGGATCTAAACAACTATTGAGATGGTCTCGAGCCCTGTCTGTTTGGACCTGCAGGCAAGTATGTAGCGCCCCATGCGTGGGAGACAGTACAATATGTACTGAATATGTAGGGCAGTAAATAATGACTGAATGAAATCTAATAAGGAACTGGAAGTAATCAGTAATAAAGGCCAAAAGTTAACCTGCACAACCTCACGATATAGACTATAACTAATAGGTAATGTACAAATAAGAACCTACCTGGCCTCCACAAGCCCGAAAGATAAAAACAACAACAAAATAACCTACCTGAGCCCCAAAAAGACCCATTAAGTGCAAGCAATCCATACTCTTCTTATCTGTACCATTATAGGCCCATAGGCAAGCTATATCTACAGTAGACTTGACCTCTGAAGTTATAACTAAGCCTTCTGGGCTCTTGTGACTGTGTTTGCGCCGTCTAGGGCTCCTGTAGTTGTATCCGAGCCATCTGGGCTCCCCTAACTATACCTAAGCCATCTTAGCTCCTGTAGTTATATTTGAGCCGTCTGGGTTCCTGTAACTGTATCTGAGCCATCTGGGCTCCTATAACTATATCTGTAAGTGGGAAGAAGCTATACGGTCACTAACAGTAGGTAGTTTACCTAGGAAATTACTGCTCGATCGATTTGGCAATACTGGTGCCACTAACGAGGAGATAAGGTCATTTTATCATGATTCTAGTCCTGTAAGCGTCAAGATATGTTAATGGTTTGTAAGTGAGCTCTACTGTATATGTATAGGCGTAGAAAAACATATTGTATCGCCTAACTATGCCTTAAGCTGTCTAACTTAGTAAGGTACGCTAACAGCTACCCTCAGGTCCTTGTGGCCTCCAGATGGTAACAAAGCACTTACTAGCTCTCTTAACCGGTAAATAACTGAACAAGAAATCCCTTCATCTCCTCTGGAGATAATTAAAATTGAATACAAACTTCTAGACAAGGGATACTATATTATAACCTCAATTCCTCTCGTAGCAACTAACCACAACACTATAAGCACAAGTTACCACAAGTTGTAGATTGTATCAGCTAAACAATAGGAGTAACTTGCCGAGAGTGGTTAGCCATAACATACCTCGAATGCTGATTTTCTTTCACCCAAATAGTTACAACCTGAAGCCAGTAATTCCACCTAATTGCAGCCTTTACACTGAGAGAATAAGGCTATTTCAATAGTAGAAATCAGTAAATAATAATAACCTTTTTAATCATAGAAACTACAACTCAAACTCTATCCAATTCAACTAAAAGCTTACAAATTTCCTAGGGTTTAGAAGGTAGAAATGCTTAACTATCACTTGTAGATACTTATGACTCAATTAGAAGTGATTTCTACAACTTTTACTCGGTGGGGTTCTGAAAATCTGAGCGAGATTTCAAGAAATAACTCTGTGGGAACGTTCCTCATGGGCTCAAAACTCATTATCCAAGTTGAATTTGTGTTTGAATGGAGTTTAACGACATAATTTTTCCAAAACCAATGAAGAGTTAAGAGTAAATGTTGTAGGGCCATGGGTCTGATTTGGGAAATGTTTAATGACTTAAAATTTGAACTTACAACCTATATATATATGAGGTGGTGGGAAAGGGGGCACAGCGCACCACCCATCCCGCCAGGCCAAAGGCGCGATGCGCTAGCCATAGCATCGGGCAGGTAGCGTGATGCGGCGACCAGTATGCCTAGCCTCCGACCTCTGTTTCCTGCTCGCTCGATATCGTGCTCGTATACTCATCCCCCGAGCCCTTTCCCATATGCTTCATAGCCCAAAACTCTCAACATACATACGCATGCATCGGTTAAATGGTAGAAACTTACGGGGTGTAACAATAGCACTATACCAGAAAATTAGCAATTTTTGCACTCTTTACTTGTAAAACTCATCAGATGAACAGTGAAATAAAACTTTATTACTTTCTTGATCACATCAGCTCTCAATTTTATTTGTTATGTATTATGACTTGTTAGCATTACTATCTTCACACAATTGAGATCCTCGAAGTTCAAACATCTGATCAGGAGAACATAGACAACCCCTTTTTCACCCTCGCTTTCTTCATCGTGGACTTTAGCATCACGCCCACATTCTCAACAACCCAACCATCAGAGTATATACCAGACACACCCTGTCATGGATGATATGAGTAATATGCTTCCCTGGTATAAAGCAACAATAAATGATCTTGAGCTATATTTTAGTTTCTCTACTCAAATGTGCATAGGGAAAGGTCATGTGATACTTCTTTTTTTGATGGCGGGTCCACCTAGACACTAACATCAAGCCACATAGAGTATGGAATAAGGCTCTATAAGGTGGCATGATATTTATCTTCCTCAGTGGGTCTAGGTCTACATTAGCAGTATTCAACAACTAATTTAGGATAGTGGCAGTGAAAGTCACTACCTTCACCTAATTTGTACTTGGCTGCTTCTGCTTTGCAGGTCTCAATTAGCATAGAATTTCCTCATCAAGTTTAGGTTAAACTCCCCAGGATCATTGGAAATATAATCTAACCTAAGAGTGTGCAACCTTTGAAGAATATGAGGGAACTTGTTTGCCAAAGTATCCCTGTCCACCAACACATCAGGAGTATATTTTGATTTCTTGGTGGTCATTTAGCCTCTTTTGCCTTTCTTTAACTATCTAATGTAAACTACACTTTCTGGTAGGCTCAGGATGATTTGGGGAAGAAATTTGTTGGTGTGAGGTTTGTTGATGATAAGCTCGCTTCTATTCGTGACTTGAGAAAGCCGCCTCCTTACCCTTGCTGAGCTTTGGTGCCATTGTTGGATGGTTTTTATGAGATAAGGAAAATAACATTGGAGGTATAAGGTAATGTCTTGAGCTTTTAAGGGAGAAAAATAAGGAGTCCATGGTGCCTAGGTTATGAAATGGGCAGACAATCTAATGGTTTTATTATAAATAGCCCCGATGGGTCGGGTTTGGCCCATGGGTTTAGGCTAAATTTTACCTTACATATAGTCGGGCGCGATGTGGAGCCCATCACAGAGCTACTAGTTTGCATTGTAGATCCCAACATAGAATTTTTCCTTTATTTCATTCATCTAATGTTTGCTTAAGTGTGCGACACATAGCTCAACGCGGATTTTCTTCTCTACGGCGCAGAGTCCAACATGTTGGTAGTGCTCCACATCACAGATCTCTGCCTAGTTTCCTATCGATTTTTCCTTTGAGAAATCTTTTCCTGCGTATGCATGTTCTTTCTTTTCCTCATCTCCTATTAACCTGTACATATGCAACAAACCAGTTAGATAAAAGATAAGTTGTGTCCCATCAAGCGCCTTATTTTTGTTCCTGGTACGACACCTCTTTTTGTATTAGTTTTGTTTTATTTTTATATGTCATATACTATTATAATACAATCTAGGGTTGATTTTCGAGCAGCGCCTAATTTAACATCACGACACGATGCATCTCAAATCAATTAGATAGTGCTATTGAGGTCTTTCACTTGTCCACATCCTCAGTCCAATAGTGCTTCACTCGCTGCCTATTCACTAAAAACGTGGCAATATTTTCCTCCCACCATAGATCAAATGCTTCATGAGGAGTTATATACATTATTTTGAATAGAACAGACCACTTTGACTTAATCTTTCTAGGGAAGAATTTCAGTCGTGAATTGAACAAGAGAACTTAATGACCTGATTTAAATGATCAAGGAAGGATATTTATTGTCGTGCCACTTGTTTGTCTTCTCCTTGTAGATCTTAGCATTCTCATATGCATGCATCTGAAATTCATCAAGCTCTTATATTTGCAGCATTCATTTTTGCTCGGCTAGCCCTATATCAAGATTTAGCTTCTTAATAGCCCAATAAGATTGGTGTTCTAACTCTACTAGTAAATGGAATGCCTTGCCGTAAACCAACTGATAGGGTGAAGTCCCAATTGCCATATTGTACGTAGTATGATAAACCCATAACGCATCATCGAGCTTAGTGGTACAAACTTTTTCTCTGCATATTCACCGGTTTTTTATAAAATCTACTTCACATATCAGTTAGAAACCTCCAGTACTTTACCACGTTTGGGGATGATAGGCAGTTTCTACCTTGTGTCTCATCCCATATTGAGAAAGCAAATACTGAAACTAATTATTGATGAAATGAGTGCCTCCATCACTTATAATATCCCTTGGAGTCCCAATTCTTGTGATACTGTGCTTCTTCACAAAATTTACCACCACTTTTGCATCATTTATAGGAAGGGAAATCGCTTTCACCCACTTAGAAACATAAACCATGGCAACCAAAATAGACTTTTTGCCAAAAGATGGTCGAAAGGGACCCATAAAATTATTACCCCATACATTGAAGATTTCTTCCTCCAAAACATTATTCAAAGGCATCTCATGCCTCCTTGAAATTATTCCCATTCTCTGGCATTGATCATATTGTTTCACGTAAGCCGGTGAATCTTTGAGTAATGCAGGACAAAAGAAATCATATTGTAATACCTTTTGTGCTGTATGTTAGCCCCCATGATGTCCACCATTTTGGGAGGCATAACAATTCTCCAAAATCTGCTTAACTTCACTTTCATGGATGCATCTTTGAATGACTTGATTCAGCCCTTGTTTGAATAGAAAGGGATCATCCTACACATATAAAAAGGAATCATGACAGAGTTTCTTCTTTTTCTAGGTATTTTCTTTAAAAGGGTACAACTAACTTTCCAACAAATAGCTCCTCCATGCTTGATGGGAAGAGTTGTTCGTCGGGGAACTTTTCAAGAGTTTTTTACCATATGGAGTCACATGAGACCAATCTTCAAGTCTCGATAGATGGTCTATTATCTAGTTTTCTGTGCCTTTTTTGTCTTTGATCTCAACATCAAACTCTTGCAGCAAGAGAATCAACCTAATGAGCCTCGGTTATGCCCCTTTCTTGTTAAACAATAAATGGATTGCAGTATGGTGCCTATGAACAATTGCTTTAGTCCCCACAAGATAAGTATGAAATTTTCCAATGCATACACCACTAATAGCATCTCTTTCTCTATTACAGTGTAATTTGTTTGGGCAGCATCAAGGGTCTTGCTGGCATAATAAATAGAATGGAAGACGTTGTCTTTTCTTAGACCCAAGATAGCCGCCACAATATAACTGGCATCACACATTAATTCAAATGGAAATGCCAATCTAGACAAATTAAAATAGGGGCTTCAATTTGCTTCTTCTTTAACTCTTCAAAGGCCTTCACATAATTAGCACCAAATTCAAACTTCACTTTTTTTCTAGGAGTCTGCATATGGGTCTGGAGATCTTGGAGAAATCTTTGATAAACTTCCTTTAAAACCGGCATACCTAAGAAAACTATGAGCACCCCTCACAAATACTGGAGGTTATAGTTTTTCAATCACTTTTATCTTGGAACGATCTATTTCAAGACCTTTTTGTGACACCTTATGACCAAGAACAATCCCCTCCTTGACCAACAAGTGACACTTATCCTAGTTGAGAAAATTTATCTCCTCACACCTGGCTAATACCCTATCAAGAATATGCAAGAAATTCCAAAAAGAGTTACCAAATACCAAGAAGTCATCCATGAATATCTCAACAACTTCCCCCAACATATCCTAAAATATGGTCATTATGCATCTCTGAAGTGTGGTTGGTGTATTGTAAAGTCCAAAAGCCATGCATTTGAATGCATAAGTTCCATAAGAACAGGTGAAAGTCATTTTGTCTTGATCTTTTGGTGCAATAGCTATATGATTGTAGCCTGAATATCCATCTAGAAAGCAATAATAATCTTGGCCTACCAATCTGTCTAGCATTTGATTGATGAAGGAAATAGAGTAATAGTCTTTTCTAGTATCCTCAATCAACCTTCTATAATCCATGCATATGCGCCACCCCATGATTATTTAAGTTGGGATTAACTCATTCTTCTCAGTAGTTATCATCCCTCCTTTTGTTTGGGATGCATTGCATTGGGCTCACCTGCTTGCTGTCAGAAATTGGGTAGACAATACCTACATCAAACTATTTTATCACCTATTTTTTGACTACCTCCTTCGTGATCGGATTTAATCTTCTTTGATGCTGAACGCTAGGCTTATACCTTTTTTCAACATAGATCTTATGCATCAAAACGCTAGGTTGATCCCATGAACGTCAGACATCTGCCAACCTATAGCTTGCTTGCACTTCTTAAACATTGGTAGGGCCCTTTTAACTTGAACGTTAGATAATGTTGCTGCAAGTATCACTGGTAGTGTATCATCCTCACCCAAAAATTCATACTAGAGGTGAGGTGGAAGTTTCTTCAATTCAATTTTAGGAGCTTCTTCAATTGAGGGATTTGGAGAAGGCCTAATGGGTCTATTAAAACGCTCAAACCCAATCCTAGCATGGTGGACATTAAGCAAGGTTAAAATACTATACCATCTCATAGCCTGCAATATCAACAAAATTGAATTGTCCCACAATTCTCTCTCCAATGGATCCCTAGTCGAAATAAATGATAGCTCTTACTCAATATCAATTACTGTAATGGCAGACAACTCCTCATAGATTGCCGGTAGCTTCAACGGTTTGTATATCTCTCTACCTTATCATGTTCTTTCATAGTGAGTTACTCAATTGCAACATCAATTAATGCTATGCATGTGGCTAAGAATGGTTGTCACGACTCGAGTTGGGACCTCGGACTGAGACACAGGACCTAGAATCACGAATGGCTCCAAATCGACCCATGACATGAACATAACAACCAAAGAGCATACATCAAAGTGGAATCTGATAATTGAAGCATTAATAAGCGAAAGTATTAATAACATAACAATCATAAAATGAGTCAATCATCGACAAAGCTGAAAATCTACATATTATCTGATAAGCTTATAAACTGTCTGATAAGCTGATAGGACAACAACCCCAACTAGCTCGCTAAAGTCTGAAACTGGATATAAAGTAATCAAATGCTAAACTTAATGTCCTCAGAAGATGAGGATTCACCAACGATGGGAACTGAGCTAAATTGTGAGAAGCCGAACTAGCGGTGGAACTGAGTCTAATCCTCCAGACCAGTATCATAAAATGACAACATAGAGTATGCGGTCAGTACTTGGAACGTATTGAGTATGCAAGGTAAGTAAAACAAGATGAGTAACTGTTAACAGAAATCATGGATATAAACATCAATCTTAAGATCATTAGAGTAAGGACTGCATACTGAAATCTGAATATGAGACATATATAGTCATAAGTTGAATATCATATCTGAACAGAATGACTCAAAGCTAAAAATAGAAATCAAATGACTTGTTATAGCTAAAATCATAAGTAAAAACTCATAAACTAATCATTGTGTCAAACCTATTATAAAACATAATATCATAAGTAATGAACATTAATAATTGAAATCATGAGAAAAAATGGGAGACACATCATAACCGACGCCATCACGATTGAGCTTACATGATGCCCAACTATCACACTTAAGTGGACAGAGCCTTTCAAAACCTTTCCAAGGCTAAGGACGCTACCATGATATCGATATAAAGCTGAAGGACCCTTGCGCGAGGGAGAAACTTTCTTGGGAGGTCCTGAATAAATATATAAACCTATGTTGGTGTGTAGTTCTAAGATCGGGGAACCTTGAAACAACAAACATACTCGATGCTAGACACTAATCCCAAAAATATGCATAGTGCTTCCATCATTTTTTAATAAAGCTGAAATCATAAGCACATGCATAGTCTAAAATTTGAACATGGGGAGTCTTGACTCCAAAACATATGATAAGTTGATCTTATTGGCCTTGGATAAATCATGAAAACATACTTAACATGTTTAGTCTTTCCCAAGTCTTAGAATCATGCATATTTGAATTGGACTTCATAAGACAAAATAATGAATTCATACATGGGTAACTTATAAATATTTATTCATGCTAGATATCTCATCATACTTGAAATCATTAATCATGAACTTGCCTTTTCATAAAACTTGCATAATACGGCATAATTTTCTAAAACATGAAATCATGAATTCATAATCAATTTGTATATAAAACCTGCCTATAAATCTTAAAACATGATTTGGAATATGAGGGGAATTGACTCGTAGACATATCATAGAGAATTTCATAAAATTGGGTTAAAGTCCCATAAGATCATACACTTGAATTAGAAATTGAATTCGTGAACTTGAGGAGAAATTAAGGCATGAGAGTAAAAGGAAACTTTCATTCATATCCCTACATACCTGGGTAAACCGATTCTCAACTTGTCTTTGAAAGCCCAAGAGAATTGGGAAAGAATTGAGGGAATTCTAGATTTGATCTTCCAAGAATATTCAAAGCTTTGCATGCATGGGAAAGCCTAATGACTTGATATTGGTTAAAGCCTCTTAAAACACTCCTTTCATGGCTTAAAACGACGTAGTTTAGGACTTATGAGCTTAGAAATTATGAAAAAGCCATTAATAATTCATCTGGAAAAGTGATCTTGCTAGTCCTAATGAGGGATATAATGGGTCGTTGAGTCCACTGATGACTCATGGTCCTCACTTGGTTCCACTACAAGAATCTTTCCTATAATTTGATCTTCCCAACCAACGAAGGACTCGATTGGTCGTTAGGTTGCACAACGACTCACCGCGTGCACTCGTCATTACCACTAGAAGTTCCATCCTCCTTCCTCAGTCACCCTGACAACGACCACTTGACGAGTTATGAAGTTACACCACGACTCATTCCTTCACCCATTAAGTCTCCTGGACTACAACTTACTCAGCACACAACGGGCCGACTAATGACTCATTGGGTCACACCACGAGTCATCAAACCATCTGTAGTGACCCCCTGACAATGACTTTTTGCCAGTTTGGCATCTCATGAAAGATCACTAAATGATTCGTCAAGTGACCTGATGAGTCACCTGACGAGTTGTTCTATGACCTAGTGCAGATTTTCTTGATTCTTCTGATTCAACCCTCGGGTCTAATCTTAGGGACTTTCCAGATATTACAATATCTCCCTCTTGGGAACATTTTTCCTCGAATGTAGACAAAGCATACTCAAAAGGCTAGGGAAGGAACTACAATCCTAATTACTAAACATATGAAGCTGAAAACTGATAGAGTGACTAACTCCGGACTGATACACATGATTGAACTGAATTCATGCATAATGCATACATGCAAAAACATGAAAGAAATTGAGAGAAATGAACTTGACATCAAATTGAATAGAGCAGTAAGGAGGAAACTGATACCTCATGCTGAAACTGAGCTGGAAGGAAAAAGATGCGGGTATCTAGCCATCATATCTGCTTCGGTTCCCATGTATCTCCCTCAACAAGAAAACCTTCACTGAAGCTAATTCTTTGTTTCTCAACATCCGAACTTAACAGTCAAGGATCTTAACCAGAACCTCCTCATAGGTAAGGCTATCCTTCACACTTATGCTCTACACCGAAATAACTAAGGTGGGGTCACCACTGACTTCTTCAGTAGAGATACATGGAAAAATGAATGTACCTAGGCTAAATCCGCTTGTAAATCTAACTCATACGCCACTTTGCCCACTCGCCTCAAAATCTTATAAGGACCAACATATTAGGGACTTAGCTTCCCTTTCTTTTCGAACCACATCACTCCCTTCATGGAAGACACCTTCAAAAGCACCCAATCAAATCCATAAAAGCTACAGGAGAATTCTTTATTCCAAAATACATAAATACGAACTCATAGTGACCATACCAAGTCCTAAAAGCTATCTTCGAAATGTCATTCTCTCTAATTCTGAGCTAATAATAGCCAAATCTGAGGTCTATCTTTGCGAAACACTTAGCACCCTGAAGTTGGTCAAATAAGTCATCAATTCTTAGGTGGGGATACTTGTTCTTGATTGTGACCTTATTCAACTGCCAATAATTAATGCATATTCTATGGGAACCATTGTTCTTACGAACAAAGAGAACTGAGAACCCCATGGGGACTTACTAGGCCTGATAAAACCTTTATCTAGGAGATCTTTCAACTGCTCTTTCAACTCCTTTAGCTCATCTAGAGCCATTCTGTAAGGAGGAATGTTATTGGTTGTGTATTAGGGAGAAGGTTAAGACAATATCCACGTATCAGGAAGAAGGTCAAGACAAAAGTCAATCTCCCACTCAGGAGGGACTCCTGGTGGATCATTTGGAAACACCTTCGGATACTCACACACTATAGAAATTGACTGAAGAGTCGGGGTCTCGAACGTCGCAATCTTAACCCGAACTAGATGGTACACTCAACCTTTAGAGATCATCTTCCTAGCTTGGAGATAGGAAACAAAAATGGCTTACAGGTACAGCTGAACCTCCTTTCCATTCTAGGACTAACTCAACTGAAATCAAAACCCTACCCTACGGGTTCTACAATTTACTGAGGCATAACATGCGTGCAACCAATCCATACCAAAGATAACATCAAAATTGGTCATGTCTAACTCTACTAAGTCGACTGAGGTAACTTTCTAAAGGACTGTGATAGGGTAATTTCTATATACCCGTCTAGATATAACTAAGTCACTAATTGGAGTAGAGACTGAGAAGAGTTTTGACAGGATTTCGGGAATGACTCTGAAACTAATAGCAACACAAGGTCAATAATTGGAGTAGAGATTGAGAAGAGTTCTGATAGGATTTTAGGACTGACTCCGAAACTAATAGCAACACAAGGATTCAAAAAAGATAAGGTAGCACCTAGATCTAACAATGCATGCAAATCAATATGGAATACTCTTAACATACCAGTGACCATATTTCACGACCCGAGTCTACACCCTAATCGCCATATGGTACTTGGTGCCACAAGTGACCCCAAGCTAACCCATGGCTTATCATCGCACTGGTAAACTTAAATAATATAGTGGAAGCTGGGAACATAACTAAATAAACTATTTTTTCTAAAATAAGAAATGTTTAATAAAATACTAAAAACAACATATTTGTCAAATACCGAACAAAACTTTCTGAAAGCCATCTAAGAACTGACGAGTTGCTGGGACAAGCCCCCAGAAAACTCTAAAATTTGGAACAAGAATATGAAATAGAACTAAAACTGCATCCTCAAAAAATGAGGACTCACTTTAATACCCCGAAAGTGCCTAAGATTAGACTCGGGAATTGGAAATGAGAAGCAACATAAATCTAAAAGTTTTACCTCAGGATGAATGAGGTACGAGTCGTATAAAGGACCCACGACCCATAGGAACCACTCGTGGTTAGCATTTATGAGGGAAGGAGTTGGAATAATGGTCCTTGTAACGACCCGTTAGTAGAAGTTACGACTCATAGATAGGAGTCATTGGTTGGTTCTAGAATAGTTAGGCATGGGCAGTACGTGTCATGCTATGACTCATTGTGAGGAACAATGAGTCGTTGTAAGTGGCCATGGGAAGAGCAGGAAAAATTTCCCAGTCAAGTAATGGATTGAACCCACGACTCGTAGGAGGAACGTATGATTCATGGTATGACTCGTGGGAAGTTCAGATGCAGTTTCATCAGAGGTAGTAATGAGAGGATACAGCGGATCATTGTTTTATGTAATGACTCATCCTGTTGAGCTATGGTATCAGGACCTAAGTACTAAAGAATGAGGGGAGGTAAGTAATAGATAGACACCGCGAGTCGTGGTAACAAGGTATGACTCATGGTATCACTCGTTGTCACTGGTAGTGCAAAAATTCCAAAGTTTTCATTAAGGGTATTTTTGTAGTTTCTAAGACCTAAGGTCCTAAACTACGTCATTTTAAGCTCAATTATTAGGGTTTTAAGGGTGTTAAACCTATTCTAAGTCTTACCATTCCATGCATGCAAATTAGAACTCTTCCTTGGAGATCAAGCTTGAAGAACTTCCCCAATTTCTATTCAATTTTGTTTGGGCTTTCAAGAGGGAGTGTAAATCAGATTAACCCAGGTATGTAGGGTTATGAATGGGTGTATCCATCCATTCCTATTCCCAATTCCTTCTCAAATTCATGGAAATTCTAGTTGATGAATCTATCTGGTCTTAACCCAACTTGTGAATTCTCTAAGTATCTATCATGGATATACTCTATTTGTATGTCAAATGTTGAATTATGATTCATGGGCATGTTTTACAATATTTTAAATTACAATTCATGTTTTCAAAGTTCTACAAATTATGATGCCCAATTATGAAAGTTTATGAAAGGTTGAGATTATGACATATGTTATCAAGAATGATGAGATGCATATGAAAATGTATGATTTTGAATTACCCATTTCTATATTCATGTTTTTGACTATTGAAGTCTATTCCAAGTATGTTAAGTTTGGGCAAGCCTATATGATCAAGTATGTTTCATGATTTATCTGAATTCCATGTTATTAGGTTACCACATGGATTTTGGAGTTTAGGCTCTCGCTTTTCTTAGCTTGTGGTATCATTTGAGTCAAGACTCCTCATGTTATGATTTCATATTTTTACATATATTTTTATGATTCAGCTTTTTCACTACACGATGGTTCAACTTCGTTGAAAAATAATAGAGAGTATATGCATGTTTTTAGGAGTAGTGTCTAGTATCGAGTAGGCTAAGGGTCAATCAACCCTATTCCTCAGAACTATGTTTCAACGTAGGTGTGTTAGGATTATTTGGGACCTCCCTTGTGAGCTTCCCCTGCCCCCAAAGGGCCTTCAGCTTGATATCGATATCATGGTAGCGTTCTTAGCCTTAGCAAGACTTTGGATGACTCTGTCCACTTGAGTGTAACAGTCGGGACCACGTAAGCTCTATCGTGGTAATGTCAGTTATATGACGAGTCTCTCATTGTTCCTCATGATTTCAGTTATGCATGTTCATCAATCATGATATTATGTTTTCAGCAGGTTTGACCCAATATGCAGTTTTACTTATGGATAATCAGTTTGAGATTTGGGTTATTCAACTCAGTTATGATATTCAGTTATGTTTAAATCATGTTTTTCAGATAATAGCATGCAACCCCTACTCTCAGACTCACATGATGAAATGTTTTATGATATGCATGATCTCTGATTTTACTTACTTAGTAGTTTTACTTACCCTACATACTCGGTACATTTCACGTACTGACCGCATACTCTATGCTGTATCATTTTATGATACAAACTTTGACATTCAGGTTCAGCCCCAACGTTATTTAGATCCTTCGAGTAGCACCTCCTGGCAAAAGTTTGTAAGTCCTCATCCTTCAAGGACCTTTGTTTTTTATCAATTGTACTCAGTATCTTCAGTTTTAGTTTCAGTGAGTTAGTTGGGGTCTTGTCCCATCAATTCTTCAGTATGTAGAGACTTATCAGACATAGTATGTTTTTCGTTTCAGATCGAAGACATATGTCAAGAGTACTTATCTGGAAGTACCCTGAGAGTCTAAAGGACCTGATAACTAGAATCTATTATTCTAAGAATGGCCAAAGTTGCTTTGTCTAAAAGCATTGTAACCATCTAAAGAACAACCTGATCACTATTACTAGGGAGTGTTATTGAAACTCCTCAAGATATGATTGTAGTCAAACTGATCAGCTGACTTTACTGAATGATACTGAAAAGGCTAAATACAAACTAAGACTGAACTAGCATTCAAACTCATTGTTAACTCACATGACGGTAATAACATGGTAATTGCAAAAATTTATAGAGTCAGGCAACACTTGTATCTAGACAATTATGCAAGACTTAATTTACTACATTCATAGAACTATGGCTAAAATCATAAAATTTCATGGAAGGAGATATCAACAAGAAGTATAGCTAACAACAAAATTCCAAAACTCATGAAAATTATAACAAGAAGGAAATCCATAATATACTGACAAACAGACCCTAACTTTGAACTTTAGGGATGGAACTGATAAAATTCTCAAAAGAGTTTTGGGGCACAAGGGAAGAACAATTCCCTTGTGAAATCCCTCATACATGGAGTAGAGTTCTGAAGAAAAATCTAGAGAAATATGAGAAGAAGACTAAATCCTTTTTCTTGCTCTCAGCTTCCTGACTAAGTTTCCTACGTTTTGACTTTGAGAGAATGAGAGGAATGAGGGAAAAACTGTCGACTAACTCCCTAAATCCCTCTGAAAATAACCCCAAACAACATATTTTAAGAGTTAAAAAGGTGGGAAGTTACAAAAATTATCCCTGGAAGAAAGACTAGAAAATTTCTTGTTGGGGTCCAACGGGTTGTTTGTCGAGACCACGACCCTTTGGGATCAACCGTTGGTTAAGGGTCTGAAATTTGGATTTCTAAACTTTGACCAACGGGTGGACAGGACGACCTATTTGTAAGGAAGGATGGGTCATTATATCCAACCATTGAATCTGGAGGGAATTTCTCACCCTTTCTGGATTCTTCCAACGGCTCCCTACGGCGAGTCATTGGTTCCTTCCACGACTCATTGATTTTGGGAAAGGTTGGGCTAAGTTTCTAAATTGAGAAACAATGAGTGATAGAACGACTCATTACTCCTCACAACGTGTAATTCCATGTCTCCTTGGTTCCCAAATGAAAACTTACAGAGAATGACAATGATAATACAATGGTTCATTGGTGCTGACGACGACTCGTTCTTTGAGTCATTCTAAGATAAAATTTTCTGGTTCTTTATATCTTTTCTTGCTTAATCTGAGTTATGCTCTATGAAACTTTTTGGGTGTTACAATATCTCTCCCTTGAGATTATTCATCCTCAAATGAAGGCTAAGTAAGCTGAAAGACTGGGGAATGAGTTGCAAATTCCCAACTGAAAAATGTAAACTAATTTCTGAAGGAGTGACTAACCCCAGACTAAAATAGGCATACTAATTGAATTGATGCAACTAGGATGCATATTAAGAACATGAATAGAGCTGATTAGTATGGAATTGAATAGAGTACTGAGGAGGAATTTATTACCTGATGCTGAAGCTGAACTGGAAGGAAATAAATGAGGATATTTAGCCATTATGTCTGCTTCCGCTTCCCATGTAGCTCCCTCAACTAGCTGGTTCCTCCATAGAACCTCTACTGAAGTAACCTCGTTTCTCAACTTACGAACCTGATGGTCTATGATTTCAACTTGAACTTCTTCGTAAGAAAGGTTGTCCTTTAATCCAACACTCTCTAGAGGAACTACTGAGGTCAGATAACCGATGCACTTCTTCAGTAATGATACATGAAAGACTGGATGCACCGATACTAACTCTACAAGTAAGTCTAACTCATAGGCTACATTGCTAATACATTTTAGGATTCTGTAAGGTCCCATATATCTCAGATTGAGTTTTCCTTTATTCTCAAACCTTATCACTCCTTTAATAGGTGAGATATTTAGGTAAACCCAATCATCAATAGCAAACTCTATCTCTCTTCTCCTTATACCTGCATATGATTTCTTTTGACTCTGTCCTTTTTTACACCTTTCTCTAATAATCTGCACTTTCTACATAACATCATGAATGGAATCTGGACCTATCAAAGTAGTTTTTACAACCTCAAACCATCCTATAGGAGACCTACACCTCCTACATATAATGCTTCAAACGGGGCCATCTGAATACTGGAGTGGTGGCTATTATTTTATGCAAACTCGATGAGAGGTAGGTGATCATCCCAACCACCCTTAAAATCGATCACAAAAGCTCTCAATATGTCCTCCAAGATGTGAATAGTCTGCTCGTCTTGTGCATCCATCTAAGGGTGAAAAGATGTGCTGAGCTTGACTTGAGTGCCAAGTCCTTTCTGAAATGATTTCCAGAAGTGCGAGCTGAACTGGGTACCTCTGTCCAAAATAATGGACAAGGGAACTCCATCCAGTTTGACTAACTCTCGGATGTACAATCTAGCATAATCCTCAACTGAGTTTGTAGTCTTTAACGGTAGGAAATGTTCTGACTTAGTCATCCGATCTATTAACACCCAAATGAAATCATGTTGCCGGCGCGTATGAGGTAAACCTGTAATAAAGTCCATGTTCACCTCTTCCCACTTCCACGTGGGTATGCTGATATCCTGAGTCATACCCTCAGGTCTCTGATATTCAAACTGAACCTGTTGGCAGTTAGGACACTTAGCTACAAATTCTTCAATATCCCTCTTCATGCCGTTCCACCAGTAGATTTCCCATAGGTCACTGGACGTCTTAGTGGCACCTGGGTGAATAACATATCTGGAGCTGTTTGCTTTTGCTAGTATTCACTGTCTCAAGTCATCTACGTCTAGAACATACAGTATATCCTGGTAACGAAGCACACCATTGCCCCCTTTGAAGAAAGTCTCAACTTCTTTTCTTAGAACTGCTTCTTTTAGTTTAAGTAATATGAGGTCTTCATCCTACTTTGACTTGACCTCTACTACCAGTGAGGACTCTAACCCACTCTGGATTACAACTCCGCCCGTAGCTGAATCAACTAACTGCACCCTCAGTCTAGCTAACCTGTGGATATCTTTTTCCAGATCCTTTTTGACCCTCTTCAACATGAGCAGTGCTTTCCATAGACATCCTGCTTAAGTCATCCGCCACTACGTTGGCCTTTCCCAGGTGGTGTAGCACAATCATGTCATAGTCCTTTAGTAACTCCAGCCACCTTCTCTAATGGAGGTTGAAGTCCTTCTAACTGAACACGTATTGAAGGCTCTTGTAGTTAGTGAAAACATCCACGTGAACCCTATAAAGGTAATGTCTCCATATCTTCAAAGCAAATATCACTGCTTCCAATTAAGATCATGAGTCGGATAATTCATCTCATGAACCTTGAGTTGTGTAGAGGAATAATCTATCACCTTACCCCGCTACATCAGGACAAAACTAAGGCCAACTCGGAAAGCATCACAATAGACTACGAACCCATCTGTTCCTTCTAGCAAAGTGAAAATCAGAGCTGTACTGAGTCGAGTCTTCAACTCTTGGAAACTCTTCTAACATAAATGTGACCAGTGATACTTCACCGTTTTCTGAGTTAATTTAGTCAGAGGGGATGCAACGGAGGAAAACCCCTCTACAAACTGTCGGTAGTAAGTGGCTAAATCCAAGAAACTCCTGAGATCTATTGGAGAAATAGGTCTCGACCAATCTTTTACCACTGATATCTGTTGAGGATCTACCTGAATACACTCACCTGAGACCATATGACTGAGGAAGGCTATTGACTTCAGCCAGAATTCACACTTACTATATTTAACAAACAACTAGCGGTCTCTAAGAGCCCGCAACACTATCCTCAGGTGATTAGGATGTTCCTCTTCATTTCTAGAGTATACCAAGAAGTCATCTAAGAACAAAATGACGAACATGTCCAGATATGGCTTGAATACCCCGTTCATTAGGTCCATAAAAGCTGTAGGAGCAATGGTTAGTCCAAAAGATATAACCAAAAATTCATAGTGGCCATACCGAGTTCTGAAGGTTGTTTTTGGTATGTTACATTCTCTAACCCTAAGATGATGATATCCCGATCTGAGATCTACCTTGGAAAAATAACCATCTCCTTGTAGCTGATCGAACAAGTCATTAATCCTGGGTAGGGAATACCTGTTCTTGACTGTAACTTTGTTTAGTTGATGGTAGTCGATGCACATTCTTAGTGTACCATCTTTCTTTCACACAAACAATACTGGAGCACCCTATGTAGAGATACTGGGACTAATGAAGACCTTATCTAGAAGGTCTTTCAATTGTTCCTTCAACTCCTTAAGCTCAGCTAGAGCCATTCTTTAAGGAGGAATAGAGATGGGCTGGGTGTATGGAAGAAGGTCTACGCCGAAGTCTATTTTCCACTTGGGAGGGACTCCGGGAAGATCTTCGGGAAAGACATAGACATCGGGGAATTCACTAACAGCAGGAACTGACTGAATAGTCATGGTCTTGGAGTTGGAATCCCTAACCCTAACTAGGTGATATAGGCAACCCTTTAAGATCATCTTCCGGGCCTTAAGGTAGGAAATAAATCGACCCTTAGGTGCTGAAACACTACCCTTCCATTCTAAGACTGGCTCATTGGGAAAATGAAACTTGACAACTCAAGTTCTACAGTCGACTGAGGCATAAACAGAATGTAACCAATCCATGCCAAAAATGAGGTCAGAGTCAACCATGTCTAGCTCTACTAGATCAACTAGGATAAATATAATCAACGCAAAGACTGGGTAGTTTCTATATACCCAGCTGGCTCTAACTAATTCACCAACCAAAGTAGAGACAGAGAATGATTCTGAGAAGACTTCTGGACTGATATCTAACTGAATAGCTATGTAAGGAGTCATGAATGAAAGTGTGGCTCCTGGATCTAATAGGGCATATACATATATATGGAAAAGATGTAACATACAAATAACCACATCAGGTGAGTTCTGCTGATCTTGACGAGAAGAGAAGGCATACAAATGATTTTGGCGCTGTCTGCCATCCGTACCCGAAATAGTACCCTGCTGAGTTGGGCGACCTGCTGGGGCTGCTGAGGTAGTGGACTGAGCCTTTCCTCATCCTGTTAATGGACAATTTCTTAATCTGTGGCATGGCTAGCCACAACTGAAACAACCCTCCTTGGCCAAATGACACTGCCCTAGGTGATTCTTGCCACACTTTGGGTAGGCTAGAAATGAGTTGCTACTAGAGATATGACTCTGGGTCTGGGAGCATGATGTTATACCCTCTCGGTCCTTATGGGATCAGAAAGATGGAGCACTGGATGTTGTGGATGCTGGAGGTCTCTGCTACTGCTACTATGGGCCTCTACTACTACCTGATCTCTGCTGACTATATTCAAACTAACCTGTTCTGGCCCGCTTGTTTTTCCACTCTATGTCCTACAACTTTTCTGCCTATATTTGTTGGGCATGAATGATGAGGCTGGAGAGGTCAATGTCTTTGATCAGCATTGCGGTTCTACATTCCTTGAGTACTAGATTTGAAACTCCAATTACAAACTTTAACATACGAATCCTCAACTCAGCGACCATCTCTGGAGCATACCTCGATAGCCGAGTGAATTCCAATGCATACTCTTCCGCTATCCTATTATTCTGCCTCAAATTCATGAATTCAACAACTTTGGCCTCCATCAATTCCTGAGGAACGAATCTATTGTGGAACGTAGTAACGAGATCGTCCCATTCTATTGATCTTGCTTCGGTTGGCCTACCCTCCATCAATCTTTGTACCAAATCCACCATTTGTAATAGGTAGGCAGCTAGATCAAAACGTTGCTACAGAAGTTACACCTATGATCTGGGTGATTTTCTGCACCTCATCCACGAACTCCTGTAGGTCCTGTCCTACTTTAGATCCATGAAAAGCTAGAGGGTTCATTCAGGTGAAATGTCGAGATCTGGCAGCTGCTGCAGACCCGTTCACATTCACCAAAACCACCTGTTGGTTCACTTGGTTGGTCATATCCTGGGTAAACATCTAGTTTGCAGCCGACACTTGATCGCCCTGAGGGGCTACTGGAGCTGGTGGGGTAGGTTGGTTTGCATTCACGTTTCTCCTCCCGTTTCTTCATTTTAGAGGCATCGTTATTTGAAAAGAGTAGAGTGCGGAATAGGAGGACAATTTTGAGATTAAGCTTAACACATGATAAAAAGTATGAACAAAGGGAAATTTCCTAATAACACCTTGTATCCTCCCCCTCATAAGTGTGGAGTACTTCACGCCCATAAAAAGGACTACTCGATGCGACATTCAGACATCATAGGATACTTTAAACCTAGTGCTCTGATACCAAGTTTGTCACAACCCGATTCTACACCCTGCACGCGACAAGGTACTTGGTGCCACAAGCGACCCCAAGCTAACCCATGGCTTAACATCACATTGGTAAACTTAAATAACATAGAAGAAGCTGGGAATGTAACTAAATAAATTGATTTTTCTAAAATAAGAAATGTTTGATAAAATACTGAAAAGAACATGCTTGTCAAATACCGAACGAAACTAAGTTTGAAAGCAATCTAAGAAATGACAAGTTGTTGGGAAAAGCCCCCATCAAATTCAAAAATTTGAGAACAAGATTCTGAAATAGAACTAAAACTTCATCTTCGAAAAATGAGGGCTCACTAAGCTAAAACTGCTGAAACGCCTGAGAAGGGGGAACTACTGTCGCTGCTGTGACTGAGAACTTGCACCTGTATTATAATATGATACAACATAAAAATATGCATCAGTACTTTGAATGTACTAAGTATGCGAGATGTAGGTAAATCAATAAGAGTACATAACTGAGTTGAGATGACATGAAATGACCAATTATTAGCTGATGAGTACTATGATATAATTGTGATAGTATAAGTACGGGCACTGACTGATGGTCATAAACATATCCTGAAATTTGAATAACTGAACTAAGCTGAACTGATAAGAGGAACTGTACTATATTGTACTATATTATGGGAGCAACTATACTGACATGTAACCACATGAGTTAACTGTGGAGTCTGATGTATACCCCCCATTGGAGAAGGCCCACTATACTTTTCTAGGGTATAGTAGCTGAACTGGGTGATCACCATCTGATGCCCAATTGGGCTAAAAACCTATGGTGGCAACATAGTTCTAGGAACCCAGGTGTGCTGTACCTCGGCCCTCTTGGAGCTAAGTCCTACTTCTACTGAAAGTCTTAACTGTGACTGCTACGCTAATAGCTCGAAACTAGTATCCCAAGACTTATGTCAGGAGTACTTATCTGGACGTATTCAGAGAGTCTAAAGGACCTGATAACTAGAAACTAGTGTTCTAAGATTGGCTAGAGCTGCTTTGTTGGAAAGTGTTGTAACTGTCTAAAGAACAACCTGATCACTGGTACTAAGGAGTGTTACTGAACACCTTAAGAATTGACTGTAGTCAAACTGATAAGCTGACTTTACTGAATGATATTGAAAAAGATAAATACTGACTGAGACTGAACTAGCATTCAAACTGACTGCTTACTCACATGGTGGTAATGACATGGTAATTGCAAGAATTTACAGAGTCAAGCAACACTTGTATCTAGAAAATTATGCAAGATTCAATTTACTACATTCATAGAAACTAGGGCTAAAATCATAAAATTTCATGGAAGGAGATATCAACATGAAGTATAGCTAACAACAACATTCCAAAACTCATGAAAATTATAACAAGAAGGAAATGCATAATATACTAACAAATAGACCCTAGCTTTGAACTTCAGGGCTAGAATTGATAAAATTCTCAAAAGATTTTTGGGGAACAAGGGAAGAACAATTCCCTTGTTGAATTCCCACATAGCTGGAGTAGATTTACTAAGAAATATCTGGAGAAATCTGAGAAGACTGAACCCTTGTTCTTGCTCTGAGCTTCCTGACTGACTTTTCTATGTTCAGACTTTGAGGGAATGAGAGGAATGAGAGAAAACTGTCGACTAACTCCCTAAATACCTCTAAAAGTAAACCCGAATCACATAGTTTAATTGTTAAAAAGGTGGAAGTTAAAAAAATGTCCCTGGAAGAAAGATTGGAAAACTTCCCGTCAGAGTCCAACAGGTCGCTGGTCGAGACCATGACCCGTCCTGACCAACCCTTGGTTAAGGGTCTGAAATTTGGATTTCTATAATTTTATCAATGGGTGGATATGAAGACCCATTTACAGGAAGGATGGGTCGTTGCATCCAACCGTTGAATCTAGAGGGAATTTCTCACCCTTTTTGGATTCTTCCAACGGCTCCCTATAACGAGTTGTTGGCTCCTTCCACGACTAGTTGTGGAGCTCATTGGTTTTGGGAAAGGTTAGGCCAAGTTTTTGAACTGAGAAACAATGAGCGACAGAACAGCTTTTTACTCCTCAAAACGGGTCATTCCATGTCTCCTTGGTTCCCGAATGAAAACTTGTAGAGCATGATAATTACTCATACAACACTTTGTTGGTGCTGACAATGACTCATTGTCTGAGTCATTCTGAGACAAAAAATTTTGGTTCTTTCTAGTTTTTCATGCTTGGTCTGAGTTCTAGTCTATGAAAATTTTGGGGCGTTACACCACACTTTAAGAGACCTCATACTCCTAACTAGATGAGAGGGCGTAAAATCTATTCTTATGCTGGCCACCACCTACACTAGTGGATGCACCCTACTGAGCTGAGAATGCTGGTGGAGCTACTGAACTGGTGTCTGGGTTACGACCTCTATTAGGGCTCTATCTAGTTGAAAAGCAGTCTCTAAGAAGATGTTTGGGCTTCTTACACCCATAACACGCGCCTTAACCCATAAGGCACTCTCTAATGTGCCTACTACCATACCTGCCACAAACAGTCATGTTGGGCTCTCCTGACTTGTTCCCTGACCTCTGGAGCCTGATGCTCCACTCCTCTGATCACGCCTAGGTCTAGATGGAACACTGACTTATGGTGGCGCTGGGGCTGATGACCTCAGGTGGGACTACTAATGATGCCCTCCACCAGACCTTTGCTAGAACTGTCCATAACACCCTATCTTGGCCCTCTTGACCTCCCTCTCCCTCTCCCTCATCTGATCAACCTCTATCTGCTGGGCGTATATGATCAATTGTGAGAAGTCTAGATCATTATTCAGCATAGCGGTCGTGCACTCCTTGACCAGCGAGTCTGATACTTTGTTCACAAACCTGCTCATACGTGTCGTCTGATCCACAACCATCTTCGGCGCATACTTGGTACTCGGGTAAATGCCATGGCATATTCTGGGACAGTCCTATGGTGCTACTTTAGGTTGATGAACTCTATTGCCTTCGCCTCCCTCAATTATCTAGGGAAGAACCTGTCTAAGAAGGTAGTCATGAACTCATCCCAACTCACGGGAACTGCTCCCACTACTCTACCATCCTTCTACTGGCGGTACTAATTGGAGGCTAAATCTGCACTCTCTTCTCCAGTCACCCCCATAATCTGGGTGATCTTCTGCACCTCCTCAATTAACTCATTTGGGTCCTCATCCACTTTCAACCCCAGAAACTCAGGTGGATTCACTTCAGAAAGTACCAGACTCTAGCCGTTGATGTGTTCCCATTCTGAGGAACATGAGACACCGCCTACTGATTGACCTGAGTGGTCATAGGCTATGCCAACATCTAAAGTGCGACTCTAAACTCAGCATGAGTGACCTACTCGGGCACAGGATCTGCTGGTGCTGGTGTGGCTTGCTGATGCCCATGTCCATTGCCATTGTCATAGCTAGTTCCATTGCCATTCCTCCTTCCATTCACTCGGCGTGGAGGCATATTTCTTCAAATGCGTATAGCACGAGTTAGAAGGAATAGAAAGATACTTTATTGCACGACTTAGATCATGAAATAAGGAAAATTTCCTAAAACGTCTTGTAGCCACTTCCCCATAAGTGTGGAGAGTTTCACACCCATGGAAAAGACTACTCAATGTGGCTTTCATACACCTTAGGACACTCTAAGATTTTCTTTGATACCAAGTTTGTCACGACCTGAGCTAGGACCCTAGATCGAGACACGGGATCAAGAACCACGAATGACTACAAGTTGACCCATGGCATGAGCATAACAACCAAAGAGCATACATCAAAGCAGAATTTTATAATTGAAGCAATTAGGAAACGGAAGCTTGAATAGCATAACAATCATAAACAGAGTCAATCACCCGACAAATCTAAAAATCTTCATATTGTCTAATAGGTCGTTGAACTATCCGATGAGCTGATGGGACAACAACCCCAACTAGCTCGCTAAAGTATAAAACTGAATATAATATAATCAAACTCTAAAATAAATGTCCTCGAAAGATGAGGACTCATGGGAATTGATCTAAACTGTGGGAAGTTGTACTAATGGCAAAACTGAGTCTGATCGTTCGAACCTATATCATGAAATGGTACAATGTAGAGTATGCAATTAATACTTGAAATGTACTAAGTATGCAAGGTAAGTAAAGCATGTTGTGTAACGGTTAACTGAAATCATATATATAAACATCAATCATAAGATCATGAGAGTAAGGATTGCATGCTGAAATATGAATCTGAGACATATATAGTCATAAGCTGAAAATCATATCTGAACAGAATGACCCAAAACTAAAATAGAAATCAAATGACTTATCCTAGCTGAAATCACAAGTGAAAACTCATAAATTGATATTAGGTCAAACTTGATGTAAAACATAATATCATAAGTAATTAACATGAATAAATGAAATCATGAGGAACAACGGGATACTCATCATAAGCGACACCATAACAATAAAGCTCATGTGATGCCCAACTCTTATACTCAAGTGAGCAGAGCCATCCAAAATCTTACCAGGGCTAAGGATGCTGCCATGATATCAATATCAAGTTGAAGGCTACTTGCGGGCGGGGAAAATCTCTTGAGAGGCTCCAAATAAATATATAAACGTACATTGGTGCGTAGTTCTGATACCAGGGAACCTTGGAACCCAAGCCTATGTGCTGCTTGACACTACTCCAAAAAACATGCACAGTGCTCACATCATTTTTCAACAAAGCTGAAATCATAATTACATGCATTGTCTGAAATCTGAACATGGGGAGTCTTGACTCCAAAACATATCATAAGATGTAGAGGGAGTTTTGACTCTAAAACATATGATAATGTGATCTTATTAGCCTTGGATAAAACAATATACTTAACATGTGTGGGCTTGCCCAAATTATAAAATCATGCAGACATTAAATGGACTTCAAAAAAGACAAAATTATGGATTCATACATGAATAATTTATAAATATTCATTCATTCTAGATATCTCATCATACTTGAAATCATGAAGCATAAACTTGACTTCTCATAAAACTTGTATAATAGGGCATACTTCTCTAAAATTTGAAATCATAAATTCATAATCAATTTGTATATAAAACTTGCCCATAAATATTAAAGCATGATTTAGAACATGATGGGAACTGACCCATAGACATATCATAGAGAATTTCATAAAATTGAGTTAAAACCCCATAAGATCATACACTTGAATTAGAACTTGAATTTATGAACTTGAGGAGAAATTTAGGCATGAGAGTGAAAGAAAACTCTTATTCATAAGCCTATACACTTGGGTAAACTTATTCTCATCTTTTCTTTGAAAGCACAAGAGAATTGAGGAAGAATTGAGGGAATTCTATATTTGATTTTCCTAGAGAATTCAAAGGTTTGCATGCATGGAAAAGCCTAATGACTTGATATTGGCTAAACCCTCTTAAAACACTTCTTTTAGGGCTTAAAATGACGTAATTTAGGACTTGGGAACTTAGTAATTACCAAAACTCCCTTAATAATTCTCCTGGAAAAGTGATCCTGCTAGTCTCAATGAGGGACCTAATGAATCATTGGGTCCACTAACGACTCGTGATCCTCACTCGTTGCCACTACTGGAATCTTCCCTACAATCTAAAGATCCCAACAAATGGAGGACTCAATGGGTTGTTAGGTGGAACGATGACTAATCGTATGAGCTTGTCGTCACCATTGGAAGTTCTATCCTCCTTCCTCAATCACCCTAACAACGACCCACTTAATGAGTCATGAAATGATATCACAACTCATTCCTTTATCCGTTAACTCTCCTGGACTACAACTTACTCAGCATACAATGGGCCGACTAATGATTGTTAGGTCATACCACGAGTTTTCACACAATCTGTAGTGACCCCATGACAATGAATCTTTGCTAGTCTAGTATCCCTTGATGGGACACTCTACGATCCTTCAAGTGACCTGATGAGTCATTTTGTGACTTGGTGCAAATTTTTTTGATTCATCTAATTCAATCCTTGGGTCTGATCTTAGGAACGTTAGAGGTATTAAAATGGTCATCCCAAAATAAATGGGACTCTCAAATTTGGATCAAAATCTAATATGACAAAATCTATAGAAATATGAGTGCCCCAACTTGCACTAGGACATCCTCAATGATCCTGTCTGGTCTTTCCAATGATCTATCTGCTAACTGGTGGACAATAGTACTGGGATGTGGGCTTCCCAAGTCCCACTTCTTAGGAAATAATAGTAGATCCTTGATCACATAACCCCTGAGTTATCACCTTATATTCAATCGAGATCTCAATGTGAAATTATCTGAATCTTTCAATTTGGTCAGCAACCTATTTTAAATTCTAGATGTGCACTCCTCAGTGAGTGTAACTATCATATATTCAGTCAACTGACTCTTATTTATCATAATATCTTTTATATTCGTGAAATATCTGGGGATACCTTACAAGACATCAATCATAGGCAATTGAATGTGCACCTATCTAAACAAATCAACAAACTTTTTAAAGCTAGCTTCCTCCTTTTGCTTCTTCAGTTTTTGTAGGAAAGGTAGTGGAAGCCTTATACTAGATAATGCTTCTTGAACTTTTTACCTCTTTTTTTGGTTCAAATTTCTCTTCATCAATTTCAGTTGTCTTGCACGTTACCTTCTGTGGAACATGCTCTTCAAGCTTTTTACCATTACATGTAGTGACTGTATTTACCTACTTGGGGTTTGGATCAGTATCACTCGACTAACCTCTTTGGGGTCTTATATTCTACCTCCAACTATCTATCTAGATGCTTCTCAAGATTCCTTACAAAAAGATCTTGGTTTTTCTTATCTGCAGCCAACTTGTCTTGTTTAGCCATGATATTTTTCAATGATCTTTGGCATATTTATATGCCTCCTTGACAAATTTTACCCACATTTATCCTAGTTTTGAAAATTTTATTCACTTATAATTGCATGTTCTGATTGGAAACTATTGATAGTGAGATAACAAGTGTGATTAGATTTTTTAAGGAAAATATGGGGGAAATCAACTCAAAATGATCTAATAAGGAACGTTCGTAGCTTTGGAGCAACTTTGGATGAGCTTTTGGACAAGATCAAGTTGGTGCATTGAGTGGGGTGTTGCCCTAGAGCCAAAATTTCATAAGAAGTTCAAGTAGCAGGATAAGCACTATGGCCGACGCACTGCTCTAGAGAAAAAACCTTAGAAGAACAAAATTTGAGCAGCCTAGAGCTATGATTGGCCACGCCAGGATTGCAACACCCTAAGATTTTCCAAGACCCAACTCAGACTTTGCAGGGAAAACTAGAAAAATTTGTCACAAAATGACCCAGACTACGGATAGTTGTCACCTGTAATGGACCGTTGTCAAAGTATTTTCTAAACTGAATATTTCCTTTTGGGGACCAATGAGGCATATGATGACCCATTTGAAGGAGTAATGAGTCGTCCTATCGTCCATTGTATGCCGGGTATAGAAACCTACCATCCCCTTGAACCAACGAGTGGAACTAAGGACTCATGGTTCATACTAATGAGTAATTTTTGCCACCCGCTGCCTGAACCAGCAACCCTTCAGGTCACGACAATGTTGACCACGAGCAGATACGATGACCTATTGGTTCTACCAATGAGTCATTGTGTCGTCCGTTAGAAGAGGGACCAAGTTTTCCTGTCAGTGACCATAAGAGGAACCAATGACCCGTTGGTCCATCTAACGAGTCGTGGTTCCCATTCGTGGTCCATTTCTAGTGAGCCCTGATTCCAGGCCCAGGACCAACGACTGGTCCCAATGATTCATGGTATCAACCAACGACTCATCGTGTGACCCATTTGTCCCTGTCGGGTAGTTCTCAAAATTTTCCTTTTGGGGCATTTTTATAATTTCCCACCTTTTTAATCCCTAAACTATGTCATTTTTGGGTTATATTTAGGGGATTTAGGGAGATAATCGACATTCCCTATTCATTCCTCTCATTATCTCAAAGTTAGAATGTAGAAAACTCGTCAGGAAGCACAGAGTAGGGTCAAGGGTTTCAATTCTTCTTCTCAGATTTCTCAAAGGTTTTCTCAGGGATTTCTACACCAGTATATGGGAATTCAACAAAGGAATTGTCCTTCCTTGTGCCCGAAAATTCTTCTGAAATTTTCTTATCAGTTCTAGCCCTGAGGTTTTGAGTCAAGGTAAATTCTTAGCCAGATTTTGATTAATTCATGTGGATTGTTGTTTATATGAATTCTTTCTATGTTTTCTCTACGTAGTAATCGTTTTCTATCTACTTCATGTGAAATGGCTTAGCCCTAATTCTATAAATGCAGTAAATTGGGTCTTGCATAGTTGATTAGATATTAATGTTGACTCTGTTACTCTTTGAATTCCCATGTTCTTACTATCATATGAATTTTTAGTCAGTTGCATGCTAGTTCAATCTCAGTCAGAAGGTTAGCATTTTCAATATCTTTCAGTAATGTCAACTGATCAGTTTTACTGTAGTAAGTTTTCTTAAGGTGTCAGTAATACCTCCCAGCCCTAGTTTGCAGATTTAGTTATTAGTGAATTCTTTAGACAGTTATGTTGCTTCCAGATAAGTAGCTCTGACCAGTCTTAGATCTAGTAGTATCGGTTACTAGTTAGTTCTTTAGATGGTTATGATGCTTCTAGATAAGAAGCTTTGACCAGTATTAGAACACCAATTTTTAGTATACAGTCCTACAGACTCTCTGGTTACTTCCAGATAAGTATTCCTGACTTAGTCCAGGACCCCAGCTTTGAGGTATAAGCTTAGTAATCAAGTTAGGACTATCCAACACGAGTAGTACTTAGCACTGAGGGTACTGGGGTTCCAGCGCACCCAGGTTCCCCTAACTACATTTCCACTACAGGTTATTATCCCAACAAGCCCCATATTTATGATCATCCAGCTCAGCCACTATACCCTGGCAAGGTACAGTGGGCTTTCTCCGATGGGGTGAATACATCGGATTCCATGTTTAGCTCATGTGGTTATATGTCGGTTATAGACTCTCCCACTTGTCAGTATAGTTTCAGTTCTGTTCAGCTCAGTTCAGTCACTGAGTTTCAGACATGTTCATGACCATCAGTCAGGGTCATTATTGACCATACAAGTTATAGCTCAGTTTTTATTAGTATTTAGTAGTAGTTGGTCATTTCATATTATTTCAGTTCAGTTGTTTATTTTCCATGCATATTATAAATCTCACTTAGTACATTCAAAGTACTGACGCATACTTTCTATGTTGTATCGTATTATGATACAAGCGTAGGTTCTCAGTCATAACATCGTCAGTAGTTTCCTCCGGCGATCTTAGTAGTAGCAGTCCATTTTATGAGTCCTCATCTTTTGAGGTTGATATTTTCTTTTCAGTTAGTTTCTTTTTAGTCAGATTTTAGAGTTAGGTGGAGGATTGTCCCAATAACTTGTCAGATAGTAGTTGGCTTTCAGACTCAGATATTCAGTATTCTTTACAGTTATGTTTACACTTTCAGCAACATTGATTTACATAAATATTTTATACAACTCCCGCTTATATTTGTTTATTTTACCAGTGCAATGTTAGACCATGGGTTATCTTGGGGTCACTTGTGGCACCAAGTACCGTGTCTCAGCCAGGGTGCAGACTCGGGTCATGAAAAATTGGTGTTAGAGCAATTGGTTTAGAGTATCCTAGGATGTCTGAAACTCGTGTAAAGTAGAGTCCTTTTCATGGGTGTGAAGTGTGCCACACTTATGAGGGGGAGGCTAGAAGAAATTATTAGGAAAACTCCCTTTTGTTCATACTCCTTATCGCGTGTTGAAGTTGAATCCCAAAATGTTCTCCTAACTCATTATTTATTTGTTTTAGTGAAAAATATGCCTACAAGATGAGTAAATGGAAGGAGGGCTGGCAATGCCAACCGGCCTTCCCCACCAGCTCCAGCAGCCCCTCAGGACGACCAAGTGTCTACAGCAGAATTCCAAGCGGCAATCTAGCTGCTGGCTCAAATGGTGACTAACCAAGTGAACCAATAGGTGGTTCTAGTGAATACTAATGTGTCTGTAGTAGCTTCTAGGGTTCGGGACTTCACCCGAATGAACCCTCCAGCTTTCCATGGATCCAAGGTGGGAGAGGACACACAAGAGTTTGTGGATGAGGTGCGGAATATCACCTGGATTATGGGTGTTAGCTCCATGAAGAGTGCTAATCTAACTGCCTACCAGTTGAAACGGGTGGTGCAAATTTGGTACAACCAATGGAAGGAAGGGAAGCTAGTAGAAGCAGGGCCAATAGAGTGGGATGAGTTCACGACCGCATTTCTAGACAGATTCTTTCCTCAGGAATTGAGGGAGGCCAAGATTGTTGAATTCATGAATTTAAAGTAGGGTAACAAGACCAAGAAGGAGTATGCATTGGAGTTCACTCGATTTTCGAGGTATGCTCCAGAGATGGTAACCGACCCAACGACTCGCATGCTCAAATTTGTCAATAGAGAGTCAGACTTGGTACTAAAGGAGTGCAAAACCACAATGCTCATCAAGGACATTGACCTCTCCAGTCTCATCATTCATGCCCGGCAGATTGAGATAGAGAAGTTGAAGGATATTGAGTGGGAGAACAAGCGGGCTAGAACAGGTCAGTTAGATTATAGCCACCAGAGGTTCAGTGGCAGTAGTCTCCCACATCAACAGCAATAGAGGACTCCAACACCCACATCAGCTAGCGCCCCTACTTTTCGGTCCCGCAAGGATTGGAAGGAAGGAGCATCTGGCTCTCAATCCTAGAGTTACAGTGCCAACAAATGTTACCCAGCTTGTCCTAAGTGTGACAAGAACCACCCAGGTGAATGTCGCATAGGCAAAGAGGGTTGCTTTGGATATGGGCAGTTGGCTCACAAGTTAAAGGAGTGTTCATCAACGGGACGGAGGAGAACTCAATCTACCCCTTCAGCAGCCCCATCAGGCCGTCCAACTCAGTAGGGTAACACTTCACGTATGGATGGTCGCTAGCACCAAAAATGTTTTTATGCTTTGTCCTCTCGTCAAGATTAGGAGAGTTCACCTAATGTGGTCATGGTATGTTACGTTATTTCCATCTAGATGTGTATGCCCTACTAGATCTACGAGTCACACTGTCGTTCGTGACTCCTTATGTAGCTATTCAGTTTGAAATCAGTCTGGAAGTCCTCCCTAAACCATTCTTAGCCTCTACCCTAGTTGCTGAGTCAGTTAGAGCTAGCGGGTGTCTCAGTGTTGAATAAAGTCATTCCAGCTGATCTAGTTGATCTAGACATGATCGATTTCAACCTTATTCTTGGAATGGATTGGTTACGTTCCAGTTATGCCTCAGCCGACTGCGAAACTAGAGTCGTCAGGTTTCAGTTTCCCAATGAGCAAGTCTTAGAATGGATGGGTAGTGTTTCAACACCTAAGGGTCAGTTTATATCCTACCTTAAGGGGAGGAAGCTCATTTCAAAGGGATGCATCTATCACCTAGTTCAGGTCAAAGATTCCAGCTGTAAGACCCCAACAATTCATTTAGTTCTAATTGTTAGCGAATTCCCTAACGTGTTTCCCGAAGATCTTCTCGGAGTCCCTCTCGAGCGGGAAATAGACTTCGGCATAGACCTTCATCCTGACACTCAGCTCATTTTATTCTTCCTTATAGAATGGATCTAGTTGAGCTTAAGGAGTTGAAGGAACAACTAAAAGACCTTTTAGATAAGGGTTTCACCAGGCCCAACATCTCTGTATAGGGTTCTTCAGTGTTGTTCAGGTGAAAGAAAGACGGTACTCTCAGAATGTGTATCAACTACCATCTACCGAATAAGGTTACAATTAAGAACAGGTATCCCCTACCCAAGATTGACGACTTGCTCGATCAGCTTCAAGAAGCCAGTTGCTTTTCCAAGGTAGATCTCAGGTCGCGGTATCATCAGCTTAGGGTCAGGAATATGACATATCGATAACAACCTTCAGATCTCGGTATGGTCACTATGAATTTGGTGTTTTGTCCTTTGGAGTAACTAATTCCCATGCAGATTTCATGGACCTGCTGAACAGGGTATTTAAATAGTATCTGGACATGTTCGTCATCGTGTTCATAGACGACATTTTGGTGTACTCCATAAATGAGGAGGAGCATGCCAACCATCTGAGGATAGTGTTGCAGACTCTCAGAGACCACTAGTTGTTCGCTAAATTTAGTAAATATGAATTCTAGCTGAAGTTTGTGGCTTTCCTCGGTCATGTTGTCGCAGGTAAGGGTATTCAGGTAGATCCTCAAAAGATAGCAATGGTGAAATACTGACCAAGACCTACTTCCCCGACAGATATCAGAAGTTTCCTAGGTCTAGCAGGTTATTACCAATGGTTTTAAGAGGGATTTTCTTCTATTGCGTCTCCTCTAACTAAGATAACTCATAAAAAGGTGAAGTTTCAATGGTTAGATGCATGTGGGAAGAGTTTCCAAGAGCTAAAGACTCGACTTACTACAACTTTAATTTTGACCTTACCAGAAGGAATAGATGGATTCGTAGTCTAATGTGATGCTTCCAGAGTTGGCCTCGATTGCGTTCTAATGCAGCAAGGTAAGGTGATAACTTATGCCTCCAGAAAGCTCAAGGTTTGTGAGAAGAATTATCTGATTCATGATCTGAAATTATAAGTGGTGGTATTTTCTTTGAAAATATGGAGACATTATCTTTATGGGGTTCACGTGGATATTTTCACCGATCACAAGAGCCTTCAACACGTGTTAAGTCAGAAGGACTTGAACCCTTGATAGAGAAGATGGTTGGAGTTATTGCAGGATTACAACATGAGTGTGCTGTATCACCTAGGAAAGGAAAATATGGTGGAGGATGACTTGAGTAGAATGTCTATGGGGAGTGTTTCTCATGTTGAAGAGGGAATAAAAGAGTTAGCAAAAGATATTCAAAGGTTAGCCCGAATAGGAGTACAATTGGTGAATTCAACTGAGGGCGGAGTAGTACTACAAAGTGGGTCAGAATCCTCTTTAGTTATTGAGGTTAAGTTGAGACATGATGAAGATCCCATACTATTTAAGTTGAAAGAAACAGTCCTAAGAAAAGAAGTTGAGGCTTTCTCCAAAGGGGGAGATGGGGTGCTTCATTATCAGGGAGACTATGTGTTCCGGACGTTGATGACTTGAGACAGAGGATACTGGAAAAAGAACATAGCTCTAGATATTCTATCCACCCAGGTGCCGCTAAGATGTACCATGACCTACGGAAAATCTACTGGTGGGACAACATGAAGAGAGACATTGCAGAATTTGTGGTTAAGTGCCCAAACTGCCAGCAAGTTAAAGTTGAACACCAAAGACCTAAGGATATGAATGAGGATATCAGCATACCCACGTGGAAGTGGGAAAAAGTGAATATGGACTTCATTATAGGTCTACCTTGTACTCGTCGGTAACATGATTCAGTTTGGATGATAGTAGATCGAATGACAAAGTCAACATATTTTCTCCCAGATAAAACTACAGACTTAGCTGAGGATTATGCTAGGCGGTATATCTGGGAGTTAGTTAGACTGCATGGTGTTCCCTTATACTTAATTTTAGATAGAGGTACCCAGGTCACCTCGCATTTTTGGAAGTCATTTCAAAAGGGACTTGGTACTAATGACAAGCTCAGCATAACTTTTCACCCATAGACAGATGGACAAGCTGAGCGGACAACTCAGACCTTAGAAGATATACTGAGAGCTTGTGTGATCGACTTCAAGGGTAGTTGGGATGATCACCTACCTCTCATCGAGTTTGAATACAACAACAACTACTACTCCAGTATTTAGATAGCCCCATTCGAGGCATTATATGGTATAAGGTGTAGGGCTCCTATAGAGTGGTTTGAAGTTGGTGAAGCTACCTTGATAGGACCAGACTCAGTTCATGAAGCTATGCCAAAAGTGCAACTTATCAGAGAAAGTCTTCTGGACGAACCAACTAGTTGAGGGAACCACATGGGAGGCAAAAGCAGACATAATGGCTAAATACCCTCATTTATTTCCTTCTAGTTCAGTTTCAACATCAGGTATTAAATTCCTCCTCAATACTCTATTCAGTTCCATACTCATCAGCTCTATTCATGTTTTCAATACGCATCCCAGGTGCATCAACTCGGTTAATATGCTTAAATCAGTTCAGAGTTAGTCATTCTTTTAGAAATCAATTTATAGTTTTAGTCTGGGAATTGCAGCTCTTTTCCCAGTGTTCCAGCTATTTTAGCCTTCATTCGAGGACGAATGATCCCAAGGGGGATATATTGTAACACCCCAAAACTTTCCTAGACAAAACTCAGACTTTACAGTGAAAACTAGAAATTTTTTTATACGGAACGACCCAAACAATGGATCGTTATCACCTGTAACGGACTGTTGTTATAGTCATTCTCTGTATTGTATATTTCCTTTCAAGGACCAATGAGGCATAGGAAAACCCATTGGAAGGAGTAACGAGTCGTCCTATCGTCCATTGTATACCAGGTCCAGAAACCTGCCAGACCTCCGCCTGAACCAACAAGTGGAACTAACGACTCGTGGATCATACCAACAAGTCGTTGTTGCCACCTGTTACCTGAACCAGCTGTTCGGTGCTTTTGTTGGGTTCATAAAACCGACACGCAAGTGCACGTGGTCGAACAAGTAGTAAGTGGCTTTAGTAGGCCAAGTATCGATCCCGCAGAGACTTGGGATAAGTGCAATTTGCTCAAGTCTACTATATTTTTACTTCTAAATATGCTGACAACTAAATAACCAAAAATTGAATAGTTTGTTTTATAAATTTTATACTAAACTACAAACAATTATCTACCTTGAATTTGGACTATGGATAAAAGCATGCCGAGGTTAAAGAACATGTAATGAAACTGATTATCATCATAATTTGGTTAATCTTTTCTTCCAGTTGCTAGCCAAGAACAATTGCCAAGAGATTAAAACTCTCGTATTTAATCTCACTTAAGAATCATGAACCATCCGTCTACATTTCTGTGATCAAATGCAATTCATGTTCTAGCCATACAATTCCGGTTCCTAAATTGACTAATACGGCTTTCAAGTATATTTCTATCAGGAAAGCACATCAAAACTCAATTTTCCCAAATCAAGTAAAGAACAATATCCTATTAATTCACAACTTTCCAATTTCGTGCTCTCTCGAGTGAAATCAGACTTTTTAGATGTACATTAATGTAGGCCACACACCAATGCAGTAAGAACAAGAATTAATAGAACAACATGGAAGAAAAAGATGAAAACCCATATAATTAATAATCAAAATTCATCACAAGTGTTCATAACCTCAGCAAGGAAGGGAATTAGCCACTCATTTGTGGATTAATCATCCTAAAACAAGTGTTAATCATACAAACAATTGAATTAGAGAAGAAAGAAAGAGAGAAAAAACCCTGAACTTTTCATCCCTCAACTGCCTGTAACCCACGTCCTTGCTTCACCAAGTCTGCATTATGAAAAATACACTTAAGCGTTCTATTTATACTAGTGGAAATTTTTCCCGAAATAATGAGCAACGTGTCACGGAGTGCATCGCGGAGCACTGCCTCCGTGACACGTCGTGAACGCGGACCCTCACTGGAATTGGGGGTCCGGGAATTTAACACCAACGTGGCACGGCGTGCAACGCGGAGGCTAGCCACCGTGCCACGGAGCAGACGTGAACCTCCACTGGAAATTGATGAATTTTCACCTTCCAGGCAGAATGCCTCTGCGATGGCAGCGTGACACGGCTCCATCGCGGAGCCCCTTTAACTCGTGCAGTCCTATGCCTTTTTCCTTGCTCGATTCCAAGTCCAACTCCGATATCATCAAACATGCATTTTAGCTTCCCGAAATCACATTTTACCTACAAAACGATGCTAATCATGTTGGTTAGTATAAATTCACATTTTATTACCAATTACATGAAAATGTATACACATTGCTAGATAAACAAGGCGAAAATGATACTTTTGAGTATCACTTGGGCATATAAATCTGCCCAAGATCACTTACCCCACACTTAAATCCTTGTTCGTCCTCGAACAATCAAACATACAATTCATGCAATTTACATCCCAACCTTCGCTACTGTGGTGCGACAATTTAAGCTACGGTCATACCGATCATTCAATATTGCGAATCATCAAGAAAACATGCATGGTCTTAACAATGCAATGACCTTCCATACATTAAGACTTCCTAGACTTTAAGAATCGACTTTAGATATCGGCAAACTCATGCAAATCAGCTAATCAAGATATCCGACACGAAGATCAATCTTTCATCAAGCATCTGCCCTCACAACTCAATAGAATCTTCCCCTTTTTGCTCATGTGACACACAAACGTTCAAATAGGGGCATGTAAAAACAGTTTCACTCTCTCTCCCAAAAGAATTCACATGCATCGTGTCATGACCCATAAGCTTTCCCTTAGTGTATTACTCCACTAATATAAAGAAATGCAATGTAAGATCACGTAGGACTTGAATGGGTTGTAATGGAAGCTATGGAACTAGTATATATTGAATTAGCCAATAATAACCACTAGCATCCTTAAGCGCCTTTGCAACACCTTCCCATCAACTCATGGACATTGTTTCTCTCTTTTCTTTTTTTTTTCATCATCCCATTCTTGATGATTTACTTTAGTATGGCCCATTTCATTAAGCACACTTGACACAATAACAAAGGTTATTCATGCACCTTCATTATCGTTTATTTATAGCAAGTGCACCTTCAACCTTTTCTTTTCTTTCCTCACTCTGCTTTTCTTTTTATTTTCACCATTCTCACTCTTTGACACTTTGGGAACATTATTTTCTCTTCTTAAGTGCTTAAGAGTTTTGTATCGACTTTACGGCTAATGAAAAGAAAGAATTAAGCTCGGTTTATACTTTTTGGACAAAAGAAAGAAATAATCGGCTAAAGGCTCAAAGAGCTGACTAGGGTATACAATCACAGAAAGGAGGAGTATGACAAGAAAAAAAAATAGAAGCTCTCAGTTAAAACAAAGAAATGCCTACATCCTTTCCTACAGTACACCTCCTTCATTTCGTTTTGTACACACACCAGACAAGTTCTAGACACTTCACAATAGCATGGAATAACAATACCTCACTTCACACTTTATGCACATGCTCGATTCAAGATGTATTCACAGATTCTTCAATCAGCTAACTACATGAATTCAAACATTAAGCCTCAATCACACCGAATCGAACTCTACAACGTAGGTATCTCAACATATTTACAAGATTGCATGCTTTCATATGAATCACCTTTGCATTTTGAATATCATGCACAACACGCAACCAACATTTCACAACCATATAGTAACTACAGGTTCAAGGATGCAATCCACCAAGAAAAAAAACTGAAAATAAATTAAAATAACTACTCCTATCGACTACATTTCCCTTAAGACGGTCGTCATCCATCCATCATAGGGAACGGTCACTAACTATGACGTCGGTTCAATGGGACCATTCTCGGTAAAAGAACCGAAAACAAACGCCGAGAAACCCAAAATTAAAAAAAATTGAAAATTTTTGCAAAACATCGATCATTTCGATAGAAAAATTATTTACAAAATATTTTAAATATGTACAAAATATTTTCAACAAAATTGAAAATTTTTAAAAATATCGATCATGTCGATAAGCAAAAATATTTACAAAAATTTTTACAGAATCAGCTGGCAACATTCCACAACACACATCAATTCCACAAATATGTACAAATACATAACAATTTGAAAATTCACAAACACAGGGAAACATAACATACAAAACAACAGAGGAAAACATACAAGCAAACCAGCCCAGCCCAGCACCTAACTACTCCCACCCCACACTTAAACCGAACACTGTCCCCAGTGTTCACAAAAATTAAATAGCACATAATCGGGTGGTGGAACTCCCTGATCAGTCAAAGTATTCCACTTCTTCATCAGGTGTTGCTGCCTCATCTCCCATGTCCGAGTCGCCTCCGTCATTATCATCGGACTCCACATCAGAGTCCTCCCGACGCGTCTCCTCGTCCGTGGGGACGTCATCATCAGTGGGCTCTATAAAGGCTGGCCCTACTCGGCATAGAGACTTGGCGTTTTCGCCAAACGGGTAATCTAGCTCGAGCTGCCATAGCTCCTCCTCCGTGGCTGGTCTCCCACCGATCCTTAGCTGGAGCATCTGCATCCCATACATCCGCGCCATATACTGGTCATCACGATCATGTCGCTCGCCAAGTGTCAGCACTGGCCCGTGAGTGGTCTCGGGAGCCTTAGTTTTAGTCACATCCAAGGCCCGCCGCTCCAACTGCGGGATATAATCGAGGGCCTCCTCCTCAACATCGAGGCCCCGGAGAAAGGTGGTGAGTAGTCCACCGAAACCATACCTGTGGCCCTGGTGCATCGGGCTCTCTTCATGGCGGATATGATGACCGCCCCGACATTAATCTCCAGCCCTTTCATCAGGGCGTACACCAGGCAAACATGGTCCCGGGTCACATCAGTCATGTGTACCCCCGGGATTAGGCACGAGCAGACTATCTTCAGCCAGATTCGGGCTTCCCTATTCATCTGAGAATATGGCAGAGTCTGGTGGTAGCCCCTTTCCTTGTGCCTGATCCATCTAGCTGTAGATCGGGTCCCACACAGTGTGCGTCTGATGTCAGCATACGGTGGGGTAATGTTCAGCTGGCGGAGAACGTGGGCATCTGTGTCCCGCGCTCCTATGATGGCATTGAGCTGGTGGGGCTCCAGAGTGACTATCTGCCCTCTGATTTTGATGGTGTGGCTTCGGATTGACGGGTTCCAATTAGCATAGAACTCCTGAACCAAGTGTAGGTTGCATTCTTTGGGCTCCTAAAATATGAAGCCGAGCCCAGCTGGCTCGATCCGGTGAACTATTCCGGGGAACTCCTGTGCCAATGGATCCTGTGCTATATGCTCCTCGGGGAAATATTTGTTCTCTTTATGCTTTGCGTACCACTTTTTCCCCTCGTCAGTCACCCATCTCGTTCCGTATTGGCGGCGCTGGCCGCGTGGAACTGCTGGTGCAGCTGGGACTACTGTGCCCAGTCTGAGTCGCTTTCTTCCGGTGCCTGAAGTTGATGCACCCTTCCCTTTTTCTTGCCTGCTTGCCATTTTGCCTGTCAACACAAGTCAACAATTGCAATGTTAAGCTAAATAAATATTAACTTCGGCTAAGGTCGGGTTACGCTAAATTACCCCACACTTAGTCCTTAGTTACAGTTATAACCTATGGCAAGAATAACTTTATTTACACAAAACAACCAGCTATACAATCATGCTTAGTGCGTTTAAAAAGAAAATTCGACGGTATAACTTCTGCGTACTACTCAGACTTCATACATCTAATCACAATCACTACCATCGCAAACATTTTAACCCTCACACTTAGCAAAGAAAACAAGAAAACAAAAATATAAAACAAAAATGCTATACACATGAACCTATCCAACCAACCAACTTCTAACCAATTTCAACACTTTCCCCAAACCCGAGAATTCGTCGTCTATTAGCATTCAAACAATTTGTACAATGATTCATCTCATTCAACACATACAACCCGGCATACACTTCATAATTTCAACCCATTTCCAACTTCAAATTCAACAACGAGCCCTAGAATTGATTTTCGCAATCAAATTCGAATAATTTATGCAATCGACAAGTTCAAACAATCATAATGACATTCCGAACATTTATCAATCAACAAATAACTTGAATTCATGCTCAATTTCGACTTAGGGTGATTTATTTTACCTCCCATGCTTAAAATCAAAGAAAATCAACCAAAAACTTGAGAGGGAATCGGAAAACATACCTTGTAGTTGAATAATCGAAGAAAACTCGTTAAATTGTTGCCTTAAGCCGTGGCACGTTGGTGGGAGAGGGGTTTTGGGATGTTTGGTCGCGGAGGAAAATGAAAATGAGGGGTAAAGGGGAGAATTCAGGGTTTAAAAGGTAGAAAAACACGCGGGTCACCCGGCAACCCGGTGTGACCCATCGCGATATACAAGGCAACGTGTCACGGAGTGCATCGCGGTGCACTGCCTCCATGACACGGAGCCATCACGACAGCATACTGGAAATTTTTAAAATTTCCGGTTTATACCTCAACGTGTCACGGAGGGTAACGCGGAGGTCCTCCTCCGTGACACGGAGCTATCGCCCCAGCTCACTGTCTTCTACATTTTATTAATTTTTCATACCTCGCCTTTTCCTTCACGATTCCGTGCACATTTTTCTCCGTTTAACCTGAAAATCATCTCTCTAAATAAAATTGGTTAGAATAATAGGTTTCACCTAGCTAAAAATAAAAAATACTAACTAAAATGAAAATTTTTTGTAATCAATCAAGAAAAAGAAAAAGAAAAATCTATTTACACTTTACAAAATGAAAGAAAAAATTTTCACGGGTTGCCTCCCGTGCAGCGCCTGGTTTACTGTCGCGGCTCGACGTCATTTAAGCTCAATTGTCCGATAGGGTGATGGATGATTTCTCTTGATCACTGTCCTCCCCCCAGTAGTGCTTACACCTATCCGGTGGTCTTCCCATTAACTCTCGGGAATGCTTCATCTGCTTAGCATTACCATGATCAATCACATTGATCACCGAGAGTTCTTCATGCACCATCGGGAGCTTGTGTGCTTTATACACATCGAACACCTCTACCTTGTCGTGTGCTCGCATTGTCAGTTGCCCCGCAGCTAGGTCGATTAATGCTTTCCCGGTTGCCAAGAAGGGTCGTCCCAAAATAAATGGGACTTTCGCATCTGGTTCAAAATCCAGAACAATAAAATCTACCGGGAAAATTAGGGAGCCAACTTGCACTAGAACATCCTCAACAATGCCATCCGGCCTAGCTAAGGATCGATCCGCCAACTGCAAGATGACGGTTGTAGGTCTAGGACTCCCTAGACCCAACTTTCTGAATACCGAAGATGGCATCAGATTTATACTTGCCCCCAAGTCACACAATCCACGAGCTCGGATGCTCTGCCCAATAGTAAGCTGGATAGTAAAACTTCCAGGGTCTTTTAGCTTTGTGGGCAATCTATTTTGGATCCAGGAAGTGCACTCCTCAGTTAAAGCCACCGTAGCATACTCAGTCAACCAACTTTTGTTGGCCACGATGTCCTTTATGTATTTGGCATATTTCGGCACTCCCTGCAAGACATCAATAAGAGGTAAGTTAACATGTACCTATTTAAGCACCTCCATGAATTTCTTGAAACACGCCTCCTCTTTGTGTTTCTTGAGTCGTTGAGGGAACGGGGGTGGAGGTCTTTCTAATTCAGCTTCTTTGGTCTTCCCCCTTTTCGAACTTTGCTCCCCCTCAACTTCTACTGCTCCCGAGTGTTGAGGTGGTCTTTCTGGTTCCACCTCCTTCAGCTGCAAACCACTCCTTGTGGTCACTACATTTACCTGCTTGGGATTCGGATCCGTGTCGCTTGGCAGTCCTCCTCTAGGCCTTGTATTTTGGGCACTAGCAAATTGCCCAAATTGATACTCAAGAGCCTTGGTAGCTAATTGATTGTTTTTCACTTCGGCTGCCAATTTCACATAGTCAGCCTGCAATTGAGCTTGGTTAGCTATCATGGTCTTGAACATCTCCTCAATGCTGGGTGATGGTGGTGGAGGAGGTGCATTGTTATTTCTGAATTGAGATTGGTAGTTCTGTTGCCCTCCTTGATTCCTCTGCACACCCTGACCCGAACTTTGGCCTTGATGGTTATTGCTACCCCATGAAAAATTTGGATGGTTCCTCCAATTTGAATTGTAGCTACTCCCATACTGCTGATGATTTCTTTGTGCATTACCCACAAAGTTTACCGAGTCAGGATTGGCTCCACAACACTCAGCTCAGTGCTCACTGCTTCCACACACTTCACACCACAATTGCTGGAGTGCATTAACCGGAGCTGACGGCTGGTTCAGAGTCATGTCGCTGAAGTGGTTGTTCAATTGATTTTGCAAGGCAGCTATCTGTGCAGTGATAGCTGTAAACCCATCCACTTCAAGCACTCCTGCTGCTTTCCTTGCCCCACCTCGTGATGAATCAGCATTCCATTCTGGATTGCCCTGTGAAATCCGGTTTAGCAAGGTATACAGCTCCTCATAAGTCTTTTCCAGCGCTTGCCCTCCAGCTGCTGAATCTAGCAATATTTTGGTGTGGGGTTCCAAACCCTCAATAAATGTGTGCACCAACACCTCATTGGACTGATGATGATAAGGACAGTCCTGCAACATGGATTTAAATCTCTCCCAGGCTTGATATAAATTTTCTCCCTCCCTCTGTTTGAAACTCAGAATTTGACTTCAAAGTCTTACTGTTTTACCAGAGGGAAAAAACCTTATCAAGAACTTCCGTGCAAGATCATCCCACGTTGAAATAGAATTTGGTGGCTCAGCTTTCAACCACCTCTTGGCTTCTCCGAGTAATGATAACGAAAATAATGTAAGCCGAACATAATCAGGTGACACTCCAGTGGGTATGTAAGTGTCACTTATCTCCAATGCTGTTGTGGGTCTTCATGAGGGAGACCGGTAAATTGCCCGCTTGTGTGCAACAATTGCACCATATTTTGCTTGAGTTCAAATCTCCCTCCAGGCTCTGGTTTGCAGATACTGGATGTAACATTATTGGCATGTGGGATTGCCACCTCGCGAACCGGCCTTGCTGCTGCTTCTTCGGGCACTAACACTGCCCTCACAACCGGTGGATTTTGTTGCTCCATAATGGTCTGTCTAAGCAACTGCAGCTTCTTTTGTACAGCTTCTCTCCGTTTACTGTGAAATATACGTTCAGGCTCTATATAAGATTCCACCAGCTCTTTGTCTCTTGCCAGTGTTCACAGCAATTAAGTCTGCAAAATACAGGCTAAGACCAAGTCGTCAACACTTAAGAAAAATAATACAGTAAAATTACACTTAAAACAAATTCACCAATTGCCAAGTCCCCGGCAACGGCGCCAAAAACTTGTTTGGTGCTTTTGTTGGGGTTATAAAACTGACACGCAAGTGCACGTGGTCGAACAAGTGGTAAGTGGCTTTAGTAAGCCAAGTATCGATCCCACAGAGACTTGGGATAAGTGCAATTTGCTCAAGTCTACTATATTTTTACTTCTAAATATGCTGACAACTAAATAACCAAAAATTGAATAGTTTGTTTTATAAATTTTATACTAAACTACAAACAATTATCTACCTTAAATTTGGACTATGGATAAAAGCATGCCGAGGTTAAAGAACATGTAATGAAACTGATTATCATCATAATTTGGTTAATCTTTTCTTCCAGTTGCTAGCCAAGAACAATTGCCAAGAGATTAAAACTCTTGTATTTAATCTCACTTAAGAATCATGAACCATCCGTCTACATTTCTGTGATCAAATGCAATTCATGTTCTAGCCATACAATTCCGGTTCCTAAATTGACTAATACGGCTTTCAAGTATATTTCTATCAGGAAAGCACATCAAAACTCAATTTTCACAAATCAAGTAAAGAACAATATCCTATTAATTCACAACTTTCCAATTTCGTGCTCTCTTGAGTGAAATCAGACTTTTTAGATGTACATTAATGTAGGCCACACACCAATGCAGTAAGAACAAGAATTAATAGAACAACATGGAAGAAAAAGATGAAAAACCATATAATTAATAATCAAAATTCATCACAAGTGTTCATAACCTCAGCAAGGAAGGGAATAAGCCACTCATTTGTGGATTAATCATCCTAAAACAAGTGTTAATCATACAAACAATTGAATTAGAGAAGAAAGAAAGAGAGAAAAAACCCTGAACTTTTCGTCCCTCAACTGCCTGTAACCCAGGTCCTTGCTCCACCAAGTCTGCATTATGAAAAATACACTTAAGTGTTCTATTTATACTAGTGGGAATTATTTCCGAAATAATGAGCAACGTGTCACGGAGTGCATCGCGGAGCACTGCCTCCGTGACATGCCGTGAACGCGGACCCTCACTGGAATTGGGGGTCCGGGAATTTAACACCAACGTGGCACGACGTGCAACACGGAGGCTAGCCACCGTGCCACGGAGCAGACGCGAACCTCCACTGGAAATTGATGAATTTTCACCCTCCAGGCAGAATGCCTCCACGATGGCAGCGTGACACGGCTCCATCGCGGAGCCCCTTTAATTCGTGCAGTCCTATGCCTTTTTCCTTGCTCGATTCCAAGTCTAACTCCGATATCATCCAACATGCATTTTAGCTTCCCGAAATCACATTTTACCTACAAAACGATGTTAATCATGTTGGTTAGTATAAATTCACATTTTATTACCAATTACATGAAAATGTATACACATTGCTAGATAAACAAGGCAAAAATGATACTTTTGAGTATCACTTGGGCATATAAATCTGCCCAAGATCACCAGCAACCCCTCAGGTCAGGACAGTGTTGACCATGAGTAGATACAACGACCCGTTGGTTCTACCAATGAGTCGTTGTGTCGTCTGTTAGCAGAGGGACCAAGTATTCCTATCAGTGGCCACAAGAGAAACCAATGACCGTTCGTCCATCCAATGATTCATGGTTCCCTTCCGTGGTCCGTTTCTAGTGAGCCCTAATACCAGGCCCAGGACCAACGATTGGTCCCAACGAGTGGTGGTATCAACCAATGACTCGTTTTGTGACCCGTCGATCCCTATCGGGCAGATTTCCAAATTTTCCTTCTGGGGCATTTTCGTAATCTCTCACCTTTTTAATCCATAAACTATGTCATTTTTAGGTTATATTAAGGGAATTTAGGGAGATAATCGATGTTCTCTCTTCATTCCTCTCATTCATTCAAAGTTGGAACGTAGAAAACTCAATGAGGAAGCACAGAGCAGGGTCAAGGGTTTCAATTCTTCTTCTCAAATTTCTTAAAGGTTTTCTCATGGATTTATACACCAGGTATGTGGGAATTCAACAAGGGAATTGTCCTTCCCTTGTGACCCAAAATCCTTCTGAAGTTTTCTTATCTGTTCTAGTCTTGAGGTTTTGAGTCAGGGTAAATTCTTAGCAAGAATCTAATTAATTCGTGCAGATTATTGTTTATATGAATTTATTCTATGTTTCCTCTACGTAGTAATCATGTTGAAATCTAGTTCATGTGAAATGGTTTAGCCCTAATCCTATAAATGTAGTAAATTGGGTCTTGCATAGTTGATTAGATATTAATGTTTCTTGACTCTGTTACTCATTGAATTCCCATGTTGTTACTACCAAATGAATTCTCAGTTATTGCATGCTAGTTCAGTCACACTCAGAAGGTTAGCATATTCAGTATCTTTCAGTAATGTTAGCTGATCAGTTTGACTATAGTTAGTTTTCTTGAGGTGTCGATAATACCCCCTAGCCCTAGTTTGTAGATTCAGTTATCGGTTAGTTCTTTTGATGGTTACGACACTTCCAGATAAGAAGCTCTGACCAATCTTAGAAACAACTGTATCAGTTACAAGTTAGTTCTTTAGACGGTTATGATGCTTCTAGATAAGGAGCATTGACTAGTCTTAAAACACCAGTTTTCAGTATGCGGTCCTATATACTCTCAGATTGCTTCCAGATAAGTATTCCTGACTTAGTCCAGGACCCCAACTTCGAGCTATCAGCTTAGTAGTCAAGTTAGGACTATCCAGTGGGAGTAGTACTTAGGACCAAGTGGACCGGGGTTTCAGCACACCTAGGTACCAAAAACTACATTGCCACCATAGGTTACTAGCCCAATGGGCCCAATACTTGTGATCACCCAGCTCAGCCACTATACCCTGTCAAGGTATAGTGGGATTTCTCCAATGGGGTGTATACATAGGACTCCATGTTTAGCTCACGTGGTTATATGTCGGTTATAGACTCTCCCACTTTTCAGTGTAGTTTCAATTTAGTTCAGCTTAGTTTAGCTCTGTTCAGTCACTCAGTTCCAAGAGATGTTCATGACCATCGGTCAGGATCATTATTGACCATACAAGTTATAGTTCAGTTTTTATCAGTATTCAATATCAATTGGTTATTTAATGTTATTTTAGTTCAGTTGCTTATTTTCCATGCTTATTATAAATATAAGTTACTCAGTACATTCAAAGTACTGACGCATACTTTCTATGCTGTATCGTATTATGATACAGGTGTAGGTTCTCAGTCACAACATCGTCAGTAGTTCCCTCCGACAATTATGGCAGTAGCAGTCCATTTTGTGAGTCCTCATCTTCCGAGGAAGATATTTTCTTTTCAGTCAAATTTTTGAGTTAGCTGGGGGCTTGTCCCAGTAACTTGTCAGATAGTAGTTGGCTTTCAAACTCAGATATTTAGTATTCCTCACAGTTATGTTTAAATTTTTAGCAGCATTGGTTACATAATTATATTATAAATCTTTTGCTTATGTTTGTTTAGTTTACCAATGCAATATTAGACCATGGGTTATCTTGGGGCCACTTGTGGCACCAAGTACCATGTCTCGGCCAGGGTGCATACTCGGGTTGTGACAAGGCTCTACCCTGAATAGTTTTTATAAATTTAATTCAAAACAAATTAGGATAAGGGTGTATTTTCCACTACTGTATATGTCACGCCCCTCCTTGGGGGGTATGACTGACACCTGGTGCCCTACTAGGACCTGAACTGCTAGACTACTGAGCCTAAGCACTTCTGGTGCCTGCCTGGCTCTAACTCTGATTCACGGAATCAACGGGCTATATTGCAGCTATAAATACAGCCCGCGGCCAGCTAGGCCTATAGCCACCTGTACAACAACAACAGCTAACCAGAATGTCTTTAATATAAGGGAACCTATGCGGGCCAACAAGATCATCATGCTGACTAGTTATTTCTGAATCAATATAACAAATGCTAAATAGCTACGTGACCGACAAGGTCACCACTACCAACTGAATATGGCCTCACACGACCAATATAAACAACTAAATATACGCACGGCCCCATACGACCGGCACGACTAACCATAGGGAAATATATACAGTCTGCAAGCCTCTAAGAATACTGATAAGATGGTCGGGACAAGGCCCCGGCCTACCCGTACTATACAACAAAATAAAGAAAATAGACCTCTAGCTGGTTAGCTCCAGATGATAGGAGTTGATGACTCTATGAGCTGGCTAGAATCACGAGGGATCGGCTCCTCATCTATGAGTACCTGCAGGCAAGTAATGCAGCGCCCCAAATGGGCGTCAGTATCACTGGTACCAAGTATGTAAAGCAAACTGAGCATAACTGCAATATAAGCAACAATACTAGATATTCTGAAAAAAGCAGAAAGTATCTGAAACTATCTAGGCTGGTGGGATCTAAAATAAGCTCATCTGTACTGAAGGTAAGGTAGAAGCATACCTATCGACGTGGCGACCTGCTGTCTATCAGCTAATAAATAACATATATATACATATATAACACACAAGGACCTATACCTGCCCCCATAAGCCGGAAGGTGCAAACCATCACACAGTCTATATACCCCTACCCGGGTGTAAACCATCCAAAAGTAAATCACTCCACTCATCTACTAACTACGAGCACCTCTACCGGCCCCCTGGGTCTCCAGCTCGAACTATGACCTCTGATATATATAACTGTGTCTGAGTCCGGAGGACTCCTGTACTCAACTCTGTACTCTGTACTCTGTAATGCTATGCTGATCAGCCTCATATGGGGAATGCTCCATCCCATCTTCGCCCTCTAGCGGATGACATACAACTCCTTGGAGTGGCGTATCCCCACCCTCAGCAGTGGGTCGACACAGTTACTAACCCAGGGGCGGCGAGGATGCTCAAAGGGTGCCCTCACAACATAAACATGTCTCAACAAACAATAATCACGTATAGCAAGCATGTTCAATCTGAAAATACTATCCATGTTTTGATATACGATTCTAATTCTCTTTTCTGCATTAAACTAATTCTCATACTGAGCTATACTATATCTAAAATATTATATGACTGTCTGATATTGCTCTACTAACTTTTATTTTTAATATAACATAATATTATAAAACATGCTTGCTGGATTCATGCTGGACTCAATACTCGGCTTTTGAATTCTTTCTTCTATAGTTCACGCTATTTTCTATACTGGATTACTAACTTGCTGAAGGAACAAGCTTTACACACCTTCGCTTCGGATTTCCCGACTAACCGGCGTAGCTCGGTCAGTACTTCTGCTATTTCTCCCAACTGCATTCATATATATGTCAATTAGAATTAAATACGTTAATATTCTGAAAGAAAATATCACTTTTAATATATATATAACCCAAACTTTGGCTTATCAAAAAAGGGTCGAAGACTCGCTATTTCTCGAAAGTCCAGAAGGGAGAAATACTCACTTTAGGGCTAGCAGTATGTTGACACTAATTTGGAGCAATTCCACTTACCTTAACTCGGTAGCACGATGATTCGCCGGCCAAATTTCATGAAACTAAATCCATAGGAATGCTCCTTGCTGCTTAATACGTTGGTATCTGGAGTTAATTTGAGTTTGGACTGCGCTTGACAGCGTAATCGGACAAATATTATAAGAGATCCTTGTTCCTCCCCATTTTCCCTTGTTTTCTCTTGAAATTATCGGCATTTTGTCATTAAAACCGAAGCGGAGGGGTTTATATAGTGAGGCCTGGACAGGGCCTCTGTGACAAGCTTCCATTGCGGAGGCCCTTCCTCCGTGGCACGCTGCCATCGCGGAGGGGCTCTGCCTCGGCTCCTCCTGCGATGGTTCGATGTGTCACTTATCCAGTCTTTCCCCGGGCCTTTTCCTAGCATGTATGGCATTCAAAACTCTTAACCAACATGCGAATAGGCCATCTACATGTTGAGAATTTACGGGGTGTAACATTCTCCCCCCCCCCCTTAAGAACATTTGTCCTCGAATGTAACCTTCTACTCATAGGAACCTCAACTTACTCGACTTATTCTTATAAAAATTTTGGCAGAGTTTCCCCTGTAATATGGACTATCTCAAAAACCTGAAATGCAAAAAAGTCAAGTACAGGTACTCCACACAATAGCACAATATTCATCAGACAAAAGATTAGATTCGATTATCTCATTTATACATATAATATAAGGCGTTGCATATGATAATAATACTTACATACCTCTTGACTGACTAGGCTTGAAACAAATGAGGATATCTTATTTTCATATCTTCCTCTGCTTCCCAAGTCATCTCTTCTCAGTTCCTATTACGCCACAGTACCTTGACAGAAGCAATATCTTTAGTTCTCAACCTGCGAATATGCCTGTCTAGTATGGCTACTGGAACCTCTTCATAGGCCAGCTCTTCCGTAACCTAGACATCCTGGACTACGACAACTCTGTAGGGGTCTCCTATGCACTTTCTAGCATATATACATGGAAAACTGGATGAATGGACTCTAATTCTGAAGGCAAGTTCAACTCGTATGCCACTTGGCCTACTCTTCGACGAATCTGATAAGGCCCAATAAATCTCAGACTGAGCTTACCTTTCTTTCCAAATCTCATCACCCCTTTCATTGGAGATACTTTCAGAAATACCTAGTCATTCACATTAAATTCCAGGTCTCTACGCCGCACATCAACATATGATTTCTAGCGGCACTGTGCAGTCAGTTGGCGTTCTCTGATAAGCTTTACTTTCTCCTCTGACTAATGAATAATATCTGGCCCAATCAGCGCTGACTCTCCTACTTCAAACCAGCCAACTGGCGATCTACATTTTTGCCCATACAACGCCTCAAAGGGCGTCATCTGGATAGCTGAGTGATAACTATTGTTATAAGCAAACTCAATCAGCGGTAAATGATCGTCCCAGCTACGTCCAAAGTCCAGCACGCACACCCGTAGCATATCCTCGAGTGTCTGAATAGTGTGTTCCGCCTGTCCATCCGTCTGAGGATGGAATGTTGTGCTCAAATTAATCTGTGTTCCCAGACCTCTTTGAAACGACTTCCAAAATCTAGATGTAAATTGTGATCCTCTATGAGAGATAATAGATACTGGAACACCGTGTAATCTAACTATTTCTCTGATATACAATTCGGCGTAATCTTCGGCAGAGAAAGTAGCTTTCACTGGCAGGAAATGGGCTGATTTCGTCAGTCTATCAACAATTACCCAAATGGAATCATGTCTATGTATGGTACGAGGTAATCCTGCTACAAAGTCCATGTTCACTGCTTCCCACTTCTAAAGAGGCAAAACTATGTCCTGAGTCAATCCTCCTGGTTTCTGGTGTTCCGCTTTTACTTGCTGGCAGTTAGGACACTGGGCTACAAATTCTGCTATTTCCCTCTTCATACTTGGCCACCAGTAGATCTCCTTAATATTGTGGTACATTTTCGTCGTGCCGGGGTGGAGAGAATAGTGGGCGTAATGTACGTCACTAATAATCTGCTGGCGAATGAAAAATCTGGAACACAAAGGCGGCCCTTACATCGCAATACTTCATCCTCAATTACCTGAAAATCTGGCACTTTCCCTTGCTGAATTCTGTCCTTAAGCTGAACCAGGTCAGGATCTTCAAATTGTCGTTCATTTACCTCCACAACTAATGACGACATAGCAGTGTTTTGAATTACCGCTCTATTGTCCTCTGCTTCTACTACACGAACGGCTAAACTGGCTAATTGGTGTATTTCTCTGGCTAACTCCCGCTGCTCAGGCTGCAAGTATGCCAAACTCCCCATCGATTTGCTGTTGAGGGCATCTACCACTACGTTGGCCATTCCCGGATGAAACAGAATGTCCACGTCATAATCTTTTAATTACTCCAACCAGCGACGCTACCGCAAATTCAACTCCCTTTGATTGAAGATATACTATAGGCTCTTATGGTCAGTGAAAATGTCCACATGGATGCCATACAGGTAATGTCTCCATATCTTTAAGGCGTGGATCACTGCGGCTAACTCCAGGTCACGGGTAGGATAATACCTTTCGTGTTTCCTCAGTTGTCTAGAAGAATAAGCAATCACTTTACCGTGCTGCATCAACACACATCCCAACCCAATACCTGATGCATCACAATACACTGAATAACCCTCTGTACCTTCCGGTAATGCTAACACTGGGGCGGAGGTTAATCTGTCTTTTAATTCTTGGAAACTCTGCTCACATGCCTCTGTCCACTAAAACTTTACTGCATTCTGCGTCAGTTTAGTCAGAGGTGCCTCTATGGTGGAGAATCCCTCAACAAATCTTCTATAGTATCCTGTTAATCCCAGAAAAATGCGGACTTCAGTCGGAGTGGTAGGTTTGGGCCATGTTTTGACTGCTTCTATTTTCTGCGTGTCTACCTGTATACCAGCATCCTGACACAATGTGCCCGAAGAAAGCTACTGAGTTCAGCCAGAATTCACATTTGGAGAACTTGGCATATAACTGACGGTCCCTGAGAATTTGGAGCACTGTCTGTAAATGAGCCTGGTGGTCTGCCTCTAAACGAGAATACACCAGAATGTCATCGATAAACACTATCACGAACAGGTCCAGGTATGGTCTAAAGATACTGTTCATCAGGTCCATAAATACTGTTGGGGCATTCGTCAGCCCAAAGGACATGATTAGGAACTCAAAATGGCCGTATCTAGTCCTGAAGGTTGTCTTGGGAATGTCTCTTTCACGGACTCGAACCTGATGGTATCCAAACCGTAAGTCAATCTTGGAGAAATATCTAGCCCCTTGTAACTGATCAAACAAATCATCTATTCTGGGAAGCGGATACTTATTCTTAACTATAACCTTATTCAGCTGCCGGTAATCTATACACATGGGGAGCGAGCAATCATTCTTTATCACAAATACAACTGGCGCACCCCAAGCGGAAGTACTCGGCCTAATAAAGCCCTTATCTAACAGATCCTTCAGCTGCTCTTTTAACTCTGTGAGTTCAGTAGGAGCCATACAATACAAAGGAATTGATATGGGCTGAGTGCCTGGTAGCAAATCGATTGCAAAATCTATTTCCCTTTCTGGGGGAATACATGGTAGCTCATCTGGAAATACGTCAGGGAATTCATTCACCACTAGAATAGACTGGAGAATCGGAGGCTCTACCCGAACATCCTGAACTCTGACTAGGTGGTAAATGCATCCCTTAGCTATCAACTTCCTCGCCTGAAGGTAGGAAATAAACCTACCTTTTGGTGTAACTGTGCTGCCCTTCGACTCTCATACTGCCTCCCCTGGAAAGTGGAATCAGACCGTCTTGGTCCAACATTCTACGTTGGCATAGCATGGCACCAACCAATCCATACCCATAATGGCATCGAAATCAATCATCTCTAGTTCTACCAGATCTACTATAGTCGGACGATCAACAACCTCTACTGTACACCCTCGATAAATCTTGCTAGCTATAATGGAGTCACCGACGAGTGTACATACTGAAAAGGGCTGCTGAAGAAATTCTGGTGCAACACTGAACTTTCGATCCACAAATGGGGTAACGTAGGACAAAGTAGACCCTGGATCAATCAATACATAAATAGGGTATGAGCAAATAGTCATCATACCTGTTACCACATCTGGGGATGCCTCTGAGTCCTGCCTCCCTGGTAATGCGTAGGTATGGCTTGGGCCCGTACCCGAACTAGAGGCTCCTGATCTACCTCGGCCTCTACCTGCTGAACCTGAGGGCCTACACCCTGCCGAGGCTTCTGGAGCTCGCGGCCCTGCTGATGCGCTGTCTTGGCTATCTCGGCTACCTTGTCCCCAGGCCGGACAATCTTGCATCCTATGCCCTTCCTGCCCACATATATAACACCCTGTGGAGCCATATCTGCAAGCTCTAAGGTGGAGTCGATTGCAAACAGGGCAGGTTGGGAATGTGTATCTGCTCTGCTCTACCCTTCTTTGATGAGGAGAATCCACTGTCCAGAAACTGCCACCAGACTTTGACTGACCTCGATGAATAAATCTACCTCTCTGTTGTAGTGCTGAAGGTGGGGGTCTAGGTGGCCTATCAGAAAACCGTGGCCTACCAGAAAACCGTGGCCTAGGCCCTCTCTGAATCTCCCCCTGAATCTCATCAGATCTATCTCTGTGATGCTGATCCTGATTTCTTTGTCTATTACTCTACTGCCGCTGTCTAAGACCCTCAACAGTCTGGGCGAAAGCCTGCACCCGAGCGATGTCCATATCTTCCCTCAACATGGCTGTCATACATGTCTCAATATATTCTGGTTCATATCCATAATGAATCGGTGAACCCTCGATGACATGGTAGCCACAAAAGCTGGAGAATAGCGGGCTAAGGAATCAAACTATAGGAAATATTGACGTACACTCCTCGCCCCATGCTCCAGATGCAAAAACTGGTCCATCCGGGCCTATTTGACCTCCCGTGGCAAATAATGGTCCAGGAAGGCCTCTGAAAAGCTGGACCAAGTCGGAGGGGCAACATCCCTCCCTCGAGACCGTTCCCAGCTCTCGTACCATAACACAGCAATGTCTCGCAACCGGAATACTGCCATCTCAACTGATTCTGTAGGTGTTACATGCATGACCCATAAGATTCTCTAAATCTGGTCTAGGAAATCCTAGGGGTCCTCTGCCTGATCTGACCCGGTGAACTGTGGGGGACCTAATGCCAAAAATTCCCTGACCCTCGAACTGCCAGATCCACCTGATGGCTCTACTGTTACGGGTGGCACTGACTGGCATTGAGTAGCCATCATTTGTGCCAGCATAACTACTGGACTGCGAACTTCCTCGTCGGATGGTGTAGGTACAGGAGCTATCGGAGGCGGTGTCGTTCCGAATGGCTCCTGGTGAGATGGGGACTGCTGAGAAGGCTGTGATGATGCTTCTATATCGCCCTCAGATCGGGCTGATTCTAAATGAAGCTGAGGCATCCTACTGGTGCCTTCTCCTGCTGCGGTATCCATCCTTCTACCTATGGCAGGGTGTCGCTGGTCTGCCATTTTAATCTGTAAACAAAGAGTATGTTAAGTTTTAGGGAATCAACCCTATACTGTACTATTCTATGGCACGACTTAATATGAATAAAGAGTAACCATCCTATTATTCCTTGCAGCCTCCTGCCTATAGTATGTGGTGCATAACACATCCATAGGCAAGACTCTACTTAGCACGGCTTGCAGACTCCCTAGGACACGACCTGCTCTGATACAAAGTTTGTCACGCCCCGCCTTGGGGGGTATGACTGGCACCTGGTGCCCTACTAGGACTTGAACTACTAGATTACTGAGCCTACGCACTTCTGGTGCCTGGCTGGCTCTAACTCTGATTCACGAAATCAACGGGCTATATAGCGGCTTAAAATACAGCCCCTGGCCAGCTAGGCCTATAGCCACCTGTACAACAACAGCTAACCAGAATCTCTTTAATATAAGAGAACCTATGCATGCCGACAAGGCCACCATACTGACTAATTATTTCTGAATCAATATAACAGATGCTAAACAGCTACGTGACTGACAAGGTCACCACTACCAACTGAATACGGCCTCACACGGCCAATATAAAAAACTAAATATACGCACGGCCCCACACGACCGACACGACTAACCACAGGGAAATATATACAGTCTGCAAGCCTATAAGAATATTGATAAGATGGTTGAGACAGGGCCCTCGGCCTACCCGTACGGTACAATAAAAGAAAGGAAATAGACCTCTAGCTGTCTAGATCCGGATGACAGGAGCTGATGACTCTATGAGTTGGCTAGAATCACAAGGGATCGGCTCCTCGTCTATGAGTACCTGCAGGCAAGTAATGCAGCGCCCCAAACGGGCATCAGTACCACTGGTACCGAGTATGTAAAGCAAACTGAGCATAACTGCAATATTAGCAACAATACTAGATATTCTGAAAAAGTAGAAAGTATCTGAAACGGTCTGGGCTGGCGGGATCTAAAATAAGCTCATCTGTACTGAAGGTAAGGTAGAAGCATACCTGTCGACGTGGCGACCTGCTGTTTATCAGATAATAAATAACATATATATACATATATAACACACAAGGACCTATACCAGCCTCCATAAGCCAGAAGGTGCCAACCAACACACAGTCTATATACCCCTACCCAGGTCAAAACTATCCAAAAGTAAATCACTCCACTCATCTACTAACTACGAGCACCTCTACCAGCCCCCTGGGTCTCCAGCTCGAACTATGACCTCTGATATATATAACTGTGTCTGAGTCCGGAAGACTCCTGTACTCAACTTTGTACTCTGTACTCTGTACTCTGTAATGCTATGCTGATCAGCCTCATATGGGGAATGCTCAATCCCATCTTCGTCCTCTAGCGGACGGCATACCACTTCTTGGAGTGGCGTATCCTACCCCTGAGCGGTGGGTCGACACAGTTACTAACCTAGGGGCGGCAAGGACGCTCAAAGGGTGCCCTCACAGCACAAACAGGTCTCAACAAAAAATAATCACGTATAGCAAGCATGTTCAATCTGAAAATACTATCCATGTTTTGATATACGATTTGATTCTCTTTTCTGCATTAAACTAATTCTCATACTGAGCTATACTGTATCTAAAATATTATCTGACTGTCTGATATTGCTCTACTAACTTTTATTCTGAATATAACATAATATTATAATACATGCTTGCTGGATTCATACTGGACTCAATACTCGGCTTCTGAATTCTTTCTTCTATAGTTCACACTATTTGCTATACTGGATTACTAACTTGCTGAAGGAACAAGCTTTACATACCTTCGCTTCGGATTTCCCGACTAACTGGCGTAGCTCGGTCAGTACTTCTGCTATTTCTCCCAACTGCACTCATATATATGTTAATTAGAACTAAATACATTAATATTCTGAAAGCAAATATCACTTTTAATACATATATAACCCATACTTTTGCCTATCGAAAAACGGTCGAAAACTCGCTATTTCTCGGAAGTACAGAAGGGAGAAATACTCACTTTAGGGCTAGGAGTATGTTGACACTAATTTGGAGCAATTCCACTTACCTTAACTCAGTAGCACGACGATTCGCCAACCAAATTTCACGAAACTAAATCCATAGGAATGCTCCTTGCTTCTTAATACCTCAATATCTGGAGTTAATTTGAGTTTGGACCGCGTTTGACGGTGTAATCAGTTGAATATTATAAGAGATCCTCGTTCCTCCCTATTTTCCCTCGTTTTCTATGGAAATTATAAGAATTTTATCATTTAAACCGAGTGGAGGGGTTTATATAGTGAGGCATCTCCGTGGCACGCTGCCATCACAGAGGGGCTCTACCCCGGCTCCTTCCGCGATGGTTCGACGTGTCACTTATCCGGTCTTTCCCTGGGCCTTTTCCTAGCATGTATGGCATTCAAAACTCTTAACCAACATGCGAATAGGCCATCTACATGTCGATAATTTACGGGGTGTAACAGTATATATTACTTTATTATGTTTTTATTAAGGTTGAACACTGGTTAGCATGTTTCAGATGAAAGAGCTAGGAGCTGCCATGGAAGCAAGAGAATTTTGATCTTATCTTTTCTTCTTTATGTTATATACTTTATGTTGTTTTTTGGATGAATTATTGCATTTACTCCATGTCCATGCGTAGATAAACTTCTCATTCTAGGATTACGGTAGCAACATAATTATTGCTGTATGAACTTGAGTTAAATTGCATATTATCATACTATTTGTTCTTATATTCTTATGCATACTATTTTAATGCTTCGCGGCCATCGAAATACAATTATACTCTTGTTTTGAATCTGAAATAAGGATCAATAAGATAGAACGAACAATATAGGGTGTAATATCTTTTTTTGAAGTAAAGTTGAGAATTGATTTGCGCCAAATAGAAATATTCCTAAAACGCCTTACTTGGTTATTAAATGGGAGAAACTAATTACATTTGCATGATTTATTCTTAATATAGGAATGTAGAAATAGAATTGCATGTGAATAGATGATTGGAGGCTTGGAAGAGCATAATCATACAATTAACCCCATAAATAATAACTCGATAATTATTGCAAGATAAGAAAGATGCATACACAATATGATTGCTAGAAATTCATAGTCCTAGATTGATTCCTCTTGTTTATTACATAAAATAAAATATGCTCTTTGTTTAGTTACTTGTTCATTAGTATTTTTTTTATTTTTAATTTAGATAATTATAAATATATCTTTAGATTCTATCACCTGAATAAATAAATTAACATTAGTTTAATTTAGTAAATAATTAATCGACAAGTCCCTGTGGAAATGATATCTGGACTTCAAACCCTATATTACTTGTAAGATCACGTGAACTTGCATGTATGTTCGAATCAAACAAGTTTTTGGCGCCATCATTGTCGAACTTGGAAATTAATTATTTCACTAAGTTAGACATTGTTTTTTATTTGTTCAAGATTTTTGGTTTTATATATTTTTGTAAACATATTATATAGATTTTTAATTTTTTTAGTAATTTACTACCCTTCTTGACATTACATCATCGAATATAAATTGGTCAAATAATGGATATTCATATTTTGGTGATAGTTGTTTTATTTGTTGAGGATCCCACTGGTAGCAAACTGTCATAATTTTTCTAGGAGCAGGTTGTGTGCACCTTTCCAATCCTTTTTGAGAAATATTTGTAGCATATATGATGGTCAGGATAGCAATTGAAATGATTGTCCTTACTCTTATTTCCCTCCCTGTTGTTTGTGATGTTGACAGGAATAATGAAAAGAAGAATTTAGAATATCTGCTTAGATAAGAGATATAGCAAAGCAGGGGGTTGAGCAGATGGAGATAAAGAGGAAGTAGTATACTTAACAAGGAAAAGCCATGCAAGGATGAGCGCCAAGCTCATGGAGATACAGGCTGAGGTTGAACCTTATAATGATCTGCATATCACGGTCTTAGCCAATAATCAATAGAAACCTCAAATAGAAGAAAAAAGTGAGTTTTTGGAAGAAGATAATTTTGATAAAATAGAGAGAGTAAGTCAATCTTTGCTCGAGGAACAAGCTCAACAAATAAAATTTCACGGGTTTCTTTATGATGGTCTTATAATCATGGAAAATCAACAAATTTGGCTTTGATATCCATGACTTGAAGCCTCATTTGAACTAAAAGGTTGAGGCATTTGAAGCCCAACCATAAGTTGTTATGGATACTAGCCAACGTATGATACAGAAAGAACAATTACAACCATTCTGCTATTTTTTGGTTGATTTTCATGACTCGACATAGGTCTGGATCGCGATACAGGATAAAAAACCGCGGGAGGCTCCATGTTGACCCATGGCGTGTTCATGTTAACTAAACTCAACATAAATAAATGCAGGTCTAACATTTTAAATAGAGGATGTTTGAAAATGTAATAACATTTGAACAACGAAAAGCATAGTACTGATCTGAAGCTGAATACTAATAAGCCTCTTCAATCTGACAAGTTGATGGTACACGACCCCAACTAACTTACTAATAAACTGAAACTGAAGGTACTGATAACAAGCTGATAAAATAGTCTTAGATGGATGAGGACTCACCAATAGGCTGAGAAATGCTAACTTTGAGAATCTGGTAAGAGGAAGGATTGAACCTGAACGTCCAAGCCTGTATCTTGAAATGATACAACATAGAATATGCAATCAATACTTGAAATGTACTAGTATGCAAGGTAAGTAAACCTCTAAGTAAGTAGAAACTGAAATCGTGGATAACATAAAACATATTCAAGATAAGATTATGAGAGTAAGGATTGCATGCTATTATCTGAAAACATGATTAAAACATGACTGAATATCATAACTAATTCAAATGACCCAAAACTAATAATGATAAGTAAAACTGAACATTGGGTCAAATTTGTTGAAACATAATATCATAACTGATAACATGCATAACTAAAAATCATGAGGAACAATGGGAGACTCGACATATAACTGACGTTACCACGATAGGGTTTACATGGTCCTAACTATTATATTCAAGTGGGTTGAGCCGTCCAAAGCACCAAGGCTAAGGGTGCTACCATAGTATTAATATTAAGGTAAAGGCCCCTCGGGGGCAGGGAAAGCTCACAAAGGAGGTCCCAAATAATCTGAACATACCTACGTTGGCACATAGTTCTATGGCACAGGGTTGACTGAACCCTTAGCCTACTTAGTGCTAGACACTACTCCCAAAAACATACATATGCTCTCCATCATTTTTCAACGAAGCTGAAACAGTATCTTGTGATGAAGCTGAATCATAGTCATACATGAATAATCTGAAAACATATAATGAGGAGCCTATGCTCAACCATACCACAAGCTGAAAAATGGGAGTCTAGACTCCAAAACCATGTAGTAAGATAATAACATGAAATTAAAGTAAATCATGAATCATACTTGATCATATGGGTTTGCATAGATGCTTTGAGATAGTCAAAATCATTGATATATACATGGGTAATTCGAAATCATACTTTCATCATATACATCTCATCATACTTGAAAACTTAGATCATAATCTCAAGATTTCATGAACTTCCATAATTGGGCATTATAATTGTAAGACTTTGAAATCATAAATTTGCAATTGAAAATATTATAAAATATTCCCATGAATCTTAAAACAACCTTGGAAACATGAATAGGATTTACCCATGATAGATTGTTAGAAAATCTCACAAATTCAATTAAAACCCCATAGATTCATCAACTTGGAATTTCATGAATTAGAAGAGGATTTTAGGCATGGGTGTGAAGGAATACTCCCATTCATAACCCTACATACCTGGTTACTTAGAATTTCACAAATTCTCTTGAGAATCCAAGTGACTTGAGGAAGAACCTAAAGAATCCTCTAGTTTTATCTTCTATAGGCTCCTTGATCTTGCATGCATGGAATGGGGAGGTTTAGAATAGGCTAAGTATATTTAAAATCATTCTAACTGAGCTTAAAACTATGTAATTTAGGACTTAAGAGCTTAGGAATTACGAAAACACCCTTACTAAAATAAAGGAAAAATACGCACAGCCAGTCACCACGGTGGACACCATGACTCGTGGTGTACCTCACGACTCGTGGTGACTAGTCGTGCAATACACTGGCCCAAATTTTACACTTCAAGTTCTTCTCCTGCAAATGACCAACTCTACAAGTCGTGGAGTCACTTCACAACTCGTGGCTTCCACTAGTGGCATCTCCGAAAAAGTGAACCTTGAATCATTGACCCTCTTGTCCATGGCTAACGTAATGACTCGTCGCCCACATCATGACTCATTACTCCCTTCGTGGTCATCACAAGACCACCAATCGTTTCAAACTCCCCCTTCACTTCACGTGTCAATTCACGACTTGTGAAGTCTCCTCATGGGTCACTGGACCCATCTTGTGACCCAGTGCAGAATTTTCTATTTTCTCCGTTTGAACTCTCAGTTCTGATCTTAGGTATTTTGGGGTATTATAATATCTCCCCCTTGGGTACATTCATCCTCGAATGTGAATGAACATACTGAAAAGCTGGGGAATAGAACTGACATCTCAAATAGTGAACATCTAAAAGTTGAAAACTGACAGAGTGACTGACTCCAAACTGATATACATGACTGAATTGATTTCTTGAATCACACATACATACATTGACATGAAAGAAACTGGGACGCATGAACTAAACATGAAATTGAAGAGAGTAATAAGGAGGAAACTAATACCTCAAGCTGGAACTGAACCAGAAGGGAATAGATGCAGGTATTTAGCCATCATATATGCTTCGGCTTCCCACGTAGCTCCCTCAACATGTTTCTTAACTTCTGAGCCTGACGATCAAGTATTTCAACCGGCTAAGGCTATCCCTCTCACCTACTCTCTCCACCGGAACAACTAAAGCCGGATCACCCATACACTTCTTCAAGAGCAACACATGGAAAACTAGACTTACTGGAACTAGTTCTGAGAGTAACTCCAACTCATAAGCCACCTTGTCGACACGTCTCATGATCATGTAGGTACAACATAGCGGGGAATAAGTTTTCCCTTTTTTCCAAACCTCATCACTCCTTTCATTGGAGACACCTTCAAAAACACCCATTCATCAACTTTGATCTCAAGTTCTCTCCTCCTCACATCCGCATAGGAATTTTGGCGACTCTGAGTTGTTTTCAACCTTCCCCTTATAAGCTAAGCTTTCTTCATAGCCTCATGGACTGAATCTAGTCTTATCAATGTAGCTTCACCGACTTCAAACCAACCAATAGGCGATCTACACCTATGCCCATAAAGAGCCTTAAACGGAGCCATCTTAATGTTAGAATGGTAATTGTTGTTATATGCAAACTCGATGAGAGGTAAATGATGATCCAAACTACTTTTGAAATCAATAACACACACTCTCAACATGTCTTCAAGAGTCTGAATGGTCCGTTCACCCTGACCATCTATTTGTGGGTGAAATGTTGTACTAAGCTTAACCTATGTATCAGTCCCTAATAGAATGATCTCCAAAAATAGGATGTAAACTGAGTACCTCTATCTGATATAATGGACAAGGGAACTCCCTGCAACTAAACTATCTCCTAAATATACAACATAGCATAATCCTCAGCTGAATTGGTGTTTTTGACAGGTAGAAAATGAGCTGCTTTAGTCAACCTGTCTACAACAACCCAAATGGAATCATACTGTCGACGAGTACGAGGAAATCCTATGATAAAGTCTATATTAATTTCCTCCCACATCCAAGTAGGGATGCTAATATCTTGAAGTGCACCTCCAGGTCTTTGATGCTCAACTTTGACCTATTGACAATTTGAACACTTAGCCACAAACTCTACTATGTCTTTCTTTATGCCATTCCACCAATAGACTTCCCATAGGTCACAGTACATCCTGGTGGCACCTAGATGTATAGAATATCTGGAACCATGAGCCTCATGCAACATCCACTCCCTCAAGTCATCAACATTTGGTACACACGAGTGACCCTGCGAGAGTATATGAGAATGTCATTTATGAACACAATCATGAACATGTCCAAATACGGCTTGAACACCCTGTTCATCAAATCCATAAAAGCTGCAGGAGCATTATTTAGTCCAAAAGACATAACTACAAACTCATAGTAACCATACCGAGTCTTGAAGGCTGTCTTGGGGATGTCACTCTCTCTAACCCTGAACTGATGATATTCGAATCTGAGGTCTATCTTTGAAAAACTAGCACCCTGAAGCTGGGAAAACAAGTCCTCAATCTTGGAGAGGGGATACCTGTTCTTGACTGTGACCTTGTTCAACTGCTAATAATCAATGTACATCCGAAGGGAACCATCCTTGTTCTAAACAAAGAGGACTGATGCACCCCATAGGAATTTTCTAGGTCTTATGAAACCCTTGTCTACGAGATCCTTCAACTCCTCCGTCATCTCCCTTAGCTCAGCTGGAGCCATTCCGTCAGGAGGAATACATATAGGCCGTATACCTGGAAGAAGGTCAATACCGAAATTGATCTCCCGCTGGGGAGGAATTCCCGGTAGATCATCTGGAAACACTTTTGTATATTCACACACTACAAGAATTGACCGGATAGTCGGGGTTTCAGATGTAGCATCCTTAACCCTAACTAGATGGTACATGTATCCTTTAGATATCATCTTTTTTGCATTAAGATAGGAAATGGAGAGACCTACAAGCACAACTGAATTACCCTTCCACTCTATGACTGGCTCACCCAAAAATCAAAACTCTATTGCATGAGTTCTACAATTTACTGAGGTGTAGCATCCATGTAGCCAATCCATACCAAAGATAACATCAAAATCTATCATGGCTAGTTCTATTAAATCTGCTGAGGTGACTTTCTGAAGGACTGTGATAGGGCAATTTTTGTATACCGCTCGAGCTATAATTGAATTACCGACTGGAGTAGAAACTGAGAAGAATTCTGATAGGATTTCGGGACTGACTCTGAAACTACTAGAAACATAGGGCGTCACAAAAGATAAAGTATCCCCTGGATCTAACAAAGCATTTACATGAAGGTGGAATACTCATAACTACTAGTGATATATTTGGAGAGGCCTCCTACTCCTGACGAGATGTGAGGGCATAGGATCTGTTCTGGTGTTGACCACCACCTACACTAGTGGAGGCGCCCTATTGAGCTAAGTGTGCTGGTGGGGCTGCTGAACTAGTGGCTGGGTTTCGGTCCTTACCATGGCCCTTTCTATCTGCTGGACAATCTTTGAGCATGTGTCTGGGCTTACCACACCCAAAACAAGCACCTATACATGCTAGGTACTTACCAGTGCGCCTTCTGCCACACTTGATACAACCTGGAATACTGGGCTCTATGGATCTGCTCCCCTGACCTTGAGAGCCTGATGCTAGTCCTCTCTGATTTTGGCTAGCTAGATGGCACACTTTCTACTAACGGCGCTGGGGCTGATTACCTCCAATGGGACTGCTGAATGATGCCCACCACCAGGCCTCTGCTAGGAGAACCCAAAACTACCGGTCTTAGCCCTCTTGTCCTCTCTCTCCCACTCACTCACTTGTACCGCCTCTATCTGCTGGGTATACAACACCAACCACGAGAAGTCCATATCCTGGTAAAGCATAGTGGTCCTTCAATCCTTGACTAAATGGTCTGCTATCCCATGTACGAACCTACTCACTCGAGCCCTTTGATTAGCCACCATCTCTGGTGCATATTTGGACAGGCGGGTGAACTCTAAAGCGTACTGATGGACCGTTATATTATTTTTCCTCAAGTTCACAAATGTAGCTACTTTGATCTCCCTCGTCTCTCGGGGAAAGAACCGATCCAAAAATGCGGTATGAAACTCATCCCAACCAATGGGACCAGCTCTAACTGCCCTACCATCCCTCTATTTCTTAAACAAAATATGGGCCACCCCTTTTAACTAATTAGAGGCTAGGTCTATGCCCTCTTCCCCTATCACCCCCATGATCTGGGTAATCTTTTGAATCTCATCAATAAACTCATGTGGATCCCCATCCACCTTTGATCCGAGAAACTTCAGAGGGTTCATCCTAAGAAAGTCCCTAACCCTTACCGTTGCCTCACTCCCATTTTGGGGAACATGCGCTACTGCCTGCTGGTTGATCTGGGTAGTCAATGTCTGTGCTAACATCTGGATGGCTACCCTAACCTCTGCATGGGTAACATGCTCGGGCACATGATCCTCGGGAGCTGGTGGGGCCTGCTAGTGTCCATGTTTATTGCCATTCTTATGGCCATTTCTGTTCCTGTTCCTTCTTTCGTTAACTCAACAAGGAGGAATGATTCTACAATTGTGTATAGCATGAGTTAGAAGCATAAAGAGATATTGCATCGCACGACATAGATCACGAAAGAAGGAAAATTTTCTAAAATGCGTCGTAGCCTCTTCATTATAAGTGTGGCACGCTTTACACTCATGAAAAAGACTCTACTTAACATGACTTTCAGACACCCTAGGAGTATTTAAAACCAAATGCTCTGATACCAAGTTTGTCACGACCCGAACATAGGCCCGAATCGAGACACAAGAAAAAGAACCCTGAGAGGCTCTAAGATAACCCATGGCATGAACATGTTAACTAAACTCACCATACATAAATGTGAAAGGTCTAACATTTGAAATAGCAGAATTCTGAAAATTTAATAACATCTTAACAACGGAAAGCATAGTGTTGATCTGAAGTTGAATACATGCTATGTCTGATAAGCTTTTATAACCTGATGAGTTCATGGGACAAGACCCCAACTAACTCACTAATAGACTGAAACTGAAGGTAGTGATAATAAGATGATAATAAGGTCCTCGAAGGATGAGGACTCACTAATAGGCTAAGAAATGCTAACTCTGAGAATCTGGCTAGCGCCGGGACTGAACCTGAACGTCCGAGACTATATCATGAAATAATACAACATAGAGTATACAGTCAATACTTGGAATATACTGCATATGAAAGGTAAGTAAAACTACTAAATTAGTAAAAACTGAAATCGTGTATATCGTAAAACATATTCAAGACAAGATTCTAAGAGTAAGGCTTGCATGCTATTATTTGAAAACATGATTAAAACATGACTGGATATCATAACTGATTTGAATGACCCAAAGCTCAAACTGATAATCGTAAGTAAAACTGGATATTGGGTCAAACTTACTAAAACATAATATCATAACTGATAATATGCATAACTGAAAATCATGAGGAAAAATGGAAAACTTGTCATATAACTGACATTACCACGATAGAGCTTACGTGATCGCAACTATTATACTCAAGTTGCCAGAGCCATCCAAAGCTTTGCCAGGAATTTGGTCTTGCACAGTTGATTATATATTAATGTTGCTTAACTCTGTTAGTCTTTGAATTCCCATGTTGTTACTACCATATGAATTCTCAGTCAGTTGCATGCTAGTTCAGTATCAGTCAGAATGTTAGAATTTTCAGTATCTTTCAGTAATGTTAGCTGATCAGTTTGACTATAGTTAGTATTCTTGAGTTGTTAATAATACCTCCCAACCCTAGTTTGCAGATTCAATTATCTGTTAGTTCTTTAGGCAGTTACGACACTTCCAGATAAGCATCCCTCACCAATCTTAGAACTAACAGTATCAGTTACCAGTTAGTTCTTTAGACAGTTATGATGCTTCTAGATAAGGAGCATTGACTAGTCTTAGAACACCAGTTTTCAGTAGCCCGTCCTACAGACTCTCAGGTTGCTTCCAGATAAGTATTCCAGACTTAGTCCAGAACCCAAACTTCGAGCTATTAGCTTAGTAGTCAAGTTAGGACTATCTAGTGGGAGTAATACTTAGCACCAAGAAGACGGGGTTCCAACGTACCCAGGTACCCAAAACTACAATGCCACCGTAGGTTCTAGCCCAATGGGCCCAAGACTTGTGATCACCCAGCTCAGCCACTATACCCTGGCAAGGAATAGTGGAATTTCTTCGATGGGGTGTATACATCGGACTCCATATTTAGCTCACGTGGTTATATGTCGGTTATAGACTCTCCCACTTGTCAGTATAGTTTCAGTTCAGTTCAGCTTAGTTTAGCACTGTTCAGTCACTCAGTTCCAGGACATGTTCATGACCATCGGTCATGGTCATTATTGACTATACTAGTTATAACTCAGTTTTTATCAGTATTCAATATTAATTGGTTATTTCATGTTATTTTAGTTCAATTGTTTATTTTTCATGCTTATTGTAAATCTCACTTACTCAGCACATTTAAAGTACTGACGCATCCTTTCTATGATGTATCGTACTATGATACAGGCACAGGTTCTCAGTCACAGCGTCGTCAGTAGTTCTCTCTGGCGATCATAGCAGTAGCAGTCCATTTGGTGAGTCCTCATCTTCCGAGAATGATATTTTCTTTTCAGTTAGTTTCTTTTCAGTCAAATTTTAGAGTTAGCTTGGGGCTTGTCCCAGTAACTCGTTAGATAGTAGTTGGCTTTTAGACTCAAACATTTAGTATTCCTTACAGTTATGTTTACATTTTTAGCAGCATTAATTACATAATTATTTTATACAACTTTCGCTTATGTTTGTTTAGTTTACAATGCAATATTATACCATGGGTTAGCTTGGGGTCAGTTGTGGCACCAAGTACCATGTCTCGGCCAAGGTGCAGATCCGAGTCGTGACAAGGCTCTAGCCCAATAAGTTTTTTTTTAAATTTAATTCAAAACCAATTATGATAAGGGGGTATTTTCCACTACTGTATATATTACTTTATTATGTTTTTATTAAGGTTCAGCACTAGTTAGCAAGCTTCAAATGAAAGAGCTAAGAGCTGCCGTGGAAGCAAGAGAATTTTGATCTTATCATTTCTTCTTTATGTTATGTACCTTTACGTAGTTTTATGGATGAATTATTGCATTTACTCCATGTCCATGCATAGATAAACTTGTCAATCTAGGATTATGGTAGCAACATAATTATTGCAGTATGAACTTGAGTTAAATTGCATATTATCATACTATTTTTTATTTTATTCTTATGCTTACTATTTTAATGCTTCGCGGCCATTGAAATATAATTGTACTCGTGTTTTGAATATGAAATAAGGATCAATAAGACAGAATGAAGAATATAGGGAGTAATATATTTTTTTGAAGTAAAGTTGAGAATTGATTTGTGCTAGAATAGAAATATTCCTAAAACGCCTTACTTGGTTATTAAATGGGAGAAACTAATTACATTTGGATGATTTATTCTTAATATAGGAATGTAGAAATAGAATTGCATGTGAATAGATGATTGGAGGCTTGAAAGAGCATAATCATACAATTAACCCCATAAATAATAACTCGATAATTATTGCAAGATAAGAAAGATGCATACACAATATGATTGCTAGAAATTCATAGTCCTAGATTGATTCCTCTTGTTGATTACATAAAATAAAATATGCTCTTTGTTTAGTTACTTGTTCATTAGAGTTTTTTTATTTTTAATTTAGATAATTATAAATATATCTTTAGATTCTATCACCTGAATAAATAAATTAACATTAGTTTAATTTAGTAAATAATTAATCGACAAGTCCCTGTGGAAATGATATCTGGACTTCAAACCCTATATTACTTGTAAGATCACGTGACCTTGCATGTAAGTTGGAATCAAACAAGTTTTTGGCGCCATCATTGTCGAACTTGGAAATTAATTATTTCACTAAGTTAGACAATGTTTTTTATTTGTTCAAGATTTTTGGTTTTATATATTTTTGTAAACATATTATATAGATTTTAAATTTTTTTAGTAATTTACTACCCTTCTTGACATTACATCATCGAATATAAATTGGTCAAATAATGGATATTCATATTTTGGTGATAGTTGTTTTATTTGTGGAGGATCCCACTGGTGGCAAACTGTCATAATTTTTCTAGGAGCAGGTTGCGTGCACCTTTCCAATCCTTTTTGAGAAATATTTGTAGCATATATGGTGGTCAGGATAGCCATTGAAATGATTGTCCTTACTCTTATTTCCCTCCCTGTTGTTTGTGATGTTGACAGGAATAATGAAAAGAAGAATTTAGAATATCTACTTAGATAAGAGATATAGCAAAGCAGGTGGTTGAGCCGACGGAGATAAAGAGGAAGTAGTATACTTAACAAGGAAAAGCCATGCAAGGATGAGGACCAAACTCATGGAGATGCTGGCTGAGGTTGAACCTTATAATGATCTGCAAATCACAGTCTTAGCCAATAATCAAGAGAAACCTTAAACAGAAGAAAAAAGTGAGATTTTTGAAAAAGATAATTTTGATAAAATAGACATAGTAAGGCGATCTTGGCTCGAGGAACAAGCTCAACAAATAAAATTTCACGAGTTTCTTTATGATGGTATTATAAACATGGAAAATCAACTAATGGAAGGGAGAATAGAGCTCAGACAAGAGATAGACCAAATTAGCTTAGATATCCATGACTTGCAGCCTCATGTGAACAAAAAGGTTGAGGCATCTGAGGCCCAACCATAAGTTGTTATGGATACTAGCCAAAGTATGAAGCAGAAAGAAGAATTACAACCATTCAACTATTTTTTTGCTTGATTGTCATGACCCGAACATAGGCCCAGATTGAGATACAGGATAAAAAACTCCCTGAGGCTCCAAGTTGATCCATGGAATGGACATGTTAACTAAATCAACATAAATAAATGCGGAAGGTATAACATTTGAAATAGCGGATGTTTGAAAATGTAATAACATCTGAACAACGAAAAGCATAGTACTGATCTAAAGCTGAATACATGCTATGTCTAATAAGCCTATACAATCTGAAAAGTTGATGGTACAAGATCCCAACTAACTTACTAATAAACTAAAACTGAAGGTATTGATAACAAGCTGATAAAACGGTCCTTGAAGGATGAAGACTCACGAATAGGTTGAGAAATGTTAACTCTGAGAATCTGGTTAGAGGAAGGATTGAATCTGAACGTCCAAGCCTATATCATGAAATGATATAACATAGAATATGCAATCAGTACTTGAAATGTACTGAGTATGCAAGGTAAGTAAACCTCTAAGTAAGTAAAAACTGAAATCGTGGATAACATAAAACATATTCAAGATAAGATTCTGAGAGTAAGGGTTGCATGCTATTATATTGAAACATGATTAAAACTTGACTGAATATCATAACTAATTCAAATGACCCAAAGTTGAAACTGATAATGATAAGTAAAATTGAACATTGGGTCATATTTTGTGAAACATAATATCATAACTGATAACATGCATAACTAAAAATCATGAGGAACAATAGGAGACTCGACATATAACTGACGTTACCACGATAGGGCTTACATGGTCCTAACTATTATACTCAAGTGGGTTGAGCTGTCCAAAGCCTTGTCAAGGCTGAGGGCGTTACCATGATATTAATATTAAGCTAAAGGTCCCTTGGGGGAAGGGAAAGCTCACAAAGGAGGTCTAAAATAATTTGAACATACCTACGTCGACACATAGTTCTAAGGCACAGGGTTGACTGAACCCTTAGCCTACTTAGTACTAGACACCACTCCCAAAAACATACATATGCTCTCCATCATTTTTCAACGAAGTTGAACCATTATCTTGTGATGAAGCTGAATCATAATCATACATGCATAATCTGAAAATATATCATGAGGAGCCTTGGCTCAACCATACCATAAGCTGAAAAATGGGATTCTAGACTCCAAACCAACGTAGTAAGCTAATAACATGAAATTAAAGTGAATCATGAATCATACTTGATCATATGGGTTTGTCAAAAATTATATATGCTTTGTCATATTCAAAATCATGGATATATACATGGGTAATTCGAAATCATACTTTCATCATATACATCTCATCATACTTGAAAACTTAGATCATAATATCAACATTTCATGAACTTCCATAATTGGGCATTATAATTGTAAGACTTTGAAATCGTAAATTTGCAATTGAAAATATTATAAAACATTCCATGAATCTTAAAACAACCCTGGAAACATGAATAGGATTTACCCATGATAGATTCGTAGAAAATTTTGCAAATTGGGTTAAAACTCCATAGATTCATCAACTTCGAATTTTATGAATTAGAAGAGGATTTTGGGCATGAGAGTGAAGGAATACTCCCTTCGTAACCCTACATACCTAGGTACTTTGAATGTCACAAACTCTCTTGAGAATCCAAGTGACTTGAGGAAGAACCTAAAGAATCCTCTAGTTTGATCTTCTATAGGCTCCTTGATCTTGCATGAATGGAATGGGGAGGTCTAGAATAGGCTAAGTATCTTTAAAACCCTTCTAACTGAGCTTAAAATGATTTAGTCTAGGACTTACGAGCTTAGGAATTACGAAAATATCCTTACTAAAACACAGGAAAAATACACACTGCTAGTCACCTCGAGGGACATCACGACCCCTGCTGTAACTTAGGAATCGTGGTGACCAGTCATGAAGTAAACTGCCCCAAATTTCAAAATTCATGTTCTTATCCTTCCATGACCAACTCCATGAGTTTTCGAGTCAGTTCACTACTCGTGGAATCTTTGGGAAAGTGAACCTTGAATCCTTGACCCTTTTGTCTACGGCTAACGTAAAGACTTATTGCCCACATCACATCTCCTTACGGGTCACTGGATGACCCGTCTTGTGACCTGGTGCAGGATTTTCTATTTTCTCAATTTGAACCCTCGGATCTAATCTTAGGGCTTTCAGGGTATTACATTGATGTTGATATTGAAGAGGTGGACAAAACTGAGGATCCCATAAATAATCCAATTTTAGAGTCAGGGTGTGTTGGCCCTCATTCTAAACAATTTTTGATATTGTGTTTAGATGGCGACAGAGAAATCGAGTCTTTCAATCTTACAGAGAGATATATAGATGAGGAACAAGACCCTTTCATACTAAAATTTGCTATTCCAAAGAGACAAAATGCCATTCCTCACTTAAGGGCTAGGAAGTGCAAAATGTGACATCTAATGTTTGGTTCCTTTATTTTTACACCACTGCCCCTTGAGCATAGTAGAAAATTAGAAAAGAAATTACTGGTGCAATTCATAAATTTGATGTCGAAGAAAAAGTAGTGAACTTGATGGCGTCATGATGCTACGTTAAATCAGACGCTTGTTAAGAGGCAACCAATTTTGCTACTTTCTTTTATTTATTTATTTTATATTATTTTTATAGTTTTATTTTTTGTTGGAGTTTGAGCATTGAAGCAAAGTCATAGAAAGTTGCAACAACAAGCTATTGAGTTGAGATTAAGTGTGGATTTCCCACATAAAGAATTAAATCTTGTTGGGAAAAGTCTAAATATCCCATGAGCTGCTAATGCTTTGGCCTTTTGGCCTTTCAAGAAGTTTCTTTATCCTCTTGTTAATTATTGTGTGCACTAAAGATAATGCATAATTTTAAGTGTGGGATGGGGGAATTACTTGAGTGCTTTTATGCTCTACTTTGTTATTTTAGTTAATAATCCATCACGAATTTTCTTTATGCATTGGTTTTTATCCGAGAAATGTAGCTTGAGAAGGATAATTTTTATTTTTTAGGAGAAAATTTTAATTCTTTTTTCTTTTAGTTATAGATAGATACTTTTCCCTACAATAGATGGATGGCGACTCTCTTGAGAAAACTAAGTCATTAGATTTTCTTTAGGGATAATAGGAAGAGAAAAAAAGATAATTTTGACTTGTTTGATACTAGCAATTTATGCCTGAGAATGAGTAGTGCTTTTCAATGAGTGCTTGGTAATCGAAATAACATAACAAATTTTTTTAATACCTAGGCTTTGGGTAGTAACTCTGTATATAGATTTTTTCTTAATTTTTGTAGTTCGCTATGGCCTTGTCTGTCTTAGAGAATATTGATCCGTTTTGATTGAGACTACATGTAAGGTGAGGATTTCTTGCATATAAATCATGTTTTGCATCTTGGTCTAGAACTTTCCCTACATGTTATTGAAGCAAAATAATAAACATTTGTCTATTTAGAAGATGATAATAGTCTTTCTTTGATTTGTCCTACAAAATTTAGCCTGCTCAAATTTTAGAAGATGATAGTAGTCTTTCTTTGATTTGTCCTACAAAATTTAGCCTATTCAAATATTATCACCATTAGTTAGCCTTATTATCCTGTACCCTTTCATTTGTTAGCGGTATATTTACTTTCATCCTTTTTATTGAATCCCTAATTTTTGTGTCTTGCTTCCTTGAGCAAGTAGCATAGACTTTGATGAAATTATTAAATCTGAAGAAAAGGGATAGTCAAGTGTAAATGATGGCTAATAAAAATTACTTCTGATGTAAAGGCCCTTGTTGAAAGAATCTGACATGAAAAAAATGAAATAAAAATTGCTTGAAAGAAAAAACAAAAAAAATTATATATGATTATAACGTTCTTGATATGATGAGAATTACTGGTGGAAACTATTGATGAAAATAGGATGTAAAATAAATGAAGAGAATAATGGATGATATGTCTAAAAATTACGAAGTGCTTAAGGAAATATAAGTCACTATTATACGTTTTTTCTATCCACCCCTTAGACAATATTACAACCCGTTAAAGTCCTATTTGATTTTATTCAAGCACACTTAACTAGTGGAGATGTACATAATGGGCAAGCCTATGGTACTTTGTATATACATGTGAATTATTTTGCGAGTACGAGAGTTGTTCTTTGATGCTAAGTCCTTAAGATTACATTTGCTTCTTTTATTGTATGGACTATTTATTCTTGTGAGGGCACTTGTTTCGTGATGAATAGGTAATATGATCATCTTTTCTTGATAGAGTAGATGAGTGATCTTAAATTTGAAAAACTATAGTCCATCTCTAAGGTAAGGACATTATATGTTTGTTGTTCTGTATATCTTGCATAATGAGCGAGAAGTTCACTTGATATTATGAATTACTACATGATCGAATTGTTTGTATCAACCAAGTAGGTGTGTTCCTAGTGCTAACTTGTTAAGATAATGCTTCAATGTTTTCTCGAGGATGACTAAAAGTCAAAGTGTGGGGTGGTGATCTTGGGTATATTTGTATGCCCACTTACTGTATTTTACCCACGTTTATCCTAGTTTTGAAAAATATATTCACTTATAATTACATGTTTTGATCAAAAATCTTGATAGTAAGCTAAGAAATGTGGTTATATGTTTTGTTTCAAACTTTTGAGAAACATTCGATGTGTTTTCAAGAACGATCAAGTTGGTGATATGCCGTGATTTTTATATAGATGTGTTGTGTTTTGTTCCGTGTGCAGGAAAACAGGTTCAGAAAGTGAATTTGGAAAAATGTCCTGAAAATGGCTAAGTCTGGAATATTGAGGCAGGTCACGATTCGTTATGTCACTCGATGACTAGTGCCCTAAACCATTTTTAAAATATGGACAAAAGATCAGAAAGTTGGAAAATCATAAGTGCAAGCAAAGGACAATTTAATGACCTATCAAGTCTGATGATGGGTCACCTTCACCCATTCTGAAGGCTTATTAGAACTAAAAGTTGAAAGTTGGATAAGATCTGAGAGCGATGACGAGAGGTGCAACGATTCATCAAGAGACTTAATGACTTGTCCTGAAGAGCCATTAATGATAGTTTAGAAAATTAGAAATTCCAGTCCCATGGGTGACGAGCCAAATAATAATTCATTGCCTCAGCAGAAGAGTCGTTACTTGAAGCATTACAAAGATAGAAGTATTAGTTAGGATGACCCATCAAGATACTAAATAACTCGTTAGGAACACTAATGAATCGTTACTATTGTGAAACCTGCATTCCTCTTATGTGTAGGGAAGGATTTATTTTGTATTAATAAATACTTTATTTATGTTTATTTTACAAGTTCGGCACTTTTACACACTTTTATGCAATTTTGATGTCTTGTTGACATGGGGAAAAGTCCAAGACACATCTTCTTTAATTTTTTCTTGAGTTTTGAAGGATTAATCAAACATTGATTCTTGGATATTTTGTTATTGTTAACAATTCAAGAGTTGTCATTTCTTTTACTAAATTCTTTTAAGTTTATAGTTATGATTTTACCTATGATTTCTAATTATAATTCTTCAAGCGTGAGCCACTAAATTTCATAAATACGGTTGTGGCAACCATGATAAATTAACAAACATAGGCAAAGTACTTAGTGATTCTTAAATGGGGTTTATGCATGCATTGTTCTTCCATTCATCCTAATTACCTTTTAACGACCGCAAACGTTAGAATTCACCTTATTCTTACTCACCGGATTAAGGGAGTAATGAATGAGAAAAGGGATTAATAATGGAGATTTGAGGCTATCAACCCTCATTTAATATCTTGACCTTGTTCAGGAATAGCTAATCCGATATCAAAAGTAAGGGCTAGTAAAGTATTCACCCATATACAGATCAAGTTACATAGTGGTAATCATCTATTTAGGGGACCAACTATTTAGGAAAATTTAACTTACCGATTTTGCATGGTAAACACTAGGATAGATCACTAGTAGGATAAACTTGTGATGTTATGAAATCAAGGGGAACACAATCCTAGTCAACTCATTCACTTAATACAACCAACTTAAACTAATTTTCTACTCTCAGTTACTTATTGTTTTTACATTATTATTTGTTATAAACTCCCCGCTTAGGTAATAAGCTGACTAAAAGTAATAGTAATCACGTTAATTGAGGTGTTCACCATAATCCTTATTGGATTTGACCTGAACCCTATTGGGTTATATATTTGAACACCGACTTCTTTATATCTCATTAAGAGGTGTAATTTGAGAGACATTAAATTTTAGCGCCATTGTCGAGGAATAACTTAGGATTAAGTTAATTGTGTTTGCTTTACTATTGGTTCTTATTCTCAATTTATTTTTTTGTTTCCTTTTTAGGTTTCAGGTTTGTGTATGCGAAGTACCCGGAGCCAAGGTAAATCCCTAGTCCAATTGATCACGAACTTTAGCGAACTATGAGAAATAAAAAGTAAATAGCATTGGTTGAAGAGCGGGCTCAAGAACTGGAACATGAGGTAGTTAGGCTTGCTGAATGTCACGACCCGAATAGAGGCCCGGATCGTAGACACCGGACAAGGGACCCCGAGAGACCCCAAGTCAATCCATGGCATAAGCATTCACTAACTCAATCAATAAACATGAAGGAAACATAAATATAAACTCCGCGGAAGACTAACTTATCATAACAACAGAATGAACATCCGAAGCTGATTACATGTCTAAGTCTGATAAGCCTCTAATATGGACGAGCTGATGGGACAACACTCCCAATTAGCTCAGAAGTACTGAAACTGAAAGTATGCTCAAAATAACTAAAAGTCTAGTCCTCATAGGATGAGGACTCATCAAGCAAGAAAATGCTAACTCTGATAAGCAGCTACGAACGGGCTGAACTTGAGGGTCGGGTCCTACATCATGAAACGATGCAGCATAGAAAGTATGCGGTTAGTACATGGAATGTACCGAGTATGCAAGGTAAGTAAAACTGATTTGATAATATAAATCATTTAAATCCATTCATACATATAATAAACTTTAAGAGTAAGTAGAAAACCACATACATTAATTCTAAAATCGAACTTTATCATGACATTTTCATGCATGGCTTTAGAACATCATAACTGGATCGAATGGCTCAAAGCTAAATCATAACATTTATCTCAAAAGTTGTAGAATGAGCCAAACCTTGCTTTTTAAACATGCATGCATAAGGTAATCATCACGAATAATGGATATGCAAATTCCAATGATATAGACAGTGGGAGACTCGTCACTTAAATGACATACCACGATAGAGCTTATGTGGTCCCAACTATTACACTCAAGTCGGTAAAGTCGTCCCAAAACCTTGCCAGAGTTAGGGATGCTACCATGATATCGATATCAAGATGAAAGGCTAATTGGGCCGGGGATAGATCACAAGGGAGGTACCAATAATATAATAGAATCAACCTACATTGGCGTGTGGTTATGGGGCGTAGGGTTATCGACCATTAGCCCGCTGGGTGCTAGACTCTTCTCCCAAAACATGCAATGCTCTAAATCGTATAAATACGAAGCTCAACATCATCTAGTGACGAAGCTCAACATGAAATCATGCATAAACTCATCATCGTATGAAACGAAGCTCAACATTTTCTATTGACAAAGTTCATTATGAAATCATGCATGTGTTAGCCATCATATAATTATGAAGCTCAATAATGTTGTCTCGACAAAACTTAGAATAGAATCATGCTTAGAATCAACATCATGTGAAATGAAGCTTAATGACAACATACATCTCAATTATGAAATTCATACATATGAGAAGCTTTATCATGACACATACCACAAGCACAAGAATAGTGGGAGCCTCTACTCCAAAATTATGCGGTAAGGCTACTTTAGAATTACCACTTCATTATCATCAACATAGGGGCCTTACCCAAAACCTTATCACGCTTAAACCCATTCAAATCATTTGAAAACATTATAATTTGGGAGATTTCACTCCAAAATAAAATAATATAGTAAGTTTACGAAAATCGTTGTTCATACTCAACATTGGGCACCACCCAAAGCTTCACTATAAATGGGTCTATTTAATCTTCTTTGAAAACATCATCAAAATCATGGGTAAGGTTTAAAACATGCATTTACTCATCTATTCCATCATCATTACATTATATTAGGAACTCCCCACACATGGGCATTTTAGAAAAATAATTTTGTAAAAAGAAATTAAGTTAGAATCTGCCCAAGCTTGATAAATCATCAATATCAATTCAATTAATCATACCCATGAGCAGAAATGTAAGCATCATGCAATCAATCGAAGACCCATACTTGATCATCACAAACCAATCACAAATTTATAGGAAATGGGCATGGGTGTGGAAGAAAGCACCCACTCATAGCCTTAAATACTTGGGAATGAAGAATTCTAACTCTTCCTAATTGCCCAGCTGAGATTTCCCTTGAAAACCTTGAATTTCTCCTCACTTTCTTCCCTTCAAGCTCTCACCCTTGTATGCATGAATAAAATGGCCTATATGGGTCTTTCGCAGCTTAAAACCCTCTATCATGAGCTTAAAACGACGTAGTATAGGCCCTTAGCACATAGGAATTACGGAAAATCCCTTATTGAAATCGCTGAAAATAACTATTAGGGGGTCCTAACGGATGACCTGACGACTCGTTACTAGAGCACACGATCCGTTAGTTTACCCGTCAAGTTCATTGCCCCATCATTCATGAAAACTCAACTGTCTTGGTAGCTACCCACCTAACGGGTCGTTAGCACTGACGATGACTCGTTAGGTGCCATCCATCAAGTACACTGGATAAGCTTCACTATCCTTCTGTAGGGCCATCACACGACTGACATGACGAATCGTGGTGACTGAACACGAGTCATTACATCACCCGTGAGGATCTAGAGTCTTTAAACATCTCAGGCCTTCCCCATGACCCACCTGACGACTCGTTAGGCCTCCTCACGAGTCGTTAAGTGACCCATTCTGCAACTGCTGCAACATTATCAAATTTTTCTCCTGATTCACTTCTGGGTTCGATTCTTGAATTCCCAAGGTATAACGATGCAGAGGAATGCTAAGATGCAACTAATAAGCGAGCTCAAAGGATTTGGGGTCTAGACCAGCAACAGTATCGATATATTAATGATGATGATTACGGTGATATTGATAAGACTAGTGCAACTGGTGCTATAGTTCCTCCCTCATTGTCTGCTGGGGAAAATTTTGATTTTACCAGTGTGATGATCCAACTATTGAATATGAAGGGGATATTTGTTGGTGATGATGCACATACCCACTTGACTAACTTTGTGGGAATTTGTACGGCGAATAAGAAACCTGGTGTGAATTTAGATGCAATCAGACTGAGGTTATTCCCATTTTCTCTAGGAAGTGAAGAAACATTTCGTTGGCCGAGCTGCCAAATGATTCAATCACTACATAAAAGGAACTAAAAAGGGCTTTCTTGGAGAGGTTATTTCCACCATCCAGAGCATTGCAACTAAAAGACTAGATTTATAACTTTAGGCAGTTGAGTTTTGAAGCACTACATAACACAAGGTTGAGATTCAACAAGAAGCTTAAACAAGTTCCTAATTGCAGGATACCCAATGATACTTTGTTGGAGATATTCTATAGGTCTTTCAGTGATAACACGAAAGCTATAGCCAACACTATTTCTGGCAGAATATTTGTGAGTCAAACATATGCTAAGGCTGCAGAGGTACTTGATAGGGTCACTAAGACTAATCGATCATGGCACAAACGGAAAGGTGAACTTCCTACTGACACTTATGTGGTAGGTGTGTGTGCGGAGCAAAGGAGGAAAGATGAGGAGAGAGACCAAGATATTGTTGAGATCAAAACCATGATGGGGCCCCTTGCTAAGCAATTCATTGGAGCTGGGATTGAAAAAGTAAATGTAGTAAGTTCTCAAGGGAATGCTCCAAGGAATGATGGTAAAGAATCTGAGTTAGATGATAGAGAGAATTATTTAAATGATCAGGGGGTGGGTTTTTGGACCAATGCAAAAGGTTATAACCAAGATTCTTGGTTCCAAGGTCAAAGGAATCAAGGTTGGAACTATTACAGAGATAACAACAAAAATTGGGGTACATACCGAGACAGGAGCAGGGGTAGAGACAAAGAAGGTGACTGATGATCTTAGGCACTTGTACATGCCCAAGTGATATTTTATACCCAATATTTAGTCATGTTTGCACCTTATTTTAATCATAATATTATGTATTTTGATTGAAATGATGTTCATGAACTATCCTATATGATTAGCCTTTGTTGTAGGTTGGAATGCAAGCTAAAAGTGGCATTTGGAGTCATCAACATGCCACAGAGAAGAAGTGGGGTGTTCAGAGCCATGTCACAAAGCAAGGAAGCAAGTTGGGAGGTTAAGAGACTATAAAACAATAAGCATCCATGTCGGTAGTGTGTCATGGAGGCACATTGGTGCATCGCCAACGTGCCACGCTAAGAAAAATATCACTTGCTCAAAGAAATGTAGTAGCGAAAACCTGTCACGGAGACAACTCTCTGCGATAGCCAACATGTAATGGAGGCAAATCTCCATGATAGCCAGCATGACATGGAGGCAATTCACCACATGGAAAATTTCAAAAATTATAAAAGGAACACTTAGCAGTTTAATTGGATATCCTATAGTACTTTTGGAAAATAGATGAGGAGCAAGGGGAGGAACATCACAGACCTTTTTCTAAGGTTCTTTTCATTCCTTCTGTTTCCACTCGTGTATTTCATGAATTCAAAAACTTTGATGAATTCTTGCATTCTTATTTTTATTCATTTTAATGCTTGATCACCATTGAAATGCACTTGTTAATAGCAGGCAAACTCGAAAGAGCAAAACCTAGGATAGAATTAGGAATGAAAGAAGTGAGTTCAAGCCTTTAGGGATGATTCATGGTTGGGATGGCAATATACCTAATTCACCTTGCTTGGTTCTAAAACGGGAAGATAGCTAGACATCTAATTTGGAATTGTCACATCACCGCTCTTTGATGTAGTTGTGAAGCCAAGTTAGGTTGAATGGTTAGAGGTTCTAATGACCATAACCAAGGGCATTAACCCAGTAAATCACTCCACATAGACAATTGCTTATAAATTAGGTTGTCACATCCCCGCTCAATGATGCAGTTATGAGGATAATTTGACTATGTTTAGAGGATCGAAAGACCATGAACATTGCATTTATCTTGTGAGAAAATAAATGAAATCACATACTTGAACCATTGTGAATTGTAGCTATGCATGAATGTTTGGCCTTAACCCTGGATTCTTCTCAATTATTGTTTTTCACTTAAAACTGTGATTGTCTTAGATTTAGAAACAAACAAGTCATAAATCTTGGAACATTAGCACTTTTGAGTTTTGCAAATTGATACTTTAACTATTAATTCACTTAAAATTCAGTCTCTGTAGGTTCGACATCCAGCTCTTAAGAGTCATTGTATAAATTGCATGACCGTGTCTGCTAGCAACATTTGGTGAATTCCTTGTTTTTGTATTGTTTTTCATTTTCTTAAGTGTTAAAAATCTTGGTCTTGGTCATCTTATTTTCATGGAAAGAGTTTATCCTTTCAGCAAGCTGGGAAGGGAGAGAGAGTTAGTTGAACCATATCTCGAACCTAAAAGAAGGTTGTGACAGTTGATAAGGGAAGGTTCCACTATATATCCCATCCAAAAGGTTCAACAGGGCGAGGTTTCACCGGCACAGATGGCAGCAAGACCTGTGCACGGAGTGGCAATCCCACTCGCTAACAATGTTACCTCCAGCATCTGCAGACCAGAGCCTGGAGGTAGATTTGGGATGAAGAAAAACATGGTGCAGTTGTTGAACACGAGTGGATAGTTCACCGGGATGGCACATAAGGACCCACAATAGCACCTATAGAACTTTCTAGAGATCAGTGATACGCTTATCCCCACCAGAGTATCGACTAACTATGCAAGATTGAAGCTTTTCCCAATTTCACTATTGGGAGAAGTAAAGAGGTGGTTGAGGGAAGAACCACTGAAATCCATCACTAATGGGAACACCTGGCAAGGAATTTCCTACTTAGATTCTTTCCATCTGGAAAGACTGCTAAATTAAGAAGTGAGATCCTAAGTTTCAAGTAGCGACCAAATTAAAATTTGTATTTGGCTTGGGAGAGGTTTAGGTCATTGTTGAGAGATTTTTCCCACCACAAGAAATCAAATGAAGTGTTATCCTACACTTTTGTGGAGAGTCTGGACCCACACAGTAAAAATTTTCTAGACTCTGCATCAGGTGGACAAGCACTGGACAAGACTTATGGTGAATGGTACACTCTATTGAACAGGTGCTACACCCCTAAAAATATTGATCGTTAGTAGGAATATGCATGGGCTGTATCTATTAAAGAGAGCTTGACGCGTGTGACAAAATTCCTCGAAAGCAGGGTTAGGCGAGGCCGGACGACGAGGGACTAGCGCGAAGCGCTAGCCTGCCTACGCATTGAGGGGCGCGGCGCGGCAGGGTGCTAGACGCACTACCACCGCCCATGTGTGTGTGTATATATATATAAGTCCTATGCTATGTTTATTTCATTTCATTCTTAACATAAGATCAAAGACCAAAGTAGAGAAGGCACGCAAGTTTCGTGAAGTTTCCGTCAAATTACGGTACCAAATGTCGTCCAAATGCAAATTAACTTCAGGTAACAAGTCCTAAGCATACATGAAGCATTTTTACGAAGTTATTTCTCAAATATCTGCTCAGCACACCGTAACTCCATCAAGTAAAAGTTCTCAGAATTGTTCCAAATTGAATCCTAATTAGCCACATGCATTAGTTAAGCACTTCTCCCGTCTAAACTCTCAAGAAATTGTGGGTTTTCATTGAGTTATTCAGAGTTGAATTATAGTTGATATTATTATCAAAAGTTTTCATCATTTTCCAAATTTAATATTGAAATTGGCCCTATTCTCTTAGTATAAGGGATGCAATTGGATAGAACCATCAGTTACAAGTTGAAACTCGCCTGTTAAATGAAAAGTCAGCACTTGAGGTATGTAAGACTATCCTTTTCGGCAAGTTAAGTTCATCTTGAATTTAGTATGGCTTGTTTATCTATAGTACTTCAGAGTAAAACCTATTTTGATCAGCAGTTATGAATTGAAGTGGGACAATAACGTTGATATAGTAACCCTCATCAGGGTTAATCCTAGCTAGGTTGATTGTTGTATACGATATTTGGGGTTTGGATGTTGTTGCCTATAGGGTTATGCTCGCAGGAGTAGTATGATGTGTGGAGGGAAGAGATTGAGGTCGTGAGGGCTGTATCCAATTTTCAGAACTCATATTATGACCATAGTCGAGCCAAGGCTCAGGGTCCAGCTACAGCAGTCCCATTGAGACCCATAGTCGAGCAAAGGCTTGAGTCAGCTACAGCAGTCCCATTATGACCCATAGTCGAGCCGAGGCTCGGGGTCCATCTACAGCAGTCCTATTATGACCCATAGTCGAGCCGAGGCTCAGGGCCTAGCTACCGCAGTTACATTATGGCTCATAGTCGAGCCAAGGCTTGGGGCCCAGTTACAGCAGCTACAATATGATCCATAGTCGAGCCAAGGCAAGGGATCTAGTCACAGCAGTCACACGATGACCCATAGTCGAGCCAAGGCTCGGGGTCCAGTTACAGGAGCCTAGATGGCTTAGACACAGATAAAGCTACTGGAAGCCTATCAGGCTTGAAAACAGCTTCAGTGAACAAGTACTCACAAGTTACAATATGTTGATGAACCTTTAGTATCCAGATAGCAAAAGTGTACATTTTTTATACTTGTTGGGGCTTTTGGGGGCTCAGGTAGGTTATTCTATGTTGTTTGTACCTTCCAGGCTTATGGGGTCCAGGTTAGGTTCTTATTTGTATATATACACCTATTAGTTAGATATTTCTCACGTTAAACTCCTACCTCCCTTCATGATCACTTCAGCTTTATCAGCTTTCATTCAATTATTATTTTACTGCCTTAAATATTCAGTACATATTGTACTGACGCCCATTCTTGGGGCGTTGCATTACTTGCCTGCAGGTGCAAATTGACACGGTTCTGGGCATTCTTAGTCATCAATTGGAGTTAGCAACTCATTCAGCTCCTTTCCTCCGGAGTATATAATTAGAAGAGGCTTGTTCTTTTTTTGTACAATTATGGTTAGGTCGGGACCCTATCTCGACCATTATTCCACTCTAGAAGCTTGCAGGATATAGATTACCAGCTATTAGTTTTATTGTGGGTCGTGCGGGGTCCATGTATATTTTATTTCGTGTGTTGCCCATGTGGGGCCTAGTTAGATATTAGTTAGCAGCCTTGTCGTCTATAACATTGTTATAGTTGCCTGTTTTCATTATGTTTTAACTAGACAACATGGTAGTCTTGTCGGCCTACATAGGATCCTTGTTATTATGTTGTTGTTGGTTAGCTGTCTTCTTTTATAGGTGGCCTTGTCGGCCATAGGCTGTATTTATAGCCGAGATATAGGTCATTGTTTTCTTGAATTAAGTTGCAGGCATGCATGAAGAGTGCACAAGCTTACCCATGTTAGTCCAGATCTCAGTGTGGCACTAGGTGCCAGTTATGCCTCCCAAGGTGGGGTGTGACAAACTTGGTAGCAGAGTAGGTCATATCCTAGGGAGTCTGCAATCCGTGTAAAGTAGAGTCTTGTCTATGGGTGTGTTGTGCACCACATTCTATAGACAGGAGGCTATAAGACATAATAGTGTGCTTACTCTTCTTTCTCCTCCAGTCATGCTATAGAGTTGTGCTGTATAGGCTAACTCCCTAAACTTATGTTATTCTACTTATTTACAGAGAAATGTCTGACGCACGACGGACGACGACTGGTCGAGAATTGGATGTGGCTGTAGGAGAGGGCACTAGTAGAGCCCCCAGGTAGAGTCAACTCGATTTGAGGGCGACAGGGAGACATCACCTTGATCTCCATAGCACTCACCACCATATCAGGAGCCCTTTAGGGTAAAAGATACACTGGTACCACCCCTAGCCATTCCTGTGCCATCGAATTAGGAGCTCAGGGGTGCATTTTACATGTTGTTTAATATGATGGCTGCCCAGTGTCAGCCTCAGCCAGTAGTACCAGCTGCTATTGAGCCTACTGAGGGTCCCGATAGTTCGAGAGTCCGTGAGTTCATTGCTTTGAGTCCCCCGCAATTTATAGGGCCAGATCGTCGAGAGGACCCCCAGAATTTCATAGGTCAACTGCAGAGTATATTCAGGGTTATGCAAGCCTTATCCACAGAATCAGTTGAATTAGAAGTATTCCAATTGCGAGATGTAGCAGTCTTGTGGTACGATAGCTGAGAAAGATCTTGAGGCAGAGATGCACCTCCACCTATGTGGCCTAGCTTCTCTGAGGCTTTCATAGACCACTATTTGCCTCGGGAGGTCCGTCAAGCCAGAGTAGAGCAGTTTTTGCATCTACAGCAGGGCCGAATGAGTGTTAGAGAATATGTATTGAGATTTGACTCCTTAGCTAGATATACGCCCGTGTTTGTCGACACTATGCAAGTCAGGGTGCACCGGTTTATTATGGGACTTGCGCCAGAATATGTGGAGTCTTGTATTACAGCTACACTGCGAGAGGATATAGATATTTCACGGATGTAGGCCTTTGCGCAGAATATAGAGGAGCTTAGACAGCGTCAGTAAGCCACAGAAAGGGCAGGTTAGGAGCAGCATAAGAGGGCTAGACCCGTAGATTCTCAGGCAGATTTGTAGGGTAGGCCCAGACCCTTTTATTAGGTAGGCCACCAAGGCCCCCATTCCAGCTGCAGCAGGGCAGCAAATCAGATCGTCGCGGGATGTCAGGTCTCCGCAAAAGTTCACGAGCGTCAGGCTTATAGTAGCAGAGGGGGCCAGACCAGATGGGACCAGCAGTACCACGTTGCAGTACCTGTCATAGGCTACATTCGGGGAAGTGAAGGTACGGTTCCACCACTTTTTATTCCTATAGATAGGAGGGATACATTATGAGAGATTGGCAGGCTAGACGCCAGGGAGGTCAGGACTAGGAGAATAAATCCTCAGCAAGTTCATATGCCTCAGCACCTTCTGCAGGGCGAGGCCCTCAGCTCCAGCCGGTAGAGGCCGAGGTAGATCAGGGGCATCCGATTCAAGTAGTGGTCAGGATCGTATATATGCACTACCGGGGCGACAAGAGTCAGAGTTCTCGCTAGATGTTGTGATAGGTATACTAGATATTTGGTCTCACTCAATTTGTGCTTTCATAGATCCGTGCTCCACTTTGTTGTATGTTACTCCGTTAGTGGCCCAAAAGTTTGATATAGTGCCAAAATTGCTTCAGCGACCTTTCTCAGTCAGTGACTCTATTATCGCAAAAAGAATTTACCGGGGATGTACAATAGAGATTGTTGGTCGCCAGAACTTAGCAAATCTAGTAGAATTGGAAATGATTGATTTTGATGTAGTTATGGGTATGGATTGGTTGGCACCATGTTATTCCACCATAGAATGTTGCACCAAGAGTGTCCGATTTCACTTTCCAGGGGAGGTAGTATGAGAGTGGAGAGGTAATACGGCTATCCCAAAAGATAAGTTCATATCCTATCATCAGGCAAAAATATTGATATAAAAGGGTTGTATCTACCATATTGTTAGGGTTTGGGATATGCAAGAAGAATCCCCGACTCTTCAGTCCATTCTAGTGGTTAATGAGTTTCCAGATGTGTTCCTAGATGAACTTCCTGGCATCCCTCCAGTAAAGGGAAATCGATTTCTCTATTGACTTACTACCAGGTGCTCAACCTATATCCGTCCCTCCATATCGAATGGCTCTTGCTGAATTGAAAGTATTGAAAGAATAGTTGAAATATTTGCTAGATAAGGGTTTTATTAGGCTGGGTACTTCACTATGGGGTGCTCCAGTTCTGTTTGTGAGAAAGAAAGATGGTTCCCTACACATGTGTATAGATTATCGACAGTTGAATAAAGTTACAATTAAGAATAAATACCATCTTCCAAGAATAGATTATTTGTTCAATCAGCTTCAAGGGGCAAAATATTTTTCTAAAAGTAACTTGAGATCCGGGTACCATAAGGTTCAAGTTCAGGTGAAATATATCCCGAAGATGGCTTTTAGGACCAAGTATGGTCATTTTGAGTTCCTAGTCATGTCCTTTGAGTTGACAAATGCACCAGCAGTGTTCGTGGACCTAATGAATAGTACCTTCAGGTCATATTTAGATCTGTTTGTGATAGTATTCATTGGTGATATTCTGGTATACTCTCCCTCAGAAGCGGAACATAGAAATCATTTGCGAACAGTACTTCAAGCCCTCAAAATGACTAGTTATACAAAAAGTTTTCTAAATGTGAGTTCTGGTTAAATTCGATATCTTTCTTGGGACACATTGTATCAGAAGCTGGTATTTAGGTTGATTCACAGAAAATAGAGGTAGTAAAGACATGGACTAGACCTATAACTCCAATAGAAGTTTGCAGTTTCCTGGGATTAGCCGGGTGTTATAGAAGGTTTGTGGAAGGATTTTCTACCCTGTAAGTGCCTTTGATTAATTGACCCAGAAAACAGCCAAGTTTTAGTGGACCGAGGCCTGTGAGCAGAGTTTCCAGGAATTGAAGTATAGATTAACATCGTCACTAGTGTAAGCTTTGCCGGAAGGTTCATAGGGTTATGCTATATATTACGACACTTTAAGGCAATTAAGGAAACATGAGAAAAACTATCCCACCCATGATCTGGAGTTAGCTGCAGTAATTCACACCTTAAAAATATGAAGGTATTACTTGTATGGGTTGCATGTAGATATTTTGACCGATCATAAAAGCCTCCAGTACATTCTCACGCAGAAAGAGCTAAATTTATGGTAGCACTGTTGGCTAGAATTATTGAAATACTATGATGTGAACATTTTGTATCATCCAGGGAAAGATAATATTGTAGAAGAAGCCCTTATTCATCGATCCATGGGAATTTGGGCATATATGAGACCAGAGCAACCGAGAAATGGCCCGAGAACTGCACAGGCTAACCAGTTTAGCAGTTCGGATAGTGTATTCAGAGGATAATGGGGATATAATTCTGAATACAACAGTATCATCCCTGGTGGTAGAGGTAAAAGAGTGGCAGTATGAGGATTCTCATATAGCAGAGCTCAAAGAAAAGGTTCAGCAAGGTGAATTATTAGCTTTTGAGGTAACCGGAGATGGGGTTTTGAGGTATAGAGACAACCTCTGCATTTCAGATGTAGCAGGGTTCCGCCAGCAGATCATGGCAGAGGTACACTACTCTTGTTACTCTCTTCACCCAGGTTCGACGAAGATGTGCCACGACATAGAGGAGATATACTGGTGGCCTGGAATGAAGAAGGTGTAGCCAAATTTTTTGCATAGTGTCCTAATTGCCAATAGGTAAAAACTAAACACCAGAAACCTGGCGTGCTAACTCAGGAGATGACTATACCTATGTGGAAATGGGAGGCAGTTAATATGGAGTTTCTGACAGGACTACCCTGTACCAAACACAAATTCAACTCTATCTGGGTGATTATTGATAGGTTGACAAAATCAGCTCACTTTTTTCTAGTCCGGACTACATTCTCGGCTGAAGATTATGCTGAGCTATATATTAAAGAGATAGTCCTTTTGCATGGTGTCCTAACATCTATCATTTCAGACAGAGGGGCACAATTTATAGCTAGATTTTAGCAATCATTTCAAAGGGGTTTGGGGACATAAGTTAATTTGAGTATAGCCTTCCACCCCTAGACAAATGACCAGGTAGAGCATACCCTTCAGGCGCTTGAGGATATGTTACGAGCGTGTATGCTAGACTTTAGAGGAAGTAGGGATGAGCATTTACCCCTTAGTGAATTTTCATACAATAACATCTATCATTCTGTAATTTTGGCGCCTTATAAGGCATTATATGGGCAGAAATGTAGCTCTCCCATCGGATGGTTAGAGGTAGGAGAGGCAGAGTTAGCTGGACCAGGTATCACTAGACAGAAGAAAAAGTAAAACTTATCATAGAGTGGTTACTGATAGCCCGGATTCATCAAAGGTACTACTCCGATGTACGGCGTGGAGACTTGAAATTTAATGTTAATGATTGGGTATTCTTGAAAGTGTCACTGATGAAGGGCGTGATGAGCAAGAAAGGCAAGCTTAGCCCAAGGTTCATTGGGCCGTATCGGATCCTCCAAAGGATAGGCCGAGTGGAATATTAGTGAGAGTTGCCTCCAGAGCTAGAATCTGTTCACCCAGTTTTTCACGTATCTATGTTGCCTAAGTGTATAGAGGACCCATCTCGAGTTGTTCTATTTGAGGATATTCACGTTACCGAAGAGTTAGCATACTAAGAGGTGCTAGTTGCAATATTAGATAGACAGATTCGTAGACTGAGGAATAAAGATGTGGCCTCCAGTAAAGTACTATGGAGGAACAAAAATAAAGAAGAGATGACCTAGGAAGCTGAGGATGACATGAGATCTTGATACCTTACTTATTCCAGGATTGACCCAGAATGTGTAGTTGAGGTGGGATCATTATTCAGATGTTATGTTATTTCTTATGTTACTAGTATTGTTCAGTTATCTACTACTATATTGAGCGCTAGTTGGTTGTAGCATCCTATGAGATGCCTATGTTGGAATTTCTGGATTTTAGGTTTCCAGATAGTCCATATTATTAAGGAGACTCTACTGAAATATTTCTAAGTATCAGTCAGAAGAGTTAGCCCCTTTAATCTTGAAGATGACATTTGAGTACGAATGTTCCTAGGGGCGGGAGGATGTTACACCCCGAAAAATATTGTTACACCCCGTAAATTCCCGGCATATAGATGGCCTATTCGCGTGTTGGTTAAGAGTATTTGAAAATCATACATGCTAGAAAAAGGACAGGGGGAAGATTGGACAAGCGCCAAGTCGGCGCGTCGCAAGGCAAAATCCGACTTATAAATCGCATTCCAGGAATGCGACTTATAAATCGCATTCCCTGAATGAAACTTATAATTCCCAATTATATAAAGCCTCTAACTTTGATTTTTCATTAAAGTTTCTTATAATTTTCAGTGAAAAACAGAGGGTAAGTAGAGAGAAAGAGGAACGAGGATTATTTGATAATGTCCTTCCGATTACGCTGTCAAACGCGGTACAAACTCGAATTAACCTTAGGTACCGAGGTATTTAGCAGCAGGGAGCATTCCTATGGATTTTGTTTCGCGAAATACAGCCGACGAATCATCAAGCTACCGAGCTAAGGTAAGTAGAATTGCTCCAAACTAGTGTCTATGTTCTCCTAGCTGTGAAGTGAATACTTCTCCATATTGGACTTCTGAAAAATAGCGAGTTTTCGAGCGTCTTTCGATAAGCCTAAGTTTAGGCCACAATTATATCGAAAGTGATGTCGTTCTTTAGAATAAAGCTATATTTAGTATTAATTAGCGTATACATGAATGCAGTTGGGAGAAATAGCTGGAGTATTGACCGAGCCTCGTCCGACAGACGGATAACTCGAGGTTAAGGTATGTAAAGCTAGTTCCTTCGGCAAGTTAGTAGCTTTAGCCTTGTATAGTACAATAAACTCCGTAGTAGAATTCCCGGAGTTGAATGTTAAGTATTGTGCAAAGTTCAGTAAACCTAGTTTGCGTTGTTATATCGTATTCAGTATGAAAGTTAGAAAAGTATGCGCCCGAGGGCAAGTTAGTATTTCAGATTTAGTATAGCCTATTACGTGATTAGCAAGCATGTAGTAGAATAAAAGAAATAGATTTTCATAATAAAAGTCAATAAAGAAAGATCAGATAGACAGACAGTTATGGCTACAGATTAGCCATTCAGACAGACAGTATCTTGGCTACAGATTAGCCGTACAGTTAAATAGAGGTTACAGAATCAGTATAATTAGTAAGAATTAGCTCAGTGTAGAAACAGATCAGAATAAGAAGTAGATTTCAGATAGTCTTTTCAGTTATACATGCTTGCTATCTATATGTGTTATTTGTTTGTTGAGACTTGCTATGGCATGTGGGTGTCCCGTTGCATCCCCACTGCCCCTGGGTTATAGCTGTGTCGATACCAGATTCAGATACCGCCACCAGCTGGGCGATGTGGTCCTCCTAGAGGACGATGATGGTCGACCACCATGATAATACGGTCCAGATTACCCTGCTTGCAAGGGCAGTTCAGTTTACTCTGCGCAGAGCCAGATTACCCTGTTTACAGGGGCAGATTACTCTGCGTGTGCTTGTGGCCGGGGGCAGTTTCAGATACAGATTTTTATATAATTACCCTGTTGCGTGCTTGCACCCAGGGGCAGTTTTAATTACACACCCCGTGTGCACTTGCGCCCAGAGGCAGGAGTCTTCGGACTCAGACATAGTTTATTGTCAGAGGCCAAGGCCTGAGCTACGTACCCAAGGGGACCGGTAGGAGGAGCTCACGGTTATCAGATGAGTGAAGTGACTTATTTTTGGTTGGTTTAGACCCGGGTAGGGGTAAATAGATTGTGTGTTGGTTGGCACCTTCCGGCTTATAGGGGTCGGTCAGGTTATGTGTATATTTATATGTATATCTATATGTACTATTAGATACTGATAAATAGTAGGATGAAACGTCTTCAGGTACGCTCAGTTTAGTTACAGAATAAATAAACTCTCCCCAGTTATCCTCAGCTAGATAGACTCAGCTACTTCCTGCTTATATGTCATGTTACTGTTGTTATTCATTTCAGTTGTGTATTTCAGTTGCTTTACATGCTCAGTACCTGCGGTACTGACGCCCGTGGGGTGCTGCATTACTTGCCTGCAGGTACTTACAGACGAGGAACCGATCCCTCGTGATCCTAGCCAGCGCAGAGTTATCAACTCCTGTCATCCGGAGTTTGATATTCAGAGGTGTATTTCATTTTCTTTTTTTGTACAGTACGGGTAGGTCGGGGCCCTGTCCCGATCATTTCCATTGTCATTCCTAGAGGCTTGCAGTCTGTATATATTTCCCTATGGTCATTTGAGTCGGTCGTGTGAGGCCGTGCAGTTGTATAGCTGTTAGTACTTTTGTTTCTTTTATGTTGGCCGTGTGGGGCCATAGCTTGACAGTAGTGGTGACCTTGCCGGTCACGTAGCTTTCCAACATTTCATTGTTGAGTTACAGATAACTAGACTGCATGGTAGCCTTGTCGGCCTGCATAGGCTCCCCTATATTGATATGTTTCTGGTTAGCTGTTAGTACAGGTTCAGGTGGCTGTAGGCCTAATCAGTCGGAGGCTGTATTTAAAGCCGTTATATAGCCCGTTGTTTCCCTGAATCTGAGTTAGAGCCAGCCAGGCACCAGATGTGCTCAGGCTCAGTAGTCTAGCAGTTCAGGTCCTAGTAGGGCACCAGGTGCCAGTCATACCCCCCAAGGCGGGGCGTGACAAACTTGGTATCAGAGCAGGTCGTGTCTCAGGGAGTCTGCAAGCCGTGCTAAGTAGAGTCTTGTCTATGGATGTTTTGTGCACCACATACTATAGACAGGAGGCTGTGAGGCATGATAGGATGGTTACTCTTCCTTCTCAGCTAGTCGTGCTTTAGAGCAGTACAGTATAGGGTTGAGTCCCTAAAAACTTACTGTATTCTTTGATTATAGAAACAGAGGCAGATCAGCATTACCCTATCACAGGCAGAAGATCAGATATAGCAACAGAAGAGGGCATCAGCCAGTTACAAGATACTTACAGTAGTAGGAAGAGGTACCAGAGACCTCCCAGCGTGATACCTTTATCGGTACTATTCCCAATATACGTTGATAACGTCAGAACAGGAAGTCAGAAGTATAATGTACATACGAGTTGATTTATTTATTAGCTATATAAGATCTGATTAAGATTACAGACAAGGTCAGACTATCAGATAAGTATGAGAAAGAGAGGGAAATGCAGGAATCCCAAACACATCTTTTCAGATGTGGTACAGTTATATGTTTCTATCTGTTGCAACAAGAAAAGGGCTATTCCTACCTCTTGACCTTGATTCCAGTACAGTAAAGGGGCATAAGAATTGAGGTGAGGCTGCCCAAAACAAGCAGTAAGTGAAGATAGATTGATTAATTCCAGTAAGTGTTAGTGAGCATAAAGAGAAAGTAAGACTGTTAGCTTACCCGATGTAGGGGTAAAAGCCCTGCTAGTGATGAATGCCTAGTAATAGTCAAGTTCGAGTCAGAAAAAGGCCAAGTCCTCCATATATGCTAACAGATAGCAAGACATACCTGTAAGATTATAGTTATGATCCAGTTGTGACATCGAAAGATAGAGAGGCCATGTGAATCAGATTGGCCTGACTATAAGCCAGAAGAAGTATAGGCGGAGGCTTGATCAGTAATCTCATTAACAACGAAAGGCAGGTACCTTGAACCCCAGAGCTTAGCTCAAGTGAGATGAGGGGAGAAAGCAGGAATACTAAATTTTGTGGGGGAAAATAGAATCACCCCAAAATTGATAGAATATCGTATTACGGACTAAGCCTCGGACTGACAGTTAGAAGACATTAAGATTGTGGTCCAGAATGCTACAGTATGTTCGCTTATGGGGAAGTTAAGAAATTACCGATACAGCGAATTTAATCTAGTGTGGCCTAGAGATAAGGCCCAGCAGAAAGTCATGGGCTCTCAATATATTCCAAGTAAGGCCACAAGATTCGAACGTTGACCCCACATCGTAAGAGTGGCGGAATTTCAAACAGCAGACAATAACTAAAGTGTTTATGTTTGTTACTTTCAGAATGGGGTGACAATACAATGAAATGTTAAGAGAAGGCAGGAGGTATTATTAGACCATAGAAGCAGTATATCATATACAATATGAAATTTAGCAAAGTGTGTCAGAGATTACGTATCACTACAGAATTCAGTATGTATTGTACGTATTTATTAATATATATCTGTGTAGATAATAAATATGTTGTGAGCAGCTGCTAATAGGGGTTACAATCACATAGATGAATATTAGTGTTGGGAAGTATATACAAATTGCATTGTAGGACCCCTTGCCAAAAATAAAAAGAGAAAAGAGAGAAGAAAAAGAGAAAAGCAAAAAGAAGGGGCAAGTTAAGTGTGATTTACGTATGAATCCATAGAAACTGTCTTAGCTCTTAGTTATTAAGTTAATAGACTTATATGTTGTTTCCAGATCTAGGTTTTAGAAGCTTATAAGAGTTAGTAACCTGAATCAGGTAATTAGATGATAAGGGCGCAGTTAGACGGTCTACCGACCAGCTGGCGCCTGTATTAGCAGGGAAGCATCTCTAAAGATCAATAACACTAGCACATGTGCCAGAACCAGAATTAGAGACTGAATAGGTATACTTCAGAGATTGGCAATACTAGAATTGTTCCAGTATGTTAAGTGGCCATACATCGTTTTCCCAGCCTTGTAGGTGAGAGTCGACCTTAGTCAACCTAGCAGTTATTACAAGGAATACTCGGCAAGTCAGACAAGCTCGTGGGCATCCCAAGAAAGGGGTCCACATCAGTAGTCAGTGACAGACTAGTACTTCAGCTGGTTCTCATAAGATATTCAGATACAGAGCCCTAGCAGAAGGCCAGTATTTACAGAATAGCTCATAAGACCGAGAATCCCCCAGAATAGCAGTATAAATCCAAGTGGATACACACAAGGCGTAAGAAATTGATATTACCCTACTAGCACAGTGTTTATTAAGACCAGGAGATCAGTAGACTCCCCGTGAAGATCCAGAGATTGATTGCCTGGGAGTAAGTTTGATTAAGCCCAGCCTTACAGTGGTTCAAGCAAAATAACAAAGCAATTAGATGCCCACAAGTTTGCAGTTATGCATGAACTATAAGTACTCAAGTAGAACAGTTAGAGCATTGTTAGACTACTGCCACATTCGAGTCATTCAACCCGACTATTCAGTTATTTAAGGTTATGCAGCCAGATCATTAGAGGTCATGATTAATATCAGGATCCTCTGATCAGATAAAGGCACAAGGTGTGCAGACGGTCATTCAGGTTATCCCAGCAACAAGTAGCCTTATCATGCGGCCGAAAGGCCAGATAAGCTCTAGCTACGCCTGTAAACTACCTCTCAATCTCTTCGGCAAGACAAGCCAGTATGACCGTCAATTATATGCCGAGCTCTCTAAGTATGAAAATGTTATATCAGTCAAGAAGAGGTAATGGAGTAGCAAACACTCTTAGCTATTGATCTATTAGGAGTGTGGCGTATGTGCAACCCGAGCAACGGGAGTTGGTCAGGGAGATACATCAATTGGTCAATTTAGCCATTTGTGTGATAGAAATAAAGGACAACAGAGCGGTAATCCAGAACACCGCCGTGTCGTCCTTAGTTGTGGAGGTAAGAGAACGGCAATATGCAGATCCTGACCTGGTCTAGCTTAAGGACAGAATCCTGCAAGGGAAGCGCCAGATTCATAAATAACATAGGATGGAGTGCTGTGTTGTAAAGATCGTCTATGTGTTCCAGATGTTTCAGGCCTCCGCCATTAGATCATGAATGAGGTGCACTACGCCAGCAACTATTTTCTCCACCCTGGCA